>CM043322.1:7042335-7741085 GCA_023736055.1 Quercus glauca | reverse complement strand
TTTTTATTGAAGGTTTTCTTATTTTTCCATTTAAATTAAATAAGTGGCGACTCCATATAAAACCGTCAATCTAGGGAGGAGTACATTTTACACAAGGCCAGCCATTTGATATGCTTGATGCTGCTTTATTAGATACAATTGCCAAATTCCCTGTTGATATCCAGGTTAGACATCACTTTTGAGAAATACATTAAATATCAGATCATGTCTCAATAATAAAACTAAAGTCTTCAGTTAGGCTTGCCTTGACCTCTTGATTTGATTCCTACATCCATTTGTATTCTTTATAACACGTTCTTGAATATGCCAAATTTACAAACTTTAGTTTCTTTAGCATTTTCATTGTTGATTCACAATTTAGTCATTCAGTTGGTGATCTTTAAATTTGTAGATTAGTTATGGTTAGAATATGTGCTTGGGCAGGATCAGTAGAACCATCATGATGACAAGAGATTATATCTGCTTGGGCAGGATTAGTAGAACCATCATGATTTTACGTTCTCTCCCCTGACAAATATTGATTGAGCTCATAAGAATTGTGCTGAAATGAGGAGTCAGTGGAAGTTCTACCTAATTTTCTGTTGTAATACAATTGATGTATATCCCTTGTTTGCTAGATAAAATAAAATTTTGCCATCATCAAGATGTAATAACAGAACTTTTGCAGACCTTTCAGTAATGAAAAGTAAAAATTGTAGTGTTCTTGTTCTTCTGAGCTAGTGAGCTGTTGTCTTTACCAGTCATAGTTTAATTAGCCTCCCATCAGAAATAATCATTATTATTACTATTATTATTTTTTTCTTAATATGTTTTTTGTTGTTGTTTGGTGGTTGTTACATGTCAAGAGCATTGTGGCTCAAATCTTGGTGTTCCCAACAAAGTCATCCAAGATTCCAATCCACCTAGATCAGTAGTAGATGTGACAAAGGAATTTCATAAATAGACTTGTCTAAAATTAGCCAAAATGTAGAACTTATTGCAACGTGATAATAAATGTTAGTATAATGATTAAATTTATCAATTTTTGTACACTTTAATTTTTGGAACAAGTAATAGATTATATATTGATTGTTGCACGACTAGAAAAGACTCCCTAAGTGCATTTTGGAAAAATGAAAAACAAATGGTCGAAGTGGGAAAATTTTCTTTAAAACTCTATAAAACTCTTTTGTAATCTTAACTCTGAAGAAAAAATTGATATCTGAAATTTTTATGAAAAGGTCTACAATTTACTTTCATACTTGTAATTTGCCGAACGTTTAAAATGTTAAAAGAGTTTGTCAATGGGTTGCATGACTTCAACAATAGTTTTTGCAAAGACTCAGGATGAGGTTTAGTCATTTTGGTTAAGAAATACTTGAGTTTAGTGGACTCGGGTACTTCTAACACAGTACTTGAGTCCTAGAAACTCAAGTATGAATCTGGATGAATTTCACCATTTCTCTTATTATACCCGAGCCATACTTGAGTTTAATGGACTTGGGTACTTTTAACACGGTACTCGAGTCCTAGAAACTCGAGTGTGAATCTGGATGAACTTCACAATTTCTCTTATTATACCCAAGCCATACTTGAGTTTAGTGGACTTGGGTACGTTTAACACGGTACTTGAGTCCTAGAAACTCAAGTACTAAGTGGCATGAATATAACACACCTACTTACTGGCACCAACCACTGCAATGAATGCATAATGAATGGTACTCGAGTTCTGTGAACACGAGTATCTCTTAACAAAATAACTCCTCGCCAGCTTTCATCTATTTTTAGTATCTAGCTTTCCAAGTCCACGAATCAGAGCGCTTACTGGAAGTAGAGGCTTTGCTAGTAGTTGGGTCACCATTTGCAAGTCTTTGACTCTCAGTGTTAGTGTCTCCATCCAAGACCAACGTGCTGTCCATTTAACCTTTGGTCAACCCTGCTGTGACCAGTACATAGAGGTAATGGTTAAATGCTTAGTTTTAGATTGTGTTTGCATGTGGTTCGTATGAGTGAAATATGTCATGAGGTGTATTTCATGTAATAAGTTTTGCAATATTAATTATTTACAATTGCAGATATATATATATATATATATATATAACTTTTTTGTCAAAACAAACGGAGCACAAATAGAGAGCATGCATAATAAGATTATTTTGTAAGTTACACACATACACGTAGTGGTGTAAACACAATAAAATTAAGCAAATCCTTCGAAAATATTCAATTCAACAATGCCTTCAGAATAAGCAAGTGCTAGAACTAGTAAATGTTAGACTTTGTTCCCCAATTAGTGACAAGTATAGTTCACATGTGGCTTAATTGTATAAGACTCATGGGTTGATAGATAGAGGTAATATGATATTTTGTTGACTTTTACAGTAATAAGGGTGTTCATAATAATATGAATTCATTACTCAACAAAGAAATTGGCTTAATAAAATAAAGTCGAAATGGTTGACATTTTATTATTTTATATGTGTATAAAATATATATATGGTTAAGTGCACATTATGTCTATGTGTATAAATTATTTGAATGATTGAGATTCAATTATTTATATGTCTATACACAAAGTTGAGGAGGTTGAGTTTGAATATAAATTGTTTTTAACATACGCCAAATTTATGTAAGTGGTTATAGATTATGACAACTTTTATATTGTTAATAACAGGTCAATGATGGATTTTCACTTTTTCTATGTGTACTACGATGGAGAGACGTATTATCATGAGTTGCATGGGTTGTCATACCAAGGCTCGAACCAAAAGCAAAAATGTGTTAAGATTAAGCGTCGGATAGGCCTTATGAACTTGCAACGAAGAATATTGAAGGCGATGGGGTTAGACCACTCTAGGCATAACATTTCTATCGTGTATCGAGCACCTCAACGAGTTGTAGACACCCAGGTTTTCTACAATTCACTACAGTTATCGAGTGATGCCAAAGTGAAGATGATGTGGGAAGTTGTTGAACAAATGGTGGTGAAGGATTCGTTGCTTTGGATCTCTATGTCACTGTTGAGCCTGCCATAGTAGAGGTTGGAGAGGTTTCACAACATACTATTTTGGATGGAACTGTAGATGAGCATATCGACTCAGTACTATTACAATCTTATCAAGGGTATGCAGAGAACACATGAGATGGGTATGGTAGTGAACCGTGGCAGACATTTCCCCATGTGAACTCGACTGAGGAGGAGGAAGGTCCCCAGGAAGAGCATTTATCTCATGATGAGTTGCATGGGGGCACATCCAAAAATGAAGATGATCACGGACTTGATAATGATGCAACCCATATTGATGTTACTAGGGATGACTTCGAGGAGCTCCTAGATACCATGGGTGAACATACGGATGTTGATCATATCGAAGATGTGGTTGTAGAAGAGAATAGAGACACATGCCCCAGTCCTGATCCTATGTCGGAATGTTTCACCAAAAACACTTGGGATAATATGTTTGATCCATCACTGGTTATGCAAGCGGAAGTATCAAGTTGGATGCTTAGGGAGCAGCCAATGAAAGGGATGGTATTCACGACTAAATTGGCAGTGCGACATGTGTTGACCTGGTATGTAGTGCAAGAGAATTTTAGCATCAAAATTGAGCATTTAGACTCAGAAAGGCTTATGGTTAGTTACGAGGATGATTCCTATCTATGGTTAGTCCGTGCGATCTGTTGCAAAGGAGATAGTGTCTGGAAGATTGCAAAATGTAAGGGCCCTCACACGTGCGACAAAATTCAGAATACCCATGATGGTTGAATGATTGATTCAGCGTTCCTAGCATATTTACTTGAGCGCTATATATGAGAAGACCTCGCGTATAAGATAAAGAACTTATGCCACGTTGCTTTGGCAGACTTAAAACATGAAGTATCTCACTAGAAGGTATTTTTAACTTGCATTCCTTTTTCAATACAATGTAGAGACATCAATCTTCATGGAAGTATAAGTATGATATTTTTTCCCAAAACCCATGAATACCTTATATTATGAAAAATGAAATTGGAAAAAAAAAATAAAAAGGAATAAAGAGAAAGAAATATTATCTTCATCTTATAGCCTAATGACTCTTGATTTGTTTTCTTCAATTATAATTATTTAACTTGTATTCATTTCTAACGTAATCATTATGGTTCACATACAAGGTATGGGATGCCAAACAAAAGGCCGTTGCAGCTATATACGGGGATTTTAAGGAGTCTTATGTAGAGTTGCCGTGTTTTTTAGCAGGACTTAAGGATGCAAGTCCAGGTACAAAGTATAAGTTACTAGTGGACGATAATTATGAATGGGGAACCTGTACATTCAAGGCCGTATTTTGGTCGTTTCATCCGTGTATTGTTGGGTTCAAGCATTGTAGGCCCGTGATTAGCATTGATGCAACCCACCTCTATGGAAAATATAAAGGGAAATTGATGATTGCAATGGCGACAGATGCTAATAATAAGATTTATCCACTAGCCTTCGCCGTTGTCGAGAGCGAGAGCACAGAGACTTGGGGTTGGTTCTTGGCTTGTATAAGAAGGTATGTTATCGACCGGAGCAAGCTGTGTGTCATATCTAACAGACACCCTGGGATACAAGCTGTCTTCAGAGACACTAATCGAGACTTTTTGCAGACTCCCATAACAGAACATTGTTATTGCCTTCATCATGTATGCAGTAACGTCAGCACTAGATGGAACAATGAAACTTTAAAGAATCTAGTATGGAGGGCAACAAGTGCTACCTAGGAGTGAAAGTTCAATGCCACCTTCAAATTAATTGAGAATGTCAACTAGGATGCGCACCTATATCTGAAGGATATGCCCAAAGAGAAATGGGCTCTAGTTTTTTACGAGGGTTTTAGATATAGGGCGATGACTACAAACGTCTCAGAGTGCTTCAATAGTGTTCTAAAGGGTGCTTGCAGCCTGCCCATTACGGCAATGGTGAAATACACATAGTTTAAACTGAATGCTTACTTCGATGATCGTCGCAATAAGAGCATAGCACAGTTGAATTCGGGGAAAAAATGGTGTAAATATGCCTTTTGGATATCTTCATGAGAAATAAGGCGAAGGCGGAGCACCATAGGGTGACGAGATTGAACGCGCAACAACAATCATATAAAGTAGATACACCACATAATCTAGGGACTGCTGGACATGTGGATCACACACATGGAGTTAATCTACTGCAAAGAACTTGCACATGTCAGAAATGGAAATTGTACAAGATACCATGTTCACATGTCATTGCAGTTTGTATTAGGTATCGACATAATGCAGAGCAGTACATTGACCAATACTATAGCGTGAACGCACTGTTCTGGAGCTATACTCCTGTTTTCCTTGCGTTGAAAGATAGATTATCATGCCCAAATCCTAAAGAAACTTGAAAGGTTGTCCTTAACCCCCAATTGATCCGAGAGAAAGGTCGCCTTATCTCAACACGAATTAGGAATGAGATGGACGAGGGCGGGAAATGGCTGAGAATCACACCATGGAAGGAGGGGGGGGGGGGGGAGGAAGGTGCAATGCGAGTTTTGTGACCAAGAGGGGCATAATCGAAGAACATGCCCTAAGCAAAACAAGGTACCAACGAGTGGTGGTCTCGCGGACTAGGTACACTAAGTTTGAACCGTGGCATCCTTCTAAATGCAACTTGAAACAAAATGCATGATATATGCCATTAGATCAAAATGCATGCTATATGCCATTCAATTATGTATTTTTGTAACTTGAAAAAAATTGGATAACATTTTAAGGACCAAATATGGCATTTATTCTATAAGCTACTTTCCCTATAGGATGTTGAGCTAGCGGAAGCTCTGACACTAGATTATTGAACAAATGACTGAACAATGAGCTTTTATTAAAATTTGACTCATTGAATTACAACACTTTACAAGCTCTGATTCTTTGACTCACTAACGCTAGTGCACACCTCTCACTAGTCTCACATTAGTCTCTCACTAGTCTCATACTCTAGGAGTCTCTCACTAGTCTCATACTAGTGTCTCACTAGTCTCACACTTTAGGAGTCTCTCTCACTACTTCACATACCACCACATCTATTTATACTAGGTTTATGTTGGTTAGGAAACCAACTTGAAGCTTCTAGCATCTTCTTTTTGAATACTTTATTTACCAAGCTTCTAGACTATTCTATAAACATGTGGCTAAGATTTACTTAAGATTTACTTCTTCATAGAAGTCTCTAGAGATATCTCATAGAGAAATCCGGAAAGAGCATCATGGAGAAATTTCCGGAATGCAAGAGAACTTTCTAGAGAATTTTAGAGAGAAGCAAATTGAGTGGAACTCTAGAAGTTTCTAGAGACAAGAGAGTTAGTATTGGTTTCTAACATAGGATGCGTACAAAAAGTCATTAGCATTGCCATTTGGTTTGTCGCAAAAATTGTATACTAATTGGTTAATGTAATGTAATGTGTAACTGCCCTATGTGTAATGTAATGTTTTTTATTTTTTTTCTTTCTCTGAGGGGTGTTAGGTCATTTGTGGCAGTTGCTTTCCCATTGCAGGACAGGATAGGTTAAAAAATGCATATAATATGGCAGTTGCTTATTGTGTACCTATTACTATTAGCACTAGGGCTTGTCTTGTGTTGGCTTGGATTGTCCCTATGCCATTGTTTCTGTGCCAGTTCCTCAATGAATAGACAATTTTTATGATTTCAAAGATAACAACAATGAAAAGAAGATAACATAATAATACACATCGTCAGCATGCGCACTAGCTCCCCCGTAATCCGTTTGCTGCAATTCTCCAACTACCTCATTTTTTGGATGATCAATGAGTTGAAGGATTTCTTTTATTGCTGGGTGACTAATAGGTGTTACCAATTAAACTCTAAATATATGTTGTTTATGTGGAATTTAACAAACCATATATTTGTTACTTTCTACTCTTTTTCCTGATAATGCAGCATCAAGTTCTTTCACTTGTACTTTGTATACCTGAATTGATATTCGTTTTTGTTTGTTATACTGTGAAAGGAACTTGATGTCAGGGATGCAGCTCTTAAACCTTTATCAAGCTTCCAAGACTTGAGAGACTTGTCTCTTAGAAGTACTTCCCTTACAGATGTCTCCTTGCACTACCTGTCATCTCTCCCAAAGCTGACAAACCTTAGCTTTCATGATGCTGTGCTGTCAAACAGTGGGCTCAATTTATTCAATCCCTTAGTGACTCTAAAAAAGATGGATTTGTGCGGTTGTTGGCTCTCGACTGCGGATGCTATTACGTGGCATTTTTTAATGCATTTTGTTTCAAGTTTCAACGTCCTCCCACACATCCAGAAGCGGAAAAAATATTGCTTTTGTCACTGTTTTTACCATTTATAATTCCTCCCTATATGTAAATGTAAATGTAAATGATAGATCATCAAACTTGGTTACTGTTGTAAATGAATTTGTGCATGTTTTAGAATATGTCCTTCATTTTGCCTGCCCTTTGAGGTGCACCCCTTGGGGTGTTTGATCAAATTCAAGGTCACTTTTGTAACCATCGTCACATTGTGGATGTCATGGATCCCTAGGCATACATTACAACATTTATATTTACTTGTTTATTTTATGAATTTTCCTTTCTGGTCTATGGGAGTACTGCCACATATACACAGCAATGTATCTAACATGTTCTTTTGGGACCCTTTGGAAGCTTCAGTTGAAACTTCCTTTTACTTGGCAACCTTATATCCACTTTTTTCTTCCCATTTACAAGCTGTATTACTCAAAAAAGATGTACTTATGACTATTTGATCAAATCTAGAGGAACTTCAGATCAAAACCCGAGCCATACTAGAGTTTAGGGGACTTGGGTAGTAGCTAACACAGTACTCGAGTCCTATAAACCCGAGTATGAATCTGAATGCTTTTGACTGTTAACCCGAGCCATACTCGAGTTTAATGGACTCGGGTATTGCTAATACAGTACTTGAGTCCAAGAAACTCAAGTACCAAGTACATTTTTTATTGTCCAAATGCCAACTCAACTTGTGCCACGGTGAAATAGAAATTACAAACTCGAGTTTGATAAGCTCGAGTACCATTTAGAACTCAAGTTTATCAAACTCGAGTACGTAAAAAGTGGTAGGTCCCCATTTAGTTCAGAAATAGTGCTTTTTTGCTACAAAGTTTATGAAAGGGTGGTATTTGGCCATTTTCACCGGTAGGACTTTGCTATTAATATTAATATTATTATTTTTGAGAAAATTCAACACGTATAGATGTTCCGTTATTTCACACTTGACCTATTGCAAAACATTCACTGCATCGATAGCATTCTTTGAAAATTCTAATTTCTAGCTCTAGGTGCTTGGAATTATAGACGTCTATACCGCAAGTGGGCATGGGTCAATGACGACTCAATGATCTCCTTTTAGATATGTGATAATGTGCGTACAATTTTTGGATCAATCATTCAGTGATCTCCATTTTCATATGTGATAATGCGCGGTGCAATTTTTGGGTCAATGATCTCGGCAAGTCAGCTCTCAGCTTGTACGTTACTCTGCTAGAATTTCAAAGTAAACCCTTTGTGTGGGGGCACTTGGGGCTAGTTGAACTTGGCAGCGTTCTTGGTGATAAGGCCAAAGTCAGCAGTGGCTAAGACTCGAGTTGGATATAAATTGAGAGCTAAATATGCCAATCCCAGCATAAGGAATTTTGGTCGAGTGGCATATTGAATTTTGGTCGAGTCGAGAATGGCACCACCAACATCCTCAGCTTCGCGTATTGTCACTCTTTTATTGAAAGTCTTCAATTTTGTTCTCCTATTTATATCACTTATAGTTCTTACCACCAATACAGCAACGGCATACACCGAAGTTCTAACGTTCAAAGTACGCTTTAATGATATTTATGCCTACAGGTAAGTGTTGTAAACTTTCAATATTTTTTTTATTTAATCTGGGTCCATCGTCATTAATATATAGCCCGCAGTTGATGATCCATAACCGACATTTTCTTTATTCTTTTATTGCAGGTTTATGCTTGCTGCGAATGTCATTGGATTCGCATATACCCTCTTACAAATTGCATTCTCAATTTTTCACATTATAATGGGAAATAATTTGATAAGCGGGGATGGCGGTGCTCTACTTGACTTCTATGGTGATAAGGTATACTATTTTTTTGCTTTGTTCCGTTTCTAAATGTGATAAGGTATACTTATCATATATCATATAATTATTTCTTTTGTGTCTAAATGATATTAGTTTCCACAGCTTTTTTTTTAAAATATTATTTTATTTTATTTTATTTTATCAATCTTGGTTTCTCAAGGGCCTATTGTTGGCTGAATAGATGCATGATCTTTTAAAAAGTCAGGATTTATAGTTTTTTGTTCGGCCCAAAAAGAAAATTAGATATTTTTTTACTTAAGTCTTAACAATTCCAAAACTTGATAACTAGGAACAGTGGCATTTCCGATCTATTTTTAAGAAATTAATGTAAACTTTTGGTTGCCTTGCTAGAATTTCAGTTGCCTTGTGATGACCTTGAGTATGCTCTAGGCAGATATCACAGTTAATAAAATCCAAAGTTCTTTTTTTTTTTTTTTTTTTTGATATTCAATTGAAAGAGTAGTAGAGTCTAAGTGTCTAACCCAAAATTACTTGTGTATAGGTTATTTCCTATCTATTAGCCACAGGTGCTGCTGCAGGATTTGGAGTTACAGTAGATTTGAAGGCAACATTTGATGTATTTGGGCTAGTTATTGACAAATCTTTTTATGAGAAGGCATATGCATCAGCTAGCCTCCTCCTCCTTGCCTTCGTCTGCACTGCTATATTATCAGTTATATCTTCGTATGCAGTTCCAAAGAAAGTTTGATTGTTATGGAGAAAGCGATTTCTATCAAAGCTTATTGCTTGAAGTTTCTTTTTCTTTTCTATGATTTTGATTTATGCACATTTTCAATTTTCTTTGTGGTTTTTTAAAGTAGGGGCATTTAAATTAATGATTAGCCCCTTGGCATGTTGTGATAATTTCTCTCTTTGATGTGAAATTTCCACCATTTCGAATTGTAATTTGCTGGTTGACTAATACAATTTTCATGCACTATTCAATTGATGCCCAAATTGAACAAGTAGCATGTCCTAACTTAATTATCACTATTCCAATTTTAGTGATTATGCAGGTCCTTTTTATAGTTTACTGCATAATTTATATTTGTGTTTTTTCTTCTCTTTCCTTTTCCCCCCTTGAAATAGATGATTGTGCAACTACCAAGTATAGTTCTCCTTCTACTCTAATGTGATTTAGTAACTGAACATGAATAATTGCTTTGATAAGTTTTTGATAATCTTTTTTTTTTTTTTTTTTTGATAATCAATTACTCTGATAAATTAGGAGATACTACTTGACTCTAAATATGACATCACCATAAAATGCTATAATTAAATCCTTTTGTATTTGATACAAAATATGACTAAACAATTGGGTCGATTTGGTCGAAACAAAACATACACATAATGGTCATCATAAATATATTTGGCTAATACTTTCAATGCACTAAACATATCAGGATGACACATGGTCAAAACTGAAAAGTGAACATGTGTCACTATCTTAAGTAGTGACAAGAGCGGTAGAATGGAGGTATTGGACCCAAGCTTTCTCTCACAAATTACAAATTAGACGTAAAACAGCTCATTGTCAAACTGCTGTCCATCTGGGCCTATTCTAGATTTGAAAAAAAAATGTTGAATAGAATCTATGATTAGTAATTCAACAAGCTAGGAAATTCTCCTATGGTGGGCATCTTTGGTTGTGCTCATCTTGAGGCCCAATAAGGTTAATCCATGGTCTCCATGATAGCCCAACCCTTTAGTGAAGAAATTGTGAAACTAACATCAATGCTTGTTGGGCCTACAAGACGTTGTAAGTGTAACACGCTTCTCACCGATAAGTAGCGACTGGAGATTACAATTCTACATGTATTGATTCAATCCATGTATTGATCGCTAGGCCATTGGCGGAAAAAGAAATCCATGTACACGTAGGAAGATAGTGTGTGAGATGAACTTCTCACCAAAATAATTTGGTTAAAATTCAAATGATAAGAATAACACATTACAAATTTGAATAGTTATCAAACACCGAACTGAGGAGATGTAAGCAAGATAGCTAGGGGTGTGCATGGGTCGGGTTGAAGGGATTTTTTGACCCAACCCACCATGGTGGGTCAAAAAAAATTTTGATCGGACCCAACCCATCACATAATACTAAACTTTTCATTATTATTATTGTAAAGGACACAAAAATCAAGTTGTCAAACCCACTTAGAACAGTAAAGTTTGTGCAGCTTAACTAGGCCCAAATCAATAGATATTTGTAAGAGAGTGGGTTAAAACAAAGGAGAGGGGGATTAGCCCAAGGACAATAATAGGGCAAGAATGAATGAAAATCAAAGTTTATGTATATATGAGGCTTATTACAAGCTTGTTCGAGGAGGCAATTCTTACAATTCTTACACAAAATGGTACACTATTCACTTTTTTTTGAATCCTTCTTATTTGGAAGCTCCCTCTCTCTTATATACTCCCCAGCTTGTTGCATCCTGGTCTTTCATTTACCATCTTCCAGATTCTCCTTTGGACACCTGTCCTCTTAAACTTCAGGTGAAGATGGTAGAAGGAGCTGCTTAGTTGTGAATTCCACTGTTCAGGTCATTTTCTCATTAATGCGGCTGATAAAACTGTTGCCAGTTATTCAGTGTGGAGGAATTAGGTGAACTTTCATTGGAAGCTTCTTTCAACCACTCTGATTCTCAATCTAAACACTATACCCTCCATTCGGACTTCCAGGAGGTATTTTGTCTCTTCTCCTCCTATCCTTGGGCAGACCCTCTCCTCGGACTTTGAGTGCTCCTTTAGTGAGAGCTACGCCTTATTGCATCATTCCTCGGTCTTCGGGCGCCCACAATTATTATTATTATTATTATTATTATTATAAAATCCACAAGTATATGCTTGCTTAGAATGTCATTGGATTTGCTAATATTCTCATGCAAATTACATTCTCGGTTTGTCACATAATAATGGGAAAGCGCTTGATAAGCGGGAATGGTAGCGTTCTACTTGACTTCTATGGTGATAAGGTATGCCTATATATATATATATACACTACTACTTTTGTGTGATAATTATTTGAGTTTTTTTCAGCAAAAAAATAATGATTTTAGTTTCCTTTGTTATGTTTTTTTTTTTAATCCTGTGATGGCAATGGCGGTTTAGTCTTCTATTATTTCTAATTCCTTGAAAAATTATTTGACGATGTTGACTCATTTTCTTGTATTTGTTTACAATCATAAAAATGAGTCAAAAACATTTCCTATTATTCAGTTCGCACAAAAGATTATTGATACATTTTTTTTTTGTAATTCTAAATTATTATATAAACAAAAAAATTTATTCACGAATGTAGACCATAAGGGGGAAAACATTTTCTTTTGGATCATTTGGAAGCCTTAAATAGAAAATGTAAACCCCAAATTGGTAACATGCTCAAAAAATTAAGTGGGAAAGGGAAAGCAATTGATTTGACTAAAATGTAATTTGAGAAAATTCAGTTATTGGTCTATTAGATACTTAGATATGTGATGCTTATTAATTCCACTTTTTTGTTTTGTTTTTTGGGTTTGATTTCCATTGATCATATAAAACATTTTCTATTTAATAGCCTTCTCATTGTACTAATCAAACATTAAAAAAATGTTAACAAGGTATACTAGAAAACGTTTTCTACCAAAAAAGAAAAGAAAAAGGAATCATTAATATTCAATAGAAAAATAAACAGATCACCGCGCACTTTTAGCGTGATAGTCATTTGACAAGTACAAAGTTTTTATGGAGTGTGAAAGGTAAGGATCGGAGTTTAAGTATTTAGAAAGGAGTTTCACACACATATACATTTAAATTATGCTATGATAGAATTTCTATTTTGTATAAAAAAAATAAATAAATAAACAGGGGTTAATACAAAATTACTTTCATATAGGTTATATCATACCTACTAGGCACAGGTGCTGCTGCAGGATTTGGAGCAACAATTGATTTGAAGGCAAACCTTGATATTTTTGGCTTTTATGTTGGCGAATCATTTTATGCAACGGCATATGCATCAGCTAGCCTCCTCCTGCTTGCCTTCATCTACACTGCTATATTATCAATTATTTCCTCATATGAACTTCCAAAAAAAGAATTTGGTAATTGGATCCCAAGAAGTAGTGCGATCAATTGAGTTAGCACAGACTCAACCGACTGAAGAACATGTTTAAGGTTACTAATTTGAATCTACTTTTTTCCTCTCCCTTTAGGCCAAAAATTATATTAAAAAGTTTGATTGTCATGGAAAGGAAAATCTATATAAAAAAGGTAATTGGTTGAAGTTTTCTTCTCTTTTCTATAATTTTTGAAGCATGGCATGTATATGTATTTCATTTTCTTAACCTAGCGTTTGGCTGGGGCCATTTTTAAGATTCTTGGGATTCTAGGACCGTCTCTTTTTTTTTTTTTTGGGCTATAAATAGATGCACAAAGATGTATGTCTATGTTCCCGGTTTGGTTCCCCCTCACATTTGTGCGGACGTAGATTGTCTTCGAAAGAGGTGAGTATTCATATTATAATTTACTTTAGAGAAAGTTAAATTAGAGAAAATTACTTTAGAGAAAATTATAATTTACTTCTTTATAATTTGGTTAATTATATTATAACCCAATCTAAAAACTTTGAATTACTACATTTGACTCATCAAAGTTTCCACTAAAATAAAATCGTTAGTGGTTCTTTTAAAATTAACAGATGTTGCATTTTGTAAACAATTATTTACCCCTTTTGGTTTTCCGTATCACAATTTAATACAAGGAATTTTTCAATTGCTACAATTTTCATTCCTAAAGTTTTAATTAAAATGAAGTTCTAAACTCTATTTTGGAAGGAATTGTAAAAAATTTATGTTAGTCCAAACTTTTAGGGGTTAAATGTAGTAAATGAAAATTTGTGTAAAAAATTGTAATAGAGCCAAACTACAAGGGAAAAAAAAAAGTAATTTATCCCACTTTTTAAAGTAAATGAAAATATTGTCCTCATTTAATTTAAGAATTTATCAAATTGGATACAGAAATGATTAAGAAAGTTTTTTTTTTTTTTTTTTTTAATAATCTGAAAAGTATTGGATTTATTTTCTCTACAAAACTCAATCAAACCACATAACTAATTGATCTCCATTTACACAAAAAAAAAAAAAAAAAAAAAGAAAGAAGAAGAAGAAGAAGAAGAAGAAAAGAAAAAAAAAAGCATGCAGATTTTAAAAAAAAAAAAATTGGAAGGCATTGGAATTAGTTTTGTAATGGTTTATGCTATGTCCTATCTTTTTTATTTTTTAATGTAAGGCATTTATCATTTTTGTGTGTGTATGTGTATATATATATATATATATATATATATATATATATATATATATATATATATAAATGCATGGGTCCTCAAAAAAAAAAAAATGCATGATATTTAATGACAAGCAATCAAGGAGGACAGATTTTAGCTATTCCATGAGGATTAAGATACTAATCCCTCACTTCAGATTTATCCACTTTACTAATCCCTCACTTCAGATTTATCCACTTCTATAGTGAAGTCTAGTCATTTTATAATGTCATCTTAAGGCCCAACAACGTTAATCAATGGGATGAATACAGTTCAGCCCTTTAAGAAAAAAAAAAAAAAATTGTATATGAGAAAAAAAAAATCTAAACATAACAAACTTGAAAAACAAAAAAAAAAAGACTTTGAATAGGGGGGAAGACAGACTTGAAATTTCCCGTCAATAATCAATTTTCTCCATCCCTCACTTTTCTCCCCAAATATGGGAGAAAACCATTTCATCCCATTAAGGTGAGAGTTTTCTCCTCGGGCCTATTATATTGGGGTGAAAGGAGAAAACTCTTGGGCCTCACCATTTTCACTTTCCCTCTCCTCTCTCTAACTAGACACATTTTAACGGTTACAAGCTGAATCGGGTGCCACTAGGCTACAAGGCCCAGTGGCAAGACTACATGGGCTTGGCTTAATAACAAGACAGAGTTCGTATTGGGTCCATAATACCTAAGCCCATCGACAATCTTTTTACTTTTCAAAGAAACCCATTGATTAATTAATCTACAGATATATTCGTATTGGAAAAATCCGTTCTTGTGGTTAATCAAGGAAAAAAAAAAATTGGGAAAGGCCAGCAAGGAAAAAAAGTACTTTTTTTTTCTATCATAACCTTTAAATGGCGTTGAAAGTGGTGGCTTTCTGATGTTACCTAATTAGGACTAAGTCAAATTATTAAAACAAATATTACTTGTTCATTAAAATGGAGGACCAATGGACGTAGGTGACGTGGCCCTCCTAGTACATTTTATTTTTGGGCCACAGAGAGCAACTGCATCAGTTTGTCTAAAAATTTTCGTCTATTTTGACATTAAAACCTATTTTTTCTATTTTATACAACCATTTTGCAAAAATACCAACATTAAATTATCTATTTTACACTTTCTTTTAATATAATATTAATTCTTCATTTATTTTTTTACTATTATTTCTGTCCTTTTTTTTTCTTTGTTTTCTCACCAAACAAACACAATGGCAAACCTTTACAGACACAAATCACAGCCTCTCTTCCTCCACCAAAACCCCCACATCCAAATCACAACAAATTCAAGCCAAGATACCACTAAGCAAACCACCACCAAAATCAATAAATCAACAAAATCGATCCACCGAGCAAATTTTTGAGCAACCCCAGTCACTTGCACTTCTAGCAAAGTTCTGAATCTTGGTGGGCATGGTAGCAGAAAATAGAAGAGCACCAAAGAGGAAAATGAACTGCTCTATTATTATTATTATTATTTTTAGTTGATCACATATTGATTTATCTTGTCTTGCAGAAGATAATAGGATATGGAGAGGATTATTTGGGGCTCCAATAGGTCGTGGAAGATTGTCATTTAAACTCTAAGACATGTTTTCCTCAACCTAATGAAATTGAGTAGATTAGTTGATCGAGCAGAAGATAATTTTTTAAATATTTTATGTTATTTCCTTTTTCCTAGTTGAATTAGGATTTTATTTATTCTTATTTTCTTAATTATGTTTTTCTTTTTATAGTAGAAGTAGGACTTTGCTATTAATATTAACTAGATAATTTTCTGCGTGATGCGCGGATGCTCGTTAATTTCATTTTAAAAATAATTTTTATTTTTTTAAGACTCATATATAATAATCATTTTGTTATATAGAATTAATTATGTTTCTCATAATATTGTTGATTGCTTTGAAACTTAATTCTCTTAATTCATATTTTATAGTTTTTCCAGTAGTTTCCGACTATTGAGTGGATATTCTTTACTAATATATATATATATATATATATATGATATTGTAATTACATAGTTATTAGAAATTTCTAGGAGTTTACACCATATTATAAATTTAATATTTAAAATAAAAAAAAAAATCTAGATAAAAGGTAGACTTTATTTCTAAAACCAAACACTTCCTCAACCACCTCATTCTCACCACCAAATCCCAAGACCCCAATCTCAAACACTCTGTTTGTAATCCAAATGAAACAAAATTATTTGTATACCACCATAAAGAGAACGTAATCAAACAAAGAAAAATTGACTAAATATATATACCTCCATTTATCAATATTTAATCGCCTCTAATATGGCTTTTATAACCTTTTAAAAAAAAAACAAAAAACAAAGAGAATGCTAAAATTCAAGAAAAGTATAAGCTAAAAATGGGAGAACTACTCCTGTATTATTAATTTTACACATGAGCTTTGTTTTTATATAGAGAAGTAAAGCACACTAATTAACTTACAATCGTACATCAAAACCATAACAACAAATTAAATCTTTTGAAACTAATCCTAACAAACCACAATAACTATAATTTATAGCACTAACAAAAGTAATCAAAAAAATATAGGTGGATAAGTACTATATGTGAAAGATGCATGAGAAAGAATATAAAAATTATGTGAAGAACTACCTAATTGTAGCTATGATGGAGAGAATTAACAATATGATTGTGATTTGTACATCGTTTCACACTATTCCTAAATAGCTGCAACTAAACTTAAGGTTGCAACTAAAGTTGAGATGATCTTGATTCACAACAAAGAAAACTTTAAAAAAATCATTGTTTTTTTTACTTTTTTGGTCGAGGATTATACCAATACCACACTAAATATTAGTAAAAAAAATGATAAAGAAACCAAGAAATTGTGAGGGTTAAAACAAAATCAAAAAGCACCTAACCTATGGCATGAAGATGAAAGACTATGAGTATGTGTATATAAAGTAGTAGAAGTGCAAGAGGTGAAAACAGTGAGTGGAAACACGAAAAGTTTTGTACTTTGTTTGTGAGAGAGAGGAAAGTCTTGGAACAATGAACTCAAGAAAATAAAGAATCCTTATCTTTTAAACTTTAATTAGTCTTTATCTATAATTTGGCACTTGAGAAATGTCTTGATACAATGAATCTAAGAAAATAAAGAGTTCTTATCTTTTGAATATTTTTTTTCATGGGAATTATATTTTAAATTTTAATTAGTCTTTATTTCTGATGTGTCACTTGAGTAAAGCTTGACCTATTGCAAAACATTCACTGCACCGATAGCATGCTTTGAGAATTCTAATTTCTAGCTCTAGGTGCTTGGAATTATAGACGTCTATACCGCAAGTGGGCATGGGTCAATGACGACTCAATGATCTCCTTTTAGATATGTGATAATGTGCGTACAGTTTTTGGATCAATGATTCAATGATCTCCGTTTTCATATGTGATAATGTGCGTAGAATTTTTGGGTCAATGGTCTCGGCAAGTCAGCTCCCAGCTTGCACGTAGCTCTGCCAGAATTTCAAAGTAAACCCTTTGTGTGGGGGCACTGGGGGCTAGTTGATGGCAGCATTCTTGGTTATAAGGCCAAAGTGAGCAGTGGCTAAGACTCGAGTTGGATATAAATTGAGAGCTAAATATGCCATTCCCAGCATAAGGAATTTTGGTCGAGTGGCATATTGAATTTTGGTCGAGTCGAGAATGGCACCACCAACATCCTCAGCTTCGCGTATTGTCACTCTTTTATTGAAAGTCTTCAATTTTGTTCTCCTTTTAATATCACTCATAGTTCTTACCCCCAATACAGCAACGGCATATACCGAAGTTCTAACGTTCAAAGTACGCTTTAATGATATTTATGCCTACAGGTAAGTGTTGTAAACTTATAATATTATTATTATTTTATTTAATCTGGGACTATCGTCATTAATATATAGCACGTCACTTAAGATTTTTGTGAAAATTTTATAGACGTAGCATTATTTTATATTATTTTATTTGTTTTTTTAGTGAATTTATTCGTAAAAAAACATATAATTTTACAAAGAATAAAAAGGTAAAAATTAAAAAGAATATACCTAATTGACTCTAATTAATCAGTTGATAATCCATGATCGTTATTTTTTTATTGCAGGTATATGCTTGCTACGAATGTCATTGGATTTGCGTACACCCTCTTACAAATTGCATTCTCAATTTTTCACATTATAATGAGAAATCACTTAATAAGTGAGGATGGCCGCGCTCTACTTGACTTCTATGGTGATAAGGTATACTTTTTTTTTTTTTTTTTTTTTTTTCTGTGTTTTGTTGCTAAATGTGATAAGGTATTCTTATCATCATATAACTATTTCTTTTGTGTCTAAATGATATTAGTTTCCACAATTTTCTTTTTCATTAATCTTGTTACGGAAATCTTGGTTTCTGTAGGGCTTATTGTTGGCTGAAGCCGAATAGATGCATGATCTTTTAAAAAGTAATGATTTACAGTTTTTTGTTCAGCCCAAAAAGAAAATTAGATACAGTACTTTTTTACTTAAGGCTTAACAAGTTCAAAACATGATAACGAGGAACAGTGCCTTGCTAGAATAAATTGAGCTTGAATTGCATAGCGTTACATGGCAGAATTTTTAACTCGAATTTTTTTATTTTTTTTGCCTTGTGATGACGTTGAGTATGCTCAGGCAGATATCATAGTTAATATAATCCAAAGTGTTTTTTTTTTTTTTTTCCTTTTGATATTCAATTGAAAGAGTAGTAGAGCCTGACCCAAAATTACTTGTGTATAGGTTATATCGTACCTATTAGCCACAGGTGCTGCTGCAGGATTTGGAGTTACAGTAGATTTGAAGGCAACATTTGATGTATTTGGGCTAGTTATTGAAAAATATTTTTATGAGAAGGCATATGCATCAGCTAGCCTCCTCCTCCTCGCTTTCGTGTGCACTGCTATATTATCAATTATATCTTCTCATGCACTTCCAAAGAAAGTTTGATTGTCACGGAGAAAGCAATTTCTATCAAAGCTAATTGGTTGAACTTTCTTTTTCTTTCCTATGATTTTGATTTATGCATATTTGCAATTCTCTTAGTGATTTTTATATTAAAAAAAAAAAAATTGGGGGCATCAAGGTGGTTAAAAGGTCTACCCTCTCCAGCGCAGGGAACTCCCACACTCACAATGAGTGAAATAGCCCGTGACTTGTAGAGCTGATTTCTCTCTTAGATGTGAAATTTCCAATTGTAATCTGATGCTTGACTAATAAAATTTTCATGCGCTATTCTATTGATGCCCAAATTATTGAACAAGTAGTATGTCCTAACTTATCACTATTCCAATTTTAGCGATTATGCAGGTCCTTTTTAGTTTTTATAGTATACTACATATTTTACATTTGTGTTTTTCTTCTCTTTCCTTTCCCCCCCTTGAAATAGATGATTGTGCGACTACCAAGTATAGTTCTCCTTCTACTCTAATGTGATTTAGTAACTGAACATGAATAATTGCTTTGATAAGTTTTTGATAATCTTTTTTTTTTTTTTTTAATTTTTTTTTTATAATCAATTGCTTTGATAAATTAGGAGATACTACTTGACTCTAAATATGACATCACCATAGAATGGATGCTATAATTAAATCCTTTTGTATTTTATACAAAATATGATTAAACAATTGGGTCGATTTGGTCGAAACAAAACATACACATATTTGTCTAATGCTTCCAATGCACTAAACTTATTAGGATGACATATGGTCAAAACTCAAAAGTGAACATGTGTCACTATCTTAAGTAGTGACAAGAGCAGTAGAATTGAGGTATTAGACCCAAGCTTTCTCTCACAAATTATAAATTAGATGTAAAACAGCTCATTGTGAAACTGCTGTCCATCTGGGCCTATTCAAGATTTGAAAAAAAAAATGTTGAATAGAATCTATGATTCATGATTAGTAATTCAACAAGCTAGGAAATTCTCCTATGGTGGGCATCTTTGGTTGTGCTCATCTTAAGGTCCAATAAGGTTAATCCATGGTCTCCGTAATAGCCCAACCCTTTAGTGTAGAAACTATGAAACTAACATCAATGCTTGTTGGGCCTACAAGACGTTGTAAGTGTAACACGCTTCACACCCATAAGTAGAGACTGGAGATTACAATTCTACATATATTGATTCAATCCATGTATTGATTGCTAGGCCATTGGAGTGAAAGTGACCCACAAACCGAGGTAGTTATGTTCGAAGTCGGTTTCAATTGGTTTTTCTCGAGGGCCTGCATTGGAATTTGGCAATATAAAATTGTCTTTTTCAATGGTTTTTAGAGCTCATCCTTGTGTATATCAAGGTGAACTCAACATGCATGTCTTTCACTTAAAATTTTTAATTAGAGACTCGAACCGGTTTAAGCATCGAGCCATTCTTAGGTCAAACCAATGAGCTATATTCAGGTTTAGTACATATGCTTCCAAATTAAGTAAGCTTCCTTTTCCAAGTAAGACCTCCAATGTGGGCCATTTTCATGGTGATGAGGCCGAGTCAATGGTGGATCAACCTCTGAATTGGCTATAAATTGAGAGTTACAGTGCTAATCCCAGCATAGAGCATTTTGAGTGTGGGTTTTTTTTGGTGGAGGATGGCAGAACCAACGTCCTCAGCTTCTCAAATTGCCATTCTTTCATTGAAAATCTTCACTTCAGTTCTCCTATTAATATCACTCATAGTCCTTACTACCGATACATCAACGGCATATTACGGTTTTCTAATACTCCAAGTACAGTTTGATAATGTTAATTCCTACAGGTTACTAGGTTAGCGCTGTAAAGTTTCCAATTTATTACTATTAATCGTTTGTTATGATGTTTATGCAGAACTACGATTAGCAGTAATACTAAACTTTTCATTATTTATTGCTATTATTATTATTATTATTATTATTATAAAATCCACAGGTATATGCTTGCTTCGAATGTCATTGGATTTGCTTATATTCTCATGCAAATTACATTCTCGGTTTGTCACATAATAATGGGAAAGCGCTTGATAAGCGGGAATGGTAGCGTTCTACTTGACTTCTATGGTGATAAAAGTATGCCTATATATATATACACTACTACTTTTGTGTGTTAATTATTTGAGTTTTTTTCAGCAAAAAAAATAATTATTTTGTTTCCCCTGTTATGTTTTTTTTAATCCTGTGATGGCAATGGCGGTTTAGTCTTCTATTATTTCTCTTTCCTTGAAAACTTATTTGAAGATATTGACTCATTTTCTTGTATTTGTTCACAACCATAAAAATGAGTCAAAAACATTTTCTATTATTCAGTTCGCACAAAAGATTATTGATACATTTTTTTTAACTCTAAATGATTATATAAACAAAAAAATTTATTCACGAATGTAGACCCCAAGTGGGAAAACATTTTCTTTTGGATCATTTGGAAGACTTAAATAGAAAAAATAAACCCCAAATTCGTAATAGCTCAAAAAATTAAGTGGGAAAGGGAAAGCGATTGATTTGACTAAAATGTTGTGGGGCCAAGGAATTAGGCAACCCCGACCCACTTCGTACCAAGCCCAGGGCCGATGTCGAGGAGAAAGAAGCTTCCGAGAATGACGTGAAAAAGTCCGGATCACCCAGGAGGACCGCCGAGGACAACTATGTCCTCGGCCAACCCTAACCAGAGGAGGGAGAGTCAACACCCCATCAAAGGCAGCCTCCCCGAGCACCCCAAGAGAAAGAACAAGTATAATGTGCCGACCATGGGAGGATGATGGAGGAGCAAATCCAAGATAAACTGTCACCTCCCCATTAAATGCCCACTGTTGGCATTCTGGCCGTATTAATGAGGAAATGACCCCTGTACATTGCAGCCTTGGTAGCTGCAACTCATAGAAGGATGGAAAAATGGCTGATGGGACAAGCACTCGAGTAGTGACCTGCCTGGTTGACAAATGTAAGGTTAGGAGTAACTGAAAAGAGATATATAATGTAAGAAACGATTCTGAAGAGGAGGCTTCTCCCAGGAGAAAAGAAAAAAGAAGGTTAACTGATCCCCACTGAAAGGGAGCTCACAAAATGGAGTCAAGAATAAACCTTCTTCATTAAACCTAGTCCATCTCAGTTTGGTTGCCATGGAAGTCATGCTAACCGTTGTCCATTCGCTAAAACCCAGCCCTTTAACCTGCTCTCTACAAATTTATTATATCGGGCTAGCTGGGCTTGAGTCCACTCATCCAAAGGAAAAGCAGTACTCAAACCTAGTCCCTACAATTTGTGCCGTTTATGGGAAGGGCTTGTGTGATAGCGAGTGCAGCTGTTAGTTAAGGTGGGCCCAAACTTCCATCGGCAAGGGTCCCCGGAGAGGGCCACTTTAACGGTAGTGCACGCTGCACGAAGGCGTCACTGTTGTTTTTGAGAACATGCACAGTCTTTGTCATAACTCAGTGCTCGCTCAAGTCAACACGTCGAAGCACTGATCATGTGGGGTGGATGGCTACGTAGAACGCAGCTCTAGGGACTCCAGGCATCAACCATACGCTCCGTACCTCCGTTAAAGGGCTGGTCCTCACAAGAAGACAACTAAGTCCTAGACAGAACCAAGGTATTGCATGGTCCTCGGACTCAAACCTGTGGAGAAACTAGGTACTTCAGAGAAGACAACTAAGTTCTAGACAGAACCAAGGTATTGCATGGTCTTCGGATTCAAACCTGTGGAGAAACTAGGTACTTCAGAGAAGACAACTAAGTCCTAGACAGAACCAAGGTATTGCATGGTCCTCGGACTCAAACCTGTGGGGAAACTAGGTACTTAAGAAAAAACAACTAAGTCCTAAACAGAACCAAGGTATTGCATAATCCTCGGATTCAAACCTATGAGGAAACTAGGTACTTTAGAAAAAACAGCTAAGTCCTAGACAGAACCAAGGTATTGCATGGTCCTCGGACTCAAACCTGTGGGGAAACTAGGTACTTCAGAGAAGACAACTAAGTCCTAGACAGAACCAAGGTATTGCATGGTCCTCGGACTCAAACCTGTGGGGAAACTAGGTACTTCAGAAAAAACAACTAAGTCCTAGACAGAACCAAGGTATTGCATGGTCCTCGGACTCAAACCTGTAGGGAAACTAGGTACTTCAGAAAAAACAACTAAGTCCTAGACAGAACCAAGGTATACTTCAGAGAAGACAACTAAGTCTTAGATAGAACCAAGGTATTGCATGGTCCTCGGACTCAAACTTGTGGGGAAACTAGGTACTTCAGAAAAAACAACTAAGTCCTAGACAAAACCAAAGTATTGCATGGTCCTCGGACTCAAACCTGTGGAGAAACTAGGTACTTCAGAAAAAACAACTAAGTCCTAGACAGAACCAAGGTATTGCATGGTCCTCGGACTCAAACCTGTGGGGAAACTAGGTACTTCAGAAAAAACAACTAAGTCCTAGATAGAACCAAGGTATTGCATGGTCCTCGGACTCAAACCTGTAGGGAAACTAGGTACTTCAGAGAAGACAACTAAGACCTAGACAGAACCAAGGTATTGCATGGTTCTCGGACTTAAACTTGTGGGGAAACTAGGTACTTCAGAGAAGACAACTAAGCCCTAGACAGAACCAAGGTATTGCATGGTCCTTGGACTCAAACCTGTGGCGAAACTAGGTACTTCAGAGAAGACAACTAAGCCCTAGACAGAACCAAGGTATTGCATGGTCCTCAGACTCAAACTTGTAGAGGAAACTAGGTACTTCAGAGAAGACAACTAAGTCCTAAATAGAACCAAGGTATTGCATGGTCCTCGGACTCAAATCTGTGGGGAAACTAGGTACTTCAGAGAAGACAACTAAGTTTTAGACAAAACCAAGGTATTGCATGGTCCTCAGACTCAAACCTGTGGGGAAACTAGATACTTCAGAAAAAACAACTAAGTCCTAGACAGAACCAACGTATTGCATGGTCCTCGGACTCAAACCTGTGGGGAAACTAAGTACTTCAGAAAAAACAACTAAGTTCTAGACAGAACCAAGGTATTGCATGGTCCTCGGACTCAAACTTGTAGGGAAACTAGGTACTTCAGAGAAGACAACTAAGACCTAGACAGAACCAAGGTATTGCATGGTCCTCGGACTTAAACCTGTGGGAAAACTAGGTACTTTAGAGAAGACAACTAAGCCCTAGACAGAACCAAGGTATTGCATAGTCCTCAGACTCAAACCTGTGGGGGAAACTAGGTACTTCAGAGAAGACAACTAAGTCCTAGACAGAACCAAGGTATTGCATGGTCTTCGGACTCAAACCTGTGGGGAAACTAGGTACTTCAGAAAAGACAACTAAGTTCTAGACAGAACCAAGGTATTGCATGGTCCTCGGACTCAAACCTGTGGGGAAACTAGGCATTTCAGAGAAAATTAAGTCCTAGATAGAACCAAGGTATTGCATGGTCCTTGGACTCAAACCTGTGGGGAAATTAGGCACTTCATCAAAGAAAACTAAGTCCTAGACAAAACCAAGGTATTGCATGGTCCTCGGACTCAAATCTGTGGGGAAACTAGGCATTTCATCAAAGAAAACTAAGTCCTAGACTGAACCAAGGTATTACATGGTCCTCAGACTCAAACCTATGGGAAAACGATCCTTCGATCAGACACTTGGGGGAAAACGACGCCGCGGTGTCACTATGAATGCCGAAAGGAGCATTGGTGCACGAAGGTTTCCTCCCCGGATCGCTTGTTTAAATCCAGTGTGCTCGGCTAGTTGCACGGTCCACGGGGCAGAGCACCCGATTATTTTCCTGGTAATTCCTATATTGATTAACTTAGTTGAAAATAGAGACCAAGGGCTATCGTCGGCTTTGTCGAAATTAGGGTGACAATCCTTCGTTACTACTAACTACATTAATTCTAAGTCCCATTGGAGGCAAAAAATAACACACATTAAATAATTATTGCAGAGAAAATAAAAGATTCGTAAAGTAAGAAGAACAGCCTTTTTCTTTTTATTAAATAAAAGAAAGATACATCATACATCAGATGGCTTGTTTTAAACCTAACTACAACAGGAGAGGCTGAGGCAGGCTTGTTTTAAAGCTAACTACGATAGGAGAGGCTGAGGCAGGCTTGTTTTAAAGCTAACTACGATGGGAGAGGCTGAGGCAGGCTTGTTTTAAAGCTAACTCTAAAAAGAGAAAGCCCATGGGAATGGTAGATCCGCAGTCTCGTCCCAGCAGCAATTAAGCCCGTGGAGATGGCACTGGCGATGAGAAAGAAGAAGAGGCGGAAGTGCCTGAGGGCTCCATCCTAGGATGTTCCCTTGATTCTCTCTCAGTTTCATGATAATTAGGCATTGGGAAAGGGCAACACTCGGGCGTCAACCGTTCAGCAATCTCGCAAATCTCCATCGGGGTCCCACTAGCAACGCGAGACCTAAGCTTTGTCACGCCGAAAGTCTGATGCGACCTGCACTTGCTTCGATTCTTGGCTAAAGGAGGAAGGCCTTCTTTCTTGCTCGGTTTATGGGAAGGAACATCTTTGTCCTTTGCATCCTTTGCCCCAACTGCCTCGTCCAGGGCCTGGGCAGGATCCTTGGTTCCTAAAAGGGGCTTGGATTCCTTACCCTTGCCCTTATCTAGGGCCATCTCATTCCTTAAGCCTTGATCACGACTTTGGTAAAGTCTTTGGAAATACCTAAAGTGTTGAGAGCTTGAAGTTTCTGCTAAACGTGGGGATTTGTAAATGAGAAAGAGCAATTCCCCCCAAAGGGCCTTATATAGAGGGTGAAATCTAGTAAAGATCAATCCGCACGAGATTCGAGGAGAGAGATACGGCGAAGCAAATCCCACCCAATTTTCAAAGAAATTTCCAACCATTGGATATGTGCCACTTCACGAGGACATTAATGAGAGTGTGCCTCGTTCATTGAAACGTTAGGAACGTGCCTTGGACAGGTGAAAAGACTTTGGCACTAATGGAGGATAAGACTTGATAAGCCATGGAAAAGGTCCGAGGACATCAAAATCCTCCTCTCCGCCCGAGGAGCCTGACAACAGGATTTTGAGGGGCTATTGTGGGGCCAAGGAATTAGGCAACCCCGGTCCACTTCGTACCAAGCCCAAGGCCCATGCCGAGGAGAAAGAAACTTCTGAGGACGACTTGAAAAAGTCCGGATCACCCAGGAGGACTGCTGAGGACAACTATGTCCTTGGCCAACCCTGACCAGAGGAGGGAGAGTCAACACCCCATCAAAGGCAGCCTCCCCGAGCACCCCAAGAGAAAGAACAAGTATAATGTGCCGACCATGGGAGGACGGTGGAGGAGCAAATCCAAGACAAACTGTCACCTCCCCATTAAATGCCCACCGCTGGCATTTTGGCCACATTAATGAGGAAATAACCCCCGTACACTGCAGCCTTGGTAGCTGCAACTCACAGAAGGATGAAAAAACGGCTGATGGAACAAGCACTCGAGTAGTGACCTGCCTGGTTGACAAATGTAGGGCTAGGAGTAACTGAAAAGGGATATATAATGTAAGAAACTCTTCTGAAGAGGAGGCTTCTCCCAGAAGAAAAGAAAAAAGAAGGTTAACTGATCCCCACTGAAAGGGAGCTCACAAAATGGAGCCAAGAATAAACCTTCTTCATTAAACCCAGTCCATCTCAGTTTGGTTGCCATGGACGCCATGCTAACCGTTGTCTATTCGCTAAAACCCGGCCCTTTAACCCGCTCTCTACAAATTCATTGTATCGGGTTAGTTGGGTTTGAGTCCACTCATCCAAGAGAAAAGCAGTACTCAAACCTGGTCCCTAAAAATGTAATTTGTGAAAATTCAATTATTGGTCTGTTAGATACTTAGATATGTGATGCTTAAAAAATAAATTAATTCCACTTTTTTGTTTTATTTTTCAGGTTTCATTTCCATTGATCATTGAAAACATTTTCTATTTACTAGCCTTCTCATTGTACTAGCCAAACATTAAAAAAAATGTTAACAAGGTATACTATAAAACGTTTTCTACCAACAAAGAAAATAAAAAGGAATCATTAATATTCAATAGAAAAATAAATAGATCACTACGCACTCTTAGCATGATGGCTATTTCATAAATACAAAGTTATTGTGGGGTGTGAAAGGTAAAGGTCGGGGTTCAAGTTTTTAAAAGAGAGTTTTACATACATATACACTTAGAATACGCTATAGTAAAATTTTTATCTTGTATAAAAAAAAAAATAAATAAATAAACAAGGGTTGATACAAAATTACTTTCATATAGGTTATATCATACCTACTAGGCACAGGTGCTGCTGCAAGATTTGGAGCAACAATTGATTTGAAGGCAAACCTTGATCTTTTTGGCTTTTATGTTGGCGAATCATTTTATGCAACAGCATATGCATCAGCTAGCCTCCTCCTGCTTGCTTTTGTCTGCACTGCTATATTATCAATTATTTCCTCGTATGAACTTCCAAAAAAGAATTTGGTAATTGAATCCCAAGAAGTAGTGCAATCAATTGAGGTAGTACAATCAATTGAGTTAGCACAGACTCAACCAGCTGATCGAACATGTTGAAGAACATGTTTAAGGTTACCAATTTGAATCTACTTTTTTCCTCTGCCCTTAGGCCAAAAATTATATTAAAAAGTTTGATTGTCATGGAAAGGAAAATCTATATAAAAAAGGTAATTGGTTGAAGTTTTCTTCTCTTTTCTATAATTTTTGAAGCATGGCATGTATATGTATTTCATTTTCTTAACCCAGCGTTTGGCATTTATATCAGCTATCCTCCTCTTCCTCGCCTTCGTCTGCACTGCTATATTATCAGTTATATCTTCTCATGCACTTCCAAGGAAAGTTTGATTGTTATGGAGAAAGCAATTTTTATCAAAGCTTAATTGCTTGAACTTTCTTTTTCTTTTCTATGATTTTGATTTATGCATATTTGCCCCTCGATTTGTAGTGATAATTTCTCTCTTGGATGTGAAATTTCCTCCATTTCGAATTGTAATCTGATGGCTGACTAATTCTTATGCAAATTTTAGGTCCTTTTGCCTCCATTTCCTCCATTTCCTCCATATTTGCCTTTTTTTTCTTTTCTTTTTTCCTTTGAATTGAATGACCATGCAACTACCAAATATAGTTCTCCTTCTACTATATGTGACTCAGTAATTGGACATGAATAATTTCTCCGATAAGTTAGGACATATTGCTTGACTCTAAATATGATGCCACCATAGAATAGACGCCATAATTAAATTCTTTTGTATCTTTAAAAACAATATAATTAAACATTAGGTCAATTTGGTTGAAACAAAACTGAAAAATAATGATCGTTAGAATTGGACTATATGGCTTGAGTCTAATGCTTCTAGTACACGTTAGGATGATGACATGTAATTAAAAGTAAATAAGCGTGTCACTAACTTGAGTCATGACGGGTTTAGTGCAGCATTCGACCCATGCTTTTCCTCACAAATTAGATGTAAAAAAGCCCTTGTTAAACTGCTGTCCATTCAGGCCGATTCTAGATAAGAAATGTTGAGTGGAATCTTCTATTTATGATTGATAAGTGATAACTAATGTTACTAATCAACAAGCTAGGAAATTCTCCTATGGGAGGCATCTGTGGTTGTGCTTGTCTTAAGGCCCAATAATGTAGATCCTAAAATCCATGGTCTCCATAAGAGCCCATTCTCTTTTTTTTTTTTTTTTTGATGAGAATAAGAGCCCATTCCTTTAGTGAAGAAATTAAGAAACTAACATCAATGCTTGTTGGGCCAGCACATTGTATATGTAACGCACTTCGCGCCAATAAATAGAGACTAGACACTACAAATATTGATTCGATCCCATGTATTGAGGGCTTGGCCATTGGTTTTTTTTTTAAAAAAAAAAAAACCATATACTAGAGAGGAAGGCAGTGGGTGAAATGAACTTCTTACCAAAATAATTTGGTCAGAATATCAGCCATGATATAAATGATTTTAAAATTCAAATTACAAGACGAGTGCATTTGAAATTGCAAATTTGAATAGTTATCAAACACAAACCGAGCAAACCTAGTGAAAACAGGGCTGGCTTTGAACAAACTGCAGAATTGAGAGATTTTCACACACGCACGTTACAAGACTCTTATCTATCTTGGGTTTTGATTGGATAGATATAAGGCATAAATTTTGCATATGTGATAACTTTTAGTTGTTAACATTTTTTGTTTTTTGGCAGAATCATACACAGAGACGGAGCTAGGGCTTAGAGTTAAAGGGGGCAAAAGTATAAACAATTTTTTTTTGAAACTCTAAGTAAGCATTTATTTAGAAGAGAAATGTTATGTCCACAATATTTTCACTACATTTTCACAACAAATTGTAAGTAGTAGGTTATTATTGGTTGTTATGAGTAAGCTAAAAAGTAATTTAAGTTGTGGATTCAAATTAGAACCAATAACAACTTACCGCATGTAATTTATTGTGAAAATGTTGTGAACGTAGCACTCCTCAATTTAGAAAGTTAAGTTTTTACTTTTTTTTTGGTGTCTTGTGTGTTGTCAAATGTGTGTGGGTGTTCACTTAGACTAGTTAGAATTGTCTTAGGAATTTTTTATTTTATTTTATTTTTTGTTTGTGTCTTGCGTGGGTTTGTTTTGGGGTGTTGTTTGGGCTGAAGTTTATTATTGGTAAATTTTGTTGTTAAGCTTGTTAAATTTATTTCAAATTTTAGATCAATAAATTTTTTTATACCCTTTAAAATGATCAATAATATTGTTGAGAGAGCAAAGTGTAAAGTTATTTAAACAAATTGCTAAAATTAATACACACACGCACATATATATATATATATATACACTAAAAAAAATTTGAAAAAATTTAGGGGGGGTCACTGCCCCCCCTAGTCCAACTATAGTTCCATCACTGATCATATACGTAAATGAGCTTTCATTAAGTAAATGGAGTGTTTATATCTAAAATCATAACTAGTTAGTCTGTCATTCAACTACTAACATGAGTGTATAGAGCTTTTCAAACACTTGATTATGCTCCAAAATGTGCCTAGTCCTCTAAATCTACACATATCATTACGAAGTACAATTTAATTATTTAATACCACATTCAAATACGATTTTACATTGATTTAAGAATATTTATTTTTAATTTTAAAATTTTTTTATGCTATAAAAATGATGTGACATCAATTTATTAGACGAATTAAATATGCATGGTAAGCTTATATGACATTTAAGGGAAAATATGGAAGGAAGGACGGCTAGTGCAGGTGGTAAAATTCAAATTCTAAAATCTTAAGGTGTAAAATTCAAAGACCTATAAATTTTAGAGGTGTAATTTGCCTTTTAGCCTTGTATTATACAAGGTATTTATCCTACCACTTAGGGGTTTTATTTATTAGTAAGAAAGTTCAATGTGTCAAGTTGATATAAATTTCTAAGGGAGATTATTGATAACAAGCAAGGAGGACAGGTATGATGATTGTGAGGATTAAGATAGTAATCCCTCTCTACAGATTTCTCCACTTCTATTGCGAGGCCTAGTCATTTTATAATGATGTTCATCTTAAGGCCCAACAACTTTAATCAATGGGATCGGGATGAAAGAAAGCCCAACCCTTTAGTTAAGGAATAAATAAATAAAATATCAATATGTCACTTGGTCTTACGTGACGAAGTAAATTTAAGACTAATGTTATGAATACTGTTTCAGTTTGTCTATTGGAACGGAATATTTCGGTACCAGTTTATTTCGGCATACCGTTTTAGACCATTTCAGAATTACCACTTATATATATATATATATATATATATAATTAATAAAAAAAATGTTATTACTGATTGCTATTCTTAAGCCAAATTTTATAAATATAATATCATCATTTAATGAATGTAATATAGTGTTTTAAAATAAATACTACTATAGTAATAAAGTGATTAGATTGATTATTTTAAAATTCAAATTTGGGTATTTTTGTAAATAAACAAACATGGATATTTATAAACTAGGAACCTTCTAGGAAGCAATGAAGTTAATACCGTACAGTACCGGCCGGTACGGCCGGTTTTTTTGGTATCGGTGAACTGACCGGTACCAAAACCCCCCTTGATTCGTACCATTCTGAGTACCGGCCTATACCAGACTGTTTCGGCCTTACCGGCGAAAATTGGATGTTTTGGCCGGTAAATCTAAACCGGGCCGGTACAAAAAAACAAAACAAAAAAACCCAAAAATCACCTATTTTTGTCATCATAGCCATTCACCACCACGTTGCCGGTCACTCCCATGCCTCCAGCCACTTCCATTTTGTCAATCGCAGTCTCACCACCTGCTTCAGCTTCTTCTTCGTTGCCTCTTCACTTCTCCGTTCTCTGTTTTTCTTCAACTCTTCAGCTTTTTTGTTCTTTGGTTTTGCTAGTTTTGAACGCCTGGCCACCTGTATATCTTGTTTTGTTTTGGACACTAGAGTCCCACTCTCACGTGAATGTACTGAAGTCATTAATGAGTCAAAGGCTTTCAAAATTTCAAACTTATCTCCAACACCACGTGTTCTAGTTTTAACTTTTACTCATTGATTTTTTTTTTTTTTTTTTTTGGGGAATCATTTTACTCATTGATTTTTATTTCTTTTGTTTTTTCATTACTGCATTTAGTTTGCACATGTACGTAGCACTACTACTATTATTAAACTACAACTCTTCTTAAAATAAAAAGTTATACTACAACCATAATTATTAATATTTTAAAAAATTATTATTATTGGTTAGACTTTAAATTATTTTATATTTTTATGAGAATATATAAAATTTTTAAAAGAATATATATATTTAGCGGTAATCCCGAAACGGTACACTGGTATTAACCGGTACCCGAAATATATCGTACCGCTGGCCAAACCGGTACAGCCTCCGGTACGGTATTGACTTCCTTGCTAGGAAGCCCCCTTTCACCTTTTCACCTAACCCCACTCCATCACCCACGTGCAATGTCTTATACATTCTCCTCTACTCTTTCTTCTTCATTTCATATTCCCATCAATTACTTATAGAAGTGCTTCTTGGAAAGTTTCAGAGACCCAGACTAGAAGTTTAAGTGCAGGACTGAAGAAGAAAGTTTCAAACGTAGCTAAAATTTGAGCTTCCTCTACAACTGCTCTAAATTTATGTTCTCTTCTTCTTCCTTTTTTTTTTTTTTTTTCCAAATCATTTGGTAGCTTCGTAGTAGATATGATTTGAATTTCTTCAGGTGATTAGTGCTAGGTGGAAACAAGTTGTGCTAATGGGTTTGTAAGTTTAATTTTTTTTTTTTTTTGGCTAAAAACTGCTACCGGCCGAAATCGATCGGAATGGTCGGAATGACCCGAAACTGGCCGGAATTGGACCTGAGGTGGAATGGGTGGTATTACCGTTCCGGATTGCATTTCGGTACGAAAAATTCCGGCACGAAAAATTCCGGCTATTCCGGCTAGAACGGAACAGATTTAATAATAATGGATTTAAGTACTATGTTGAGAAAAGTAAATTATTACACACTTTGGAGCATTCCTCCTCTCACATGAGTGGGCTTTATAGTAAAACTCACGTCTAAGACCTGTCTCTTATGTGAGAAGAGAGAGCAATATTTTCTGAGTATTATAATAATTTTTCATTCAAAAATAAGTAATTTATTTATTTTTCTAATAAATACAGATCTACTCATGTAGTTGAGAGAGGCAGTAAGATGAACCTTTAAAATAATAATAATAATAATAATAATATGAGATGAGCATTGTTAAATAATTTGGTTAGAATACCAGTATAATGAGTTTATTATATTAAATTTAAATAACAAATATTACCTCGTAAAAAAAAGAGAAAAGATTTCATTACAAGGTTATTGTTAAGGGTCATTTTCATAAAGTCAGCCCAACCCAGCAAAGCAGACAATAAGAGTGGCAGGCACAGAATAAAACTATTAGGCCCAAGCAGCAGGAATAACAGAACACAGGCCCATAACATGAATAAATGGGTCTTGAGGAAGCAAATGGGCCCAAAGGGCCCGGAAAGAGAGAAATGACACCCATGGGCAATGTATGGTATGAAAAAGTGAGAATGGGCCGCGGCAGGCCCAAGGTAATGTAAACAAAGAAAGTAGGGGTTGATGGCAAGCTCATAAACCCCAAGGATGAGAATGAGGAGATTGGGCCGGGGAAGCCCAATCAAGTTAGTAAAAGCCCATGGGAACACAAAGTCAGTAAATGGGCTGAGGAAGCCCGAGGAAAGTAAAAGGGCCGCAGGCCCAAGGGGAAAAAGGAAAGGGACAATGGAGCCCATGAGTAAGAACACCAGCAAACTCTCTTGAGTCACTGGGGGAAGGAATGAAACGGCAGGTTTAAAAGAAGCCTAGCAGGAACATATCATCATGGCAGGAAAAGCCAAGTAATGAAACAAGACATAAGTATAAACCGAGAAATGGGCCAAGAGAGATGCGAAACCCTGTATTAAGAAAAGCCCAATCCCAAAGGGAAGCAATGAAAGTACAGAACGGTCCATATGAAAGAACGAAGAAGTATGGCAAACGAATGCAAACAAAGCTCCATGAGCCGTAGGCAGGCTTTGAACGTACATAGCAGGGAAGCATGCGCAAGGCCCAGGTGCCACCAGCCTGTACCCAGTCAATATGGGTTGTGGTGGGGCCATGGGTCAGTGGTAAGAGGTAAGGGGGGGGTGTGGTTTGGTGGTGGGGAGGGGGGAAAAGATTTATTTTACGTTCCCTGTCCAAACCCTTTTGGGAGGTACGTCCTGCTGGGATGACAGATCGCCCAAAAGACGTAAGATTGGGGAGGAAACGTTGGGTGCATGCCATAGGAAGAGAGAGAGAGCATTTAAGCCACGGTAGAGGACAGTGCCACGGGGGACAGAACAACACAAACCTGTTTTGTCTGGCGAGGGTAAGCAATGTACAGACGGTGGTCGACAAGCATGCCCAGATCAGACAAAGGCCGTTAGAGGGTGAAATGGTAAAAAAGGCAATCACGGCAGGCCCTATAAAAGGAGTCTCGCTGTGCCCTGTAAAAGGGACCGAAAAGCAGAGGAAAAAAAATACATAGAAAGAAAACTAAAAAGAAAAAGAAAAGAAAGAAAGAAAAGATAAAAAAACAAATAGTGAGGATAATGGGCATGCACCAATAGATCTTTTCCTTTCTCTTCCCCTCAAAATCCCACTCTCTAAGGAACAATCAAGTAATAAGAACGTTCTTCAGGCATTCATCATTTAGGTCCGATTCCCTCAAAGTCATTAATCCCTACGGCAGGATATTCTCCTGGGAGGTTAGTTTCATTGAGAGGAAGCGTTCTTCCTCTTTGGTTTTTGCCATTACGGACTCGGTTTTAGCTGGAAGTTTATTTTTGATTAATTCATCGTTCAATCAATTATTCTTTCTTATAAAAGCCATTATTATCACTGCCATTATTACTACTGTGTTATTCGGTCCTTGTTATTAATAAAAACTATTGCACTCTGTTTTCTTTCATTATCATTATATCTGCCTGTCGTAATCTTATTGTAATAGCTCTGCTTGCCGTAAGGGTATTCCTGGCGGACAAGGCTAAGTTTGTGCACAAGCCGGCTCAAAGTGAGTTGCAGTTGGGCCGGTCTCAACTTCCCTACTCAGAAACACATTAGGGCCCATCACCGCAGGAGGCAGCCCAGCCCAAACACAAAAAAAAAGGCCCCTACAGTTACTTACGTACAAACAGTATCAAAGATGAAGTGGTTTAGACATCTTTTTTTTTTTGGAGTTAATTTCTCTTATTGGTTGAAAGTTTGCACCTAAAAAATATTAAGCTTGAAAATTTATTAGGAAAAAAAAAAAAACTACAAATTTGAATAGTTATGATTCTTGAACTGAAAATTAACCTACTCACCGCGAAAATTAACCTTGCGGACGGAGTTGGTAACACTGTAACAGGACAGTGATCCGATGAGCTAGGTTTGAATCAAACAGCTGAATCTACCTCTCTCTCTTTTTTTTTTTTTTTTTTTTTTGTGGAAAATCAATAAAATAGGAGAAATTATAAGATTCACATGGTGGACAAGTGATGTGGTCCACTATTCCACTAAAAAACTTCCACTTATTTAAAATTGTTAGTTAGAAATTTTTTTTAAATAGAAATTAATTACTGATTCAGCAATTTTAAACAAGTGGAAGTTTTTTAGTGGAATGATAGACAAGTAATGTGATCCACCAGAGCACTCTATAATTTCTCATCAAATAGAATTCAGATTTTCATGAATGAAATTATACTTATTATTTCTTGTCTTCTTGGATGTTGGATGAAACATCAGGACCTTTTCAGTTACAATCATGCCCGACAATATGACAACATCAAAAGAGGTCAATAACGACTAAAAGCTTTTTTTTTTTTTTTTTTTTTTTGAGGGGGAACGACTAAATGCTCTATCAAACAAAGCACTCAAAATCTTATCAATAAAAATATTCCTTGACCGCGACATGGAAAATAACATAACGTATGCACGTAGTAATGGATAAAATTATACACAAAAACTTTATGTTCATATATGTTGCACAAAAATAAATTAACAACAACAATTGACACCGCGTTTTTAGTAAATGCATCTATTGTTCAAATTCTCTCTCTTCCAACTAATGAATTGTCTCAAAAAAAAAAAAAAAAAATACATGCACACAACAGTTGAATAAAGACAAATACAAAGTAATTATCTATTTGAAGCCAACACCAAATTATTTGATGACCAGATCAACTAGAAGACTGCCAAGAGTTATTGTTGGATCGCCAAGAAGAATACTAACAACAGTCTTGAGAAATATTTTGGCTATCCTCCAGTACTTGTTACCTCTCCCACCGTTTCTATTCAATTGACGTTGAATGGGTAGCTCCAAATTCTCTATAGCCAAACAATCATTACTATTAGCCGTTCCATTCTTCCATCCCTCAATCACCATTTCCATTGCACAGTAAACATGAAAATGATATGTGTCACATGCCAATACGTATGACCATCCCTTAATTTTTGACAAACTATCTTTAATCTTCTTTTGATTGCACCATGAACACTTTGAGACAGTCTCACCAAGGTGAAACTTCACACCATCAATTTTGAGTTCATTCTTGAGGTTGCGACAACAAGGGTGCAAATCCCAGCCCTTTTCATCGCAATGGTAGACGAAACCTTTGATGTGTTTCCCACATGCATCACAATATAGTCTTTTGCATCCGTTGCAGTTTATTTTATCGCATTTCCTAGGGGGTTTATCATAGAATTTGAAAGTAGATTCTTTGAAGAACTTGTGAGTTGTGGTGGACTTGTTAAACATGCAATCTTCGTGAAGATCATAGTCGCACTCCTCACATCTGTATCTCTTTCCAAAGCCATGTTCCTTGCATCCATCGCATGTGTAGGGTTTTCGATAGTTTTTAAGCTCAAGCTCATGCTCCGGGTGGCTACTATGAGTTTTCCCCATATTAGTTCTTATCTGCACCAAAAAAATTATATATGGCAAATTATTTAGGGACACAACTTTTTCCAAGAAAGAAATATAGAGTTCGAAAAAATCAATTACAAATCAAAATCAAAATATTTGTTTTCTTTATTAGGAAAGAGATTTCACATAATTCGATGTTGATAGATGTAACTGTTTCATGCCAGATTAAAATTAGGTACCTGGTTCTGAAGCCTGTTTGTCTTGGAATTTGATGAACTGCTATGACGTTTATGTTTCTCTGAAACTCTTTTTGTTGTCTCTATAGAATAACATAAGAGAGACAAGACTCTAAACTCCTTAATTTATAGGGTCAAAACACACAACAAAAAAATGTAGGTTTGGTTTTTTGGTAGAAAATTCCGGTCAATTGAGTCAAAACTTCGTGGCACATTCTCAAATTTGGGGTCCCATACGTTACCCAATCTCTACTATAATTGAACATAGTCCAATTTATAGCCAGCTTAATTATGACATCAGTGTGCTTATAATTAGTTGCACCGTTTTAGATAGCTTTTAATTCTGAAAAATATTCCAGCGCCGTCTTACATAGACATAAAAGGAAATAAGGAATCGTTGAAAAGAAAGTTTAGGAAATGATTAATAATGCACTTTCTTTGTACTTTCCGACAAGGAGACAGATATTTCCAACTACTAATCACTTCATTCCGAGAAAATTCAGGCTTCTTGCTGATGGAATTGCGTGCATAATTTCCAATAATAGAACAGAAGCTTCTAAAGATACTTAACAAACAATACTTACGTGAATATCACCACTTCTCGAAACTTGTACTAAAATGGAATAGTTAGTTAGTTTTGTTAAATGTAAATCATAAAATAATGCACTTTTTCTGCACTTTCCTTGTAAAAACTAGAAATCCAGTATGACCCGAGTTCTTCTAACTTCTAAGAATGAAATACCCCGCGTTCCTTCCCCATTGGAAGGGAGGCATTTTTTAATGGCCTCTTGTATTATGGGCGGTGCTTGGTAGGCTTACACGTAATTAAGTTGCAATGAATGATTCAAAGAACCTTTACACGGATTTTTTTTTTTATTATTATTATTAATTTTTTAATTTTTATAGGAACCTTTACACGGTTTTGAATATATGTGAAAAGTAAAAATTGACCAAACCTTGTGGTTTATTTATTTGTATTTTTATTTTAGATAGGAAAGAATTTTAATTAAGGAGGTCCACTCTTATAATTATTCTTTTTCATTATATTAAAATATTAATTGATTTTTAGTGTAAGTAAAATATAAACCTTGAATCTCTTATTCGACAATAAAAAATTTTACCAGTTGAATTTGGTGGCAATAAAATGCAATGATTTTGAGTTCTGACACAATAGTAGAGTGTGGATAATTTTTTCTGGCTCATCTATGATGCACATTTGTTACTAATTATATATGTACTTGAATTTGATACGATATTTGATACCGTACACACCCAAGATTTTATGCAATAATTCTTGGCACATCTAAATGCTACATATTTTATGCCTCTTTAGACAGAAGCACATGCATGTACACAAAATGGGTCCAACACCAATAAGCACATTTCTACAAAATGGGTCCAACTGTGCTTATTCTCTTACCAAAAAAGAAAAAGAAGAACAAGAACAAATGTATGAACATGTGAAGACAGTTGTAAGTATGTATGCATGTCAAGTACCATATATGATATCATTAGTGGTGACGATATATGATGACGACTTCTCGATAATTATTGATGACGACAAATCTGGCACGGCATGGGGTTTTGAAACTTATATTTATTAATATATATATATATATATATAATTAAAAAAAAAAAAAAAAAAAAAACTCTCTCCGTAGACCAATCTCTTGCTTCATTGTTAATGTTAGAGATATATATTAGTCATATTAGCCCAATGTAATAGGCCCAAGCCTAATTCTACTTTGTGTGCAAGCTAAGTCTCCTACTTGTACTAGAAGTCTATTAGTCTAGGGTTTAGTCTATTATATATACCCATGTTATGGCTCATTGTAACACAGGTTATTGTACTACACTCTTATACATAATAAAGATGTAGCCCTTAAGGGATTCCTCCGTGGATGTAGACCGTCAAGGCTGAACCACGTAACCCTTGTGTTCTCAGTGTTCCTGTTCTATGCTTCCTCTTCCGCATTCACTCTAGCATACACAACATGGTATAACACATCGCGTTGCTAATAATAATAGTATATTTAACATGGTATCAGAGCTAATATTTAACATGGTATCAGAGTCAAACTTCGTTCTTGGCATCAAACAAACATCTCTAGCAAGCAAAGAAGATTTTAATGTGCACATCACCATCAGAAGTCACACATGCTTCTCTGCTGAATCTAGACTCTATGGCATCTTGCAGCCACGGTGGCTCAGTGCTGTGTCCAAGATCCACAAACTCAAGCAAAGCTGTGACTCAACTTCTCAGATCTGTGCAAACCCAAGCCTCGCCTGATGAAACCAACACCACAGACGTGATCCACGACCTCCCGCGACCAAAACCCAGGAACTCGGCCACCAAAGGAAGCTCCACGCGCCGCCAACAGCTCCGAAACCTCCCACACGCGCCGCCTCAGATTCCTGACATCCAGATCGTTTTCATGGTACACGCGCCGCCCTGAAGGCCTCCTCGTCCACCGATCTGCCAAACCCCGAAGTCCGAGCATCAATCTCAGTGGCACGCGCTCGCACGCGCCTTCCGGAGTTCTCCACGCGCCGGTGGAATACAATCACGAGCCACACGCGCCTGAAGTCTGCTGCTGATGTGGCTGATGACGTCATCTTGCCACATCAGCACCAGCAAGCCTTTGCCACGTCAGCATGACACGTAAGCCCTAGTCCACGTCAGCACCACGTCATCAGGATGAGTCAGCGTCTCTGCAGCCCGATCCGTGACCCGACCCGGAAAACCCGGAACCGACCCGGTCCATGTAGCCGTTGACTTTGACCCTGATCTGTTGACTTTGACCAGTTGACTTTGACTTTTTGCGTTGACCTTTGACCAAAAGTCAAACTTTCCGAAAGGGCCTATCTTGCTCAGTTTTTCGCGTAGATTCCAGTTTTGGACTCCTTTTCTTCATTTGAAGCTCCAAAATTGGTCAATTGGCATATTATTCATTGTGGTTTCTTTAACGACATTCTTCAAGGCATCTCCAAGTGATCTTCTCATACTTATCCAACCTCAAGCCTTCATCGAGCTTCCACCTTGAGTTTGAGGGAGGGTGTTAGAGATATATATTAGTCATATTAGCCCAATGTAATAGGCCCAAGCCTAATTCTACTTTGTGTGCAAGCTAAGTCTCCTACTTGTACTAGAAGTCTATTAGTCTAGGGTTTAGTCTATTATATATACCCATGTTATGGCTCATTGTAACACAGGTTATTGTACTACACTCTTATACATAATAAAGATGTAGCCCTTAAGGGATTCCTCCGTGGATGTAGGCCGTCAAGGCTGAACCACGTAACCCTTGTGTTCTCAGTGTTCCTGTTCTATGCTTCCTCTTCCGCATTCACTCTAGCATACACAACATGGTATAACACATCGCGTTGCTAATAATAATAGTATATTTAACATGGTATCAGAGCTAATATTTAACAGTTAAGAAAGTTTGAAGTATATTTAATATGAAAATATCATGAAATTCACTGGTGATTTCTTCATAGCGTGCCCTGTGAGTTTTTTATTTGGAATTTTTGGCTTGGACGGTTGGGCTGTTGAAGATTGATTCGGCAGACTGAAAAAGAAAGCTGCTGAAGGCAAGTCATATATTCCTTTAACAATTAACGGGAAATTGAGCCATATGCATGGGGTTTTGAAACTTATATTTAAATTAACCAAAAAAAAAAAAAAAAAAAAAACTCTCTCCGAAGACCAATCTCTTCCTTCATTGTTAAGAAAGTTTGAAGTATATTTAATATGAAAATATCATGAAATTCACTGGTGATTTCTTCATATATAGCGTGCCCTGTGAGTTTTTTATTTGGAATTTTTGGCTTGGACGGTTAGGCAGTTGAAGATTGATTCAGCAGACTGAAAAAGAAAGCTGCTGAAGATTTAATATAAATTAGTATTTATCAAAATATAAAAATTCATAGTAAATTTTTCACAAATTTTTAAAGTATTTTAATATTAACTTCATGTGAACATGATTTAGTGGTGGATTTAAGTAAAAATGGTATAAATAACAAAACATATTTCGGCCTATTATGAATTTATGATTAAAAAAAAGTGTATGTCTTTGTGTGCGTAGATAGATTTGCTCATTCAATATATAGGTAAGCAAATGTGGTCAATATATATATATATATATATATAAACCAATAAGATAACAATATAATGAAAGTAAAGTAGAACCAGCCAAGGAAGAGGTATAACAATATAATGAAAATAATCAAACAGCTTTAGAAATAATCAAAGAGAGCTTTAGAACCTTCCAAGAAGGCGGTAATCAACAAGTAAAGTAAACAAGTAATTGAAAACACAATACTGGAAGTAGTTTATTGAAAATAAGTAGTCACTTACGGTAGTAGAAATCTCAAGTAACAAGGCTGAGAAACATCTTAATAGTTATAGGTTACAGGTTTGAAACAAGAATTCTCTCTCAAAGAGATAGCTCTGATACCATAAAGGGGGGAGGGACACAGCGCTGAAGGTGGAAGCACAGATTAAGTAGTAAAACCAATAAGATAACAATATAATGAAAGTAAAGTAGAACCAGCCAAGGAGGAGGTATAACAATATAATGAAAATAATCAAACAGCTTTAGAAATAATCAAAGAGAGCTTTAGAACCGTCCAAGAAGGCGGTAATCAACAAGTAAAGTAAACAAGTAATTGAAAACACAATACTGAAAGTAGTTTATTGAAAATAAGTAGTCACTTACAGTAGCAAAAATCTCAAGCAACAAGGTTGAGAAACATCTTAATAGTTACAGGTTACAGGTTTGAAACAGGAATTCTCTCTCAAAGGAAGTCTCTCTAAGAAGTGAGAAATGGGAGAAGAGAATTGAAGTAAATAAGAATCAATCATAGCAATAACATTGAAATGATAATCAGGTGAAACAACAATTTTAACTTTTGTAAACCATTTAGGAGGAAGGGATTTCCTAACAAGAGCAAGTTTAGAAGTAGCGTCAGAGCTATCAGAATCATCAATAATACATTTACCAGAAAGAAGAGCCTGTTGATTGGAATCATTTTCATTCTTGTGCTCATCTTGTTTATTATCAAAATTATTAATTTTATCTAGGTTTTTATCAAATTTTAACGTTAACAGTTCTTGTTTAAGACAATTGTTATCACTTTTAATATTCTTAACTTCATGTTTTAGTTCAATTATCTCTTGTTTAACAATAGCAATTTCATGTTGAAAATCATTAATGGTTAATTCTTTGGATTTCTTTATATATATATATATATATATATATATATATATATATATAACTGAAACCTTTGGCTTTTTATTAACCTCCAAATTTACGAGATTAATCATGAACACTATAAAAGCAGTGCAAAACCCAATATATATATATATATATATATATATATTTTTTTAAAGCAGAATAGAGGTACAAGCTCTTCTTTTGTTATTTTCTTCTCCTCTACTTTGTTATATATATATATATAGCAGAAATTTAGAACCATCTATTATGGCGGTAATCCGTCCAAGGTAGTGGTAGCAATAACAATATAAGAAAGAGTAATAACTGAAAATACTTGTTTATTGAAAATATGAACAATAAACTTACAGCAATAGTAGTGGTCTCAAGCAAGGTTGAGAAACATTTACAGAGTTACAGGTTACAGGTTACAGTGAACAGGGAAGCAGCAATTCTCTCTCAAAGGGGTTTCTCTAGGGAGAAAATAGGAGAAGAGAAATAAAAAAACTAAGGCTTAGCAAATGTAAGTTCTGAATAACATAAGGGACAACCCCCATTTAAATAGGCAAAGTTCGGGTGAACAGTAAATTATAAACAGTAATAGTGAACAGTGAATAGTGAATAGTAATATGTCACTTTTACATCAATTTGTCTCTTAAAGCATGAGCAGGATTCCCAATAGTTGCCTAAGAGATAATGGTCAGCATAATAAAGGGACCAAAAGCAGGAATATCATCATTTAGGGGAAAGCAATAGTGATTGCTTTAACAGTCTAAAATAATGCAGTATTTTGGCCGACGTGCAAAACAGTCTAACTTTATCGGCTTTTGCATGGGACCAATGATATTAGAGACATCCAGGAGCATTGAAATTGTCTGGAGAAAGATACTTCATTGGGAGAGAATGCAAGTAGTAGTATTTTAGCCAACAATAATGGTGGCTAATCAGTAGAAGGAGCATCAGAAGGATATCCATCAAAAGGATCCCATGGGGAAGAATAATCAAAGTCATGTTCATGGTAGGTAGTATGTTTTCCACATAATCTGCAATAAATTAGTGGTTCAAAAACAGGGGTTTTACTGGGAATAATGAGACTTCTAGGATTGCAGTGATCTCTGATGGGTAAATCAACATAGGCTTTGGCATATGGTCTCGGGACAAAAACAGAAATCCGGTCTGTGCTACCTATGAAATGATAGTCTCGCCATAGGTTTTGAGCAACTTCACGAATTTGGTTCCCAAAATAATCTTTCCAACATTCAATAAGTTTAAAAGAACATTTGAGGGATAAATGGGAATTCCCTTCTAACCATTGTCCTTGATACGTGTGGCCATTGATGAGAATAAGATACTTAGATGGCTGGATGTTCATCAAGTTGTCTTTTTCCCATATTGGCAAAGTACTCCAACATCTGATGGAAACAAAAGGATTGACAAAATCCTTAATAGCAGTTTGAATAATTTGAGGTAGCTGGCTGGCTTGACTATGGTTTGTCAGTCTAATAAATCTGATGAAACCATATTCAAACATTTGGGAAAGCCAATTAGGATCTCCAGCTTCATCACCTTCCTCAGAACAATCATCATTAGTTACTTCATCATTATCAAACTGATTAGCAATGTCAAGGTCATCATAATTAATCAAGAGACCAGGAAATGGGTGTGACTTTTCATATACCCTAAGGCTAGGTCCAAAATATTCTTCCCAGTCAAGCTGAACAAATACATTATCATTTTCATCAATTTTTTCTGGATCAGGAATAGTTGCTGTAACAAGTTTATTGAAATGTTCGAACCATAAGTCAGAAGACTTAAACATAGCCTTGCTTTTCAAAATACGCATTTGTATATCTATTGGCAAGTTGGCAACAGCACTTCTTAACAGGGATTGGGTCTTAAGACTCAATCTAGCAGAATCCGTTCCCATTATAGTCATTTTATCCTTGGAATGGATTTCCTCTTTGCCAAAGAGTTGACTAGTGTATGATTCATTAGTAGCATTTAAGTGGCTGACAAGGTATTAAAAGCCACATATTCTGAAACAAGGTTAACAAGATAGCTTCTAAATGAATCATTTTCAGAAACAAGGTTAATATGATCATTTAACAGGGTTTCATTATGAGTAGTAAGGTTAAAAAGATGAATCTCAAGAGCTTGAAGTGTTTCATAAAAATGGATATGGTCATTTAGGGTGAAGGAAGCATTGAGATTATCAAGAATATGTTTAACAGAATCAGGTAACTCACTGTGAGTTCTATTATGAATTTGCAGGTTTTTTGATAAAATTTCCTATAGAGCAATAATCATATCACCACTGGAACATGTCACCTCCGCTGGGACATACTCCTAAAGGGATGTCGATCTATTAGGTTTTACTCTAGTAGATGCGTCTTCATGCAATGTATTACCACTGGGATAGGTCACCGTTGTTGGGACAAATCCCTGGAGGGATATTGATCTATTAGGTTTATTTCCAGAAGATACACCTTCGTGCTTTTTGTTTTTGGAATAGTCCTTTGCATGAGTTTTTCCTTTGTTTTTCCTCTCTGCAGAGGGAGGCATAATAATCAACTTACTAGTGGTATAAATGTTAATATTGTCCCACTTATCAGTGGTAACAGTATTTGTATTCCACTTACTAGTGGTAATTATATTAACAGCAGCAGAGGGATTGGTGCTATGCTCCTTACCTTGCAATAAAGCAATGAATTTATTAAAACAAGCTGTAATGGCTATTTCTCTAAAAATATTACCTTGAAGTATTATCTTGGAAAGGAAGGATTTTCTGTGAGTACAGCGTCTTTTAATATTCTTGTTTTTTTTTATCCCTCCGAAGGAATTAGGACAGGAATTAAGACACCCATCATGAACAATCCTTAAGGCCTTATTAATGTCAACTTCAAGTTTTGAGGCAAATTTAAATTTTACTTTCTATCCAAAAGGATCAGTAGTAATACCATCATATTCAACAAGGAAAGGATACAAGATATTTATAAAAGGCAAACCAAGGATCACCTTATCAGTCATGTTTTTAACAAGAACAGAAGGAATCTTAAAACAAACATTATCATGGCAAACATGAGCATTAGACAATTCATATCTAATTTTCATTTTAGTGCCATTAGTAGAAACAAGTGATTCAGTAGATTTTTCAAAATATTTTGTCGGGATTAATCCTTCTTGAATACAGTTCATATTAGCACTAGAATCAATCATAGCAACAACATTGAAATGATAATCAGGAGAAACAATAATTTTCACTTTAGTAAACCATTTAGGAGGAAGAGATTTCCTAACAAGAGCAAGATTAGAAGTAGCGCCAAAACAATCATTAATAACAGAAGAATCATCAACAGCATCATGAATAATACCTTTACTAGAAAGAAGAGCCTGTTGACTGAGATCAGTTCCATTCTTGTGCTCATTTTGTTCATTATCAGAATTAACAGTTTTATCAAGGTTTTTATCAAATTTTAATGTTAACAGTTCTTGTTTAATATTATTGTTATCATTTTTAATATTTTTAACTTCATGTTTTAGTTCATTAATTTCTTGTTTAACAATATTAATTTCATGTTGAAAATCATTAACAGTTAAATCTTTGGATTTCTTTTTAGATTAGTTAAATCTTTCCAAAGTTTTTTCAAAAGTTATATTAGTTTTCAATTTTTTACCAATTTCATCTTTTAACAGGTTTTTCTTAAAGTTATCCAAATATTCTTTTTGTATAACGGGGTTTTCCATTTGCCCAATTAGTTTTAACAGTAAATTATCATTTTCTTCACTTTTAGTGAGAACATTAACAAATTTTCTAATCACATTACAGCAGGGGTCTCTGCATCCTATCTTAATATTAGGTGAATCAGAAGATTCAGCAAAGTGATAATCAGAATCAGATAAAGAAGAAAAGTCCTCTTCCAAAGAATCAGACGAATCTTTTGATTCAAGGATTTGGAATATAACTTCTTGATCTTCATCAGCAATTTTTAACATGTTAAACTTGTCTTTTAGTTTACTAGGTTTTTGTTTACAGTCTTTACTGTAATGACCAGGTTTACCAAATTTGAAGCATTTTCCTTTATTAGGATTCTGCTTAGCAAATTTTTAGAAACATTTTTCTTTTTAGCATAAAACACATCAGGTTTAACATAATTAGTTTTGTATTTTTTATGGTTATAATTTTTGTGAATTTTATCATGTTTTTTACTATTTTGCTTAGAAGGAGCAATAGAGGGCAAACTATATTGTTCATAGAAATTACCCATTTCATATTTAGCTTTTCTTTTATTTTTCAATTGGTGTTTTAACAGTTTTTCATCATTACACATGTTAATACCAAGTTTTTAAATAGTGCTTAATAAATCACCATAAGTTAAATTATCATAATCAATGAAGTCATTTTCATCAATTAATTCTTGTTTTACCTTATGAGCAAAGATAGGTGGAAGTCCGTCAATAAACTTTTCTTTTCAATAAGGTTTGTGACAATCTTTCCGGAGCATAACCCTGGAAATAAAAACATCTTGATACCATCTATAATCAGACATAGTAGGGCATCTTAAATTATTTAAATATTCAGCAATACGAGATGAAACACTAGAAGGAGTACCAACAAAGTGTTTGAGAATAGTATAGACCAAAGTATTAACACCATCAGGAATACCTCGACCAATATTATCATAAAAAATAGGAAGTCCTTCATCATTCTTTTTAACAGCATTTTTAATAGATTCTCTGGAATCTTCTGTGAGATATATATGAATCTCACCAACCACGAAGAGAACCAGAAAAACCAGTAACAAGCATGTTAACAATTTCAGGTTGAGTAAAATCATGACCATTAGCATAAGCAATACCAACCATGGACATGTGACTCATTTTATTTATGATTTCTTGTTCAGAGAAACCATCAATATTCCATTCATACATTTTATCAGCAGAAACAAAGAATTGAGTTTGAAAAGATCTTTCTTCAAACTGTATATCAAGAGGAGTAGGTTTAGAATACCAGTTTTTAGTAAAAGATATAGGATTAGGTTTTCCAACAAATCTTTTAATTTCTGGTAATTTATTTTCAAAAACATTTTCAAGAGAAGTTGAGGACAAAGATTTAGAATCTGTAATATTTTCAGAAACAGGTTCAGTATCATGTCTTGAAATAGCACAATTAGTACTAGTTGAAGTACCTTCAGTTTTTAGTTTCAAATAAGCAAGCATTTTCTCAACAGCCTCAAGAGTCTTAGTCTGAGGGGTTTTGAAAATCATTTTTTCTCTTTGACTAGGTAAAGTAATCAAAGGTTCCTCAGTTTTGATAGAAACAGATTTTTGAACAGAAGTAGGTTTTTTAATAGAAACAGTTTTTTCAATTTTTTCTTCAATATGGTCAAGCTGTTGACCAATAACATGTAAGAATTCATTAGTAAAATTGTTTTGTTCAATGATACTAACAATAGGAGTAATTTCATCAGCAATTTTAAAAGGAGTGGCCTTTACCTCAGCTTTATCAACACTTATGACAATTGTATCAAGTGGAGGATGAGAAGACCTAACAGTAGTAGCATCGGTTTTAACAAAAGTTTGCTTTTTTATAACATTCAAATATTGTTTTGAAATCTCATCTTTTGAGACATAATAATTTTCCAAAAAGTCGAAAAACAAAATATGTCTTTTCAACTCTCTCATTTTTTCAAACCATTTTTTTTTAATACGATCTTTTTCAGACCAAGCAAAAGTATCTTGATAATAATGTCTTTTAGCTCTATGTTTTTTAGAAACAAATTCATCATATGAACCTTGTAAATCAATTTCAAAATCATCATTGAAAACATTTATGACTCTCAATTTATTAGTTTCAAAATCATTAACAGATGGATCAACAGAATCTGAGTCTTCGTCTTCATCATTAACATTTTTAACAAAAGAGGAAGAAGATTCATTTTTTGTAGAGTAAAAAGGGGTACTAACTTGAGAGTTAGTAGAAATACCTTTTAACTTCAGATTTTCAATATTTTTTTTGCAACATATCATCAACATCTTTGTCTCTTTTTGAGAGACTTTCAGATCCAGCAAAGGAATGCCTTCCTTCGTTGATCTTTAAAGCAGGAGTATTTTGAAAACTTATTTTAACAGTTCCATCAACAAATTGTTGAATATTAGTTAAATCAAGTTCATCAAAAATAGGTTTAGCAACAGAAGTTTCTTGCTGCAAATACCATTGATTGGGGACCTTAACATCATTCCAATTAATCATTTTTGGAACTTGGATTTTCGCATCAGGGGTAGAGCAAGTGATTAACATAGTTTTACCAGCAGGTTTTCTATGAGTCCTAGCTTTAGGATTCAACTGAGTACCTAACAATCTGTAATAGATCCGGTAGATCAAAGCAAAAGGTTTACTACCTTCATCCATAATATATCCAGATGTCAAAATATTTAAAGTTAAAGCTTTAATGATGTTAGGATCATCCAAAGCAATAGTAAGATCAGGATAACAATTAAAGTAAACAGGACCATCATACAAAGAAGCAGTAATCATGCCAAGAACACTATCAGAAAACACTTTAAATCTGGCATCACGCAAACACATGAGAACAGAAGCATTAATACCCCAAAACACTGTAAATCTAGCATCATGCAAACACATGAGAACAGAAGCATTAATACCCTTTCCAGTAAGTGGTTTAATAGCAACTTGCACCATGCCAATATGCAAATAACTAAACATTTTTTTAGAAAGAAAATCATTAATATTTTTCTTTGAAAACAAACAACATTTTTCTTGGTGTTTTGAAATAGAAAATATTTGTTCAACAGTTCTAACTTTATAAAGCAGTAATAGATTCAGCCCAAGTAGTATGATAAACAGTCTTAGTTTCAACTTTAGGAATAGTCCATTTCTGGAAATCAGGGAGCTCATGCTCTTCAATAGTGTGATCTTCTTTATTCACAATATCAGGAGGACAACTAGTCCTGGAGCTAACAGTGGAATTGGATCTCCACAATCTATCCATATTCATCTTAATTTTAACACTCAATTATCATGTTCTTCTCACAGCCGTTGCATTTCGTAACATATACCCCAACCAACCGTCTACCTCTCATGCCCTAAACGCTCTCCTAGCTCAAACGGGCCTTACTGTTCGGTTCTCGGAATTCACTTTACGACTGAGATGGCGCCAACGAATGAGAAACGGGGACACAACAACAGAGTACCAAAGGTTCAGACAGACACAGACAAAGAGCAGAAACACAACAACACTATCACCAGCCAGAGAACGAAGATGACTCTGATACCATAAAGGGGGTACGTGTAAAGGCCACACCTTTTAAAATTGCTGATGAAATTACTCCTGTTATTAGTATCATTGAACAAAACAATTTTACTAATAAATACTTACATGTTATTGATCAACAGCTTAAGCGTATTGAAGAAAAAATTGAAAAAACTGTTTCTATTGAAAAACCTACTTCAGTTCAAAAATCTGTTTCTATCAAAACTGAGGAACCTTTGATTACTTTACCTAGTCAAAGAGAAAAAATGATTTTCAAAACCCCTCAGACTAAGACTCTTGAGGCTGTTGAGAAAATGCTTGCTGATTTGAAACTAAAAACTGAAGGTACTTCAACCAATACTAATTGTGCTATTTCAAGACATGATACTGAACTTGTTTCTGAAAATATTACAGATACTGAATCTTTGTCCTCAACTTCTCTTGAAAATGTTTTTGAAAATAAATTACCAGAAATTAAAAGATTTGTTGGAAAACCTAATCCTATATCTTTTACTAAAAACTGGTATTCTAAACCTACTCCTCCTGATATGCAGTTTGAAGAAAGATCTTTTCAAACTCAATTCTTTGTTTCTGCTGATAAAATGTATGAATGGAATATTGATGGTTTCTTTGAACAAGAAAATATATATATATATATATATATATATATATATATTATGGTTTTTCATGTATTTTTTAAAAAGTAATTTTCGTACATGAACCACCAAACTCTATTTAGCATTTTTTAGAAGATAAAAAAGCTTGTGATAATTGAAATTTAAGGTTGCTACTATTGCATATGTCTTTGCTTCACCTCACAATATGAAAGTACGTTAATTTATTGGGCAGAAAGCTTATATATGATATATTAAGAGGAGATATGACTTTCACTATTTCAACGTGGGCTCCTGCTCAACATTTTTTAATGTCGGTCACATGCTGATAAGGTTCGTTTAAAGTTTAGACCCGTTAAAATTTAAAATTTATTGCTTTATGGGTTCGTGTACTTTTTTCTTTTTCTTATATTTCTCTTTTGAATAGTCATATATTTTTTGAAATGTTTCAATAACTTATTATTTAATTATATATCTTTTTTGACATTTTGGAAGTTTTAACATCTGAATTTGTGTAGTCATACACACACACACACACACACACACACACACACACACACACACACACACACACACGTGTATATATATATATATATATATATATATATATATAACTCATTTAAATAATATAGGAAGAGAGAGAATTTGTAATTCTATAGCACCGTCTTCTTCCCTAAAATCTGAAAGGGATTGTGAACAAGAAAGGAAGTTAGGCCTTTTCCTAAAGCCCCAACCACCAAGAGCGGATTCTCGGCTTGGCTACACTATTCTATTAAGGTTTCGCATCTCTCAAGCCGGCTACTAACTTGGCTTCATTCACTCAAAAAGAATAGAATCCGTTTTTTAATTGAAGGAAGAAATATAATCTTAATAAAATATTGTATTTTATTTTTAATAACTTGCTATAGTCAACTGGTATTGTGGGGGCGAGCCCAACGCTACAAATTGGGCCCGGGGCCCAATTTATATACCATTGCCTATCCAAAGAAGAGCAAGAGGTCACAGCCGTGCCCATTTGGAGGATATACGCTTGGGGATGAATACTGGGATACGTCCGAAGACTTTCCTCACTGTCCGAAGAGGTCCCATCGTCTGATCAACATGGTGCTGAATCAATCAAATGTGCTGAGGGCAAAAGCGACCTTCCCAACTGGTTCCGCGAAGGAGAGCAAATCCTGGGCGTGACTGGGGACGTGGAGGATGTAAAATATCTCAAAGGGAAAGCTGCCACTACCGCATTTAATGCACTGCAGCAGCTTTCCTGGCCGCATTTATGTGGAGAAGACACCTGAACAGTTCAGTCTCAGCTACCACCACTCAAGGCCTACTAAAGCAGATGACTGATGTGACGTATACTGAAGTGGACGCTTGGATGAAGAACAAGTGTGCGGTTAAGATGAAGAAGGAGGGGGATATATAAAGGGCAGAAGCCTCTGGAGGAGAGAAGGAGAAAATTTGTATTCACTAAGTTGATAAACTGATAAACCTCTTCGGACTAAAGGGGGGCTTTTATTAAATATGAGTTTGAATGTTTCTTTACCATGATTCGTATCCATTGAACCGTTGCTAAATCCAGAATCGGCCCAACTGTTTAACCCATTCTCTACAAATTCATTGTTGGGAATTCGTTGGGCTTACAATACACAAAGTTGGTGCCTAGCCCAGCAAATTTCAACCCTACAGGTATAAATTACCAGTTTATTGCAGTTGCAAAAAATTTATCTTTACCTTTTCTAATAACACATGATTTTTTTAGTTTTTTGGTGGTAAAATATTTTTTTTGCTAAAATAAAATCACCATTGTGAATGTTTTTATTGTTTTTGTTAAGCTTTTAGTTTGGATAGTTGTTAATTGGGTTAGGCTAACTAGACTAATTGGGGAGAAAGGGGTCTAAGATTTTAGAAGGGGGACCCAACTACAAAATTAAAATATATAATAACTAAAAAAATAAAAAATTTATTCCTAGGAGGGGCTTAGGCCCCAATTCAGTCCGTCCCTGCGCACAACAACAAAAATGTAGGTTTGTTTTTTTGGTAGAAATTTCCAATCAATTGAGTTGAAACTTCATGGTACATTCTCAAATTTAGGGTCCCATACGTTGCCCAATCCATGCCATAAGTGAACACAGTCCAATTTATAGTTAACTTATGATGAAAAATTATTAAGTACTTTTGGAGTATGAATAAATAATGCTCAATCCTCTCACATTCATAGTAGACCTTACTATGAATTTAATGAATGAATTTTATTATGAACGTGAGAGAAGAGAGTATCATTTTCTACGTTTTGGAAGTACCTAAGAATTACTCGCTAATGTCGCTAATGACATCAGTGTGCTTAAGATTAGTTGCACCATTTTGATAGCTTTTAACTCTGAAATTCTTAACGTAGGCACACAATGAAAAATATTCCAGCACGGTCTGTACATAGACATAAAAGGAAATAAGGAATCATTGAAAAGAAAGTTTAGGAAATGATTAATAATGCACTTTCTTTTGTACTTTCCGACAAGGATATAGATATTTCCAACCACTAATCATTTTATTCCGAGAAAATTTAGGCTTCTTGCTGATGTAATTGCATGCATAATTTCCAATAATAGAACAGAAGCTTCTAAAGATACTTAACAAACAAGACGTACGTCGGTACGTGAACATCACTTCTTGAAGCTTGTACTAAAAAGGAATATATTTAGTCAGTTTTGTTAAAAGGAAATCATATATAATAATGCACTTTCTCTGTACTTACCATGTAAAAACTAGAAATCCAGTATAACACGAGTTCTTCTAACTTCTAAGAATGAAATATCCCGCTGCTCCTTTTCCGTGGGAAGGGAGGCATTTTTTAATGGTCTTTTTGTATTATGGCCGGTGCTTGGTAGGCTTACACATAATTAAGTTGCAATGAATTTTCAAAGAACCTTTACACGGTTTTGAATATATGTGAAAAGTAAAAACTGACCAAACCGTGTGGTTTATTTATTTATATATATTTTTATTTTAGATAGGAAAGAATTCTAATCAATGAGGTCCGTCCTTATAATTACTTTTTTTTTTTATTAAATTAAAATACTAATTAATTTTTGGTGTAAGTAAGATATAAATTCTAAGTCTTTTATTTGTTAGAAATACTGAACGATTGTATTGTATTTCATAAAGAAGGAATATACATGTGATGCCTTTATATAAGAGGCATATGTGTGTGGTACAAGTAAGCATACGTGTGCGGTACAAGTAAAGTGTAGTACAAGTACAAGTGTGTTATACAAGTAAACTAGCTGAGCCTAAAGCCCATAACATAATATACATTAACAGCCCCCCTCAAACTCAAGGTGGATGTGATATCAACTTAAGGTTGTCAACCAAATCACGAGTGCGTCCCTTGGGAAGTGCCTTGGTGAAGATATCTGCAAGTTGATCTTTGGAGGAGACAGAGAAAAGCTTGAGAGCACCATGGACAAGATGAGAACGGATAAAATGACAATCAATCTCGATGTGTTTAGTCCGTTCATGGAAGACGTCATTGTGAGCAATATGAATGGCACTCTGGTTGTCACAATAAAGGGGAGTAGTATAGGATGTGGACACACCCAAATCCTTAAGAAGCCATCGTAGCTAAAGGAGCTCAGATGTGGTGTCAGCAAGAGCACGATATTCTGCTTCAGTATTGGAGCGAACCACGAAAGTTTGTTTCTTACTTCGCCAAGAAATCAAAGAAGAACCAAGGAGAAAGCAATAACCTGTAGTGGACTTGCGATCAGTGGGATCTCCTGCCCAATCAGCATTAGAGAATGCACAGAGTACAAGAGGAGACTGAGCTGAGTAGAAAAGGTCATGGAAGAGAGTGCCCTTCAAGTATCGTAGAATGCGCAGAATAGCAGCACAGTGAGTCGATCGTGGAGCAGACAGATACTGGCTCACCTGATTGTTAGGACATATGTGTTTACATGTTAGGAACATATGTCATAATTTATGTAAATTGGCTAATCCTTTGACAAAACGCACTCTACTTGTAATTGGGTAGTTCTAGGTGTTTTTAATACTTCAAGAAACTATGTTTCAAAGTCAAGTGTTGAAGTCATCAAGTCTGTCCAAGAAAAAGAAAGTTGAAGTGCAGAATTTTTAATGCTCGACACCTGCTCGACACCTACCTCGACACCTGCTAGCTGTCGAGAATTACGAAAATCAGAATTCTGATCTGATTTTATTGGGATCCGTAAATGTGTTTTTGGGCCTTCTTTTCTTCTAATCCTAAACATATTTAAGGAGTGTTTTAAGAGCCGTCAACTAGGACACAAGTTGCATAAGCATTGAGCAATCCTTGTTCAAGCAAATTGTGCTCTGAGACGAAGTTCTTAACCTAGTTCATCCTTCTTCAAGAAGTTGCTGTGTATTGTGCACCTTAGGGTTTTGTGACCAAGCATCTTCCTGATCTTCATGCATAGGATGATCTGAAGAACTCTGCAGCCAACCTCTCTTTCTAAAGTTGGTGATTGAAGTCGCGTACTGGGATCCGCGCATCTGGTTAGTCACGTACTTGGGAGCCGTGCATCAAAAGGGGGAACTGTCGCTACAGATCAAGTCCAATTGGGTATTGGGGTAAGGGTTCAACTGTAGGTTGGTAAGGTACTTGGGATTCCTTATTTGTAACCGCTTGATTTGATAATAGTGGAGTTTCGGGAGTGGTGACCTGAAAATCACCCGGTGGGGTTTTTGCCGTTAGGGTTTTTCCCCATTCGTGAACAAATCACCGTGTCTTTTATTTTCCGCTGCATATTTTGTTATTCGGTGATTTGTTTGTGCTGCCACGTATTTGCATGTTAAATTGATTAATTAATAACTTGACTTAATTAATTAATTAGTTTAAAATCACAAGGGGTCATTCAGTTTGTGGCCTATCAAGTGGTATCAGAGCGGGCACACTCTGATTAGTTATTAATCTTTGCTGTGTTTGATCCATTGACCCCTGTTTGTCATGGATAGAGGACAATCTCTTATTATACCTCCTTTGTTTGATGGGACTAACTATGCCTATTGGAAAGTACGCATGAGAGCTTTTTTGCAGTCCCTAGATGAGAAGGTGTGGCAAGCTGTGGAGATTGGCTGGACAAAGCCAAAAGAAGCGCCGGCTGATTGGGATGAAGCCAAGATCAAGGCGGCAAACTTCAACAGCAGAGCGTTGAATGCACTGTTTAGCGCTGTCACTAATGAGGAGTTCAAGAAGATATCCTCAACAGAAACTGCCAAGGAGGCGTGGACCATCCTCCAGACAACCTATGAAGGAACAAAGGCTGTCAAGGATTCAAAGCTACAGAGGCTCACTACTAGCTTTGAAGAAATTAAGATGGAGGAGGATGAGTCGTTCGATGAGTTCTATGCCAAGTTGAAAGACATAGTGAACTCAGCCTTCAATCTTGGGGAAACCATCCCTGAACCCAAGGTTGTAAGGAAGGTGCTCAGATCTCTACCTGAGAGATTTCATGCCAAGATTACGGCAATTGAAGAATCAAAGGATATTGATAAAATTCCTTTGACTGAGCTGGTTGGGAACTTGCAGACCTACGAGCTAGGGCTATCAAGGATAGGCAAGTCAAGCAAGGGCAAGAGCATGGCCCTGAAGGCTAAGAGCAGTGATACAGATGAGTCTTCCGATGATGAAGATTCAAAGATGAAGTCCTACATTACGAGGCAGTTCAAGAAGTTTATGAAGAATGCCAATGGGAGGAGCTTCGACAAAGACCGAAGGCAATCCGGTTCTTCACAGTTCAAGAGCCAAGATAAGGGAAGGAAGGATGCCAAGGATGGCGGTCAGTACACTGTTCCTGCAGGACCAAAGTGTTTTGGGTGTCACGGGTTTGGACACATGAAGAATGAGTGTCCTACTTATCTGAAGAGCATTGGGAAGAGCAAGGCTCTAGCTGCAACCCTTAGTGACACTGAGCCTGAAGATGATTCCGATGATGAGGATGACGGAATCCTAAATGCCTTCACTGCTTCAGTCAATTCTACTGATGGGATTGTTGAAGAAGAAGAGGAAGAATTGGTGGACACTGAATGTGAAAAGATGGATGACAAAGATGATATCCATTCAGCCTATGAGAAGCTTTACAAGCTTTCTGAAAAGCATGAGAAGCTATACAGGCTGGCCACCAAGAAGCTCAGTGATGTGGAACTTGACAGAGAAGAATTGTCCACAAAGTTTGATGAGGCTAATCAAACTATTGGTGCACTGAGATTTGAGAACAACTTCCTGGCTGAGAAGACCAAGAAGCTTGAAGCTGAGCTGTTTCAAGTGAGAGCTCAACTGGAGAGGACGTCAAGTGCAAAGCTTGATGAGATGCTCAGCAACCAGAAATCTGCTTCAGATCGAACAGGTTTAGGGTATGGTCTTTCTATCTCTAACGCTGCTTCTACTAGTTCTACTGTTTTTGTTCCTCCTGCTAATAATGTTAAAATTGAGAACATTGATGCTAAAACTGAATTAGCTAGTGAGAACATAGACAAGGGCAAATCAATCTTAGGAGCACCCCCTAAGTTAGAAAAGAAAGATGCTAAACTCCCTAAGGATAAGAAGGCTAACTCTCAGAAGCCTAAACAAAAGAAGCAGCATCTCTGTTATCATTGTGGAGCTGCTGGTCATACTCGACCTAATTGCTACAAGTGGCTAGCCACCCAACAGAGCAATAGTATGGCAGCATCTGGAAGCCAAAATTCGCTTCAATCCTCTCTTGCTCCTCTTGGAGATCTTCTTAAAGCCATCATGTTCCTTTCGAACTTGAACGGTTTCAATTCTTCCCCCTCACCTCCGGTTCAAGGTTTCAATCAAAGGAAAGGCTCTTCCAAGGAGTGGAAGAAAAAGGACTCTAAGTGATTTCATCACTTTCTTTTCCCTTCTTATTCTTCTTATTTGGTGCATTGCATGTGTGTTTTGCATTTTTGAGTCAGTCTAGTTTTATGCATTGTTTTGCTTTGTTAACATGTTTTTGTGTGTTTACTTTCAGTTTTGTTTATTTTGTTTTTGATATAAAATAAAAAAAAAATTTAAAAATTGAAAAATACAAAAACAGTGTGTGTTTTGTGTACTTTGGTACTTGTGTACCTTAGATGGCCAATGAAACAAAGTTTTCTAAACTTTGTATCTCTTGTAGCTTAGATGAGCATCTTTATGCACAACTAAGCAAGTGAGCTTTGTGGCTCGTGTTTGTGATGAGTAAGATTAGGTTATTTCTTTGACTTAACACTCATATCACTCTTTTTGACGGGTAGGACTAGAAAATCCTAAGAGAAAGGCATAAATAACCATCTCACCACTGTTGCCCGCCAATCATTAATGACATCTGTATGCTTCGGCATAGCAAAAGTGTAATGTCAATGACATTTGTGTGCTTAGGCATAGCAAAATTGAAGTGTCAAATATCAATGGGTATTTCTTTTCTTTCTCATAAGCCCATGTATGATATGCTTAAAAAGAAAATATGCAAAGAAATAAAAAGCAAAAAGATTAAAAATGCTTTTAAAAATGGTTGCAAGCGTGTATTCTAGGAGATGTGGGAGTTATAGGATGTACCTCAAAGGTGATAGTCCCCATCAAACAGTTATGATTGTGTGTGAGTTAAAGTTATTTTCTCTTATCTCAGATCGTCATAACATGTATACACTTATGCAATCTTGCGATGTTTTTCACACACAACACGCAATATTCTTTGCTACTTTTGATACATGTGCAGGTACAATGTGATTTGGCCATCACAAAGGTTTTACATGTGCTTTTGTATGCTCACTAAACTGTCATGACTTATTTTTGAAATATAAAATTCGTTAGACTTGTTTAGTGTGTGTGTGTGTTCTTGGGAGATCCATGTGCTTAAATTTTCATTGAGAGATGATTTTTGAGAGATTTATATGTTGATTGGATCATGATTAAGGTGCATGTCTTGATTGCATATTGTCTGTGTTTTTCAAATCTCGAAAAACTGCATTTCAAAGCTGGCTCGACACCTTCTCGATACCTCCTCGATACCTGGTCAGCTGTCGAGCCTCTAAAACTTTTTCTTATCGCAATCTCGACACTTCCTCGACACCTGGTGGATCGATCGAGAACTCTCTGTCTGGTCGATACCTTCTCGACACCTCTTCGATCGATCGAGCTTCTGATGATGGTTGAGCTGTTTGGTACCTCGATACCTCCTCGATACCTCAGCTGTCGAAGGCAAAACTTCTCGACACCTTCCTCGACAGCACCTCGACACCTCTCGACACCTCTGCTGTCGAGATTTACTGGAGATCCTATTTAAGCCTCTGTCGCGATTTTTCTTCCATTTTCTCGATCTCTCTTCGATCTGTCCGAGGCGGTTGGTGTTCCTGAGCAGTTTTCCTCAATCCAATCTTCATCCAACTTGATTTTCATCCTTTCTTGCTTCAAATCAAGTGGTATGATCTTGTTTTCCTTTGTTTTTCATGCATTCCATGTTTTAAAACTTAGGTTTTGGGTTTTTTCTTTGAAAACTTTGGGTTTTTCAAAATCATTGCGTTTTTGGTGAAATTTTGGGTTGGTTTTTCATTAAAAAGTGTTTAGAATATCATGCATTGCATTCCATGTGCATTAGAATGATATTTTCATGCATTTAGTTGTGTGATTCTTGAATGTGTGCTGCTAGGATTGGATTGGGCTGAGCCCATGATGTTTTTATTGTTTAGCATGTCACATGATCATGCATTCCCATGCATACGTCCATTTTTTGTTCAATCTATTGTCATACTTGAACTGTTTGGGACTTTTCTGATTGTCTCCCTCTCTATCGTTTTCTTTTCTTTTACGTTAGTTGCATCTATGGCACCTAAACGTAAATCTACTCCGGCTCGGAACCCTCTGCGTTCTGGAGCTTCTTCATCTTCTGATCATGCTCCTCATAATCTTCGGTTCCGTGATGGAGATGCCTACAAGGCATTTACTGAGAACTTCTCTAAACGAGGTGTTCATTCGGAACGCCACGTTGTTCTGGCGGACTTCGCCGACACTGACCTTCCCTCTGTCATTCACAGTAGGGGATGGGAGTCACTGTGTGACGTCCCGGTCACTTGTCCTCTCGTGCTGATTCAGGAGTTTTACTCCAACATGCACGGGATTGATCGTTCAGTACCTCTCTTTTTCACTCGCGTTCGAGGTACGCGCATTGCTGTCACACCGCAGCTGGTTGCGGATGTGCTTCATGTTCCTAGGATAGAGTTTCCTGACTATCCTACTTGTGAGCGACTGAGGACTGTGTCCAGGGATGAGCTCATTTCTGCTTTCTGTGAGCGCCCTTCAGAGTGGGGTGAGCACATGTACACATCATGTAGACCTTTTGCTAAAGGTCCTAGATTCCTTAACATGGTGATGACTTGTGTACTTCATCCTCTCTCCCATTATAACTCTATCACAGAGCCTCGTGCTCGTTTCTTGCTTTCTCTTCTTGAGCATCTCACGATAGATTTTCCTTCTCACTTCATTCTATCTATCATAGATGTTCATCTAGATGCGGCGTCCCGTGATAAGCTCATCTTTCCTTCTGCTATCACGAGGTTACTACGCCATTTTTCCATCCCTTTCCCTGTCTCCGACCACTTCACACACATCTCTGCCATAGATGCCGCTACCGTAAAACGTAGTCAGGCACAGTTCAGGGCGAGACAGCCGGATTTCACTCCGCCCTCCCGTTCGGCTCCATCCAGATCTGCTCCATCTACATCGACTTCTCTTCCTTCCTCCAGCGATGTATCCCTTGGAGATATTATGGCGCAGCTGCAGCGCATGGATGCTCGCCTTGATACACTCACCACTGAGTTGTATCAGGTGAACGTTCGTGTTGGTCGTATTGCACGACGGCAGGCGACCATGGGTGGTTTTGCTTCTGAGGCTTCTCCTCCACCTCCTCCAGTTGCTTCAGAGTCTGATGCTGAGGATGATGATGATGATAGTGATGACGATGATGCTTCAGATGATGATGGAGATGCTAGCTCTACTGATGAGATGTCTACATGACACTCTACCCTTTGTCACCCGTGACAAAAAGGGCGAGTAGTTTTGGTTTATGAGAGTAGTCATCTTAGGGGGAGAGTTAGTATAGGACATTTTGATAGGGGGAGTGTTTATACTTTTTGAGGGATGTAGTGAGGTTTTAGATGTATCTTTTTCTTTTCCTTCTTTTAGATACATTGGTCTTGTATATCAGTTTACATACATTGTACTTATCTTCTATATATGTGGATGTATGTTTCTTATTCACCTATCTCTTCATGTGTTGTTTCTTTTCTCTCTTTATACACATGTTCTTTATAATTGTATGCAATCTAATTATTTCTGTTTCACACAAGATGCCTTGATGAGTTTTGTTTATAAGTGTTTCAGAAATACAGGTTGTCAAAGTCTACTTGCCATAAACTCTCTTTTTGCAAAGTTCTTCAAGAGTTTGTGTTAGGATAGATTTTATTGTATGTAACAAGTGAATATGAGTTGAGTGATTTATGACTTCTCTCATATGTTCATTTGTTGGTTGTGGTTTTGTCACGGATTGCCAAAGGGGGAGATTGTTAGGACATATGTGTTTACATGTTAGGAACATATGTCATAATTTATGTAAATTGGCTAATCCTTTGACAAAACGCACTCTACTTGTAATTGGGTAGTTCTAGGTGTTTTTAATACTTCAAGAAACTATGTTTCAAAGTCAAGTGTTGAAGTCATCAAGTCTGTCCAAGAAAAAGAAAGTTGAAGTGCAGAATTTTTAATGCTCGACACCTTCTCGACACCTACCTCGACACCTGCTAGCTGTCGAGAATTACGAAAATCAGAATTCTGATCTGATTTTATTGGGATCCGTAAATGTGTTTTTGGGCCTTCTTTTCTTCTAATCCTAAACATATTTAAGGAGTGTTTTAAGAGCCGTCAACTAGGACACAAGTTGCATAAGCATTGAGCAATCCTTGTTCAAGCAAATTGTGCTCTGAGACGAAGTTCTTAACCTAGTTCATCCTTCTTCAAGAAGTTGCTGTGTATTGTGCACCTTAGGGTTTTGTGACCAAGCATCTTCCTGATCTTCATGCATAGGATGATCTGAAGAACTCTGCAGCCAACCTCTCTTTCTAAAGTTGGTGATTGAAGTCGCGTACTGGGATCCGCGCATCTGGTTAGTCACGTACTTGGGAGCCGTGCATCAAAAGGGGGAACTGTCGCTACAGATCAAGTCCAATTGGGTATTGGGGTAAGGGTTCAACTGTAGGTTGGTAAGGTACTTGGGATTCCTTATTTGTAACCGCTTGATTTGATAATAGTGGAGTTTCGGGAGTGGTGACCTGAAAATCACCCGGTGGGGTTTTTGCCGTTAGGGTTTTTCCCCATTCGTGAACAAATCACCGTGTCTTTTATTTTCCGCTGCATATTTTGTTATTCGGTGATTTGTTTGTGCTGCCACGTATTTGCATGTTAAATTGATTAATTAATAACTTGACTTAATTAATTAATTAGTTTAAAATCACAAGGGGTCATTCAGTTTGTGGCCTATCACTGATGAACAGCATAAGAAATGTCTGGACGAGTAACTGTGAGATAAACTAGGCTGCCAACCAATCATCTGTAAAGAGAGGGATTAGACAATGATTTCCCCTTCAAGGGTGTCAGATGCGCATTAAGTTCAACTGGAGTGTCAATAGTCTTGCTGTCAGTGAGTCCAGCTCGAAATAAAAGGTTAGATGCATACTTGGCTTGAGTAATATAAAGACCATCTGTGGAATGAGTGATCTCAAGACCCAAGAAATAGCTGAGATGTCTAAGGTCTTTCATCTCAAACTGCTGACTAAGAAAATCCTTGAGTTCTTGAATGCCACTGAGGTCATCACCAGTTATGATCATATCATCCACATATAGGAGAAGTAAGATGGTGCCTTTATCATTGCGACGAAGAAATAAGGCAGAATCATAAGGACTGGCAGTGTAACCCAAGCGAAAGATGGTGGAGTTAAACTTGGCAAACCAAGCTCGTGGAGCTTGTTTAAGGCCATAAAGTGCACGTCGAAGGCGACAAACCTTGTTTGTTTCAACAGAAAGACCAAGAGGAGGTTGCATATAGACTTCTTCATGCAGATCCCCATTAAGGAAGGCATTTTTAACATCCATCTGAAAAAGATCCCATTTACTAGCAGCAGCAACAGTTAAGAGGGCACGAACAGAGGAAATACGGGCAACTGGAGCAAAAGTCTCTTCATAATCAATCCCATACTCCTGTGTAAAACCTTTTGCAACAAGATGAGCCTTGTAGCGCTCGATGGATCCATCAGAGCGAGTCTTGATCTTATAGATCCACTTACAACCAACCACAGACTGACTAGAAGGGAGAGTAACCAGATCCCAAGTATGGTTTTTGTTTAATGCATCAATTTCCTCTTTCATTGCAATCTGCCATAAAGGGTCAGTAGAGGCCTCACGAAAGGTTTGAGGCTCATGGAGTGTAGCGAGGGCAGTGTAACAATGATAGTCAAGTAAATGTGCAGGAATGGATCTTACCCGGGTTGAGTGGCGAGGTGGAATGTCTTGTGGAGGATCTTCAGGCGGAGCAGGAACAGGGGACCTAGGCTCAAGGTGGGGTAGCTCGTCATCAACCTGTTCATCTACAACCTGTCTAGGAGAATCATAAAAAATATCTGGAGATTGAATAGAGAAGTCCAAAGGAGGATCAAGAGTATCTGTAAAAGGAACAGGAGACTCATCTGGAAAGATTTCTAAAACAGAAGAGTTAGTTAGGGAAGAACGAAAGTGAGAGAGTTCAACAAACAAGCGGTGTTCCCAAAAGACAACATTACGGGAAACACGAAGACGATGAGAGACAGGATCATAGCACCGATACCCTTTTTGAGTTTCACCATAACCAAGGAAACAACAAAGTCTAGATCGAGGCTCAAGTTTGTTGTGCTCATGAGGCTGAAGAAGAACGAAACAAGCAGATCCGAAGGAACAAAGGTAATGATAGTCAGGGGGTGACCCAAAAAGGCGCTCATACGGAGTCTGATTATAGATGATAGTGCTTGGAATGCGATTAATGGCATGAACAGCATGAAGAACGGCTTCACCCCAAAATGGGGCAGGAACTTTGGTAGAAAGAAGAAGAGCACAGACAGTGTCAAGAATATGACGAAGTTTTCTTTCGGCTCGATCATTTTGTTGAGAGGTGCCTGGACAGGTTAGATGATGTACAGTGCCATAGGAATGTAACAAAACTTGAAAAGCATATTGAGTATATTCAAGAGCATTATCAGAACGAAACGTTTTGATATGTTTGGAGAATTGTGTTTCAACCATTTTTGCAAAGTTACTGTATATTGGTAAGATTTCTGAACGAGATTTTATAGGAAAGATCCAACTATAACGAGAATAATCATCAATAAAAACAACAAAATAACGAGATCCACCAATACTAGTAACAGGAGAAGGTCCCCAAACATCAGAATGAATTAACTCAAAAATACTATTAGAGATAGATTCACTATTATTGAAAGGTAAAGCTGGTTGTTTTCCTAACTGACATGAAGTACAATTAAAATTGTTTTTGGACACAGAACCCAACAGACCCTTAGAAGCTAGTTGTTGTACCCGAGTAGATGAGGCATGACCAAGACGAGAATGCCAAAGTGCGAGAGAAGGTAAGGAAGAAACTGCAGCAGCTGCAGTAGCAACAGAGACAGGAGCAACAGGTGGAAGATGAAGATTGTCCACGGGAAACATACGCCCAACCCTAGGACCGGTTCCAAGCTCTTGCCCCGTCCTCGGATCCTACACAATACACCTAGAATAGTAAAAAATAAGGTGATATCCTAGTTCAGCTAATTGTCCTACATAGCACAAATTATAGGATAGGTCAGGTACATGGAAGACCCCAGGAACAGAAAGGTTAGAGGTCGAAACAAAACCTAGACTATTCCCATGCATGGTGGAACCATCAGCTATATGAATATTAAGAGGATGTAATACATGGTCAAGTTTGGAGAATAAGGATGAGTGAGGTGTCATGTGATTGCAACAGGCAGAATCAAAAAGCCAAGTTTGAGACTTACCGGGCAGAACTGAGAGAGCAGTGGAAAGAGATGCATTACCAGCCATACGAACAGCCTGAGCTATAATCTTCTGTAGTTCAGTAGGGGAGAGGTTGATAGTGGATCCAGAAGACTAGGACTCAGCTGGAATGGAAGGCATCGGCAGAGTAGGCTCAATATTAGTAACAGCAGCAGTAGATTTGTTGCGACGGTAACAAGTCTCAATGGTGTGGCCAGGACGCTTGCAATAATTGCAGAACTTCTTGTTGGTCTGCTTGCGACGATTGCTAAAGCCAGAGGCATCACTTGATTGCTGAGGTTGTTCAATGAAAGGAGCAGAAGGAGTAATAGCCAAAACATTGAACTTATTCTGGGCTTGAAGGGTTGCAAGCCGAGCTTCTTCTCTAACCAACTCATTTACAGCAGTATCAAGAGAGGGAGGAGGACTGTGATTAAGAAGCTGACCTCGGATGGGCTCAAAGTCCTTGTGAAGTGACATCAGGAATTCATAGAGACGAAATTCATCTCTAACTCTAGCATATTGCTGAGCATCTTTTGAGCATGCCCAAATTGGATCAGAAAGGTCAATTTGGTCCCAAATGAAGCGAAGCTGATCATAGTAGTCATTGATGGATTGCCCTAGTTCTTGTCGAAGTTGATGCAATTCAACTACCAACTGATATTTCATGGATCTGTGAGTAGTGGAGTACCTTTTACCCAACATATCCCATGCTGATTTTGCATCATCAAAGCTGCCCAACAGATTGGAGATGGAGGGAATGGAAGTGTTCCGAATCCATGTGAGGATCATATGGTTGTGACTATCCCATTCAATCATGCGACCAAGGAAGGCAGCATCTTCTTCACTTGCTCCCTTGACAGGAATGGTAATTGCACCAGTACAGTATTGCCAGAGCATGCGACCTTTAAGAAAACTGCGCATAGCTTGAGACCAAGATAAGTAATTCTTGTTCTCCTCCAATACAATATTGATGGGGCGAGGAAGAAAAACATCCTTTTTATCCATTTAGAAACACAATATGCAAAAACAGACCGCAAAAATGAAATCTACGCGAAAAACTGGGTAAGGAGAACCTGGACTGTAAAAAGTCAACGGTCGGTCAAAGATGACGTCAGCTGTAGTGGGTGATGTCAGCAGATGAGTGGGTGATGACGTCAGCCCTAGGTGACGTGGCAGGATGACGTCAGCAGGACCTGAGGGAGGCGCGTGACTGAGGTGCGTCTTCTTCAGGCGGCGCGTGAGAGCGCGTGTAGGCTCCGATGCTTGCGAGACTTCCACGAATGCGTAGATCGAGGCGAGACGATCACGGTGGTAGCTGCAAAAACGTTATCGGAACATGATGCATGGCGGAGACGGTGATTGCAATGGTCTGTGTGGTGCGGGACTCCTCAACGACGGCGGCTGCAGTTCCGGAACCTGAGGACAACGGCTGAGAGACGTCAAAGGTTCAACGGTGAGTGGCTGCAGCGGCTGTTGTGATAGCAGAAGTGATAAGGGTGGAGTAACACCAAGAGAGACAAGACTGCTAAAAGAAAGGTCAGAGCAGTGGCTCTGATACCATGTTAGAAATACTGAACGATTGTATTGTATTTCATAAAGAAGGAATATACATGTGATGCCTTTATATAGGAGGCATATGTGTGCGGTACAAGTAAGCATATGTGTGCGGTACAAGTAAAGTGTAATACAAGTACAAGTGTGCTATACAAGTAAACTAGCTGGGCCTAAAGCCCATAACATAATATACATTAACATTATTCAATGAAAAAAATTTTACTAGTTGAATCGTGTGATAATAAAATGCAATGATTTTGAGTTCTGACATAAGAGTATAGCGTGTGGATAATTTTTTCTGGCCTTTCTACGATGCACATTTGTTACTAATTATGTACTTGAATTTGTTAGGATCGATATATGATGCCGTATACAATTAAGATTTCATGCATTAATTCTTGGCACATCTAAATGCTACATATTTTATGCCTCTTTAGATAAAAGCACATGTACACAAAATGGGTCCAACACCAACAAGCACATCTCTACAAAATGGGTCCAACTGTGCTTATTCTCTTACCCAAAAAAGAAAAAGAAGAACAAGAACAAATGTATGAACATGTGAAGACAGTTGTATGTATGTATGCACGTGAAGTACCATATATGACATCATTACGGTGACGATATATGATGACGACTTCTCGATAATTATTGATGATGACAAATCTGGCACGGCAAAGTCATATATTCCTTTAACAATTAACGGGAAATTGAGCCATATGCATGGGTAAACTTATATTTATTAATATATATATATATATATTAAAAAAAAAACTCACTACGAAGACCAATCTCTTCCTTCATTGTTAAGAAAGTTTGAAGTATAATACGAAAATATCATGAAATTCACTGGTGATTTCTTCATAGCGTGCCATGTGAGTTTTTTATTTGGAATTTTTGGCTTGGACGGTTGGGCTGTTGAAGATTGATTCAGCAGACTAAAAAAGAAGCTGTTGAAGATTTAATATAAATTAGTATTTATCAAAATATAAAAATTCATAGTAAAATTTTCACAATTTTTAAAGTATTTTAATATTAACTTCATGTGAAGGTGATTTAGTGGTGGATTTAAGTGAAAATGGTATAAATAACAAAAACATATTTCAGCCTATTATGAATTTATGATAAAAAAAAAAGGTTGTCTTTGTGAGCATAGCTGCAAATGTAGTATATATATACAAGTACAATAAAATGCCAAGTGGAGTCCACTTCAAATAATTTCCTTCATTTTATTTTTCTTTTATTTGAACTATACATTTATTAAATACATATATACAAATGTCTTTTGTATTTTTGAATGACTCTCCTATAGAGATGAAAACTTTTGAAAATCTACAAAATTTCTGCATCATCATTATAATGTATATATCTTTAATTTAATTTAAGTTGTATTGCAAATCAGTTAAAACCAATTAGAAGTCATAGTTTTAAATGAAAGTTTCTGATTTTTTTTAGTTAGACTTTCTCTTACGCTTCCATGAAGCTTTTAAAATCCCATTATATTTTCTCATTATCATTATATATAATTGTGGGGCCAAGGAATTAGGTAACCCTGTCCCACTTCGTACCAAACCCAAGGTCCATGCCGAGAAGAAAGAAATGTTTGAAAACGACGCAAAAGTCCAGATCATCCAGGAGGACCACCGAGGATAACCATGTCTTCGGCCAACCCTAACCAAAGGAGGGGGAGTCAACACCCCATCAAAGGCAGCCTCCCAGAGCACTCCAAGAGAAAGAACGAGTATAATGTGCTGATCATGGGAGGACGGTGGAAGAGCAAACCCGAGACAAACTGTCATCTCCACATTAAATGCCCGCCGCTGGTGCTCTAGCCGCATTAATGAGGAAATGACCCTGAACGCTGCAGCCTTGGTAGCTGCAACTCACAGAAGGTTGGAAGAACGGCTAATGGGACAAGCACTCGAATAGTGACCTGCCTGGTCGACAAATGTAAAGCTAGGATCACCTAAAAAGAAATATATATAATGTAAAAAGTCCTCTAGAAGAGGGGACGGGGCATGAGAGGCCAAAAAGGCGATACTACTTGTATCATTTCTGTAACTAAATACTGAAGAAACAGTAAGAACTTCCAGCCCCTAAGAGGAATGCAGAGGAATAATATTTCATGTTTCAACCTACATTCTTGTTGTTTAACTCATTCACTACCACGTTTAGTCGTTGCAATCCTTACTAGGGCCTAGTTCTTAAATCCATACTCTATAAATTCATTGTATCGGGCTAGCTAGACTTGAGTCCACTTCATCCAAAGAAAGGTGCCCAAACTCAGTCCCTACAATAATATATATTTTTAATTCATTTTTTTTAATTTCCATTTGGTCAAACTAATTAGAAGCTGTTTCCTTATGATAAAGAATCCTGACTTAGTGATACTAAAATTAAAAAAAAAAAAAATAGTAACGAATAATTAACATATACTTTTAGAACATATATTAGAAAACTATTTTTTAAAAAAACCTTTTTATAGAAAAAAAAATTAATTAACTTTTTGATAACTTTTTAAAATTCTCATAAACAATTTCCAAAAATAGATGAGTAATCATCAACCGGATCCAAATAAAGAAAACTTAAAATAAAAGTCATTATCAAAAATAATTAAAAAAAGTCACTTTTTCCACATGAGAGGTCACCTCAATAGGCGTACAAGTAGTATGAAAGTACGTCAATATTAAAGTTCCAATTGCAAATTATTTCTTTCCGAGAAAAATCTCTTGATTAGCTTTTTGCTTTTTTTTTTTTTTGAAAGATTGATTAGCTTTTTGCTATTGGAACTTGGAACCGCATGAGTAATTTTCCAATCATAGAACAGAAGCTCCAGAACTTCTGGTTGTTTTTTTTATTGTCTTCTTGTGTTACCGTCGGTTCTTGGTAGGGCTCACACGTTAGTTGCAATGTACTATTCAAACAGCTTTTTACATTGCGTTTTGTTCTTCCAAATTTATCAGAGACATGATTGAATATAAGTGATAACTAATACAGTGCTTTTGTCTAGTAAAAAGTAAACAGAAATTGTTATCCACCATGATCATACATGCTATTTGTGAATCAATATCCTCTCTATTTTAAAAAGGAATGTATTATGTTCATTTTTTGATTACGATTTAATTATTAGATATTTAAATATGTAAATGATGCTATATTATTTTAAATTTCATTTCACAAAATAAGTAATAGTAACTTGTGTTGCTTGTTCTTTATCATGAGAAGAGTTAATGTTCAAATTTCCCACACAAGGAAAAGTATTTCGGCATCAAATGATTCACCGATTTTTTCACATAGCCTCTCTTGTGTTTTTGTACTTTGATGAATCTAGTTGATTATACTTTCTCAACTGTTATGTGAGTGAGATATGAAAATTATAGTAATTTTTGTGTGTAACATGACTATTCTTGAAAAATAAATTTTGACTATGGAATTGTTAATCTACATTTTCCCAAAAAAAAGAAAAAAAAAAAAAGAGAAGATGTTGAATAGTCTTTGATGCATAGTTAAAATCAAAGACTCTTCAACACTGTTAAAAAAAATGTTGAAGAGTCTTTGATGCATTGTTAAAAACAAATTACACTTAATATAATTTTTTTTTTTTTGGAGAAAAGTTAAGAAACATAATTCTTCTTTAATGTTAAATTACTTGATAACTTTTTTTTTTATACATTCTTAGTTCATCTAAATGCTTCAAAGAAAAAAAAAACTTCTCAAAAAAATAATAAATGCTTCTAAAAGTTCATTTTTTTCCTCCAAATTCTCACATGTTGTCTACAAAGGTGCTACATATATTATGCCTCTTGAGACAAAGATGTAGAAACGAAGAACAACCATAAGTAATTAAGCATATATACGACAATATAATATGTTTAAACCTTACCAGTCATTGGTAAAAAGAACGTTCTTTATCCACACAACATAATTTGTTATCAAATTATACATGAACTTTTAATCTACTTTATTTACACAAAATAAATCAACTAGTCTAATTGGAAAAAAAAAAAATCAACTTGAAAATAACTGTTCAAAACATACTACAGCAATCCCAACTGGATCTCCAAAGATGGCTGAAATAATGAGCCTGAGAACAAGTATAGCCTTCGTCAAATATTTATTAACCTTCTTTCCATTCTTGCTTCGTCCACTTTGTTCTACTGAGTCTTTCATATTTGGAACCATAATTTGCAACCCCGTGTCACTTGTCTGACCCTTCTTCCAATTATCAAGAATTAAGTCCTTCACACATGCCACATGATAGCAATACTGGCCACAGTTGGATTCATAAGACCAGCCCTCTAAATTATTAGCTACTTTCTTGCTTTTACATTTAAGGCACTTCAATCTTGATGAGACCTTTTCTCTAAGCTTCAGCTTCACCCCATCACCATTTAAGGTAGGTTCAAGCTTCATACAACATGGGTGTAGGTCATGTGGGTTCGTGTGTGAACAACATTGGTACACAAACCCTAGCACATCTTTCCCACAAGCATCACAGCGCCTCTCCCCTTGTACATTTTCAATGAATTTGAACTCGCAAGTTTCGAAAAATGGGTGGAAGGCAGAGGATTCAGGCATTGCACACTCCTCGTGAAGATGGAAGTTGCACTGCTTGCACTCGTAACACGATCTTTCCCCTTGTCTGAACCCTATTTGCTTGCATCCATCGCAACTGTAAGGTTCATGGGCAGCCACGAGTGTCAAAGTGTGTTGTGGGTGGCTAGGATGCTCTATCTCTGTGAATTTCATGTCTGTATGATTGTGTCCGATCTGATGAGACTGCCTCAAAACTTGAGCTAGACATATTTAATATTTATAGATGAAGAAAGTTGGAATGATAACACTATGCAAATGTCAGGAACTTCACTAGAAATTTCCTCGAAAATGCATGGGCCAGTGACTACGATAGTTCAATGGCACGTGGCATGTTAATTAGAACGTTCTTCAGTTCGACGTTTGGGCCAAGTTAATTAGCTGATGAAGTGACCATTTGGAAACATACGTTTTTTGCGTTTGTGCTTGTATGTTGCGCTTTTCAATGGATTTTGTGTACTATTTATGAGATTTATAAATATTTTATTGAGCAAAAAAAATTTAAAATTGAGTTCTATGATATTATTAACATATTTAAATATTATTTTATTATAGTACTTTTAATTTGTAATTTTTAATAATAAACAGTATTCAAACAGACTTAATGATGTCTAATTAAAAAAAAAAAAAAAAGAGCTTTTGATATATAAAGGACTGATAGAATTATTTTATTCAAACAGAGCTAATGATGTCTAAAAAAGAAAAAAAAGCTTTTGATATATAAAGGACTGATAGAATTATTTTTATCAGCAGAGAAAATTAGTGTCAGCACAAGATGACAATTTGTCAAAAGTGTTCTGGTTCAAAAGAAAGAAGGATGAAACATCTAATCAATTTTTGATGTGTGATCAGCTTCCTTCAACCACTGTCCATTAATACACTAGCTCTCTAAAGATTAGGATAGGACTCTGTATTTATGATTTTATGTTTATGAGGGAGAAAGATGAAAGGAGCACATGTAACTCCACGATTGATGATTCATGTTGGTGTAAGATAATTCTGGCCAAGGAAAATAGTTGAAATTGTCAAATCAAAATCTTCATGGTGGTGTAAAATAATTCTGGCCAAGAAAAGAAGCTTGCATTTTCAAATCAAAATCATCATACATGAATGATCAAAGTTGGAAAATGAAATGGAGGTCCAGAGCTTTCCAGAAGATAGTACATGCGAATAGCTGGCGTGAATCGAAATTCAAAAGATTGCGAATTGAAGTAAGTGGTCCTTTCCAAGTTAAGAGGCTTTGAGGACCAATGAAAAGTTTACATCTAGTCTTCTTTTTTTCCCTCCTTTACTCAGAAATGTCGACACCATGTACTCATTGATACCATCATTTTTGGTAACAGATGTGTTTGGATAGCACAACAAGTTGCAGTACGTTTCCAAGTTCACATTTCGGAACCTCTTTTTTTTTTTTTTTTTTTCAACACATGAACAGTAAAATCACTATGTAGGAGACAATTATTACTGTTCACACACTGTAGTGCACTGTTAACGTACTGTAGTAGCACTGTTAACGTACTGTAGTAGCACTGTTCATGCATTAAAAAAATAAAAAATGGGTCCCACGGTACTATTTATATATTTAAAAATTATTTTGCTATAGTGTTTTCAGTAACAATCAATTTTCAGCAACTTTCAGTAACAATAAGCTGTATCCAAATGAACCCAAAGTGACCGTTTGAATATAAACGCATCATGCTTGTGCTGTTCGTTTTTTATAGGTTTCGGTTCACGGAACATATAAGTATTTATTTTATCAATCTTTTTTTTTTTTTTAAATGAGTTTCACAGTACTATTCACACATTTAAAAGTTATTTTGTTATGGCATTTTCAGTTTTCACTTTTCAGTAATAAGCGGTATCTAAACGGACCCGAAAATTCAACCAATACCCAACTGCAATGAAACTCCAAGTGGGGTCCACTTGATACACTTTCTTTTCTTTCTTATTATTATTATTTTTAATTTTAAGTAAAAATTTATTAAACTTTACTATTAATTAAGAAAACCTTTTTTGTTCTTTTAAATTTTTTATAGGTGAAGTTCAATTAATTCAATTGTTAAAATTTTTTATTGTTAAATAAGATATTTAAAATTCAAATCCTGTTTACGCAAAAAATTAATTAATATTTTGATAAAAATTAATTACCATGAAATGAATGGTGTGGGGGCCTTTTTTGTGTGTTGGGATGGGCTGCCTGCCGTGGTAGTAGGCCCGAGTATTCTGAGTAAGGAAGTTGAGACCGGTCCAACTGGAACTCAACTTGGGCCGGCTTGTGCGCAAACGTTGAGTCCAAGTCCAAGGGAAGATGCTGCGAAGTGGGCTTATCCCCTGTTTTTGCCACATGAACTTTTCTCTAGTTTCTGCCGCAGGATTGACTTTTCTGCTATGCAGCAAGTCTGTCTGCCGTGCTTTAAAGCTTCTTGCCTGCCGTGCTTTAAAGTTTCCTGCCGTAAAGCCTTGTGCAATAGAGCTGTCTGTCGTGCTTTAAAGCTGTCTGCCGTAAAGCTTCCTACCGTAAAGCCTTTTGCTGTGCAACAAAACTTCCTGCCGTGCATTAAAGCTCTCTACCGTAAGGCCTTCTGCTGTGCAATGAAGCCGTCTGCTGTGCAATAAAAGTTTCTGCTATGCAGTGAAGCTACCTGCCGTGCTTTAAAGCTGTCTGCCGTGCAGTAAAGCCTTCGGCAATGTGAATGACTACCATTTTTACTGCAGAAACACTTTTCTACTTCCTGCGCATAAATAAATCTAAAGAACCCAAAGAAAATACCCATCAAACAAGTGTTAGTTTAAATGGGTTAGCATATTCTCAAATATATACATACATATATGAGTATATATACTTATATGTATTCACATACACATATATAAAATATATTTTTCCAGAACATGAGAAACAGGGTGTATGTATATATATACTTACGGCATGATAATGGTTAGTTTGTGTCAAAAGCAAAATACGTAATAACAAATAAAAAGGAAAGCTTCGGCAGGAAAGGTTTAACACGGTAAATACAATAAAAAGGTGTTACAGCAGAATAGCTAATACATCAAGTAAGACACCACAGCAGGACAACTGATGCGGCAGACGTGATAAAAACGTGTTACGGCAGGATGACTAAATACAGCGAATATAAGTTGAAAATCAAATATATTTGCAATCGAAATTAAGTATTAAATTTGCCCATGGAATGAGTAAACCAAGAAGGAACTCAAACTCCAACTTCAACAACCTTATCATGGGCTCTTGCCATAAAAGTTGTTCATTTTGGAGAATAGGCCTAAATGGCTACTAGCTATTACTTTTGGAGATTCAAAGAGTGGGTTTGCTAAGAGGGAGGGAAAAGATGGTCTATTGATGCATGCCCCTATTCCTGTCGCATTTTCTCTCTTCTTTTTCTTTCTTTCTTCCTTTCTTTTTTTCTCCCCTCTAGGTGTTTTTCTTCTTCCCCTGTTTTTCACTCATTCTCCTATTTTTTCCTCTCTTCGGTTCCCCGTTTCGTCCCCCTTTTTCTGCTGTGGTTACCTCCATTTTATAGTGAGCTAATTCAATGGGATTTCTCCCTTTTACCCCTAGGGCTTCACCAACTGTTTTTGGTTTGTTGTGGGCATCCTTTCAAGATTACCCACTCACCCATTGGTTGCCCCGACCACTGCCATCTGCTCAGAACATGTTTGTTGCACGACAAAATTCCATTTTGTTTGTTCCTGCCGTATACCTCTACCTCACTACCTAGCTCTATGGCATGCATCAGTGGTCCCAACCATTTATTACTTCTTTTGGGTAAGATACCATCCCAGCAAGGTATATATCCCAAAAGAAGTTATGGCAGGAAACCAAATATAGACCACATTTTCCCCCCACCACCAAACCACGCCCTCTGAATCTCTTTGACCGTGGGCCCACCTCCCTTGTATTGGCTGGGTACAGGTTGGTAGTGCCCCGGCCCTTCTGTTCTTGCTCCACTGTCTTTTGTTTTTGTCTCCCACGCCGTTCCTGCCGTAGCAGATCAACTCTGTTTCGTCTGCTGCGTGTTTTTGTCTTATTTCTTCACGCGTTTCTTGCTGCATTTGTCATTTAGTTTGACTCTTCCTTCACGCAATTCTTGCTGCTCCTTGTTTCCTTTCATCGTTCCTTTTCATATTAGTTCTCATACCTATCTTTTTTATACAAAAGGATTTGGGCCTTTGTGGGCCAAATAATGTTAACTGGATCAAAAGGGCGTTGGACCCATTTTATCTTCATCTGCCGAAGCCGTCCTGCCAAAGAACTGTATTCTGAGGCAGACTTGTATTTTACTGCAGATTTGCGTTTTGCCGTAGATTGCTTTCACTTGCATTTCTTTCTTTGGACCCTTCTTGTTCTTTGGTCTTCTTGGTGGGCCTTGCTCTTCATTGGGCTTTCTTCCTCATAAGCTTTTGGGTATAAATTTGCAAATATGGGCATCAACAAATGGCATATATTAAAATTCTATGATATTTATAAGAAGAAAAAAAACATCTTCATTTTTTTTTTTTTTTTTTTTATAATTTAATAGTTGGTTTAACAAAGATTTAAACACTAGATGTGAAAAGTATCAAGTAGTTGAGATATGAAACTCTTGAAAAAAAAAAAACTTGTTTCGAAGTAATCATTAAATCCAATTAAAGCCCATTAATACACTAAATGTGTGAAATAATCTCTTGCATGCTGAACATAGAGAAATTATTATTTACACTGAGAGAATTGCTGATGTGGTCCTCCCTAACCAATGAGATGATTCTATTTATGTAAATGTATGTGTGAGTTTCCTAATCAGCATAAAAAATAAAAAATAAAAATTACTAGATGATGTTACATTTGCATAAATAATAGCATTTTATTGATTTGAAAGTCAAAAGAACAATGTTAACAATTCTCCTGATAGACCTAATAATTTCTCGTTCAACAACGTGATCAGTATCCTTTTATCATTTACACTGATTTTATAATTTTTATTACACTATTATAATGAGTCTGACCAATCTATACAGATAATTTTATAATTTATACCCTAACCAATGCAAGCTTACAGTGAAATGAAGAAAGATTTTACGGTTTTACCAACGCGACAACGGCATGACCTATTTAGCTTTTGCGTCGAGAATTTTGGTTGGTTAATGACATATATTTGCACAAACTTCTATAATGCAGCGGCTGCGTAATAGTTTAAGTATAGATCGTAGATGGACCATTGGACTAACTACCAATAGCGATATAAAGCATACACATAATCTTTATATTGAGTTCATCCAATTATTTTTTTGGATAGATGGACCTTGTTCGTTAGAGACCTTATATCAAAATAATGAGATTCAATCGAACATAATCCGTGTATATGGTTTGTGCTGACAATTTATCTACACCACACAAGATTAATTTTTAAAAGTGCATTGACTCCGGCAATGTGAATACAAGTTGCCGCGTACTAAAGTTGTAGTAAAATTGTAAAAAAGTTTGTGACTCTCTTCGTTAAAAGGAAATCGTAATAATGATCTTTCTCTGTACTTTCCATGTAAAAACTAGAAATCCAGTATGAGACGAGTTCTTCTAAGAATGAAATATCCCGCTGTTTCATTCCCATGGGAAGGGAGGCATTTTTTAATGGTCTTTTGTATTGTGGGCGGTGCATGGTAGGCTTACACGTAATTAAGTTGTAATGAATCATTCAAAGAACCTTACACGGTTTTGAATATATGTGAAAAGTAAAAACTGACCAAACCATGTGGTTTATTTATTTATATTTTTTTACTTTAGATAGGAAAGAATTCTAATTAATAAGGTCCACTCTTATAATTACTCTTTCTTATTAGATCAAAATACTAATTATTTTTTTATGTAAGTAGGATATGAACCCTAAATCTCTAAAAAATTTAACTAGTTAAATTAACTGGAATCGTGTGGTAATAAAATGCAATGGCTTTTGAGTTTCAACTCAAGAGTAGCGTGTGGAGAATTTTTTCTGGCTTGTCTATGATGCACATTTGTTACTAATTATGTACTTGAATTTCTTATGATATTTGATGCCGTACACACCCAAGATTTCATGCATTAATTCTTGACACATCTAAATGCTATTTTATGCCTTTTTAGGCAAAGCGGTACTACAATAAGCACATGTACACAAAATGGGTCCAACTGTGCTTATTCTCTGACCAAAAAAGAAAAAGAACAAGTGAAGAACAAGAACAAATTAATGAATATGCACATGTGAAGACAGTTGTTTGTATGTATGCATGCCTAGTACTATATATGGTTTGAACTATAGGATTAATAAATAATAATTAGATACTATAACGATTCATTCAAATGGGAAGCGGGCATATATTATCATTAGTGATGACAATGAGGATGACTTCACGATAATTATTGATGATGATGGGTCAATTGGCACGGCAAAGTCATATATTAATTCCTTTAACACATGGGTAGACCTAGGATTTCAAGCTAGGAGGCCGAAGTATTAGAAGAAAAAAAAATCTAAATAAGTATCCATATTGACAGGACTGACGAATCCATTTGACATGGACGATACCACCAGCACGGACGAAACTAGCCTCTGGCTAGGAGAACCGATTACAAGCTCTGCTGACGAAGGTATCCAGGCTATTCAATGCAGGTAATCAAACCTGAAGCAGTTACAAGGAAAACTGTACAATTTGTTGGAAAACATTGATAACACACTATACAGCTCCGGACGTTACGAGGAGGAGCATTAAGATCTCCATAACTGCTCCAACGGCTAGAGACCTTAGAAACATATATAAATCCACACCTTGCCAAGAGAAAGATAGAGACACAGATACAAGTAACCAGAGATTTCTTTTCATTCTGTTTTATATTACATTGCTTTATTTTGAAGAGAGTTTCATATACTGACTTTGGCATCGGAGGTGTTGTGGCAGGCACCACACCGGTGTTCATCCTTGAGGGCTGAAGAATTTTCTCTATCTGACGAACGAAACTGACGAACATACACATCATCACATATAGTACTAACAAACTATCAACCAATATTAATACACAAAATTATTTTTTCTTAATACATTAAGATGCAATCATCTACTAACAAAGACCAAAAAAAAAAAAAAAACACACACAAAATAATATTGTTTCTCAAGAGCATTAACTGTTGCAAAAATAATTTATTTTCACAAACCAAAACTTATTTTTGCTACTTTAATATAATATTTGATTTGTCTCATACAAATAGTACAGTAGTGTTTTTGGTATTTGGTGTTTTAAATACTAAAATATTTAGCATTTTGAACACCTAGTGCTTGTATTCTAATATTTGGTTGATATGGATTTTTTATTTTTTATTTTAATTTTGTTTTCGTTAAGTTTTTGAGTTGGGTAGTTGTTTATTGGGCTAGACTAATTAAAAGGGAGGGGGTCTAAGTTTTTAGAAGAGTGAGGCTAGAAATAAAAAAATATAAACATTAAATTTTATTTTTAAAAAAATTTGGGCTAGGGGTCCCAAAATTTTTATTTTCCTTTTTTTTCTTTGGGCCAGGGGGGCCGGGCCCCCTCGGCCCCCTCTAGGTCCGTCCCTGCTTTAAAAATTAACGGGCAATTGAGCCGAAGTCATTATTAAAAAATACTTTAAAAAAAGTCACGTTTTCCACATGAGAGGTCACCTCAATACTATAGGCGTGCGAGAAGTGTGAAAGTACATTAATATTGAAGTTCCAATTGCAAATTATTTCTTTCCAAGAAAAATCTCTTGATTAGCTTTTTGCTGTTGAAACTTGGAAGTGCATGAGAAACTTTCCAATCATAGAACAGAAGCTCCAAAACTTCTGGTTGCTTTTTTTTTATTGTCTTCTTGTGTTACTGTCGATGCTTAGTTAGGGTCACACGTCAGTTGCAATGAACTATTCAAGCAGCTTTTACATTGCGTTTTTTTTGTTCCAAATTTATCAGAGACGTGATTAAATATAAGTGATAACTAATGCAACGCTTTTGTCTATAAAAGTAGACAGAAATTGTTTGGGTTTGTCCACCATGCATAACTCATACATTTGTTATTTGTGAATCAAGATCCTCTCTATATTAAAAGGAATAAATTATTTCCATTTTATGATTAAGATTTAATTGTTAGAGATTTAAATATGTAAATGATGCTATCCTATTTAAAATTTCATTTCACAAAATAGGCAATAGTAATTTATTTTAGATAGCCCAAAAATTGGTGACTTAGTGTTACTTGTTCTTTATTATGAGGAGAGTTAATGTTCAAAATACCCACATATATATATCATCATATTATATATAATAAAAGTTGGGCTTAGACGCCGTGGTTGCGCCACGTGGTTTCACCAAATTGCAGAAATTTTATTAAATTTTTAGATTTTTAAAGAATTAAAAATGAATAGTATACTACTAGGACTCTAATTCATTTTTATCATTAAATAAAATTAGATTAACATTATTTTATTAGTTGTTAGGATATATTTCTTAAATTAAGGGATAATATTTAACATACAAATATTTAATTTAGATAATATTTTAAATCTAATTAACATTTTTTTATTTGTTAGGATATATTTCTTAAATTAGAAGATAATATTTAACATACAAAAATTTAATTTAGATAATATTTATCATCTAAATTTTCAAAATTTTAATATTATTAAATTAATATTATTTTATCAGAATATCAAGCTACAAAACTTGATTATTAAGGGACAAGTACAATCTAAATTCTTCAAGAGGTGATTAATATAAATCTATCCCAAAAAACAGTATATATCTTCAATAATTTGATAATCTCTATCTATCCCAAAAAACAGTATGTATCTCCATTAATTTGATAATTTCTATGTTGATGACAACTTTTTTATTTTATTTTTTATTCTATTCATATGACCTTTTTTTAATTCCAATTTTTATGGGATAAAAACAAACACATTGATTAGATATCTTTAATTTCAATAAGATTTAAATGAATTATATTTCCAATAAAACTCTACCAATATATATAACCCTATATATCATTTTTTGAGTGAAACTTATTTCAATATGTGAATGCCTAAATCCCATGACAATGTAGGTATGCATTCTTTTTTCTTTTATTATTATTATTTTCATTTTGTTTATTTTCTTTAGTGTTATTATTGGTTTTTTCTCTTCATGTGATTTTAATTAATGAATTCAAAACATTCGAAAACATTGTCAAGTTTCTAAAGGCTCCTTCTTTGTTTTTGTATTTTGTTTTTATTAAATTGATTAGGTTTTGTGTACTGGTTGCCTTTAGTTTAAACTAATTTTCTTAGTTTTCATCTAATTTATATACTTAGGATTAAGGTCTTAGAATTAATGATTAAATATGGTTAGAATTAATAGATTAATTTTAACAATTTTCTTATTTGATTTTTATGTTACATCAAATTACCAAGATGTTCTACACGTGTATTCTTGAATTATCAACTTTAATTTTAATTTATAATATTATCAAGATTATATTAATTTTAGATTTATCAAATGTTTAGTACTTTTTTTAAATAATTATCAATTTAAAATTCAATTTGGAATTATCAATTTAATTTAGTTCTAAGAAGAAATCTTACCCCTTATTTTAGTGAGATAATTATTTACACTTGATAATTTTTTTCTTTTATCTTTATTGAATCTATTAAAATATATAATTATTTATACATTTATTTTATAAGTTTTTTCATAAAACCGTGCAACGCACGGGCCTATAACTAGTATATATATATATATATATATAATTGTGTACCTCCTTTAGATTCTCAAAAGGAAAGTATCTTGGCATCAAATGATTCACCGATTTTTTCACATAGCCTCTCTTGTGTGTTTTGTGTTGTGGTGAATCTAGTACTTTCTCAAATGTTATGGGAGTGAGATGTGAAAAATTTAGCAGTTTTTATGTATAACATGACTATTCTTGAAAACTAAATTTTGACTATGGAATTGTTAGATCTACATTTTCAAAAAAAAAAAAAAAATGTTGAAGAGTCTTTGATGCATAGTTAATATATTATAAATTGTTAAGATCAAATTATACTTGATATAATTCTTCCTTAATCTTACACTACTTGATAACTTTTTTATACATGCTTAGCTTATCTAAATGCTTTAAAAAGTTCATTTTTTCTTCCAATTTTTCACACGTACGCTGTCTACAGATATGATATACACACACACACACACACACACATATATATATATATATATATAATGCCTCTTGAGACAAAGATGTAGAAGAAGAACAAACTATAAGTAATTAAGTTTACGATAATATAATATGTTTAAACCTTCCCAATCATCATTGGTACAAAGAACATATAGTTTGTTACATGAACTTTTCATCCTCTTTCACACAAAATAAATCAACTTGTCTCATCAAAAAAAAAAAAAAAAAAAAAAGAAAAAGAAAAAGAAAAACAAAAACAAAAAATCAACTTGAAAATAACGATTCAAAATATATTGCAGCAATTATCCCAATTGGATCTCCAAAGATGGCTGAAATAATGAACTTGAGAACAATTTTAGCCTTCCTCCAATATATATTAACCTTCTTTCCATTCTTGCTTATTCCTCCACTTTGTTCTACTGCGTCTTCCTTATTCGGAACCATAATTTGCAACGCCGTGTCACTTGTCTGACCCACATTATTTAGTCCATAAATATAATCCTTCTTCCAATTATCAAGAATTAAGTCCTTCACACAAGCAACATGATAGCAATGCTGGCCACAGTTGGATTCATAAGACCAGCCCTTGAAATCTTTAAGTATTTCCTTTCTTCCACATTTTCTGCACTTTGATTTTGATGAGAGCTTTTCTTTGAGGTACAGCTTCACCTCACCACCATTTAAGGTATGTTGAAGCTTCATACAACATGGGTGTAGGTCATGTGCTTTCGTGTGCGAACATTGGTACACAAACCCTAGCACATCTTTCCCACAAGCATCACAGTATCTCTCCCCTTGTACATTTTCAACGAGTTTGAAGTCGCATTTTTTGAGAAATGGGTGGTAGTCAGAGGATTTAGGCTGCAGTACTGCACACTCCTCATGAAGATGGAAGTTGCACTCTTTGTACTCGCACTCGTAACAAGGACTAAATCCAACTTCTTTGCAGCCATTACAACGGTAAGGTTCTCGGGCAGGCACAAGTTTCAGAGTGTGTTGTGGGTGGCTCCAATGCTCTATCTCTGCGAATTTCATGTCTGTCTGATCTGATGAGAGGACTGCCTCAAAACTTTGATACATATTTATAGATCAAGCAAGTTGGAATGATAATACTACGCAAATGTCACTAACTTCACTAGTGATTTCTTCGTGATGGACCGGTGACCCCGATGGTCAATAGTGAGGCACGTAGTTCCGTTGGAAGTACGTTTGGGCCAAGTTAGCTGTTGAAGATTCAATCAATACGGCAATACCCAATTGCAATGAAACACCAAGTGGAGTCCACTTGATATACTTTCTTTCATTTTCTTTTCTTTATTCTTCTTATTATTATTTAAAATTTATTAAACTTCTACTGCTTAACAGGAGAATAATCTTTTTTTTTTTTTTTTTTTCCTTTCTAGGTGCGTTTGGATACCGCTTATTTTGCTAAAAACTGAAAATTAAAAACACTGTAGCGAAATAATTTTTAAATATATAAATAGTGCTGTTGGACCCATTTTTAATGAAACAGTTATTAAAAAAAGAGGTTTGTGGGTCCCGTAAACAGTGCACGGGACCTACTGGAAAGCACTGTTCACCGCTTATTTTGTGAGTAAAGAGATAGTGGGTCCCGTAAACAGTGCACGGGACCCACTGGAAAGCACTGTTCACCGCTTATTTTGTGGGTAAAGAGGTAGTGGGTCCCGTGCACTGTGCACGGGACCCACATATCTAGGCTGAAATGCGCTTTTCCACAAAAAAAAAAAGGGAAGTAAATGTAGATGTTCACGCGTATCCAAACGCATACTTAAATTCTTTTCTATTGGTAGTTTTCAGTTTAGCTAAGCGGTAAAATATTTTGTTCTCGAATAAGAGATTTGGAATTTGAATTTTGTCTACACTAAAAACTAATTAGTCTAATGATAAATTGTAATTATTATGAAGTGAATGAATATATTAAAATTCTATGGTATCTATAAAAAAAAAAAATTTTTTTTTGATAATTCAACAATTGGAGAAGTGAAAATTTGAATAAGGAGGTTCCAAAGCTACATGACTTTAACAAAGAGGGGAGAAAATCTTGGTTTGAAGTAAGCATTAGATCCAATTAAGCCCATTAATAGCCAACTACTCAAACCCAATACCTTAAAAAAGAAAAAAAGGAGCCAAGTCTTCAGCGTAAGTGGTCCCCCAAATACGGCCTTTCAGACTTTATAATTGATTTGCTTGTAAGTTCACAGTAACTCTGAGAGGAAAGCCCTTAGAAATAAAAAACACATATTTCCCGCTACACTAGAGAGAGAGAGAGAGAGAGAGACTGAGAGAGAGAGGGTGTGAGATCGAATCATTGAATATGAATCAGAAATTCGGAGGAGGAAGACAACCTACGGGGACTCCGTCGCTGGCGTGGTCGTGCATTGTTGTTGTTGTCTCGCTCCTCGCTGGCGCATCTGTTGTCCACAACATATATAAGCCTAATCTTGTAAGCCTCTCTCTCTCTCATAACCATTTCAATCTTTGGCACATTGCCAGTATGTTATGACCAAATATTTTAATAGGCCCATGACCTGTTTGATAAGATGTTTGAAACACTGGTCCTATCTTGTTATCCATGACTGCATGACCTGTTTGATATGTCTTTTTCTACTACTGTTGTGTGTAGACATTGCCTCCGGTGGAGAATGTTCACGAGACTAAGCTGAAACAACAATCTGAGAGAGAATGATATATGGTCTTTTAGCCATAATGTTGGAGCTGGTTTTTGTTTCTGGATAGATAGATCAACACGACAATGTATGTGGCCTATCTTTGAAGCCAAATCCTAGTTTCAAAATTTTTGCGTGTTTTTCAGCTACATTTAATTGTTACGATCATTTTCTTTTTTAATATCCAGAACTGTAACGTTGTAATTGCTACTGTGTTTAATAAGGATTAGTTTTACTTTTATCCCCAAACAGACATATATGTTCGTCTTGCTAGTTGTTTCTATCATATGTTTGAGTATGCACTTAAGATGTTCGAAGAAATGACTGAATGAAAGTTAGGTATGTTTTTAGTTTGGTTTCTACAGCAAGTTTTTCCATAGTGCTCAGCTCTAGCCAATCAATCATGGAAAGAACTGACAATTCATTGGAACTAAATCTAATGCATTGAGAAAAATACTTACTTTCTGCTAATACAGGGTTATTGTCGGTTATATTTTATTAAAAGCTTTAATTTTCTGTTAGAAAGAGACTTATATGGGAATGTTAGACTAGAGGATGTTTTAATTGCTCAAAATTGAATATGGGCAAGGTGGTTTTCAAAGTTGGATTCTTTAAAAGCTATTTATGGCTTTGTTGCATTATACATTAAGGAACCACACAGTCTGCAAAGTCCAGGCTTTGTTATATACTTCTGTTATGGTACCAAATCCAACTTGAACTTAGTTCTTGGTCGTTAATGTCTTTAATAAATATTCCTGTGTTGCATAGTTTCCAACGATTGAGCTATTTTTGCATTGTTGGTTCTGGAAACTAATTTTTTTGAAGGAAGTAATTAAACATACTTGCTTAATTCCTGTTATCATTTTGGAACTGACCCTGTTAGCAGAAGTTAGGTCTTCAAGTTATCACTTACATGAGTACTAGTTATTTACGACATGGGCAAAGCTTCAAGAGATAAGAGGGCAGGTTTTCAACTTTGTGACATTTCCCTTCATCTCTTTTGTTTCCCAGCCTTTTAGTAATAAGTTGATTCATATGTAGGATTTATACTACAAAAAAGCAAAAGAAGGACGTTAAAGTGGTAGGATACATACTAGCAAAGCTTCCTTAGCCTCAACCTTCTTCCTATTCTCATCATCTTCAATGTTGTATTTCCCTGCATCCTTGATCATCCTCTTAATCTCCTCATTGGACAGCCTCGCCTTGTCACAGTTGATAGTGATCTTGCTCCTCAATCAAACCAGAGGTCATCTCCTCAACTGAAACATTCAAAATACCATTGGATTCAGTATCAAAGCAGACATCTATCTGTGCAACACCCCTTGGTGCTTTAGGAATGCCAAAAAGCTCAAATTCTCATAACAACTTGTTATCTTGAGTTCTTGTTCTCTCACCCTTGTATCCCGAGTAAAAAATAGTAGTTTGGTTGTCATAGTTGGTCGTGTAATGGCCCTTCTTGGTATTAGGAATGGAGGTATTACTTGGAATCACAATAGACATTTCAATTCCAATAATCTCCACTCTAAGAGACATAGGGGTGACATCCTAAAGTGCAAAGACTTGAAGCTTTTCGTTACCCATATGGGCTCAGATTGCAGCTTGAATAGGCACTCCATATATGATATGCCACTGCATCGTTAGGATGAATGCTCCTGCAAAGTTCTTTCCTCCCAAATAAGTCCTATGATAAGCCGACAGGTGCTGTGCCTATTGGAATTCTCTGGAAACAACATTTAACAACGACATCATGAACAAAGTTCTTGTCATCTTAGCATTAGTTATGGCAATTTCTTTTGATTTTCTTAGCTACCATATACCAATTTTCGCACTGCCAAACACGGAATGGAGGTGATGAGGCTTTATAATTTGTTATGGCAATTTCTTTCGTCTATATCTTATTAATTTCAAAATCACCTTATTAAAGATGGAAAAATACCTCTAAACCGGCTCGCCCCCAACCTACCCCCCAGGGGTTTCCCTGCCTTCTTTTCATCCCTACTTAATTTTATGTGGTTTGTTCTTTTGATTTTCTTGCTTACCAAACACCAAATAGTGAATACTTGTGGCTTTTGCCGTTGATTTTATTGGCTACCAAACATAGAAAAGAGGATATGAGGCTTTATATTGTAGTTTTCCTGTTGATTTTCTCGGTTACCAACTTGAAATCATCCTTAATTTTACTTAAAAAAAAAATTATTTTAAGACAAAATCTCTATTATTGTTTTTCTTTACTAAAATAAATCACAAATTGCATTTTCCAGCCATAACAAAAGGACGGATTTGGTTATTTCTCAAAGTCTATGAATTTTTTTAGTTTCAAATTAAAACAGTAGAGGTTCAGTTTGATTTTGATCTAATATTAACACGATTTTTTTATGTTTGTATTTTTTTTCAAATTATTAAGTTACTTATGTTTTTAGAGACAATTATTAAGATAATTTGTTCTAAATAAAACTCTATTACAAAGTTCCAATAAATATGACATACTACGTACACTAATAAAATCTCTCTTACTCAAAGTTTGAGAATTAAAGAAGCTCACTTATTATTTAAAATTATTTAATAATAAAATTTGTAGTTTTAATTTTGTGTGTTTTTATTTACTTTAATAATTATTATTTTTATAGAAAACATAAGTGAATGACTTGCACCGACTCCTGCCAGTGACCTAGCCATCCAGGCACCCTACATATGTATATATTTCCCTCTATGCGTTTTCCTTCATCAGTTCTCGTTTTTCTTTCTGTCGTGTAAACACTTCAACCAATTTCTCGTAGGAGCACAGAACATGGGGAAGGGCAAAGGCAAGGGCAAACAAAAAGCCGTAAGAAACGAAAAACAACCTTTAAGTCTTACCATACACAATGAAAACTCAATCACCAACCAAGAACGAACCGATGCTTTCTCAAAATTCCCAGCGGAAATCTTATTGGAAGTAGTCTCGCGCTTGCCACCCAAAGACATATGCAACATCAGGAGTGTCTCAAAAGGCATCAATAATTTAACAAGAACGCCAGACTTCGCAGCCAAACACTTCCGTAATTGCAAAACTCTTTCTGATAATCTCACGGGATTCTTCTGCCAGAGTTTTTCAACGCAAAGGGTATGGCGGCACAATGAGAGCCGGTTCATTAATGGTCAAGTTATCCATGACCCTGATTTTGTTGCCATAAAATCTGAAGCTGATCGTGTTCCAGATTCTCTCTTCAATTTCTTAAAGAAGGGGAACAACAGCAACGATTTGGTTGAGCTTATTGATTCTTGCAATGGTTTATTACTTTGCTGCACATACACTGGGATAAAATCGTTCAAAACATGGTTCGTTTGTAATCCTTTGACCATGGAACATGTCACTCTTCCATATCCTGTCAAACGATCTAACCTGGTCTACTATGGGTTGCTTGCAGACACAACCAACTCTGGTTATCTTCAATATAAGGTAATTTGTATTTTTAATCCGAAAGACGATGACTCTTGTTCTATGTTGTCGGTTTTTTCATCAAAAACGGGTGAGTGGAAGGAATCTGAGGAGAGCCTTCCGCCATTATGCCACCATACCATGATGGGTTCGAAGGTTGTATACAACAGCAAGCTATTTTGGGATTGTCTTGAAGGTCACATTCTTGTATGTCACTTAAACAAGGAAGGTAAATCAGAATTGATTGAGACTCCTCGTGCTCCACTAGGAAGGTCACTTTGGAAATCCAATGACAAACTTTTCTGCTATTGCCAGAGGTTTGATGATGAGACTCCTGTCTGGTCTCTCTCTATCAATGACGAGGAGGAACTTGAGTGGAAGGTTGAAGGTTGCGAGGAGTTTGAGATGTTGACAGAAGATGTCGGCAACGAACTTGCTAGCTCGTTGTATAAAGTATGGGTGCAAAAAAAGCCAAACATTGAGTTTAATATAATAGGTTTCAACCCTGAATCTAAAGTGATTTATTTGTGGAAGCCAGATCCTAGTAATTTTATTATAAGATATGAGTTTACAGAAAGGAATTTCAAGATCCTATGGGGTGCTGGACGTGGGCCAAATCGTATTTTGCCATATGTGCATAGCTTTGCGCCGATTCAGATGAAAGAAGGGGAAGGCAAACACTATGTTGATGTGGAGACAAACAAGAAGAAAACCAAAGGCAAACACGTTGCCCCACGTTGTCAAAGAACCAACTAATCTGTTGGTTTACAATGGACTCTAGCCATGAGTGATTGCGCTAATTTGTCTATTATTTAGTATTCCTGCCATTATTTTCTTTGGATTTCCTTTTCTGTTTTTATTTTATTGCACTTTCATGGTTAGGTTATCTTATTTATTATGTTATATTATAAACGTCTCTTTTTCTCTCAATTATTTAATTACTCAACCCTCGACTATTGTCATATATCTAGTTGTTCCTCCAACATTTAGCCTTTTAACATATAAAGTTAGGAAAAGTTACATTTTAAGTGTGTTTTCATGAATTGAAATTGTGAGTTTAACTCGTGATTTTAGTTCATGAAAACAGTAAATACGCTGTAATACATTGTTGGTAAAATACACTGACGGGACCGACGAGCCCACTTCGTATGGACGATGCCACCAGTACTGACGAAACTAGCTTCTGGTTAAGAGAACCAGATACAAGTGTTGCTGACGAAGGTATCCAGGATATTCAATGCAGACAATCAAGCCCAAAACAGTTACAAGGACAACTGTACAAATCCGTTGGAGGATATTGATAGCACATTACTCCGGACGTTACAAGAAGGAGCATTAAAGATCTCCATAATTGCTCCAACGACTAGAGCCCTTAGAAGAATATATATATATACCCATACCTTGCCAAGAGAAAGGTACATACACACAGACTAGCAACGAGAAATTTCTTTTCATTTTTTGCCCTACTTTACATTGATTTGCTCTAAAGAAAGTTTTATACACTGACTTTGGCATCGGAGGGGTTGTGGCAGGCACCACATCGGTGACCATCTCTAAAGGCCGAAGATTCTTCTCCGTCTGACGAACTTGACTGACGATCTCGAGCATCATCAGTTTGGCGCCGTCTGTGGGGACGAGATTTTTCGTATTTACATTCGAGATTGTAGTTCCCGATCAATTATACTCTTCAGATGGAGTCCAATCAAGATTCTGCAGCCTTAGCCTAGCAAATCCAAGCTCTTGCAGCCACAGTAGAAGAATTGACCAGACAGAACCAAGAGATGAAGCTACGGCTCCAACAAGAGGAAAATAGGTCCAAAGGAAGTCAGGAAGGTGAAGGGGATAGTCATAGAAGAAGTGATCCGAGGAGGCCCACCACTCCGACCGAACAAAACTCAGATATGCTGAGAGAGATGAGAAGAGAAATGGACGAACTTAGGAATGCCATCAAGGAGAAGACGGAACGAAGTGTGGATCGAATGGTCCGAGCAACGGATTCACCATTCACAACAACAGTCCTTGACTGCCCAGTTCCGTCCAAATTCCGGTTACCTCAGCTCGAGCCTTTCGATGGGCTGAAGGATCCTCAAGATCATTTGAATACCTTCAAAACAACCTTGGGGCTTCAACAGCCTCCAGATGAGATATTATGTCGTTCCTTCCCCACCACTCTCAGGGGAGCTGCTCGAGAATGGTTCACAAAGTTGCCAACATCGTCCATTGATACATTCGAGCAGTTGAGCAGCGCCTTCCTGCGTCACTTTATTGGGGGACAACGACCAAAGAGGACCGCCGACCATTTGCTTACCATCAGACAAGGAGAAAAGGAAACGTTGAGGTCATATGTAAAGCGTTTCACAAGGGAAACACTGGAGGTAGACGAGGCTGATGACAAAGTGCAGCTGACGACCTTCAAAGCAGGACTGAGAACTAGGGAACTCGTCACTTCACTCGCGAAGAATCCCCCGAAGACGATGGCTGAAATGCTTCTTAAGGCGCAGAAATATATGAACGCTGAAGACGCGCTAGCTGCCATCAGGGACGGGGATAGACCAGGGGACAGGGGAAGAAGAGAGGATGACCGCAGGGGACAGAAGAGGGAGAGACAGGATCGTCGAGCCAATGACGGAGCTAGGAGAAAAGACGATAAAAACCCTAGAACGGTAAAATTCACTCCTCTTATTATGCCTGTTGACAAAATTTTCACGCAGATTAAAGACGAGCATTACCTTAGGTGGCCACGACCACTACATTCGTCCCCAAACGTCCGTGACAAGAGCAAGTACTGCCGATTCCATAAAGATCATGGCCACTATACAGAAGATTGTAGGGACCTCAAAGAACAAATAGAAGAATTGATACGAAGGGGAAAGTTGCAGAAATTTGTAAAGAAGGGAGACTACAATAAACCCCGAGATGAGAACAAAGGCCGACATGAGCCCTCGTCCAGGGGCAATGATCATCAATCCCAACCTCCGCAAAATGTGATCGGGGAGATACAGACGATCACAGGAGGGCCCGTCACAGGGGGATCATTCAAGTCACTCAAGAAAACATATCAACGGCAAATAAACAGCGTCCACATGACACCCTCGTCAAAGTACAGACGAACTGACCAAGATATGACCTTTAACGAGAATGATGCTAGAGGGGTGAAGCAACCACACAATGACCCCTTGGTCATAATGCTCACCATAGAAGGGTTCAACACCAAGAGGATCCTTGTGGATAATGGTAGCTCTGCCGATATTATCTATTTTCCCGCATTTCAACAGTTGAAGCTTGATCCCAAAAGACTTCGTCCCTTCGACTCCCCCCTCGTCAGCTTCAGCGGCGACAGAGTGTATCCCAGAGGAATAGTAACACTCACAGTAACAGTGGGAACGTACCCACAACAATTAACTCGTCAGATAGATTTTTTGGTGGTAGATTGTCCCTCATCCTATAACGTCATCATTGGAAGACCAACACTTAATAAGTGGAGGGCGTCCACATCCACCTACTGCCTGAAGGTAAAATTCCCAACAGAAAACGGTGTTGGAGAAGTCAAGGGAGACCAAGTGTTAGCTCGAGAATGCTACCAAGCTGTTTTAGCAGCTAAAGAGAATCACATGTGGATAATAGAAGAAAAGGAAGGAGAAAAGGTGGAGGCCCTGGAAGCAGTAGAACTCATCAAAGGGGAAGCGACGAAGACAACCAGGATAGGGACGACCTTGAGTCCTGAAATGAAGACGAGGCTCATTCAATTTCTTAGAGACAACCTAGACGTCTTTGCCTGGAGTCACGACGACATGCCAGGTATATCCCCAAGGGTCATACAACACAGGCTGAATGTGGACCCGGAGAGAAAGCCCGTCAAACAGAAACGAAGGACATTTGCACCCGAGAGAGACCAAGCAATCACAGACGAAGTGAGTAAACTCTTGACTGCAGGTTTCATCAGGGAAGTGTACTACCCAGAATGGCTCGCCAACGTCGTCTTAGTAAAAAAGGCAAGCGGGAAATGGAGAATGTGTGTGGATTTCACGGATCTGAACAAGGCCTGCCCAAAAGACAGCTTCCCCCTCCCAAGGATAGACCAGCTCGTGGATTCCACTGTCGGGCACAAACTGTTAACATTCATGGATGCATTCTCAGGATACAACCAAATCAAGATGGCTGACGAAGACCAGGAGAAAACTGCCTTCATCACCAGCCAGGGGCTCTACTGTTATAAGGTGATGCCTTTTGGGCTAAAGAACGCAGGGGCAACTTATCAGAGGTTAGTGAATAGAATGTTCGCCAAGCAGATAGGAAAAAACATGGAAGTATACATGGACGATATGCTCGTCAAGAGCAGGGAAGAGCTTGCACATCTGGACGACCTCAAAGAGACATTCGAGACCCTCAAGCAATACAAAATGAAGCTGAATCCTGGTAAGTGTGCCTTTGGTGTTGCCTCGGGGAAGTTCCTTGGATTCCTGGTATCCCAGAGGGGGATAGAAGCAAACCCTGAGAAAGTGCAAGCAATAATCAACATGACCTCACCTAAGACCGTCAAGGAAGTCCAGAAGCTCACAAGCCGGATCGCAGCCTTGAACAGGTTTGTGTCTAGAGCCACTGATAAGTGCTTACCGTTCTTTAAGACCCTGAAGCAAGCTTTTGAATGGACCGACGAGTGTGAAGCGGCGTTCCAGGAGCTCAAGCGTTACCTTAGTAATCCACCCCTCCTGAGCCCGTCCAAAGAAGGCGAAAACTTGTACTTATACTTGGCAGTCTCGTCTACAGCCGTCAGCGCCGCTTTGATCCGAGAAGAAGATGGAAAACAGCTTCCGGTTTACTATGTCAGCCAAGCTTTCCAAGGAGCTGAATCCAGATACCCAAAGATTGAGAAGATCACGTTTGCATTAATAGTAGCATCGCGCAAGCTCAGACCATACTTCCAGGCACACCTGATCTTAGTAATGACGGATCAACCCATCAAGAAGTCTATGAGCAAGCCTGAAGCAGCGGGCAGAATGGTCCAATGGGCGATTGAACTCAGCCAATTCGACGTGGAGTACCACCCAAGGACAGCCATCAAAGCACAAGCCCTGGCAGACTTCATCGCCGAGTATACTTATCCGGATGAACACCCTGCCAGCATAAGCGAGATATGGATAGTGAAGACTGTCGGATCGTCAACAAAGAAAAGAGGGGGAGTAGGGGTCGTCATAACCGCTCCTGACGGCGAGATATTAAGATATGGGGTTCAACTGAAATTCCCAGCCACCAACAACGAGGCCGAATATGAGGGAATCCTAACAGGCTTGAGGCTCGGGAAAGAACTCGGGGCCAGAAATCTACTAGTCCAGAACGACTCAAAGTTAGTGATTGGGCAAATCAAAGGAGAATACGAAGCAAAAGAAGAAAGAATGCAGAGATACCTCAGACTGACGAAACATCTAACTCAAGAGTTTGAAAAAGTGGAATTCATCCAGATCCCAAGGAATCAGAACGTGGCCGCCGACGAAGTCTCAAAAATAGCCTCGTCAGGGGAAGAAGAACCAAGGATAGACCTGATGATGGAAATACAGGGAAGCCCCAGCATAGAAGAGGCCATGACATTCACAGTCCAGGACGCAAGCTGTTGGATGACACCTATCATCTCCTTCCTCCAAGATGGCCACTTACCCCAGGATGCACATGAAGCCCGAAAGATCAAAAAGAGATCCACCAGGTTCACAATTCTCAATGATACTCTGTACAAAAGAGGTTTCTCCATGCCCTACCTGAGGTGCGTTGATGAAAAAGAAGCGGAATACATCCTCAGAGAGGTTCATGAAGGAATTTGCGGAGATCACGCAGGACCAAGATCCCTGGTAAGAAAAATCATGCGTGCAGGTTACTTCTGGCCAACAATGCAAAACGACGCCACAAAGTTCGTCTAGAGATGTGACAAATGTCAGAGGTTTGGGAACATTCAACGATTACCGTCAGAAAAGCTAACGACGATAACATCTCCCTGGCCGTTCGCACAATGGGGCATTGACATCGTCGGTCCGCTGCCTCAAGGCAAAGGTCAGGTAAAATTCCTACTTGTTGCTATTGATTATTTTACTAAATGGGTTGAAGCAGAGGCATTGGCAACCATCACCGAGGCTAGGATACAGGGGTTCGTATGGAAGAATATTGTCTGCAGGTTCGGGATCCCGCGGACGATCATATCAGACAACGGACGACAGTTCGATAGCCAGACTTTCAAGGATTTCTGCTCAGGTTTGGGCATCAGGAACCAGTTCTCATCACCAGGCCATCCGCAGGCGAATGGACAGACGGAGGTGACGAACCGCACGTTACTCAAGATCATAAAAACCAGACTGGACGAGGCAAAGGGTGCATGGCCGGACGAGCTGCCCAACGTCTTGTGGGCCTACCGGACCACGGCTAGAACCCCGACAGGAGAAACCCCCTTCAAGCTTACCTACGGCACAGAAGCAGTTATCCCAGTTGAAGTAGGGTTAACCAGCACCAGGAGGGAAGCCTTTAACCAAAAAGACAATGACGACCTCCTGCGAGTAGATCTGGATTGTCTTGACGAAGTTCGAGACAGAGCCTTCAACAAGATGTCTGAATACCAGAAGAAAATGACTGATTACTACAACAGAAGGGTGAAACTCAGGCGACTCAACATAGGAGACCTCGTCTTGCGCAAGGTGACCCAGGCAACCAAGGACCCAGCTCAAGGAAAGCTCGACCCCTCGTGGGAAGGGCCATACAAAGTCATTCACTACTCCAGACAAGGGAGCTATCACCTGGAGACCATGGACGGAGAAAAACTCCCGAGGCCATGGAACATCGAACATTTGAAGAAATACCATCAGTAATTTGTAATAGAATGATATATGCATCATTATCAATCAATAAATGAACTATTCAGCTAATCTCTTTGTGCAAACAGGCTCAATCCAGAACAAATTTGCGAACAAAGCCAAAAATGGCTAAGTAACAAGATTCCGCTTCGACGGATGTAAGTTACTGACGAACAAACGAAACTAAAGCCAAAAATGGCTAAGTAACAAGATTCCGCTTCGACGGATGTAAGTTACTGACGAACAAACGAAACTAAAGCCAAAAATGGCTAAGTAACAAGATTCCGCTTCGACGGATGTAAGTTACTGACGAACAAACGAAGCTAGTGCCAGAAATGGCTAAGTAACAAGATTCCGCTTCGACGGATGTAAGTTACTGACGAACGAGCGAAGTTAAAGATGGCTGAGTAACAAGATTCCGCCTCGACGGATGTAAGTTACTGAAAGCCAAAAATTGCCGAGTAACCAGATTCCGCGTAGACGGATGTGAGTTACCAACGAAGAAAGTTAACTAAAGCTAAAATTAGCTAAGTAACGAGGTTCCCCTCCGACGAATAAGCATATGCCAAGAGGATCAAGACAAAAGGCTACACAGCAGGATTAAAACCTCGAAGAAAACTCACAACTGACGACTAGTATGCAATCAAGACGATAGATATGGCAAACATAACAAAATGCAAGTAAGTACCGAATGAGTAAAATTAAAAGCCTGAAGCTAGCAGGCAAATTACCATTGTTTTTACAACTAAAGGCCTATAAACACTGGGCTAAAAATTCTGTTCCCAAAATAAATATTGTTCTCCAAAAAGATATAAAAAAAAAAAAAAAAAAAGAAAGAGATAAACAAATGCCCAAAACAGGACGGGCAACACAAGAAATTTTAACAGCAGGTTCAATCTTCGGGAGGGGCACCACCAGCAGCAGCATCGTCAATTGGAGCATCCTCTGGAACATCACTAGCTGAAGTCAAGGAAAGAGCAGCTTCGTCAGCAGCCATTTCTCTGTCCACATCCTCCAGGTCCAGGTTCCCGATGTCAACACCAGTCAGATGCTTGGCCATATACCGTCGGAGAAGCTTAAAGCCTTTGAAATACCAACTGAAGAGCACGGTGTTGTACTCCTCAGTGGTTTGGAATGCTTCAACAGACCGAGCCGCGATGGTTTTGAGTGACTCCCTCGCATTCTGAAGTTGCTCGTCCTTCTCTACATGCAACTGGCGCTCCACATTAAGGTCGTCACCCAAGGCCTTAACCTTCTCCTTCAAAGTTGTGGCTTCGTCCATAGAATCGATAAGGCTTTTCTTCAGTTTAGAATTTTCGCCCTCCAAGGCTTGAACCCTCGACAAAAGGGACGCTAGCTTAGCCTCCTGAATGAGATATTCCGAAGCGATATGCATGCTCTCCCCCAGAACCTGTTATTTAAACTTTCAGTAAAAAAATAAAAAAAATAAAAAAAATAAAAAAAAGAGAGGGGAAGAAGTGCTTTACTTGGACGAGCTTGTGGACTTGCCCACCAGCCACCTTGCTAAAAGGGACTCCAGAGAAAGTCTTCAAGTCGTCAGCAGTCACGAGGCTGTGAGCTCGTTCAACCGCCAGCCTCTCATCTCCCCAGATGGAAGAAGGACAAGCCTCCCCTTTCTCCTTTTCCACCTCCGTCAGGCGAGGCCTTTTAGAAACAGGCGTCGGAAGCTCTTCCACAGAAGTAGATGGGGAAGCAGTCCTCGTCGTCTCAGTGCCGGAGACGAGAGGAGTGACGGTGACTTGCGGAGTGACTGAAGCGCCCCTCACCCTCACGGCCTTCTTGCCGATGTTAGACAAGGGCTCGTCCTTCTTTGCCCTCATCTTGGCGTACATGTCCTTATTAAACTTGGACGTCATTTCTGTAAGAAAGAGAGCAAAAGTAAATACACAAGAAAGGGAAGGATAACGATACTGACGAAGCCATTACTTGGAAAACAAAGGTAAGGATAAAAGTACTGACGAGGATGGTACTTACTCTTTTTTCCTTCTCTTTCAACAGTTTTCAAAACAAATGCAGAGGGCTCAGGCCCAAGGCAATAGAACGCAAGAGTCCTGGGATCAACGAGGTCGTCCCAACTCTCGATCGTTTGCGCGTACTCAATGGCTTTCTCCACACGCCCTCTATACCTGCTCTTAAGTTTTGGGCGTCTTTTTGCTATAAAAAAAAAAAAAAAAAAAAAAAAAAAAAAAAAAAAAAAAAAAAAAAAAGGGTTTGAAGGTGTTAACAGCAGCGAATGTAAGCACGACTTAATTCAAGAAACGAAGAAGAAATATTGACGCACCTAAAGTCGGGGTTTCCCACCGACGACGTAACCTCGGGAGATCACCCCAAAAATCATCCGAGGGTGTCTCAAAATCGTCTCCAGACACATAGAAGAATCTGGATTTCCAATACCTGAACGATGAAGGTAATTTCTTGACGATCCTAGCCCTCCTCTCCCAAGGCACTAGTTCGTAATACCCATGCTCCTTTGACGCTTTCAAACGATACAAATAAGCTAGCTCATCAATCCTGAGCATATCCCCGTCATTGGCAGCCAGCCAAATCCCCATACAGCTGATCAAAATCCTCCATGAATTGGGCATAAGTTGCCCAGGCGCGATACCAAAATAATCCAGCAACTCCATCAGAAATGGATGGACGGGAAATCTCAGTCCGCAGGTAAAAGCAGCCTCATAGAAGCATACTTCACCTGGGAAGAAATGACATGCCCGGTCCTCCTCACTGGGCAAACGGACCCTAACCCGAACCGGGAATTGAAACCTGTCCCTAAATCTCGCCAAGGTTTCAGCATCCAACCCACACTCCTCTCCCTGGGCATAAAAAGCCCTAACCTCTCGAGGGCTGGAGACGGCAGTATCCTCCTCTGCTGGGCCGCCGCTGGACGACAACCCAGTCTTAAGCTCGCTCGACCTAACTTCAGACATGCCTATTCGCTCTCCAACCTCGTTCACAAACCAATTTAAAGACTGACGAAGCAAAGGCAACAAATCAACCAATGCAACACTAAGGCAGTTACCCTCAAAAACAAAATCCTTAATGTCAGAAGAAACCCCTAAAGATCCTCCTAGGCGAGCAAAAAGAAAGGAAATTGATGGACAAGCTACCCTAACCTCAGAGTAATCAACCATGAAACCCAGAAAAGAAAAACACAACAGCAAGCTAAACCCCCATGAATTTTAGAAGCAAGCAAAAAGGAAAAAGAAATCAGATGCAACAACAAGGCAAGGAAAGTTAACATAAAAGCTGAAAGAAAAATGTGCATACCTTAAAGAAGGCGAACAGCCAAGGAAGCACCACCACCACCAGAAAAATCACAGAAAAAGATCGCCGGAGGAGAAAACCAGAGCAAATGATTGGAGAAATTTTGAAGAAAGTGAACAAGGAAAAAGCTTTTAAACAAAGGTCTTGGGAAAACTGCAAAAAACAGCGGGAAGACCAATAGTCTCACCCATCAAAGCATTAAGCTCCACCCCTCAGCACGTGCCACGTAGGCCACGATTTACGAAGCGCCGCCACTACTCATTTAATGCGGAACGAAATCCCAAACGACACTCATAGACTGAAATCTCTTCGTATTCTATATTCGTCATTTAAATGACGAACACAGAATCGGGGGGCAACTGACGGGACCGACGAGCCCACTTCGTATGGACGATGCCACCAGTACTGACGAAACTAGCTTCTGGTTAAGAGAACCAGATACAAGTGTTGCTGACGAAGGTATCCAGGATATTCAATGCAGACAATCAAGCCCAAAACAGTTACAAGGACAACTGTACAAATCCGTTGGAGGATATTGATAGCACATTACTCCGGACGTTACAAGAAGGAGCATTAAAGATCTCCATAATTGCTCCAACGACTAGAGCCCTTAGAAGAATATATATATATACCCATACCTTGCCAAGAGAAAGGTACATACACACAGACTAGCAACAAGAAATTTCTTTTCATTTTTTGCCCTACTTTACATTGATTTGCTCTAAAGAAAGTTTTATACACTGACTTTGGCATCGGAGGGGTTGTGGCAGGCACCACACCGGTGACCATCTCTGAAGGCCGAAGATTCTTCTCCGTCTGACGAACTTGACTGACGATCTCGAGCATCATCATACACCTCCTATATAATTAAGCTTAATGGTTGTAAGCCTACTTAAATGTTTCTCATTCATGTTCAAAGAACCACCACAAACCCTTGGTGCGTTGGTCACTAATACTTGTGGAGTTTGGGGGGTAAGGGCCGGGGTTCAAGTCTCCAAAAAGGAGCTTCATACACATATACACTTAGATTAGGCTAGAATAAAAAAAAAAAAAAAAAAAAAAAAAAAAAAAAAAAAAAAAAAAAAAAAAAAAAAAAGGAATTGAGGACGTTTCATTATTGATTTAGACTGTAGGGTTCCCAAGCTCATGTGTGCAATCACATGGGCATATCTTTAACATTATTCAAGCCACCGTACATGTGAGGCAAACCATTCAATGCTCATCAATTTTTACTCTGCATTTGCGTTTTGAATTCCATATTTGCATAATGATGTTCCAAGTTTCTACACCGATTCCTCTGTTCTCTCAAGAGAAAAGTTGCATCTTTTGATTCCACAAAACAGCATATGAAGAATTATCATTGGAGGCACAAGTTGCTTTGATCAACTCATATAATGTAATTTTTATATGACCAAGAAGTAAATATCCAAGAGGAAAGGTAAAGGAAAGCATGGGGAGAGGTAATTTAATAGGTTGCCTTAACTTCTTGTACAGTATGGCAAGACAAGACAAACTAATATCCTCACTTAGGCTTTTAGAAAAATCCCAAGGGCTAGTGTTGGTAATTTTATTCTTGGATTAACCGTGAACCAATCATGAAACCGATTTTTTATGTGTGAGAACCGGCTAGTGTTGGTAATGGTATTCTCGGATCGACTCATAGTTGTTCATGTAATGGCCCTTCTTGGTGGTAGGAATGGAGGTATTTCTTGGAATCACAAAACATCTCACTTCCAATAACCTCCACCACAAGAGACATAGGAGTGACATCCTAGAGTGTAAATTCTTGAAGCTTTTCGTTACCCATACAGGCTAAGATTTCAGTTTGAATAGGCACTCCATGTATGATATGCCACTGCCTTGTTCGGATGAATGCTCTCGCCAAATTCTTCAAGTCCAACAACAAGCCAACAATAATTGCTGCGCCTTTTGGAATTCTTTGGAAACAACCTTTAACAACGACAGCATGAACAAAGTTGTTGTCATCTTAGCATTAGTGGTGGCGTTTTCTTTTGATTTTCTTAGCTACCATGTACGCACGGATTTTTCGCCCAAACATATATTTATATATATTTTTTCATTTTAATATATATATTAATTCAATTATTTTTATAAATTGTGGGTACTTAACTCCACACAATGGATAATTGTTCGCTTTGGGGAGCCAGGCCCTCACGATTTTGTTCTCTTCGACCGAGTGTAAGACCAATAGCTTGCTTGTGTAGTAGTGGTACACTAGTGTTAGCTCCAGAAGCATATAAGGCACTAGTGGGAGGGAACTCCTTCCGATGTGGGATTACAAGCAAGCTATTGGTCTTACACTCGGTCGAAGAGAACAAAATCGTGAAGGCCTGGCTCCCCGAAGCGAAAAATTATCCTTTGTGTGGAGTCAAGTACCCACATTAAAGGGACTACTACACATGTGTAGTAGTGGTACACTAGTGTTAGTTCCAGAAGCATATAAGGCACTAGTGGGAGGGAACTCCTTTCGATGTGGGATTACAAGCAAGCTATTGGTCTTACACTTGGTCGAAGAGAACAAAAATCGTGAGGGCCTGGCTCCTCGAAGCGAACAATTATCCTTTGTGTGGAGTCAAGTACCCACATAAATAATTTAATATTTTTGGTAGATTTTCTATTTATAATTTTTTTTGTATATTCTATTACTATCTCTTAAAATACTTGCTCTATTAATTTGAAAAACACCTTATTAAAGATGGAAAAATACATCTGAACCAGCTTGCCCCCAACCTACCCTATAGGGTTTCCCTGCCTTGTTCTCATCCCAACTTAATTGACGTGATTTTTTCTTTTGATTTTCTTACTTACCAAACACCAAATAGTGAATATTTATGGCTTTTGCTTTTGATTTTATTGGCTACCAAACACAAAAAAGAGAATATGAGGCTTTATATTGTAGTTTTCTTGTCGATTTTATCGGTTACTAACTTTAAATCATTCTTAATTTTACTTAAAAAAAAAAAAAAAGAAGAAGCTATTTTAAGAAAAAAAAATTTCTATTATTGTTTTTCTTTACTAAAATACACAACATATTGCGTTTTTTGTCCGTCCAACTAAACAAATTATAGCAAAATGACGGGTTTGGTTATCTCTCAAAGTCCATGAATTTTTAGTTTCAAATTAAAATAGTAGAGGTTCAGTTTCATTTTGATCTAATATTGACAGGAATTTCTTTTTTTGTATTTTTTTTTTCAAATTTTAAGAAACAATTATTAAGATAAGTTGTTTTAAATAAAACTCTATTTCAAAGTTCCAATAAATATGACATACTACACTAATAAAATCTCTCACACTCTTCATAATAAAAAATCTCTCTTACTCAAAGTTTGTGAATTAAACTTTCTCAAAAAAAAAAAAAAAAGTTTGTGAATTAAAGAAATCACTTGTTATTTAAAATTATTTAATAATTAAATTTCTAGTTTTAATTAAAATTCGGTGTATATATATTATATGTATTTTTTCAATTTACTTTAATAATAATAATTTTTATAGAAAGCATAAGTGAAATCTATAGAAACCGGGGGGGGGGGGGGGGGGGGGGGTGGGGTGCCCCTATGAACTCTCAATAGTTTCTCTAATAATGCTGGTATATTGAACTAAAATGTTTTATTTGCCCTTCACGAAATAAAGGATGAAGAACTTTTCTATTTATTGTGTACTAGCTTGTCTGACTTTTTTTCAATTGTCACGATAGCTTTTCTTACTTGTTGTTGAGGGTCATTTTTTGTGGAATCCGAATAAAAGAAAGAAAGCCTAACCCAGCAACACGGGCAGCAAAGGAATGGCAAACATGAAGTAAAACCATTAAGCTCAAGCAACAAGAGTAATGGATCATAGGCCCATAATATAAACAAATGGGTCTTGAGGAGGAAAATGGGCTTAAAGAAGCCCGAAAAGAGAGAAATAACACTCATGGGTAGTATATGATGTAGAAAAGTGAGAATGGGCCATGGCAGGCCCAAAGCATTGTAAACAAAGAAAGTAAGGAGTTCATGGCAAGCCCGTAAACCCTAAGGATGAGAAAAAGAAAATTGGGCTGAGGAAGTCCAATGAAGTTTGTAAAAACCCACGGGAATGTAGAGTTAGTAAATGGGCTAAGGAAGCCCAAAGAAAGAAAATGGGCCAGGGATGCCCAAGGGAAAACAAAAGGGACGCTAGAGCCCGTGAGTAGGAAGACTAGTGGCCATGTTGAGCCACTGAGGGAAAGAGTAAACGGCAGGCCTAAAAGAGGCCCAACAGGAGTAAGTTATTACGGCAGGAATGACAAATGATGTGGTAGGAAATTAAGGCAATCAAGAAATGGACTTCAAGAAATATAAAGCCCAACCCCTAAGGGAGCGGGAAATCAAAAAAGTAGTTCATAAAGGGTTAAGAATAGACGGCAGACAGTACAAGTAAGCCTCTAGACCACGGTGGACGCATGAGCAGCAGGCAGACTTTGGACACATATGGAAGGCAGGCATGCGCAAGGCCCAGACTTTACTAGCCTGTACCCAGCTAATATGGGACATGGTAAGGTCGTGGGTCAGAGGTAAGAAGGCGTGGTTTGGTGGTGGGGAGATGGGAAAAACCTATTCGAAGTTCCTGCTTAAACTCTTTTGAGGGATACGTCCTGCTGGGATGACATACCTCCCAAAAGAGGTAAGGCTGATCTGGAACCGCTAGGTGCATGCTATGAGGGATAGAGAGAAAGAGAATCAGCACAATGGCAAGAAGAGGTGCCACGGCAGATTGACAAACAAAATAGTTGTCTTTATCTAGTAATGGAGAGTGGTACGCAGATGGAATAGTGATGTTCAGCAAGTACACCCAGACTAGATAAATGTGGTTAAGGGATAGAATAGTAAAATCTGGTCATGGTAGGCACTACAAAAAGAAGCCTTTGCCGTGTACAAGGGGACAAACGCAGGAAGAGGGAAAACAACACACAAGGAGTTATAATCGAAATAAAGAGAAAATCACAAAAATAAAAAGAAAAAAGAAAGATAGAAAAAGAGAAAACTAAAAATAAAGAAAGAAAGAAAGAAGGAAAAAACAAGGAGAGTTAGTCCGGCATGTACCGATAGGTTTCTTTCTCTCTCTCCCTCTCAAAATCCTGCTTTCTGCCAAGAGTAAAAGAGGTTCCTTCGAGCACTAGCCATTCGGGTCTGTTTCCCTCAAAATGATCAATTTCCACGGCAGGATTTACTTGGGAGATTGATTGTGTTGAGAAGAAGCGTTCTTTCCTTTTTTGGGTTTGCTCCTGCGGACCAGACTTAACTTGATTTCTTATCTCTTCTGATCGACTTATATATATTATTCTACTCCTTTGGTTCTCTTTGTAAAACAGTTTATCATTATTACGATTATGTTACTTAAATAATGATCATTTGGTCATTTCTTATTAAACAGCTAGAATACTCTATTTCGTTATTACCATATCTGTCTGCCACAACCTGTTTGAAATAGTTTTGCCTGCCGCAAGCACACTCCTGGAAGACGAGGCATAGTTTGTGCACAAGTTAGCCCAAATTGAGTTGCAGTTGGACCGGTCTCAACTCTCTCACCTAGAATACTTGGGCCTATTACCATAGGAGGCAGCCCAGCCCAACACAACAAAAAAAGCCCCTACGCTTGTAATGCTAATAGAGTTACAAAGTTACACACCTGCTATAACTCTTGTATAAAAATAATGGGTCCCACCTAATAATAATAATAATAATAAAAACCCACTGCTTAGCAAAATAGGAGTTAGAAGCCTAATAGAATTTTGGAAAAAAAAAAGTATATATATAATATAAACAAACTACTTTTAAGTTAGTTGTGAAAAAATAAATTCAAGTTTACCTTTCATGTTAGATTCTATATGACAATTACATTAGCATATAGTATTTATTTATTTTATTATTAATATTAATTAATTTTTTACTTTCAATATTGACTTGCCCACCTAAATTCCTGGCTCTTTAATGGAACAGAAGTATAGAACTCCTGTTTAATAAGTATTCCTTTTTTTTTTTTTTTTGGTTAAGGGGAAATACAATACAGAGACTAACCCACACTAATAGTGGGTAGACATGGCAATACGGGTCAGAATTTTCTGACCTGATCCGAAAAATACCTAACCCGAATCCGATTTTTTTGACCCGAAGTAAAAACGGGTTGACCCATGACCTGACCCAATTTTTTTATGGGCCAACCCGACCAGACCTGAATAACCCGTGACCCAATCCGTTAAAAAAAATTCGCTAAATTTTTTTTTTTTAATTACGTCTTGATACTATGTGCATAAAGCACACAAAGTACCAAAACTAATAATAATATATACAATATTTATCATAACCAATAAAAAGACATAACACTACTGTCACTACTGATTACACTCTACACAAGGGCCAACTTGGCCGACTCACAACCATTAAAAAAAAAAAAAAAAACTCATTCAATGGTCAATGCTTGCTAGCTGTAGTCCATCACTCACTCGGTTCACTCCTTTGGCCTCCATCACTCACTCGGTTCACTCCATTGTCCAAAGGCCAAAGCCAAAGCACAACAAAATGCACAATACAATCAATTATACAAACAAACCTAAAAAGTGAAACTTTTTTTTTTTGTTTAGTTTATCCTTATAATAAATCTAACTTTACTATTATTTTAAATGCAACAGGAACATGTGCACTTAAGAAGACCAATAACTTGCTATTTTGCTGGCTCACTTGTTTTGTTTGTTTTAAGATTTATCTTTTTTTGAAGTTGTAAACTTGTAATTATATGCATTTTGACAGTGAACTATTAACATTGACTTTTTCCATCATGAATTTATGACTATAAATAATTTTTGTTATGCTCAAAAGTCAAAATTGTTAGAATTGGAAGAATATTAACAAGTGGCATTAAGTGCAATTTATTTGCTTACCTGATTTCATTCTCTCTAAACAGGTTGTCATTGATTTGTTTTTGTAATTGAAAAAAAAAAAAAAAACAAACTTTGAAAAATACGGGTCAACCCGACCCGACCCGCAACCCGATTGACCCGTGACCCGTTTGACCCGCCAACTTGATTGACCCGACCCTAACCCGACCCGACCCGCCCATTTTGCCATGTCTAATAGTGGGACCAGATTAAGATATTCTATTAATATACGTGCCAGCAATGTCCATGTTAACAAAACACAAAATCTCAGGACTTGGTGGAGAATCAAACACAGCAAAATCTTCATTCATGATGCTACCCCATCTTGCAAGCGCATCTGCGCACCGGTTGCCCTCCCTATACACATGAACCACTTAGACCCGGAGGAATCTTCTCAGTAAGCACCTGCAATCATGTAGGAGAGGAGAATATGATTTGTTAGTGACCCCATTAGTGGTTAAAAGACCAGCCACCACTTTCACATCTAACTCCACAACCAGTGGCGACGCCGCATACAACTCAGGGTGTTCCCAGTAACACCCTGACTTGAAAAAAAAACTTGAAAAAAAAATTTTTTTTTACAAAATTTTTTATATTTGCTCTGTATTAGGAACACCCTCAAATTATATATAAAAAAAAAAAAAAAAAAAATTATTTGTTCTACTTTCAAGAAGAAAAAATAAGAAGAAGAAAGCCCAAATTTTTTTTTTTGAACTAAAATCTGGAAAAAAAAAATTGTAACAAAGCCAAGCCCACGGTAACTCGACAAGCCCACGGCAACTCAGCAAGCCCAACAAATTACAATGTAGCAAACCCACGGATTCTCAAAAAAAAAAAAAAAAAAACCAAACCCTAATACAGAGCTACAGAGCAAATCAAATCAGGTATCACTTCTAAATCAAAAATCCCTAAAGGCCTAAAGCAAACCTAAAGAGTAAAGAAAGAGCAAGCAATGCCTCAGGCTCCAGCCAACTGTCAATAGACGGAGTCACGGAGATCGGATCGGTCACGTTGCTCGCAGCTTGCTCGTCGTCGGAGATCGGTCCAGTCCAGATCGTCGTCGTCACTTGGCTCGCTCGCCCCTCCTCGTTATCACTCGTTGCTCGCCACTGGCCTCATCAGAGATCGCTCATCGCTTGCCACTGGCCTCATCGGAGATCGCTCGTTGCCTCCCTCACGGTATTTCATTTTACTAAACTAACTTCTCTCTCTTTTAGTCCCTGACTCTCTCTCTGTCTCTCACTCTCTCTCTATATCTGAATCACTGAAATGAAAATTATGAGTCTCTCTCTCTCTCTCTTCGTTTTTTAAGTCTAATTTTAATACTTTGTCTTTATCTGATTCTGATTGGGCCACTGAACTATTGAAGGTTTTAACTTTATCTTTATTAATATTTGGCAGTTTTTTGGCTTTTTAAATTTGGGTTTATCTTAATATCTTATCCATTAGTGTTGGTGGGTGTTGTTGTTGGTGTGTGTGTTTGTGTTGGGAAGATATTAAATTACTAATTGTCTTTTAATGTATTGTGTATTGTAATTTGTGATTGTGAAATTTTTTAATTGGCAGCTGGCTCTTGTGATTGAGAAAATTTTTTTGAGGCTTAACTGGCTTGTTTGTTGAGTGAGGTGGAGGGTGGGTGGATGAACACATAGGGCCAGGTAAACAATAATAAAGCAGTGTAATGTGCACATCAGCCCATGGGATGTGTAATGTGCACATGGCTAGCTCTTTTAGTGTAATTTGCACAATAATTAATAATTTAATTACCCAATACATTATAAAAGACAAACAAACTAAATTATGTTAGGCTAAAGCTGCTAAACAACAATTAATAATTTAATAATTAATGAAACAACAATACAACAAATTATAGTTTATAAAGGACAAACAAATTAATGAAACAATTAAACAAAAATAATTAATCATTTTATTAATATTTCAAATAAACTTATAGTTTATTGTATAGGTACTTTTTTCATTTCTTTTCTTTTCATTTCTTTTCCTTTTGAGGTTTTTTGATGTACAGAATGCAAATTTGTTTTGGTTTTAAGAAATTTTTTTTTTAAAACACAAATTTCATGCCGGCCAAATTTTGAATTTCGGCCGGTATTTCTTGAAACACCTGAAATAGACAGAAATTATCCAAAATTTTTTCAAAGTAAAATAGGAACACCCTGGACAAAATTCTTGGAGTCGCCACTGTCCACAACCAAACTCTGGATTCCAGCACTCAAGGCAAGCTTCAAACCATCCCTAAAAGCCCAAAATTCAGCAGTAAAACCAGTAGCAAAACCAATTGACCTCGAAAATCCCTTAACCCAGTTACCATTACAATCTCTAATAAGGCCACCACCCCCTGCCTTGCCTGGATTCCCACAAGAAGCCCCGTCCGAATTGAGCTTGAACCACCCTTCAGGAGGCTTAGACCATTTCACCTGGATTATGACTCTCTGTTTAACTCTCCTCATATTTCCAACACAAAAGAAATATTCCACTGCCTGACTCAGGCAATAGTTGTGAAGCTGAAGATTGAGAGGGGCATTATCAAATACCATTCTATTGCGATGCTTCCAAAGATTCCAAATAGCAAATGGGAAAATGACATACCAAGGAATGTTGCTGTGGTGAATCCGTTTACTGTGACAGTTCTCGTATAGCCAGTTACATAGACTTTGACTATGCAAGGGCGGGATGATATGAGCTCGAATCTTAGACCAAAACTGACGAACAAAACAGCAATCCCTCAACAAATGCAGTAGAGTTTCATCTTGATTCTTACATATAGGACAAAGAATGTTGCAATTAATGCCCCTGCCCACCAAAACCTCCCTCATAGGTACACTATTGTGCATACACAGCCAAAGGAAGCTAATTATCTTTGGCAGAGTATCTAATTTCCATATCCAAACACCCTTAAATCTGTTAACTTCCCCAGTTTCCGTCTTTATATGATTTTAAGCTGTGTTTGTTGAAACTTCTCCACCTTTCGTGAATTTCCACGTCAATACATCCTCCCCACTTCCAAGCTCTTGAACATGGATTGCTCGGATTTTGTCTTTAATGGAAAGAGGCAAAACAAACGACAAGCTCTCCCACTTCCATTCATTATTAACCCGAAAGTCTGCTATAGTGAGATTCATATCCTCCCTTAACAACGGCCCCTCAATCAGGTCCCTCAAGGACTGCCCTTTAATCCAGCAATCCCTCCAAACATTTTTACTAGAACCATTCCCAATCCTCCACCATATACCTTTAGAAAAGACAGGAAAGCCAACCTTTATAGCATTCCAGTTTGAAGAGGAGGGAAGAGCATCCGGATTATTGGAGTTCCTTCTGGCATTGGAACAATATTTATTCAGAAGCACCTTTGCCCATAATGCCTCCTTTTCATGATACATCCGCCAATTCAGCTTAGCCAATAGTGCTATATTTTTTACTCTTGCTGCCTGAATCCCCAAACCACCCTCTTCCTTGGGTTTTATTGACTTTTTCCCACCCCACTAGATGCATTCTACGCTTTTCATTGGTAGAACCCCACAGAGAATCTCGGTTTATTTTATCCAACTAGTCACACAAGTGAACTGGAAGGGCTAAAGTGAGTTTGGTTTCTTCATTAAAAAAAAAAAAAAAAAAAGTGAGTCGGTTTCGTTTTCGATTCGGATTCGAATTAATACAAAAAGCCAATTACAGCCTGACTCGCACCGACTCCTGCCAGTATATATCTTTCTTGTTCTTTCTTTCAATCGTGTAAACGCTTGAATCAGATTCTCGTAAAAGCACTGAACATGGGCAAGCGCAAGAGCAAGGGCAAGGAAAAAGCCGTAAGAAGCGAAAAACAATCTTCAAGTCTTACCGTAGACAGTGAAAACTCAATCACCAACCAAGAACAAACCGATGTTTTCTCAAAATTCTCAGAGGAAATATTATTGGAAGTACTCTCGCGCCTGCCAGCAAAAGACGTATGCAACATCAGGAGTGTGTCAAAAGGCATCAACAACTTGACAAGAAGGCCAGACTTCGCAGCCAAACACTTCGGTAATTGCAAAACTAATTTCGCTGGGTTCTTCCACCAGAGTTTTGGAATGGAATGGGAATGGTGGCACAACGAGAGTGGTCAATGTTACGATGACCCTAATTTTATTCCCATAAAACCTGAAGCTGATCGTTTTGTAGATTCTTTGTTCAGTTTCTTAAAGAGTGATTGCCTCGATGTGGTCGAGGTTGTTGATTCTTGCAATGGTTTATTACTTTGCTGCATTTACACTGGGATGGCAATGTTTAAAACAACATGGTTCGTTTGTAATCCTTTGACCAAGAAACATGTCATTCTTCCTTATCCCAAACGATCTACCCTGGTCTATTATGGGTTACTCGCAGACACAACCAACTCTGGTTATCTTCAATTTAAAATAGTTTGTATTTTTAGTTTGAAAGACGATGACTATTGTTCCATGTTGTCTGTTTTTTCATCAGAAACGGGTGAGTGGAAGGAATTTGAGGAGAGACTTCCACCTTTATGCCACTATTCGGTGATGGGTTCGAAGGTTGTATGCAATGGCAGTCTATTTTGGGATTGTCTTGAAGGTCACATTCTTGTATTTCACTTGAGCAAGAAAAGTAAATCACAGAATTGCTACGAGTTGATTGAGGCTCCTCGTGCTCCGCTAGGAAGGTCACTCTGGAAATCCAATGACAAACTTTTCTGCTATTGCCATGGATTTAATGAAGAGTTTCCTGTTTGGTCTCTCTCTATCAGTGATGACGAGGAACTTGAGTGGAAGGTTGAAGGTTGCAAGGAGTTTGAGATGTTGACAGAAGATGTCAGCAACGGAGTTGCTAATTCGTTGACTAATATAAGGGTGCAAAAACCACGCTTTAAGTTTAATATAATAGGTTTCAACCCTGAATCCAATGTGATTTATGCGTGGAAAATAGGTTTTATTATAAGATATGAGTTTACAGAGAGGAATTTAGAGACCTACAATGTTGCATGTGACTGTTTACCAAGTCGTATCTTACCATATGTGCATAACTTTGCGCCAATTCAGATTGCCAATATGAAAGAAGAGGAAGGCTATGTTGATGTGAAGAAAAACAAGGAAAAAAGAAAAGGCAAACGTGTTGCCCCACGTTCTCAAAGAACCAAGTAATCTGTTGGTTTACAATGGACTCTCTATGAGCGATTGCGCTATTAATTTGTCTATTGTTTTGTATTCCTGCCACTATTTTCTTTTGTTTTGACTGTTCTGTTTTTATTTTATTGCACTTTTTTGGTTAGGTTATGATATTGATTTCCCCAAAAATAAGAGTGCCAAATATATTAAATACAATATTATGTTATGTTAAAAATATCTCTTTTTCTCTCAGTTATTTAATTACGTACTCAACTCCTCGACTATATCATAATCTAGCTGTCCCTCCAATATTTAGCATTTTAACATATAAAGTTGGGAGAAGTCTGTTACAATGTAACTGTGTTTTCACGAACTGAAATTGTGAGTTTAACTCATGATTTTAGTTCATGAAAACAGTATACACGTAGTGTGTGCAACACCTTGTTTTCAATAGACATCCCCATAGCTATATAAGTTTATTAATTGTGAGCCAAGGAATTGAGGATGTTTCATTATTGATTTGGAATGTAGGGTTCCCTGGATCATGCGTGCAATCAGATGGACACATTTTTAACATTATTCAAGCCACCGTACATGTGAGGCTAACCCTTCAATGCTCATCAATTTTTACTCTATATTTGCGTTTTGGATTCCATATTTGCATAATGAAGTTCCTAGTCCCTACATTGATTCCTCTGTCTTTCAAGAGAAAAGTTGCATATTTTAATTCCGCAAAATAGTACGTGAAGAATTATCATTGGAGGCACAAGTTGCTTTGATCAACTCATATAATTTAATTTTGATGTGACCAATAGTAGTAAATATCCAAGAGGAATGGTAAAGGAAAATGTGGGGAGATGTAATTTAATAGGTTGCCTTTAATAGCTTCTTGTATAGTATGGCAGGACAAGACATACAAGACAAACAAATATCCTCACTTAGGCTTTTAGAAAAATCCCAAGGCTTAGTGTTGGTAATGGTATTCTCGGATTGACTCAGGAGCTGATAGTTGTGTACCGTCTACCTCCTTTGCTACTCTTCACAACCCAAATGAAAAATATTTAGGGTCTATTATTTTATGTCAATTCCATCACAAAATTAAAAAATTTACCGAATACAAGCTTACCCTTTATCAAGAGCTCGAACAATTTGTTCCCTTTTATCCTTTGGAACTTGCTATTGGATGGTTTATACATATAATTTAAAGACTCTTTAAACTCCAAACAAACTGACAAGATTTTTTTATGTTGCATAAGAGTTCCGGACATTCTCTAACTGCTTGTCCACAGAATAAATTTTGCTCATGTAGCTAGACAGGTTCATGCTCATCCTCATCAATTGATATAAAATGGCAAAACCAGAAATTAGAAATCATATTATCAGAATTTCCAACAAAGTCCAAATTACTAGCAAATAGTAGAAATAAAGATTTGGGAAAATAAAGTCGGAATATGTTGTGCTGTTGTGACAAGAGAGGTGCTGCTCAAATTTATTGCTGGTGTCTATAAAATCCTCGCAATGATGGGATTGCAGATACTCTCAAGCGTTTACAGCTTGTCCTCATACTCTCCTGAATCCATGATCTGGAGGCCATCTAACCACTCAATCACCTGTTCAATAGCTTCTTCCATCTTTTGCTTACTTGCAGGGGCAAGCTTTGCACCAATCTTCTTATCATTGATAGTTTTCCTTAGGTTGTAGGCATAGTCTTTCAAGGCTACCATAGCCTTAACATTCTCCTTGTGTTCCTCATCTTCGGCCTTGTATATCTCTGCATCCTGGACCATCCTCTCAATCTCTTCACTGGACAATCTTGCCTTGTCATTGGAGATAGTCATCTTCCTCCCCACACCGGACGTCATCTCCTCAGCAGAAACCCTCCTTCCTGGTGGGAATGGCAGTATTCCTGGGAATCAAAATAGACATCTGTGATCCACGAATTGCTACACAAAGGGATAGTGGGGTGACATCTAAGAGAATGATGTCTTTAAGTTTCTCATTTCTCATACCAGTCAAGATTGCAGCTTGAACAGCTGCCCCATAAGCTACGGCCTCATCCAAATTAATGCTCTTGCAAAGCTCTTTCCCATCAAAGAAGTCTTGCAACAACTGCTGCACCTTGGGAATTCTGGAAGAACCACCTGTAACAACAACATCATGGACCCAATTCTTGTCCACCTTAGCATCAATTAAAAACTTCTCCACAGGCTCTACACACTTCCTGAACAAATCAATATTGAGATCCCCAAATTTAGCACAGGTAATATTTGAGAAGAAATCAATGCCATTACATAAAGAATCAACTTCAATGGTAGTCTCAATTGTAGAAGAAAGAATCCTCTTTGCTTTCTCACAAGCAGTTCTCAACCTCCTAAGAGCTCTTGAATTCCCACTAATATTGACCTTGTGCTCCTTAAATTTTTCAGCGAAGTGCTTTACCATTCTGTTATCAAAGTCCTCACCTCCGAGGTGTGTGTCTCCAGCAACGGCTTTCACTTCAAAGACGTCATTCCAAATGGTAAGTAGTGAGACATCAGCAGTACCACCACCTGAATCAAAAATCAATACATTTCTCTTCCCAATGCCGCTTGACTTGTCAAGACCATAAGCAATGGCTGCAGCGGTTGGTTCATTAATTATTCGCAGAACATGTAGGCCTGCAATGCCACCCGCATCCTTTGTGGCCTTACGCTGGGAGTCATTGAAGTAGGCAGGGACAGTAACAACTGCATTTTTCACAATTATGCCCAGCCCAGGTAGACTTCAGCCATCTCACGCATCTTTTTTAGGACCATAGATGAGATTTCCTCTGCAGAGAAGTGCTTTTCTTCTCCCTTATAAGTGACAACAATCATAGGCTTATCACCAGGACCTTTAACAACCTTGAATGGCCAAAGGTTGATATCCCTCTGAACCAAGGGATCACTGAATCTCCTTCCAATCAACCGCTTTGCATCTGCAATAGAGTATCCTTTTAAGATAAAAATACCTCAATTGAAAAGAAGGAAAAACTACTAGATAAAAAGATACATTAGTGCATGAATCATTTGTAGTAAAATTTGTAATATCTTTAACATGTGTCACCACCAATTGCTTTCATTTCCACCAATCAATCAAATGGTAGGAGATTCAATGCCACTAAACCAACCAATTGCTTTGCATCTAGATATTTACAATTACTAAAGCAAAAAGAATTCATAATTGATGCGTATGGAAAAAACTATTAGTTCTTTGAATAGTTTTTACTATTAATGTTCTGAATTCTTATCCGACATTGAACTGTCAATTATTGCGGACATTATCATATATGAATACTACAAAACATTTTTAAGGTGACTTAAGTGGTGAAAATTATATTTCAAACCCTATAGTTTAAGGGTGTAATGAATTAAACTCTTTAATCTAAAAAGTAACAAATTAAACTTGAACCAATTTAAGTGAAATAGCATTGTGCTTGGGGAGTAAATATTTGTTGATGCTTTAATCCATTACTTGTTGAAACCCTATGGTTTAATTTAGAATTTAATTTGTTGTTATTTATAACTTTAAAGTTTAATTTTTTTTAACTTTTGAAATTATAAGATTTATTTTGTCTAGCAACTTTTAAGAAAAAAAAATTGTTACGGCACCCTAAATTATAAATTTAAAATGTTTTTCTTTTCTTCCTTTAGTTTTCTGCTGTGAAGTGTGAACTATCTAAAATGAAAATGCACAATAATTTTGTAAAAAGAAAAAAAAGGAAATCATGAAAATAAGTTTCCTTTTCTCTAAAAGAGTATATCATACACGTGAGCAATAAAAATCAAGTAGTTGGTCGATGAGAATTAAGATTTAAGAACATTAAACTTTTAACAGTGATTACATACTGTCCGAAGTCCGAACATAAGTAACAGCAAGTCAACAACAACAACAACAACAATGTCCACAATCCTCTTTCCACAGTCGACCAAATATATAATTTCCATCCCACAAAACTAGTTACCAAATAATATATCCACATAAGAGAAAGTACACAGGCACAGATACGCAATATCTTTAGTATATGAATTGATGTTGGTAAGTGAAAAGTGAAAACCAAGTTATGAAAAACATTTTTGAAGATTACCGAAGACAGAGTTGGTTGGGTTCCTGGCAACCTGGTTTATGGCAGCATCACCAACCAAGCGTTCGGCAGGAGTAAAAGCAACATAGGAGGGCGTGGTCCTGTTACCCTGATCATTCACTATTATCTCTACTCGTTCATGTTGCCACACTGCCACGCACGAGTACGTTGTTCCCAGATCGATCCCAATTGCCGGTCCCTCTCCTTGGTCGTTGGCCATTGTTGTCCGGAACGAGGAGTTCAAAGACTTAAGTACACCAAAATGAAGTAGATTAACGAAGACTAAGGCACTTTAGGTACTGAAAAGTTAAAGACGGTATCCTTACATGCTCCTAAGGGGGAGCTTTTAGTGAACCAAAACAATGTATTTGAAAGAAGACTATGATACACTTAGCCATTGAAAGTTTGTTTCGATACCTGTTCCTTATTAATGATTCCAATTCGTCTCTTTCTGTTCCCAAAAATGTTTCATTTATTGGCTCGTACTTTCTAGAGATGATGCAATGCTTCATGGAACTCTGTTACTATACCTGTTCTTTGTATTCATTGGGAATTGTTTTTGATTTCTAATAGCTTATTTGCATAATGTGATAGAAAAAGCTAAAAGTTGACTTATTTTTAAAAGTTTAAAGTTAAATTATTTGAAATAAAGTTGAGACAAAAAATAGAGTGTGACTCCCAAACAGTAAATAATTTAATCAATAAGCTAGACTTTTAATCAGTTGTTAAACGCACACTTAGCCAAGAGCCTCTAGAACTATATGATTCAAATGGATAAATAATTAATATAATATAATTACACATCCAAGTGAGGTATCCCATGGAGAAATATTATACCTCCAATTTACTTCTACTTTTTTGTCTGGCTAATTATATAATACCTATTGTTGGGGAGATAACATTTTAAGAAGAGTTCAATTAAATAGTTAGTATAATATATGGGGATACTACTCGTCACTCAATCTTGTCATGAATATCTCATATATGATTTCAATACTTTACTGAACACATTACTTGCACTTAAATATTCCAAATTGAAGATAAACTAGAGTTGAAATTTTAAGGCTGCAAGGAGTTTGAGTCTTTGAGATGTTGACAGAAGATGTTACTAAAAAACTTGCTAGTTGGTTGACTATAAGCGGCCAAAAACATGGGTTGTGTTTATTATAATAGGTTTCAAGCTTGAATCCAATGTGATTTATTTTATTTTATTTTTGTTGCTGAATGAAAAAGTTATTGTTCAACCCAAACAGGGGAAAAGAAAAAGAACTGGCCTGACCTCATTTCTATCCAAGGCTTGCACTAGGGTTATCCATGAATCAGTCCGGGTTGGTTTTAGACTAAACCTAAACCTCCAATAAGAGACCCACCTTTGACCTCCAATAACCACGAGTCAAGTCGAATTGGGCTCTAGTGGATGACGATTAGATTTAGTTGAAATTGATGAAGGAGTGACGATGAAGTGAGTTGCCAGATTTGGTCGAATTTGGTCAAGATCTCACCAAATCTAATCGGGATCTCATCGGATTTGAAAGTGAGACAGAAAGAGTGAATAGCAGTTTTCGGCGAGCTATGTGTTCTTCTATCGACTATGGGTAAAGAAGTATTAAAAAAAAAGAATTGCATGTGAATAGTACTGGTGTATGTAGACTGATTTGGGTGATTTTTAGAGTTTGATGTCCAAAATTTACCTCATATGCTATTATCCATTGACTGAAATGAGTGCTCTAAGAGGCCAAACCAGCAAAGCAATTAATAAACGCAAAGCTTGGGTCAAAATCAGTTTAAAGAAATTGGTGTTTAGTGACATCCACATTTATTTTTTTGTTGTTTCTGCAAGATTTAGGAAGATTTTACTCCCTTTGTGTTTTGTTGTTCATTGATTTTACTCCCTGAACAAGGCTCAAAATTTGTTGGTGGTTTATTTTACTTCAGTTGAGCTTTTCTAGGTAGTACTTCTCTACTTTACCCAGTTTCATTTTATTTTTCCCTGTTCACACTTCACTCCTTTCAAAATCGATTGTGTAGCTGTATACTGAATTAGAATTCAACGACGCCAAACTATGGGTTGAAGGCCTGAACCTAAATCCTTATCAGTGGACACGTCTTCAAAATTTCTAACCGTTGCCTGAAAATGACAAATAACCAACAAGAAAACACTGGAACGCAAAAAAATATGTAGACAAAGACAAAATAGTAACACTGGTAAGTGGTAACATTGATCGTACCACTACATCGGTTGAAATGATAAGGTGCTACGATGGACTCTGAGAGCTAGCTATCATCATTTTGTTGAAAGGGACTGGCTCAAATTTATTATTGTTTTCCATTAACTTCTGATGGGATTGCAAATGTTCTCCAGCCACTTCAGCTTGTCGTCATACAGTTCTGAATCCACGAGCTGGAGGTCATCTAACCATTGAATGGCCTGTTCAACAGCATCTTTAATATTTTTCTTAGCTGCAGGGGCAAGCTTGGCACCAATCTTCTCATCATTGATAGTATTCCTAATGTTGTAGGCATAGTTCTCCAAAGCTGCCTTAGCCTTAACCTTCTTCCTGTATTCATCATCTTCGACCTTGTATGTTTCTGCATCCTTGACCATCCTGTCAATCTCTTCAGTAGACAGTCTTGACTCATCATTTGTGATAGTGACATTCCTCATCACGCCAGTAGTCATCTCCTTAGCAGAAACATTCAAGATACCATTAGTGTCAATATTAAAACAAACGTTTATGCTAGCAACACCCCTGGGTGCTGGAGGAATACCAGGAAGAGTAAATAGTCCCAACAAGTTGTTATCAAAAGTTCTTGCTCTTTCTCCCTCGTAAACACAGAACAATATGGAAGTTTGGTTGTCATAGACAGTGGTGTAGTTCCCCACCTTCTCGGTGGGAGTGGCTGTATTCCTTGGAATTATTATAGACATCTCCCCTCCAACAACCTCTACACCAAGGGACAGAGGGGTGACATCTAAGAGCACAATGTCTTGAAGTTTCTCATTTTTCATACCAGTCAAGATTGCAGCTTGAACAGCTGCTCCATAAGCTACAGCCTCATCTGGATTTATGCTCTTGCAAAGCTCCTTCCCATCAAAAAAGTCTTGCAACAACTGCTGCACCTTGGGAATTCGGGAAGAACCACCGGAAAGAACAACAACATCAACGCAGCTCTTATCCATCTTAGCATCACTCAAGCACTTCTCCACAATATCAACACACTTCCTGAACAAATCCATGTTGAGTTCCGCAAATTTGGCACGGGTGATAGTTGAAAAGAAATCAATACCATTATATAAAGAATCGACTTCAATGTTAGTCTCAATTGCACAAGAAAGGATCCTCTTTGCTTTCTCACAAGCAGTTCTTAACCTCCGTAGAGCTCTGGAGTTCACACCAATGTCCACCTTGTGCTGCCTCTTAAATATTTCAACAAAGTGATTTACCATTCTGTTATCAAAGTCCTCACCTCCAAGGTGAGTGTCTCCAGCTACGGCCTTCACTTCAAAGACACCTTTCTCAATGGTAAGCAGTGAGACATCTGCAGTTCCACCACCCAAATCAAAAATCAACACATTTCTCTTGCCAATATTGTCTGCAATCTTGTCTAGACCATAAGCAATGGCTGCAGCAGTTGGTTCATTGATTATATGCAGGACATTCATGCCTGCAATGCCTCCAGCATCCTTTGTAGCCTTACGCTGGGAGTCATTGAAGTAGGCGGGGACAGTAACAACTGCATTCTTCACAGTTGTACCCAGGTAGGCTTCGGCTGTCTCACGCATCTTTTTTAGGACCATAGATGAGATTTCCTCTGCACCAAAGTGCTTCTCTTCGCCCTTATAGTTGACCACGATCATAGGCTTATCACCAGAACTTTCAATGACCTTGAATGGCCAAAGTTTGATATCGCTCTGAACCAAGGGATCAGAGAATCTCCTACCAATCAACCGCTTTGCATCTGCAATGTAATACCGTATTAAGAAATAGATACCTCTAATAGCAGAGAGAAACTGTCACGACAATGTAGCACAAGAAGCAAGCAAGATTACATATTGACTTTTTTTTTTCTTACAAATATATTTTTTTATTCATGAATTTAAGGAATAGAAGAGGACATTTTTCAGCTCTTGAGCCTAATATGACGATATAAAAAGAGGAAAAAAAAAAAAAAATCAAAATATGGCACATGAAGCATCTGTTGACAACCTTGTAATCTCAAGTAAAAATCTTAATTTTGATTAGAGCTTATAATACAAGTTTGAAATTTATATACAGAACTTTAATTAAAATCTTGAAAATTACAATTACTAAAGCAAAGAATTCATAATTGATTTGGAAATGGAAATAAGTTATTAGTTTTAATTTACTGTTGAAGTTGTGAATTCTTATCCTCCGACATAGAACCCTGAATAGATGACGTTATGAGATATGAATGCTATTAAACATTCTTAAAGTAATTTAAATGGTGAGTATTAAGAATTTAAGATCAAAATTAAACAGTGATTACTAGGGTCCAATTGGCAAGTGGTAACTCATCTAACACCTCTAGTGTTTATAACAGAAATGTATAGAGTTCAAATCGCCTTTCTTAATGGATTCTCTCTGGATGTAATAGAATCTACAGTTAATTTGAGGTAAAAAAAATTATTATTATTATTATTATAATCTTTGTGCATTTAAAAAAAAAAAATTTTAAAATTTTTTTTATTAAAAGAAAAAGTTAGAAAGACTATCTTTTTCTTTTTCTTTTGACCCAATCACAATTTAATAAAAATAAAAATGATTATATTTGGAATTATTATTCAAGGCCATTAATGGGAGTATAACAATAAGTGCTTAAGAATAACATTAACAAAAAATAAAAAAATAAAAAAATTGAAGATTACCGAAGACAGAGTTGGTGGGGTTCCTGGCGACCTGGTTCTTGGCGGCATCACCTACTAAGCGCTCTTGAGGAGTGAAAGCAACGTAAGAGGGAGTGGTCCTGTTACCTTGATCATTCACTATTATCTCTACTCTTTCATTTTGCCACACTGCCACACATGAATACGTTGTACCCAGATCAATCCCAATAGCCAGACCCTCTCCTTGGTTCGACATAGTCGTCGGGAGCGAGAAGACCAAACACCTTTGTAAACTGAAACTAAAGTAGCTGAAAGTAGACTATGAGGCACTTCAGAGCTGAAAGTATACTTTGGTAAAGCAAAACGGAATAGAATAGAGAAGAAGGGTCTTTTCTTTTTTTGACAAGCTATAAAACTTAACCTCGAAGTTTCCTTACAGGGAGGAATAGGGTCCTACTACTCTTATAATTTACATATCTCAATGACGTGTTTTTTTTTGTACTTTTTTATTTTGGAGTCAGTTTGGAAGAGATAGAGCAACCACGTTAGTTTGTGCAAGTTTTTTTTATCTATTTTACAAGAAAAATTTTACTTTTTTTTATTTTATACATCAATTTTTACAAAACACTCACATCAATTTATCTATTTTACACATTTATTTAATAAAATATTTATTATTTTATAATTTTTTATTATTCCCTTCCTCACTACCCCTCTCTCTCACAGACCCATAGTCCATCACTACTAACTATCACTCCACACCCAGCCACCATCACCACCATCATCACCACCCAACCAGCATCATCAAGGAAAACCAACCCACTCAATCCAAAACCCATTCAATCCCAAACCCATTCATCACCCACCCAACCCGAAACCCAATCAAGCCAAATCATCACCCGCCCAATCGGCGGCAGGATCATCAAAACCCACCAATAAACCAGAAAAAACAAGTCAATCAAGATCAAAAGCCACCGAACCACACCCACAATCAACCAAAAAACCAAAAAAAAAACTAGCAACCAACAGATCGGAGCGAGATCGACGCCTCCGGCTTGAGCAAGATCGACGCCTCGCAGCACCTCCACCTCCTAGCGACGACCGCCACCATGCGCTCCATCCGGCCTGAGAGGCGTTGGTGTTGCTCAGTGAGACAAGAGAGAGAAAAAAAATATCGAAAAAGGTGTTTTTACACTGTACAAAGATAATATTAAAATAATGGATAAACGAGCTACAGTAATCGTGTAAATATACATGGTTACTGTAACTCATGGAAATATTTACACATCTTAACACATTTACACATCTTAACACATTTTTACACCCACTGATGTAGGTGTTTTTTTGCTCAAAATGTGTAAAATTTGTACTTTTTTCTATTTTAGAAGACTATGAATGGGCTGATGTGGTTCCTCTTAGGAAGATAAAATATTTTGTTAAAATTACAGTGGATAAAGTTAAAAATTAGTTGAAATAATACATTGGGATTCAAGAATAATATCAAAAAGTGTAATGAAATTTATAAATAGTAGTAAAAATAAGTTAAAGAGTAGTAATAATAAACTAAATAATAAAAAATAAAAAAACTGTATTTTTTAGCTAATACCAAATGTAACCTTAATATATATATATATATATATATATATATATATATTAATAGTCAAGACTGAGAAAGAATCTAATTAAATTCTAAATGGAAGTCTAATTTTGCGCCATATGCCCCACCTAATTTTAAATTTGTGTGTCAAGTAAATTACTAGATGCAAAAATCAAAGAGTCTTAATTCAATTAGATTCTAAATTGAATTTTAATTGAAGTTCAATTTTGCGCTATGTGTTCTACCTAATTATTTAAGTTTTATGGCAAGTGAATTATTAGGTGTAAAAATTGAAGAGTCTAGATCCAATTAAGGGACGTTTGGTTCGCCGTGATGTTACATTGCACTGTAATATTACATTATTGTAATGTTGCATTAATGTAATCTTAATACAAGAATACAACATTACATTGTTTAGGAATGCGATGAGATTAAGATGATGTAATATATTTTGTAATTTTAGATTATGATAATATTAGCAAAAATAAAATAAATAAGAAACTTTAATGCCACTTTATCGTAATGTGCATCACATTAAGGACACATTATCATAAGAATTACAACTTACACATTTTTTAAGTCATGAATTTCTAAAATATGTAATGGTTTCTCATATTATATATATAATTATGATTGTTTTAAATGTATCCATACATATGCACGAAATTACACACTAGTTTCTATGAAGATTAGAGCATTTAAGTGTCAGACATTCTAAATAAATACTATTTTGACATATTAAAAAATTGTTTTGTCTATTTTAACATACCTCTCTACGATACATTCAGCATCACATATTCTTTCTTTTATCATTATATATATATATATATAGAGAGAGAAATGCTAACGAGTGCCCTTAGGGCACTCGTTAATAATCCATTTAAAGAAAGTTTTTATGGGAAATGACAAAAAGTAATTAATATTTTGACAGTTTTTTTCATTTCCCATAAAAGTGATGTCAAAACTTTCCTAAAATTGATTATTAATGAGTGCCCTAAGGGCACTCGTTAGCATGACCCATATATATATTAGTTCTTTTCTTATTTGCTGTTCCCAAAGTTTAGATTGAGGAGAGAGAATGTCTGAATATTATTAATTAATCCCCAAATTCCAAGAGAGAGAAAATTTTAAATAAAAAAGTAACTAAATATTTGTACCGTATTTATCCGTACAATGCTATTATTAGACTGTTACTGTAGCAAATACCAAATAAATTTGGCATTTAACATATCTTATGAAGGTGATTTTTTGTGTCTAGTGTGCTAAATACTAAAAATTTAGAATTTAGTGCACTTGACACTGGTGCTAGTACATAGCAAATAACATTGTGTTAAAAAATGTATAGACAAAAAAAAAAAATAAAAATAATTTACGTTTAAACATAAAAATTTGAAGAATAATATAAATTTCTAATGTAAAAATGAATAATTGATTTAATTTGTAATGGTTTTTGTTAGGTATTTGTGATTTCACTTTAAATTCATATATTAATAAGATTTAAATTTGATATATTATATAAATAAATAAAAATAATAGAAGAGGATTTTATTATCAAGAAAAAAATAAACTATTAAGACGAGGACTCCTCTACTGGCTACAAGTCCTTTAAGATCACTTGGAAGATTTTGTATTGTGCAAGAAAGAGATATGGAGAAATGGGATCCCCTTGTCGGATTTTTCAAGAGGAACCAATGAAGCTTGTTGATGATCATTTTGGGAATCCAAGTAGAAAGAAGAAGCCCAGAGACACGAGCAAGAAAGAGTTGGTAAATAGATAGCAAAACCATTGTTGAGGATCATTTTTAGAAATTGACAAAAAGCAGTCCAACCCAGCAATGTGGGCAGCAGAGAAGCGGCAGACCAAGCAAAGGAAAACCATTAGGCCTAAGCGGCAGGAACAATGGATCACAGGCCCTTCAATACGAATGAATGGGTCTTGAGAGGGTAAGCGGGCCTAAAAGGCCCAGAAAGAGAGAAAATAGGCACCCATGGGCAGTATGTGTTGTGAAAAAGAGAGAATGGGCCGCGGCAGGCCCAAAAGAAAGTAAGTAAAGAAAGTAGGGAATAATGGCAAGCCCATAAACCCAAGGATGAGAATGAGGAAATTGGGCCGGGGAAGCCCAATTAAGTTAGTAAGAGCCCATGGGATGCGGAGTTAGTAAATGGACCAAGGACGTCCAAAGAAATGGGCCGGAGAGGCCCAAGGAAAACAAAGGGACATTGGAGCCCATAAGCGAAGAACACCAACGGCCACATTAAGCCATTGGGGGAAAAAGGAACGGCAGGCCTGATAAAAGGCCCAGCAGGAAGGAAATATGACAAAGAAATACTAAGTAACGCCGCAGGAAGTAAAGGCAATTGGAAATTGGGTTGAAAGGAACGTGGAGCCCAATACTGAGCAAAGCCCAGATTCTAAGGGAGCGGGGGGTCTAAGTAATAACTCGCAAAGGGCCAGAAACGGACGGCAGGCAGGCAAAGTTTCCAGTCCGCGGCAAATGCATGAACAGCAGGAAGATTTCAGACATATGCATGCGCAAAGACCAGGCACCACCAACCCGTACCCAGCCAATACAGGACATGGTGGGGTCGTGGGGTCAGAGGTAAGAGGGCGTGGTTTGGTGGTGGGGAGAGGGGAAGGCCTGTTTCAAGGTTCCTGCTCCAGCTCTTTTGGGGGGTACGTCCTGCTGGGATGATATACCACCCAAAAAAGGCAAGGCTGAGTTGGAACCAATGGGTGCATGCCATGAGAGAGTAGAGAGAGAGAAACACCACCGCGGCAGGTAGAAATGCCGCGGCAGGCTAACAGACAAAATGGTTGTCTTTGTCTGAAGCAGGGTACCCGCAGAACGGAACAGTAATGGTCGGCAAGTACCCCAGGCCAGACAAAAGTGGTTGGAGGGTAGAATAGTAAAATTCGTTCACGGTAAGCACTATAAAAGGAAGCCTCTACCGTGTACAGAAGGGGCGGGCAACATAAGGGAAAAAACTAAGAAAAGAAATACTCTGCAACACACTTATGAAAACAGGGGAAGTACAGCACTAAACAAGAAAAACGAAAAGAAAGAAATCACTAAGGAAAAGATAAAAGAAAAAAGAAAGTGAGAGTTAGTGGCATGCACCAACAGGACTTTTCCTTCTCTCCCTCTCAAAACTTGTCCTCTTCCATATTTATTTCGGATGTTACCCATTCAGGTCCGCCTCCCTCAACCCATTAACCCCCATGGCAGGATGTCTTTTCCTCGGAGGTTAATCACGTTGAGAAGGGGCGTTCTCCCTCTTTGGCATTAATCCTACAGACCGAACTGAATTTGCTCTCTATCTGTTTTGATTAATTTTATTACTAGTCTCCTTTACTATTTATTTGTCAAAGGTTGATTGATATTATTATAGTTACGGATTACTTGGTCTTTTCCGTTAAAGGAACTATCTGGTCATTCCAGAATTCGTAGTTTTGTTTATCAATCATATTTGCTTGCTGTAAGTTTTTCCCTCTGAAACAGTTCTGCCGCCGTGAGCGATACAGCTCTGCTGGCCGTAAGCTGTTCTCTATTTCAACTCAGCCTGTGGTAAGTACTCCCCTAGCAGACGAGGCATAATTTGCGCACAAGCCGGCCAAGTTGAGTCCCAATTGGCCCGGTCTCAACTCTCGCAATCCAGAACACTCGGGCCTGCAATCACAAAGGGACAGCCCAGCCCAACATAGCAAAAAGGCCCACAACAACCATTAAGCCCAAGCGGCAGGAATAATGGATCACAGGTCCATGAAATAAACAAATAGGCATTGAGGAAGCAAAAGGGCCTAAAGGAGCCCAGAAAGAGAAAAGTAGCAAACCTATGGGCAGTATATGATGTAGAAAAGTGAGAATAGGCCACAGTAGGCTCGAGGTAATGCAAGCAAAGAAAGTAGGGGGTTGATGGCAATCCCATGAGCTCCAAGAATAAGGATAAGGTAATTGGACCGAGGAAGTCCAATGAAGTTAGTAAAATCTCATGGGAATACAAAGTGAGGAAAAGGGCCAAGGAAACCCAAGGAAACCAAATGGGCCGAGGATGCCCAAGAGAAAACAAATGGAACACAGGAGTCCACAAGTAATGTAACAAAAATAAAAATAAACCCAATGGCCATACTAAGCCACTGGGGAAAGAATAAATGACAGGCCCAAATGGGTCTAGTAGGATTGGGTCAAATAAATGTAGCAGCAAGAATGACAGAGTGATATGGCAAGAAATGATAGCAGTCAAGGAGTAGGCTGAAAGAAGGCAAGGCCCAACATCAAACAAAGCCCAGCCCCTAAGGGGAGCGGGAAATCAGAAAATTGCTCACTTAAGAAGTTAAGGACAAACGGCAGACTGTGTAGGCAAGCCTTCAGACCAAGGCGAACGCATGAGCAACAGGCAGATTTTGCACATATATGGAGGAGAGGCACGTGCAAGGCCCAGACATCACTAGTCTGTACCCAGCCAATACGGGACACGGTGAGGTCATGGGTCAGAGGTGAGTGGGCATGGTTTAGCGGTGGGGAGAGGGGAAAGACCTATTTTGAGGTTCCTGCTTAGGCTCTTTTGGGGAAAGTTTCCTGCTGGGATGACATACCACCCAAAAGTAGTAAAGCTGAGTTGTAACCACTAGGTGCATGCCATGAGGGATAGGGAGAAAGAGCATCCATACCGTGGCAAGAAAGGGTGCCACGGTAGACAAACAAACAAAAGAGTCCTCTTTGTCTAGTAATGGGGGGTGGCACACAGACGGACCAGTGGTGGTCGGCAAGTACACTCAGACCAGACAAAGGTGGTTAAGGGCTAAAATTGTAAAATCCGAACACGGTAGGCACTATAAAAGGAGACCCTTGCTGTGCACAGGAGGGAGGAGGAACACAATCACGGTAACAAGAACCTCTAAGGAAAACCAGGAAATAGAAAACAAGTATTGAGGAAAGAAAGGAAAAAGAAAGATAGGAAGAAAACTAAAAAAGGAAGAAAAGGAAAATAGAGAGTTAGATCAGCAGGCATGCACCAATAAGTTGATTCCCTCTCTCCCTCTCAATGTCCTGCTCTCTACTAAAAGCAAGAGGATTCTTTTGGGCACTAACCATTCAGGTCTGTTTCCCTCAAAGTAATTAATTTCCACGGCAGGATTTCCCTGGAAGGTTATTCACGTTGAGAAGAAACGTTCTTCCCTCTTTGGTCTTGGTCCTATGGATCAGATGGATCTGATTTCTTTCTTTTTGATTAACTCGTGTACTACCCACTTGTTCCCCTTTGCTTTTTACTTTATAAAAGTGATTGTTATTATTGTGATTATCTTTCTTAATTAGGGATTACTTAGTCATTTCGACTAAGGAGCCGAAGTACTTTCTGTTGTTATTATCTTTATTATGTCTGTCTGCCGCAACTCATCTAAAGTAGCTCTGCCTGCCGAAAAGCATACTTTTGGCAAACGAGGCATAGTTTATGCACAAGCCGGACCAAATTGAGTTGCAGTTAGACTAATCTCAACTCCCTTACTCAGAATATTTGGGCCTAGTACGGCAGGAGACAGCCCAGCCCCAATATCACAAAAAGGCCCACTACAAAGCTTACTACCGAACCATTGAGGTGGATAGAGTACAAAGTAGTTGAGACACATTCCAAAATCAGGTTATCCAACTTCAACACCATTTCGCCTATTTGCCTTTCCGTTTAGAAGACATGTAATTTAGCATCCTCCAAAAAGGGATAAAATTTTTTTTTTGTAGGAATCCAAGGGGACAAGGCCACCAACAAAGGGTAAAAAAATTTAATTTCTAATCTATATCTATATCTATTTCAATATTTATGTATGATATAAAATGAATCTTTTTCTTACTTTTAGTTGATTTTCTTTTGGGTAAAATACTATTTTGGTCCCTAAATTTTAACAAAAGTTTGTTTTTTCCTCCATAAACTTTAAAAATTTCTTTTTTCATCTGTAAATTTTGTAAAGAGTTTTTTCAAAAGTTTAGAGACAACAATAGGAATGAAAAAAGAACATTTTTCAATAATTTAGGAATGAAAAACAAACATTTAGTAGAGTTTAAGGACATAAATAAAATATTGTTAATGGTTTAGGGATGAAATATGAACTTTTTAATAGTTTAAGGACGAAAAATGAACTTTTTAAAATTTAGGGATAAAAAAAAACTTTTAGTAAAGTTTAAGGACCAAGATAATATTTTGCCTTTTTTTCATATATTTTTTTTTAAGTTACCAAATAAGTTTTCAAAAATCCATAGTTTTTCACATGACTAGTCTGATATATTTTCAATTTGATTTTTAAAGTTACAAATAGTGCTAAACTATGTTTGTTTAAACTAATTAAAGCCCTTTCTCAAAAAAAGAAAAAGAAAAAAAAACTAATTAAAGCCCCCACCGTTTTTTTAAAATAAAAAAATAAATAAAGCAGCCCAATACTAAAGTAGTTTTATTTTTTAAACAATAATATACTGAAGCAGAATTCAATGACACCAAAGCTATGGGCCGAAGGCCTGAAGCTAAATCCTTAATAGTGGACATGTCTTCAAAATTCTCAAAAATTTCCTAAAAAAGACCAAGGCCCCGTTTGGTAGAGTGGTTTAACAATATGTTTTCAGTTTTTAAATATGGGTAATTACACATAACCCACCTGTTGTTTGGGCGAAAATCACCTTGCCTACCCGTGGTTTGAAAAGTGTCACTTAACCCACCTGTGGTAAATTTTGTTTGTTTTCTGTAACTCACCTCTGTTAAAAGTAAGGGTAAATAGGTATTTTTGCATGCTTTTTATGTCTCTCCCCTCTTAAAATAGAAAACACATTAAAAAACAAGACAAAACAAGATCAAAAGATGCTATTTGTAAAAATTTAGAAACTTGGCTCAAGAATTCCAATAAAGCACAAAATGTCTCTGTAACACGTTAAAAGAAAATAACAGCCAAAATTTTGTTACTTTAAGAAAAAAAAAAAAAACTATATCCATTATTTCTTCTCTTTGATTTAATTAATATCTCACACGCTCTTTCTCTCCTCTCTTGCTCTCTATGTCTACCTCTCTCTGTTCTCTCTATCTCTCTCATCTCTCACACTAAAATTCAGATCGGTGGTAGCACGGTGCTGACAGTGGAGGAGCACGAGGTGGTTGTATGGGTTTGGGTTTTGATTTGTAGAAAAGCACAACTGCTTTGAGTTTGAGATTTAAGGTGAAGCGTGACATGTTGGTTGTGATTTGGGTTTTGGGATTTGGTTGTGGTCAATCTGAGATTATAGCTTGGTTGTGGTGGATTTCAACCGATGAAAGGTGGGTAATGCTGGTGAATCTCAAACCTTTGAATGACATGAATTTTTTTCTTAGAGTGCAGCTGCTACAATTTATGAACACAAAGAAGAACTAATCTGGGTTTGAATAGCTAGAAACTAGATATAAGTTTTTTTCCTTCTTTTAATAACAGGTTTAGGATACATGCTGTCCTCGAAAGGACAACTTAGATTTCTTACTTTCAACTTGTCTCTGTGCCAATCACCAAGTCTTCAGGGAGTAAGGGTTAAGTGGTGTTGAGGCCTTTTTTTGTTATATTTGAGGCTGGGCTGCCTTCTGCGGTAATAGGCCCAAGTATTCTGAGTAAGGGAGTTGAGACTGGTCCAACTGCAACCCAATTAGGTCTAACTTGTGCGCAAACTATACCTCGTTTGCCAGGAGCACGCTTACGGCAGGCAGAGCTATTTTAGATGAATCGTGGCAAACATAATAATAATAATAGCAAAAGAGAGTACTTCGGCTACTTAATCAAAAATGACCAAATACTCCCTAATTAAGAAAGATAATTACAATAATAACAATCACACTTATAAAGAAAGCGAAAGGAATAAGTGGTAATGTATGGGTTAATCAAAAAAGAAAGAAATCAAATCAAATCTGATCCACAGGAGAAAAACTAGAGAGGGAAGAACGTTTCTTCTCAACGTGAATAACCTCCCGGGGAAATCCTACCGTGAAAATTAATCACTTTGAGGGAAACGGATCTGAATGGTTGGTTCCTAGAAGAATCCTTTAGCATTTGGCAGAGAGCAGGACTTTGAGAGAGAGAGAGGGAATCAACCTATTGGTGCATGCCTGCCAATCTAACTCTCTGTTGTCTTTTCTTTCTAAATTTTCCTCTTATCTTCCTTTTTTCCTTTCTTTCCTCCCTATTTGTTTTCTATTTCCTGGTTTTTTCTTAGAGGTTCTTGTTATCGTGATCGTTGTTCCTCTCCCCTACTGTACACGGCAAGGGCCTCATTTTATAGTGCCTGCCATGACCGAGTTTTACTATTTTAGCCCTTAACTACCTTTGTCTGGTCTGGGTGTACTTGCCGACTATCACTGGGCCGTCTGTGTGCCACTCCCCATTACTAGACAAAGATGATTTTTTTGTTTGTTTGTTTGTCTTGGCACCCTTTCCTACTGCGGTGTGGGTGCTCTCTCTCCCTATCCCTCATGGCATGCACTTAGTGGTTCCAACTCAGCCTTACTTTTTTTGGGTGGTATGTTATCCCAACAGGACACTTCCCCCAAAAGAGCCTGAGTAGGAACCTCAGAATAGGTTTTTCTCCTCTCCTCACCGCCAAACCATGCCCTTTTACCTCTGACCTATGACCTCACCGTGTTCCGTGTTGGCTGGGTACAGGCTGGTGATGTCTGGGCCTTGTGCGTGCCTCCCTTCCATGTATGTCTAAAATCTGCCTGTTGCTCATGCGTTTGCCGTGGTCTGAAAGCTTGCCTGCACAGTCAGTCGTTCGTCCTTGACTCCTTATGTGAGCCATTTTCTAATTTCCCGCTCCCCTTAGGGGCTGGGCTTTATTTGATGTTGGGCCTAGCCCTCTTTTAGCCTATCCCTTGACTGTTATCACTTCCTGCCATATCACTCTATCATTCCTGCCGTGATGTTATTTAACCAAAGCCTGCTGGGCCTACTGCTTATTCTTCCCCCAGTGGCTCACTATGGCCATTGGTTTTCTATTGCATTTCTTACGGGTTTCTGTGTCCCATGTGCTTGCTCTTAGGCATCCTTGGCCCATTTGCTTTCATTGGGCTTCTTTAGCCCTTTTCCCAATTTCGCATTCCCATGGGTTTTTACTAACTCCATTAGGCTTTCCTGGCCCAATTACTTTATCCTCATCCCTGGGGCTCATCAACTCCTTACTTTCTTTGCTTTCATTACTTTGGGCCTACTGTGGCCCATTCTCACTTTTCTACATCATATATTGCCCATGGGTTTACTACTTCTCTCTTTTCGGGCTCCTTTAAGCCCATTTGCCTCCACAAGGCCCATTTGTTTATTCCATGGGTCTGTGATCCATTATTCCTGTCACTTGGGCCTAATGGTTTTTCTATCTATTTACCAACTCTTTTCTGCCAGTGTTGCTGGGCTTCTTCTTTTCTTTCCAAAATGAACATCAACATTTAGCTCCCTGAACATATGAAGCGTTCCTGCGGTTCATATGTGAATAAAAGATTTTCCTATCCTTTCTACCTCTCTTCTTTCTTTTCCTTCGCGGGCTTTTTGAACAGTGGGCTCCACCTCATACATATATATATATATATATATATATATTTCCTTGCCGTAAACAGTGTTGTCTCTTCGAATTTCCTAGTTTAGTAGTTATTCTGAATCATAGCCGTCGTTTCATTAATTTCATTCCCTTCTTGATGGCTGACCTGTCGCCTCTCTTCGTGCCAGCATTAATTACTCCGGTATTTAAGAGAAAGTCCATTTGCAATCCAAACACAAACTTCTTCCTTTCCAAAATACTTTCTCCATTTCCCTTTCTTCACCGTTTCGTTCTTCTCAAACACTCATATCCATTTACTCCAATCAAACCCTTATACCATGACACCAGTGAAAAGCCAAAACTCTTCCCGCCGTAAAGGGAAAGAGGTCATCTCTGATCCTCCCGCCGCACGTGATGTAGGCGAGGAGGCCGAGTATTCCGAGTCGAACTATTCTGATGAGGAAGAAGCGCAGCGTGCCCCGGACATTAAGTGCGCTCCTCTTATTGATCCCTGGTATGAAACCCACCCTCATTTTCCAAAGTTTCTCGGCGATTATGTGCTGCCGTCGTCGGGCCTTGTGTGGCTCGCTCTTTACCGGCAAAACATGGACGTTTATTGGGCTCCTTTGGCCTCTTCGATCTCTGATCTTGTCATTCGCCAGGGCACTTCACTCCCCGTGCCAATTCACTTCAAATTTGGCTCGGGTACCGCCTTAGGTTGGAGGGAATGGGTGGACTGGGAGTTATCCGATAAGGTTTTCATGGGGTTGCTTCAGCGGGCTGGTGTGTTGAAGGCTATTGTCTCATCCCGATGTATCCAACTATAGGGACCTTTTCAATCTTCGTCATTTGGTTCGCCGGTGGTGCACTACCACTCACACCTTCTTTTTCTCCTGCAGTGAGATGACCATAACTTTGGAAGATGTTGCAAATTAGTTGCTCTTGGCTATCCTTGGCGATGTTGATCTTGCCACTTTAGAGCTATCTCCGGAGGAAGAGGCCGTGGAGGCCGAGTTGAAGAAAATGATGAGTGGGAATGCCATGTTGTCATATTAGGTTAGTTCTCCTGCCAAGATCTCCAATGCTGCTCGTCGCGCGGCCTTCATAGCGTTTTGGCTCTATAAGTTTGTCTTTGGCTTTTATCCCTATTATGCTGTGAAGCCTTTATATTTTCGTCTAGCTATCAAGATATCTGCTGGGGTGAGCCTGCCATTGGCTCCTATTTTTCTGGGGCATTTGTATGTCCAATTAGACATCCTATGAAGTGATGAGAGTCAGGCAGGTTCTTGTCACATAGTTACCTCCTCTGTTCACAGTACTATTTTGCAGCATTTGTTATATGAGCATTGTGCTAAGCATTTGTCGAAGTGTAGACCCATTCGTTTTGCTAGAGAAAAGTATCAGTCGTGTTCGCAAGCTATTATCGATTTTTGTGGCAGATTTGAGTCTGACTTCCCATTGGCTTTTCGTTGGGTTGGCCTAAAGCCAATTGACCGTTCTGCTGTTGAATCCTTTGATGAAGGCGTTGGGTTTTCCTAGAGAGCTTATAGAAATTTGGGTACAGGTTATACATGTGTAGATTCTACCATGGGTTTGTTTATTGATACCGCTGGGACCACTACCCCTTTGACTGATTTTGATGAGGCAACGATTACTTATTTGGCGGCCACCAATGTTGGGTGGTTGCCTTACTTGGCCGATGAAGGCATTAGGTTTGTTCATTATCCTGCCAATTGGGTGAGAAGGTAGTTTGGGTTGGATCAGAATATTCCTGATTATCTTTCTTATCTTATGGAGTCCCTTACTTCGGTCTAACCCTTTTTGCGGCATACTGCCTTAGAATTCTGGAGCTAGCACTTTAGTGTAGTTACCATTCCAGGCTCATTGAGGGAAGGCCTTTGTACTCCTGCCATGCATGGCTATTAGCAGGCTGTGATGACTTCGTTTGAGCAAAAGTTGACGGGTAGTCGCGATTTCTCCCTTATTCCTCCTAATGGGCTTAGTATGGTCATTTCGGCTAATCCTTAGTTGCTCCTGCCCTCTAAGTCTGTGTTAGCATATGCTAGGAAGCAGAACCTGGTCCGCCATCTTTAAGTGGGATGAGGAGAACAGAGGTTGGTATTGGCACGTCGGTGATTATCCTCCTGGTTGGGAAAAGAAAGTTAAAGTGACGAACATTCTTGCACCGAACGAGAAGGGTCCTGCCAAGCTTAAATCTGCAAGCAAGTCCAAACTTGCTACTCCATGGCCACCTACAGATGCTCCCCTGTCCAGTAGGACACGAGGTAGTAAGAGAAAGACAACCCCTCACCTTGCGTTTGTTGCTGAGCGGAGAGTACGTTATCTCTAATTCTATTTTGTCCTTTATATTTAACTTTGACTTCTCTGTGGCTAACCCATGACATGCTTGTTGACTTCTTTCTTCAACCTTGTCTTTTGTTCTCCTTTTCCTTTGTAGTCTAAGCATAAGAAAGATATATCAGTCACCTGTCCCATTTTGCTTGATGAGCCTAAATTTGAGGTACATCTCTTTTCTCCCTTTCTTTCCCCTTTTTTTTACACGTGTTTCCTCTACCACATGCCTTTGTTTGTCTTATTCAACTGTGGGTTCCTTTGTTTTTTATTATTTTACTCTTCTCCTTTTTTTTTTTTTTTTTTTCATCTTCTAGGATCAGCCTAAACCCCTTTCTATATATCATCCTACAGCCGATAAGCTTTCTGCCTTAATGGGCGTACCCATGGAGGGCTTTTTTAACGGAGCTGACGTAGCATTTGCAACACCTACCCCTTTTGTCGTTGCACATGGAGTTCCTACCGAGGCTCCTATCCTTTCTACCAAGTTGATACCCAGAGAAGAGGGTACTCATACTGAGAAGGTTAGTGAGACCACTCCTACTTCGACCAAGATGCTTACTCCCCAAAAGGAAGTCATTCCTCCTGCTACTGCTCAGACCGAGGCTGCTTCCCCTGTCACGCCCCTCGTCATCTCCACCAGTGACCCCTTCGCAGCTCTATCTCAGGCTGTGAAGGATGGTTCTTCTTTGGTAGTTACCATTTCTTCCATTCCTAGCTCTGCTATGCGTGGGCCTAATACAGACTTGTCCTTTGAGGAGTCTGAGGACATTCTTGAGGATCCTGACGATAAGCCTGTCCTGAAAAAGAGGATTTCTGACTCTAACGAAGAGGAGAGTGTTGCCCCCGAGACCAAATTCATGGGTATGTGCCTCTTTCCCCTTTTTCTCTTTGCTAAGTTCACTCTTCTCCCTCTTTGTTATCTCTCCCTCATTCATATGCATTTGTGTCACTCATTTACTGCAGCCCCCCTTTATTTGTATGCCCATCTTCTTTCTTGTAGAGACCTTTGAGGGGTTAGGAATTGCAGCAGGCGTAGGGATGCCCACAGTTGCTCCTTCTGCCACACCCATAACGCCCGTTCTTGCCGTACCTACAACACCTGTTTATGCCGTACCTACAACGTCGGTTTCTGCCGTAACTTTTGTACCTATTTCTGTCCTTTCTACAGCCCCACTATCACTGGTCCTGGTGAGTTTCTTTTCCCTTATCTCCTTCTTTATTTCTTCCTTGTGAGTTTGTCCTTCTTAGATCATGGTTTCTCATCTCATCCTTTATGCTCTCTTGACGAGTCCACTTCCCGCTACCCCTTCTCAATTTGAGGTGGGCAGCAGTTCTACCACCATCCCAGACCCTATGAGTGAGGCTGCAGCCTTTTTTGCATGCTTTGATCAGCTTGAGGTCAATGAACTTGATCCTGTAAATTTCTGAGGTTCTGGGCCTCCCTATGTAGACTTCCATGGCTTCAGAGTTCTTGAAGATTATGCTTCTCACTTTGTGGCGGTCTACAGTAGCTGTGGTGACTTCATGCAGGGATTTCGCCTTGGCCGTTCCGCTAGAGAGCATTTCTTAAAGATGCTGGGGAGTGTAGTGAACGATATTGAGCACAGCTTCGTTGACACTATTTCTACCGAGAGGATCCTATAGTGGAGAGTTGCGATTCAGGAGCTTGTTAATGTGGGTTTCACCGTGGAGTTCATCTTGGACTACCTCCGTGAGATAACCCGAGCCTTTTTTATGAGAAGAGTTCAGCCTGCTGTTGACGCCATTAATGCATGGATTAAGGTTCTGAGGAAGGAGGTGGCAGACTTGGAGGGTCGTCGCGAGCGCCTTCTTTCTAGTATTGGTGGGTTCAGCCATTTTGGAGATTAACCCCTCATTTCCGGACTTCATTGATGATGATGCAGTTTCCTCTTTTCTTGTTGTTTCCCTTCTCTTATTACCCTATCTAGTACACTTTATGTTTCCTATAGCACTTATTTGGCGAGTTTGCCACAGTTTGGGTTTGTAATTATGATGCTAAACTTTGCTCCTGCTTTTGCTATTGCTTATGACATAGAATGCTAATACTTTGTACTTTTTCATTACATACTCATGAAAGCACGTTATAATCTTGTCTCGTGACATAGTCACTTGAAGGAAAGAAGGAAAAGGTAAAGGAAAAATAAAAATTCTTTAACAAGCAAAAAAAAAAAAAAAAAAAAAAAAAAAAGGGATAACCACATAACTTTTTCTCCTTAGGCATAATAACATTTCAGCCATTTCCCATTGATGGGATCCATTAGGTCTCTGCCATCCATCTGAGTCAAACGGTAATACCTACTTGGATGCGCCTTCCTTATCACAAGGGGTCCTTCCCATTTTGGTGCAAACTTAGATGGTCCTGCCATGCCTTGCTTGACATAGTCTGCTACTTTTAACACAAGTTGTCCTTCTACAAATACTCTCTCTTTAGTCAGCCTGCCATAGGCTTCAGTCATCTTTTGTCTGTATCTGCAGCTGCGCTCTTGGGCTTTTTCTCTCCTTTCATCAAGTCCTTCTAGGTCTTCGCATCTTTCTACCGTAAAGACTTCTTTTTCCTTTTCTTTCTTCCGCATCTGCATAACTTTTAGGGATGGAGTCATTACTTCTGCCGGGCTTACTACCTTAGTTCCGTAGACCAAGGAAAAAGGTGAAAAACCTTTGGCTGACTTTGGTGAATTTCTATAAGCCCAAATAGCGTCTGGCAGGTGCATTGCCCATCCTCCTGTATATTCTTGGCTCATTTTACTGATAATCTTTATGAGGGTCTTGTTTGTTGCCTCTGCTTGCCTATTTCCTTAAGGGTAATAGGGCGATGAACGGTGGTGCTTGACTTGGTAGAACTCCAGCATCTTCCTTACATCACTATTGACAAAAGGTGTGCCATTGTCACTGATAATCTTGTGAGGTACCCCAAACCTCACAATTATGTTCTCATTGATGAAGTTTGCCACTGCTCTTCCCGTGGCTTTATGGAGTGGTATTGCTTCTACCCACTTAGTGAAATACTCCGTAGCCACTAGTATCCATATGTATCCATGCGATGGTGGGTTAATTGGTCCCACTAAATCAAGCCCCTAAATGTGGAAGGGTCATGGGGTGACCATGCTATGTAAATTCTACGAATGAGTGTGAATCAAGTTGGTTTGTACTTGGCAACTATGGCATTTTTTTACAAATTCTGCCATATCTTTCTTCATGGTAGGCCAGTAGCAGCTTATTTGCAGCAAGCATCTGTAAAGCTTTTTCTTCCCCTGGTGCTCCCTACACTCTCCTGAGTATACTTCTTTCATCATTTCTTTTGCTTCTTCAGAGCCCAAACACCTTAAGGGGTCCCCATCGTACGTTTTTTTGAAAAGGACTGTATTATGTAGAAAGTAGCACGTCGCCAACCTCTTAAACTTGTATCTTTCACTGTGCTTTTGTGGCAGGATGCCTTGTTTCAAATACTGTATAAATGGGCTTTTCCAATCTTCGTTGATGAACACAACGTAACTTTCCTCTCTATCTACTGCAAGTTGCCAGGTCCCGCACTGGGTTTGGACTCAGTCTGCGTCTTTACCCATGCTTAGCCAATAGAAGCCTGCCCTTTGAAGTCTGCGGTAAAGTTTGACCTCCCCGTAGGATTCGCAAGTCTTGTCATGTACTTCTTTCAACTTTCTCTGGGCCTCCTCCTGCCCCACACATCTGGACAAGACCCTATTTGGCATCATGCGGTACAATTCTCCTCTCACTACAGCGTAGTCTTTTAGTACCTTTAATTCTGCGGCGTCTTCTCCTTTCATCAAGGCTTCCCATATAGGGATCCACCAATCCCCTTCGCACTGTTCCTTTTGGAACCTTTCTTTCAACACCTCAATAATGGATTCTTTCCTCTTGCTGACTTCTACCCATATGCTATCCCCTTCGAACATTATTTATGAGCTTAGTGCGGCTAACGCATCGGCAAACTGGTTTTCGTTCCTTGAAGCATGTTCTATCTCAAAGGTTGAAAACTTTTACTCCATCTTCTGGGTCATTATGCTGTATGAGGCTAGGCTGGGTTCCTTTAAGGAGAAGCTCCCTTTGGCCTGGCAGACTACTAGGTTTGAATCACCCATCACCCTTAAATATTTGACTCCCATTTCGAAAGCCGTGGCTAGCCTAGTTAGATAGGCTTCATATTCTGTCGTGTTGTTTGAACAGAAGAATTCCAGTTTAAACAATAGCGCCACTGCCTTGTCTTCTTCATGGTACAAAACTACTCCCACTCCCCCTGAATGGGCAGTAGAAGACCCATTAAATTTCATTACCCATTTTTCTCTAACCTTTTCTGCCATGGCTACTTCCCCTAGAACTTCATCGTCTAGTGGGAGTTCTTCCTCTCCTGGAAACTGTGCTAATAGATCTGCTATAGCCTAGCTTTTCACTGCCCTGGGTGTCCCCGTTTTCAAGTCGTACTGTGACAATTGTAACAGCCACTGGGATATTCTGCTAGAGAGGATTGGTTGCCACAAAAAAGTTTTGATGGCATGGGACTTGGTCATCAGCCATTCTTCGTAGGCTAAGAAATAATGGCGTAACATCTGCGAAGCATACACAATAGCCAGACACACCATTTCTACCCTTGGGTAACGAGTTTCTGCATCTTTTAAGGTACAACTGATGTAGTACATTGGTTGCTCAGTGCCACCTCCATCCTCTTGGGCGATTAATGCACCAATGGCATATGAGTTGGTGGCCAGGTAGAGTAGCAATGATTTTTTGTGGATTGGGGCTTGGATAGCAGGGAGGTTCATCATGATCTACTGTAGCCTCTTGAAGGTCGTCTGCTGCGCTTTTCCCCATTCAAAATTTTGCCATTTCCTAATCAATTTGGTGAAAGAAGAAGTGATTGATGCCAACCTAAGGATGAATCTTCGGATATATGAGACCTTCTCTGAAAAGCTCTTTAACTCCTTTACTGTGATTGGGAGTCTCATAGTTGTTATGGCCGTGGCTTTGGCCGGGTCCACGTCTATTCCCCTGCTGTGAACTAAGAAGCCCAGGAATTTCCCAGAGGACACTCCAAATGCGCACTTGAGAGGGTTCATTCTCAATTTGAAGGCTCTACACCTTTTGAATACCTTATTCAACATGTGGAAGTGCTCTTCTTTCCTCCTTGATTTAACCACTATGTCATCCACATAGTCCTCAAGTTTCTGATGCATCATATCGTGAAATATGACTGTCATTACTCGTTGATAAGTCGCACCTGCGTTTTTCAACCCGAAAGGCATCATAGTGTAGTAGAAGTTGCCCATGGGTGTTCTGAAAGCAGTTTTCTCCGCATCCCTTAGTGCCATTGTACCCACTGAATCCAACTATGAATGAAAACATGACGCTTCCTGCCGCAGAATCTATTAGTAAATCGGCAATGGGAACTCGTCCTTTGTACAGGCTCTGTTGAGATTTCTGAAATCTACGCAACATCTTATCTGTCTGTTTTTCTTCTTTACTGGTACTATGTTGGATAGCCAGCGCGGGTGTTTAATAGGCTTGATGAATCTTGCGGCTAACAATTTCTGTACCTCCTTGACTATTTGCCTTTCTATCTCGGTGTGGAATATCTTAACAGGCTAGGCCACTGGCTTAGCCTCTAGGTCCACATTCAACGTATGCGCCACTAGCCCAGAGTCCAATCTTGGGATTTCATTGTAGTCCCATGTGAAGAGGTCTTTGAACTCTTTCAACAGCAGTATCAGTTCTGATTTTTCCTTTTCTATCAGACTTGCACTAATTGAGATAGGCCTTGGTTCTTGTGAGTCAGACCCCAAGTCAACTTCCTCAAATTCTTCTTCTGCCACAACCTGTGCATCTTTTTCTGCCACAACTTCCTCATCTTTCTTTTCTTCTTCCTTCAAACTTTCTTGAGCCACGTAACACACCAAACTCCCGTGCTGCCATTCTTGGGTGGGGCCAGCTTGTATCTCACTCGTGGGCCCCGCGCGCCTTCATAGTTTGTACACAATCTTACCATCAGGACCTCAGATCCTGACACAGTGTGGTGTGTCCTCTGATTCTGCGGCGGGTGATTCCTTTCTCTTCTTCTTTCATGATAGCAATTCCCTTAGATTAGGTTCTAGGTCATTTTGGATGTCTTCCCACTTAGGTGTGAAAGTACCTCGTGGCTTTGATACTGAGCTTTCCCCAGATGGAGCCTTTGATCATAGAACATAGTTTCTAGTAAATGAGCCTTCGCTTGCTCGAACGGTGAGGGATTTTCTGCTATGCGTATTATCCTGCCATTCAATCTTCCCTTCACACACTGGTGGTAGGTGGATGGGACTAGCTAGTGCTTGTGCAACCATGGTCTCCCCAAAAGCACATGATAGGAAACTTCTGTCTTCACTACGTGGAATTGAGCTAAAGAAGCTATGGGACCCACTTTTAACCACAGCTAGATATGACCTGCGGTGTATTCACCCTTCCGCCAAACCCTGTTACTTCCATCTTTCTTTTTGAAATTCCTGCTGCTTGTAAAGTGCTCAATGGAATGAGGTTTACGGAAGAACTTGTATCTACCAAGGCCCTTTTGATGGGGATTTGATTTATGGATGCAGCTAAGTAGAGGGGCCTTCTGTGGTTCTGGTACCCCACTTCCATATCCTCATTACTAAAAGTGATTTCAGTTGATTCCTGTAAAAGGGCTCGGTCATCTGGGATTTCTGCTGATAAACATTCTACTCCTGCCCCGGAGGCGATGCTCACTAAAGCCTCTGTGGCTATCTTTCTTTCCTTTGCTGTGAGTCCCAATTGGTCAAACAATATTTTGAATTTGGAGCTCTGTTGTAAAGTGGTAGTTGCTGCGGTAGGCAGGATTGGATTCTCTTCTTCGTCCTCCCCTAGATCTGCAAAAATTACTACCGCCGCTACACCCTTCCCTTTATGGTTTGGGAGTGGGTTTCTTTGGATTTCTTGCTGGGATAGTTCTAGAGTTCCTTCTTTGATCCTGTGGTGCACCAGTCTGCGGAGCGCCTAACATTCTGCGGTAGGATGTTGCATGTAGTTGTGCAAATGGTAGAAGCGCAGATCCCTCCACTCCTCTTCTGTGGGCTCTCTAGAAACTTGGTTAGGCTTAAAAACTCTGTCTGCTATCCACTTATCTAGCAGCACATCTAACTCTTTTGGAGTGCATGGTATTGGCGGGGGAGTATTGTATTCTCTCCCATCAGTCTTCCTTCTCCGCTCACTAGTAGATACTGCCATAGCCTGCAGAGCGTTTCTTTTGTCCGAGCTTGGTTTTACCAACTGGGCAGTCTTCTTGGCTTTTTGCAACAGCTGTGCAAACTGGGAAATTTTCAAGTTTTCCAGGACCGCCCTGTACTCCCTGATCATGTTCGTCATACACATTTCCACCAATGTTCTTTCTTCACAATGATCATAGCAGTCGAGTGCTATGTCTCTGAACCTTTTGATATACTCCATTAAATCCTCACTACTTCTTTGCTTGGTTGCTTGCAGGGTTGCAAGCGTTATTGTTTCTTCTCCGTGGAAGTATTTGGTGCAAAATATGTCCACCATGTCATCCCAAGTTGGGATGGATCCTGGCTTCAAGCCAATGTACCAGGTGTATGCCTGGTCACATAGCGATTTGGAAAACTCTCGAAGACACAAGTCTTCATCTGCAATGTAAGGACCAAGAGTATCGATGAACTTACTCATGTGCTTAACGGCACTTCCCATCCTGCCATCATACTGTGCAAAGGCTCATGGCTCATACCTCTCGGGGTATGGTTTGCTGAGTACCCTTAGTGGGTAAGGAGGCCTTCGTGCATAGAATCTCTCCTTAGGTGCTCTGGCCCTCTCTTACTCCAAGAGGGCCGCTACTTCAGCCATAGTGACAAACGTTGTTCCGCATTCTGTGGGACACCTCCTGCTGGTGTCTCCTCTTTGGCTGCTAGCATACTTTGGGTCATGCTGGCTTCCTTTCTCCTTCGTTTTATCTATTTTTAGCTAACAGATTTCTTCCATCATTTGCTGCTGTGAGTGTTGCAAGGACTGCAACACTTTAATGAAGATGTTGGCATTGTCAGTAGGGATTCTTGGCTGTGGTTGGGGTTTAGCCCCCATTTTGCTGGCACTTTTCGTCTGGTTAGGCTGTTGTTGGTGAGGTGTTATTGGCCTGGACTCTACTTGTGATGGCACAGCACTTATGTTTCGCGTTGTCCTAGACTTTGAAGGCATTTGTTTGCCAGGGCTTCTGTCCTTATCTGCTTCTCAACTCCCCAGTGGAGTTGCCAATTCAATGTTGGGGCCTTTTTTTTGTTATATTTAAGGTTGGGCTGCCTTCTGCGGTGTTGGACCTAAGTATTTTGAGTAAGGGAGTTGAGACCGATCCAATTGCAACTCAATTTGGTCTAACTTGTGCGCAAACTATACCTTGTTTACCAAGAGCACGCTTACGGCAGGCAGAATTATTTTAGATGAATCGTGGCAGACATAATAATAATAATAGCAAAAGAGAGTACTTCAGCTACTTAATAAAAAATGACCAAATAATCCCTAATTAAGAAAGATAATTACAATAATAACAATCACTCTTATAAAGAAAGTGAAAGGAATAAGTGGTAATGTATGGGTTAATCAAAAAAGAAAAAAATCAAATCAAATCTGATCCACAAGAGCAAAACCAGAGAGGGAAGAACGTTTCTTCTCAACGTGAATAACCTCCCGGGGAAATCCTGTTGTGGAAGTTAATCACTTTAAGGGAAATAAACCTGAATGGTTGGTGCTTAGAAGAATCCTTTAGCTTTTGGCAGAGAGCAGGACTTTGATAGGGAGAGAGGGAATCAATTTATTGGTGCATGCCTGCCGATCTAACTCTTTGTTTTTTTTTTCTTTCTTAATTTTCCTTTTATCTTCCTTTTTTCCTTTCTTTCCTCCCTATTTGTTTTCTATTTCTTGGTTTTTTCTTAGAGGTTCTTGTTATCGTGATCGTTGTTCCTCTCCCCTACTGTACACAACAAGGGCCTCCTTTTATAGTGCCTGCCATGACCGAGTTTTACTATTTTAGCCCTTAATCACATTTGTCTGGTCTGGGTGTACTTGTCGACCACCACTGGGCCGTTTGTGTGCCACTCCCTATTACTAGACAAATAAGACTTTTTTGTTTGTGTGTCTGCCGTGGCACCCTTTCCTGCTACGATGTGAGTGCTCTTTCTCCCTATCCTTCATGACATGCACCTAGTGATTCCAACTCAGTCTTACTTTTTTTTGGTGGTATGTCATCATAGCAGGACATTTCCCCAAAAAGAGCCTGAGCAAGAACCTCAGAATAGGTTTTTCCCTTCTCCCCACCGCCAAACCATGCCCTTTTACCTTTGACCCATGACCTTCCCATGTCCCGGATTGGTTGGGTACAGGCTGGTGATGTCTAGGCCTTGCACGTGCCTCCCTTTCATATATGTTCAAAATTTGTCTGCTGCTCATGCGTTTGCCATAGTCTGAAAGCTTGCTTGCACAGTCTGCTATTCGTCCTTGACTCCTTATGTGAGCCATTTTCTGATTTCCCGCTCCCCTTAGGGGCTGGACTTTATTTGATGTTGGGCCTTGCCCTCTTTTAGCCTATCCCTTGACTGTTATCATTTCCTGCCATATCACTCTGTCATTCTTGCCGTGATATTATTTGACCCAAGCCTGCTGGGCCTCTTTGGGCTTGCTGCTTATTCTTCTCCTAGTGGCTCACTATGGCTATTGGTTTTCTATTGCATTTCTTGCGGGCTTCTGTGTCCCATGTGTTTTCTCTTGAGCATCCTTGGCCTATTTGCTTTCCTTAGGCTTCCTTGGCCCTTTTCCCAACTCTACATTTCCATGGGCTTTTACTAACTTCATTAGGCTTCCCTGGCCCAATTACCTTATCCTCATCCTTAGGGCTCATGGGCTTGTCATCAACCCCCTACTTTCTTTGCTTTCATTACTTTAGGCTTGCTGTGGCCCATTCTCACTTTTCTACATCATATACTGCCTATGGGTTTGCTACTTCTTTCTTTCTAGGCTTCTTTAAGCCCATTTGCCTCCTCAAGGTCCATTTGTTTATTTCATGGGCCTGTGATCCATTATTCCTGCCACTTGGGCCTAATGGTTTTGCTATTTATTTGCCAACTATTTTCTGCCTGTGTTGCTGGGCTTCTTCTTTCCTTTCCAAAATGACCATCAACAAGTGGTTGTGTAAAGTCACATAACCAAAACTCGAAGGCCAGGTGATCGCTAAAGCTAGGAACGCCCGAACAATACCAAAGTCTCGACCACTAGTTAGAAACTCGGTGGGGATTCAAACTACCTATAGGATTGATTGGATCGGGGTGTGAACCCGAAATAAATTCATTCTCTTTTGGCTGAAAAGTCAATCTTCCTCAAGACAGCTGACCGAGGCAAAACCTACTGCTCAAGTTTGACGAATGCCGTTCATGAGCTGGTAAAGTCAAGATCAATCAACTGGGATCGGATTGCCACACTCGGCTTTCCTGGTGAAATGAAAAGAGTCGCTTTCCTTACTGACTGAACACCATCCCCATCTCTATTTGAGACAGATAGAGTTTTCACATAAATGCCTTGACTTGCCTTTATATTATGTGCAGGTTGTAGATATAAGTCTTAGCATTCAACCTCAATTATTTATGTCTTCTAGTCAATGATAACCCAAAACAATACTATAAAAAAGTAGATCTGGTGGTGTTATTGGCTTTTTGCTTGACATTAAGACTGAAAAGGTGGAAATATAGTAGAAAAGGTTTAAATAAAGTAGAAAAGGTTTATTGGCACTGACAATTTCATGGTGGTGTGATTGGCTTATTGCTAAGTGCTCAAATTTGTTGTTGTTTTTTTCTTTGATTTATTACATTTTTGTAATGGTTGTTTAGAGTTTTGAATATATTGATTTTTATATAACCCTCCCTTTTTGATCTTATTTTGTCTTGTTTTTGTATGTGTTTTTTGTTTTAAGAGGAGAGAGACATAAAAAGCATGTAAATATATCTATTTACCCTTGCTTTTAATAGAGGTTGGTTACGGAAAACAAACGAAATTTACCACAGGTGAGTTAAGTGACATTTTTCAAACCACAGGTAGACAATGTGATTTTTGCCCAAATCACAGGTGGGTTATGTGTAATTACCCATTTTAAATAATATCACACGTATTTTTACACTTTTTTACTTACACATATTTCAAAAAAATACAAACAACGTTATTAGAATAAAGTTATCAAACGGTCCCAAATAACTAAGAAAATGGTAGAAAGAACACAAACGTAGTAAAAAATAAAAAAGATACGACGGTACTGCTACGGACTCTAATAAATATCATCTTTTTTGGGGGCTGCCTCAAATACTGATGGGATTGCAAACGCTCTGGAGCCATTTTAGCTTGTCTTCATACAGTTCTGAATCCTGGAGCTGATGCAGGAAGCCACCTGACCACTGAATCACCTGTTCAATAGCATCTTTAATCTTTTTCATACTTGCAGGGTCAAGCTTGGCACCAATCTTCTCATCATTGATGATATTCCTCATCGTGTACGCATTGTTTTCCAATCTCATTATAAATAAGTCATATTTATTGGAACTTTGAAATAGATTTTTATTTAGAACAAATTATCTTAATAATTGTTTCTTTTTTTGTATTTTTTTTTCAAATTATAAAAAAACCTATGTTTCTGGAAACAATTATTGAGATAATTTGTTCTAAACAAAACTCTATAAGATAATTTGTTCTAAATAAAAGTCTATTTCAAAGTTCCAATAAATATGACATACTACATTAATAAAATCTCTCTTACTCCTCATAAAAAAAAAAAAAAAAAAAAATCTCCCTTACTCAAAATTTGTGAATTAAAGGAAATCACTTGTTATTTAAAATTATTTAATAATTAAATTTATAGTTTTAATTAAAAATCGGTGTAGATATATATATATATATATATATATATATATATATATATGTCTACTTACTTTAATAATTATTATTTTTATGGAAAACATAAGTGAAATCAACAGAAGTGTAGAACTCCTAAAAATAAAAAAAACAGAAGTATAGAACTCCTGTTCAGGTATTCCAATTGCTAAAGTGAGTTTGGTTTCTTCATCAAAAAGAGGGCAAAAAAAAAAAAAAGAAAAAATAGTTGAGTCGGTTTCGTTTTCGATTCGGATTCGAATTAATGCAAAAAAAGCCAATTACAGCCTGACTCGCACCGAGTCCTGCCACAATATATATTTCTTGCTCTTTCTTTCAATCGTGTAAACGCTTGAATCAAATTCTCGTAAGAGCACAGAACATGGGCAAGCGCAAGGGCAATGGCAAGGAAAAAGCCGTAAGAAGCGAAAAACAATCTTCAAGTCTTACCATAGACAGTGAAAACTCGATCACCAACCAAGAACAAACCGATGTTTTCTCAAAATTGTCAGAGGAAATCTTATTGTAAGTACTCTCGCGCTTGCCAGCAGAAGACGTATGCAACATCAGGAGTGTATCAAAAGGCATCAACAACTTGACAAGAAGGCCAGACTTCGCAGCCAAACACTTCCGTAATTGCAAAACTAATTTCGCGGGGTTCTACCACCAGAGTTTTGGAATGGACTGGGAATGGTGGCACAACGAGAGTGGTCGATGTCACGATGACCCTAATTTTATTCCCATAGAACCCGAAGCTGATCGTTTTGTAGATTCTTTGTTCAATTTCTTAAAGAAGGAAAGCGACGATGATGTCGAGGTTATTGATTCTTGCAACGGTTTATTACTTTGCTGCATTTACGCTAGGATGGTAATGTACAAAACAACATGGTTCGTTTGTAATCCTTTGACCAAGAAACATGTCACTCTTCCTTATCCCAAACGATCTACCTTGGTATATTATGGGTTACTCGCAGACACAACCAATTTTGGCTATCTTCAATTTAAAATAGTTTGTATTTTTAGTTCGAAAGTCGATGACTATTGCTCCATGTTGTCTGTTTTTTCATCAGAAACGGGTGAGTGGAAGGAATTGGAGAGAGACTTCCACCTTTATGCCACTATTCGGTGATGGGTTCGAAGGTTGTATGCAATGGCAGTCTATTTTGGGATTGTCTCGAAGGTCACATTCTTGTATTTCACTTGAACAAGAAAAGTAAATCACATTGCTACGAGTTGATTGAGACTCCTCGTGCTCCGCTAGGAAGGTCACTCTGGAAATCCAATGACAAACTTTTCTGCTATTGCCATGGATTTAATGATGAGTTTCCTGTTTGGTCTCTCTCTATCAGTGATGAGGAGGAACTTGAGTGGAAGGTTGAAGGTTGCAAGGAGTTTGAGATGTTGACAGAAGATGTCAGCAACGGAGTTGCTAATTCGTTGACTAATATAAGGGTGCAAAAACCACGCGTTATGTTTAATATAATAGGTTTCAACCCTGAATCCAATGTGATTTATGCGTGGAAAACAGGTTTTATTATAGGATATGAATTTCAGAAAGGAATTTAGAGACCTACAATGTTGCATGTGACTGTTTACCAAGTTGTATCTTACCATGTGATCATAACTTTGCGCCAATTCAGATTGCCAATATGAAAGAAGAGGAAGGCTATGTTGATGTGAAGAAAAACAAGGAAAAAAGAAAAGGCAAACATGTTGCCCCACGTTCTCAAAGAACCAAGTGATCTGTTGGTTTACAATGGACTCTCCATGAGCGATTGCGCTAATTTGTCTATTGTTTTGTATTCCTGCCACTATTTTCTTTCTTTTTACTTTCTGTTTTTATTTTATTGCACTTTTTTGGTTAGGTTATCATATTGATTTCTCCAAAAATAAGAGTGCCAAATATATTAAAGATAATATTATGTTATGTTAAAAACATCTCTTTTTCTCTCAGTTATTTAATTACTCAAACTCCTTGACCATATCATAATCTAGCTGTCCCTCCAATATTTAGCATTTTAACATATAAAGTTGGGAAAAGTCTGTTACAATGTAACTGTGTTTTCACGAACTGAAATTGTGAGTTTAACTCATGATTTTAGTTCGTGAAAACGGTATACACAGTGTGTGCAACACCTTGTTTTTAATAAACATCCCCCTAGCTATATAAGTTTATTGATTGTGAGCCAAGGAATTGAGGATGTTTCATTATTGATTTGGAATGTAGGGTTCCCTGGATCATGCGTGCAATCAGATGGACACATTTTTAACATTATTCAAGCCACCATACATGTGAGGCTAACCCTTCAATGCTCATCAATTTTTACTCTATACTAGTAACCTACTATAAATAAGAGAACCAAAGAGAGGGTAGAGGTTGCGAAGTTTTGGGTAAGGAAGTAGAGAATAGAGTAACAAAGAGGCGATACTAAGAGAAAGGGAAGTAGTATTCAAAAGGGAGAGAAAAGTGATCTCATTGAGCCTCCTAATTGCGAACGACCCAAAGTAGGAAATCCTATCCCACCATACAAATAGGTTGTGCATCCAAGTGAGGCCCAGCCCATTAGCCTCACTTACGACCTGCACACCTAGCATTACTCCACTTAATGTGGACAATTTTATTTATTTAATTTAGGCAAAATATTATTTTTAAATTAAAAAAATTAGTGGAAATATAAATAATTTAATGATATATATGAGGGATGTGACTGAATTTAAATGTTAAATAAAATGATATGAGGAAAAAATAAAAATAAAATACATAACAATAAACACTAACTTATCCAAATAATTCTATGTAATATAATAATAGTACATTCCTATATGCTATGTTTAATTATTTATAATGCAATATGATAATATTTAACAATCAAAGTCATAAAAAAAAAAATAGAGATGCAAGAAAAATAAAAATAAAAATCCACCAAAAAATTGAGGGAGAAAGAGTAGAAAATAACCACTTTTTTGTGAAAGAAAATTATATAAAGAATGGAAGAGTGAATGAAAAATTTATACTAAGAGGATGGTAATAAAAAGAAAAAAAATAAAGGAAGATAAAAGGAAAGAGGAAGAGTGATATCAAGGTAGAATGTTTGGAGAGATGAAAAGGTAAAGAGAATGAGAAAGATTGGAGAAAGTGTAAATGTTAAAAAAAAATTAGTACAATTTGACGAGCACAATTTTTTTATATTTGAATTTAACTAAAATATTACAATTTTTATTTTTTAAAACAAAAAGAGAGAGAAAATATAAATAATTTAATGATAAGGAGGATGTGGTTAAATTTTAATATTGAGTAAAATAGAAGAGAAGAAAAAAATAAGAAAACTTAAAAGATATAACAATAAACACTAAATTATCCAAATTATGCTATGTAATGGAATACTATTTTATTTTTATCTACTATCTTTAATTTTTTATAATGTTATCGGATAAAATTTAACAATCAAAGAGAAAAATAATAATAACTTAAAATACAAAACTAAATCGTATCAACCTAAATTAGAATTCTTAAAAACACAAAAATTTATCAAACTAAAGTGGAGATGCAATAAAAAAATAAAAATCAACCAAAACATTGAGAGAGAGAGAGAGAGAGAGAGAACCTTTTTGTGAGAGAAAACTATGCAAAGAATGGATAAGAGTGACAAATTTATAGGAAGAGGGAAGGGATAAGAAGAGACAAATAAAAGAAGATGAAGGGAAAGATGAATAGCAATATTAAAGTAGAGGGTAGTGGGGAGATGAAAAGGTGAGGGAAGAAGAAAGGTTGAAGAAAATGTAAATATTTATAATAAAAAAAATGAACGTAAAAAAAATTATAGGAAAATTGGAAATAAAAAAGAAATATACATAGATGTTAAAACCGACAAAGATGAATATGTAAAGTCAATAATTTATTTTTATATTTTTTTTTGTAAAAAAAATAGGAATAAATAATAATTATGTGGCGAATGACGTGACGATGAGGTGGCGCAACAGGAGTTTAGCAGCAATAAATGCCATGCTTCAGCTTTTAGTAATACTAGTCGCAGACTCGCGCGATGCGTAAAAAATTTAATATGATTATTTTTTATTAAATAATTATTGAATTAATATATTAGATTGTATATTTTTAAAAGTTCAATATGTGTTATTTGAAATTATGTTTTAAATTGGAAGTTTTTTGTAGTCAGGTATTATATATGGTGAGATATGTATGAAAACACAATGCAATAAAATTTTTTTTTTAAAAATTGATAGTGTGAGAACTATTAGACCAAGTTGTAACTAATTATACTTTGTTTATGACTATACAAATGTATGCAATTCAACTCTTATAGGTACATTTTCCTCCAAAACATAGATCTACATCTCTTTATTCCTCACAATTGAAACTAAGTGAAAAAATAAATAAAGATAACTATACAATATATCATTATCAATAAATCATATATCATATAGTGAAAATAGAAAATAAAATAAAATGCAAAAAGAAAAAAATTCTATAAGTATCTATACATAAAAACATTATTAGCTTAATGATGCTCTATAGTAAATTATATTTTATCTTATTCTCTTTTTGACATTTCAATAAAGATGATCAACTAAGCAAAGTAAAAGTTTACCAAGAAAGTTCAAATTCACTAAAAATTTGATGGTGGAGACGCTAATTATTTGTCATAAAATGACCAAATTAAAAATAAAAAAAGTCTAGGAACTTATAGCAAAATGTTTTCCATACAAAATTTTAGTAGGAGAGAGACTAATAGGCCCTCCACTTTTTTCAAGACATAAGAGATTATAAAAGATCATACATCTTTTGCCTACCCTTTTCTCTTTCTCAATTTCACATTACTAAAGAAGTATTTGAAGCTAAAAACATTGTGAATACATGTCTATTTAGTGAAAGCCCATTTTTAGGCACATTCAAATTCATAGCCATGTATAAACTCAAATTTCTATTTAAAAAAAAAAAAAAAACTACATATTAACTCAAACCAAAATTCAACCAAAACTGTAAGAGTGATTTGTGCTGGGAAATTTGAAAAATACAACAAAAAAAAAAAAAATCAAATAAAAAAACCATCAACCTAAATTAGAGTTATAAGAAAGAACAAAAATAGAGAGAGAGAGAGAGAGAGAGAGTACTCACAATTTTTGTGTAGAAAAAATGTGGATTGAATGGAATAAATTATATCAAATTTATACAAAATAAGATTGGGAGAAGAAAAGTCAAAATATAAGAAAGAGAAAATGATGAAGGAAGTTTAATGGTAAAGTAAATAATAGTAGGGAGATAAAGAGGCAAAGAGGGAGGGGAAAAGTTGGAGGAAGAGAATAAGCGTTTTTTTTTTTCTTTTTCTTTTTTTAAGAATAGGAAGATGAAAAGTTTAAATATTCGATTTTAACAATTACTTGAAATTAGAAAGAAGAAAATGAAAATTTGAAATCAATTTGGGTAGTTGAATATAATCAAACATTTGCATCTAATGAATAGTAACATTTGTAATGAATAGTCAAACATGTGCATATATCCACTAAAAAGATAATAAATTATTCAATTTTAACAATTACTTGAAATTAGAAAGAAGAAAACGAAAGGATGAAATCAGTTTGGGTAGTTGAATATATAATATTTGCATTTAAAACAAATTAATAGTAACATGTTGAATAGTAATGGAGTGCTTTAACAAGTTTATCCATGAACTATATTTGATTATTTTATATAAAATAAAATAAAAAAATCATAAAAGAATTTTTTTTTTTTTTAGTATGACATGGTTGATGAGGTGGCTCAACAGGATTATAGCAATATTAAATTCTATGTCTCAGCTTTTAGATATAATATAGATATAGATTTGCGTTTTGGATTCCATATTTGCATAATGAAGTTCCTAGTCCCTACATTGATTCCTGTGTCTTTCAAGAGAAAAGTTGCATATTTTAATTCCACAAAATAGTACGTGAAGAATTATCATTGGAGGCACAAGTTGCTTTGATCAACTCATATAATTTAATTTTGATATGACCAAGTAGTAAATATCCAAGAGGAATGGTAAAGGAAAATGTGGGGAGAGGTAATTTAATAGGTTGCCTTTAACAACTTCTTGTATAGTATGGCAGGACAAGACATACAAGACAAACTAATATCCTCACCTAGGCTTTTAGAAAAATCCCAAGGCCTGGTGTTGTTAATGGTATTCTTGGATTGACTCAGGAGCTGATAGTTGTGTACCGTCTACCTCCTTTGCTTCTCTTCACAACCCAAATAAAAAATATTTAGGGTCTATTATTTTATGTCAATTCCATCACAAAATTAAAAAAATTTACCGAATACAAGCTTACCCTTTATCAAGAGCTCGAACAATTTGTTCCCTTTTATTTTTTGGAACTTGCTATTGGATGGTTTATACATATAATTTAAAGACTCTTAAACTCCAAACAAACTGACAATATTTTTTTATGTTGCATAAGAGTTCCGGACATTCTCTAACTGCTTGTCCACAGAATAAATTGTGCTCATGTCCATAACTATTGCGGTTCAATTCTCGGAATGGCATATTAGTTTGATATCATACCCTACTTTCATTTACATTGATATCTTAAAACTTCAATGGCACAATTCTAAACTAAAACAGGATAATTCCAAAACCGAGCTAGACAGGTTCATGCTCATCCTCATCAATTGATATAAAATGGCAAAACCAGAAATTAGAAATCATATTATCAGAATTTCCAACAAAGTCCAAATTACTAGCAAATAGTAGTAATAAAGATTTGGGAAAATAAAGTCGGAATATGTTGTGCTGTTGTGACAAGAGAGGTGCTGCTCAAATTTATTGCTGGTGTCTATAAAATCCTCGCAATGATGGGATTGCAGATACTCTCAAGCGTTTCCAGCTTGTCCTCATACTCTCCTGAATCCATGATCTGGAGGCCATCTAACCACTCAATCACCTGTTCAATAGCTTCTTCCATCTTTTGCTTACTTGCAGGGGCAAGCTTTGCACCAATCTTCTTATCATTGATAGTTTTCCTTAGGTTGTAGGCATAGTCTTCCAAAGCTACCATAGCCTAAACATTCTCCTTGTGTTCCTCATCTTCGGCCTTGTATATCTCTGCATCCTGGACCATCCTCTCAATCTCTTCACTGGACAATCTTGCCTTGTCATTGGAGATAGTCATCTTCCTCCCCACACCGGACGTCATCTCCTCAGCAGAAACCCTCCTTCCTGGTGGGAATGGCAGTATTCCTGGGAATCAAAATAGACATCTGTGATCCACGAATCGCTACACCAAGGGATAGTGGGGTGACATCTAAGAGAATGATGTCTTTAAGTTTCTCATTTCTCATACCAGTCAAGATTGCAGCTTGAACAGCTGCCCCATAAGCTACAGCCTCATCCAAATTAATGCTCTTGCAAAGCTCTTTCCCATCAAAGAAGTCTTGCAACAACTGCTGCACCTTGGGAATTCTGGAAGAACCACCTGTAACAACAACATCATGGACCCAATTCTTGTCCACCTTAGCATCAATTAAACACTTCTCCACAGGCTCTATACACTTCCTGAACAAATCAAAATTGAGATCCACAAATTTGGCACGGGTAATATTTGAGAAGAAATCAATGCCATTACATAAAGAATCAACTTCAATGGTAGTCTCAATTGTAGAAGAAAGAATCCTCTTTGCTTTCTCACAAGCAGTTCTCAACCTCCTAAGAGCTCTTGAATTCCCACTAATGTTGACCTTGTACTCCTTAAACTTTTCAACGAAGTGCTTTACCATTCTGTTATCAAAGTCCTCACCTCCGAGGTGTGTGTCTCCAGCAACGGCTTTCACTTCAAAGACGTCATTCCCAACAGTAAGTAGTGAGACATCAGCAGTACCACCACCTAAATCAAAAATCAATACATTTCTCTTCCCAGTGCCGCTTGACTTGTCGAGACCATAAGCAATGGCTGCAGCGGTTGGTTCATTAATTATTCGCAGAACATTAAGGCCTGCAATGCCACCAGCATCCTTTGTGGCCTTACGCTGGGAGTCATTGAAGTAGGCAGGGACAGTAACAACTGCATTTTTCACAATTGTGCCCAGGTAGGCTTCAGCCATCTCACGCATCTTTTTTAGGACCATAGATGAGATCTCCTCTGCAGAGAAGTGCTTTTCTTCGCCCTTATAAGTGACAACAATCATAGGCTTATCACTAGGACCTTTAACAACTTTGAATGGCCAAAGGTTGATATCCCTCTGAACCAAGGGATCACTGAATCTCCTTCCAATCAACCGCTTTGCATCTGCAATATAGTATCCTTTTAAGAAATAAATACCTCAAATGAAAAGAAGGAAAAACTACTAGATAAAAAGATACATTAGTCCATGAATCATTTGTAGTAAAATTTGTAATATTTTTAACATGTGCCAACACCAATTGCATTCATTTCCACCAATCAATCAAATGGTAGGAGATTCAATGCCACTAAACCAATCAATTGCTTTGCATCTAGATATTTACAATTACTAAAGCAAAAAGAATTCATAATTGATGCATATGGAAAAAACTATTAGTTCTTTGAATAGTTTTTACTATTAACGTGTTGAATTCTTATCCGACATTGAACTCTCAATTAATGCAGACATTGTCATATATGAATGCTACAAAACATTTTTAAGGTGACATAAGTGGTGAAAATTATATTTCAAACCCTATAGTTTAAGGGTGTAATGAATTAAACTCTTTAATTTAAAAAATAACATATTTAAATCTAAGGATTCAAGATGAAAAGTTTTAAAAAGTAACAAATTAAACCTGAACCAATTTAAGTGAAATAGCATTGTGCTTGGGGAGTAAATATTTGTTGATGCTTTAATCCATTACTTGTTGAAACCCTATGGTTTAATTTAGAATTTAATTTGTCGTTATTTATAACTTTAAAGTTTAATTTTTTTAACTTTTGAAATTATAAGATATATTTTGTTTAGCAACTTTTAAGGAAAAAAAATTGTTACGGCACCCTAAATTATAAATTTAAAATGTTTTTCTTTTCTTCCTTTAGTTTTCTGCTGTGAAGTGTGAACTATCTAAAATGAAAATGCACAATAATTTTGTATAAAAAAAAAAGAAAAAAAAAAAAGAAGGAAAAATCATGAAAATAAGTTTCCGATCCTTTTCTCTAAGAGAGTATATCATACACGCGAGCAATAAAAATCAAAGTAGTTGGTGGATGAGAATTAAGATTTAAGAACATAGAACTTTTAACAGTGATCACATACAGTCCGAAACAAAGTAACAGCAAGTCAGCAACAACAACGTCTACAATCCCCTTTCCACAGTCGACCAAATATATAATTTCCATTCCTCAAAACTAGTTACCAAATAATATTTCCACATAAAAGAAAGAACACAGGCACAGACACGCAATATCTTTAGTATATGAATTGATGTTGGTAAGTGAAAACCAAGTTATGAAAAACTTTTTTGAAGATTACCGAAGACAGAGTTGGTTGGGTTCCTGACTTCCTGGCAACCTGGTTTATGGCAGCATCACCAACCAAGCGTTCGGCAGGAGTAAAAGCAACATAGGAGGGCGTGGTCCTGTTACCCTGATCATTCACTATTATCTCTACTCGTTCATGTTGCCACACTGCCACACGAGAACGTTGTACCCAGATCGATCCCAATTGCCGGTCCCTCTCCTTGGTCGTTGGCCATTGTTGTCCGGAACGGGGAGTTCAAAGACTTAAGTACACCAAAATGAAGTAGATGAACGGAGACTAAGGCACTTTAGGTACTGAAAAGTTAAAGACGGTATTCCTTATATGCTCCTAAGGGGGAGCTTTTAGTGAACCAAAACAATGTATTTGAAAGAAGACTATGAGACACTTAGCCATTGAAAGGTTGTTTCAGTACTTGTTCCTTATTAATGATTCCAATTCGTCTCTTTCTGTTCCCAAAAATGTTTCATTTAGTGGCTCCTACTTTCTAGAGATGATGCAATGCTTCGTGAAACTCTGTAACTATCCCTGTTCTTAGTATTCATTGGGAATTTTTTTGATTTCTAATAGTAGTAGCTTATTTGCATAATGCGATTAAAAAAAAGGTTAAAAGTTGACTTATTTTTAAAAGTTTAAAGTTAAATTATTTGAAATAGGGTCATGTTAACGAGTGCCGTAGGACATTGATTAACAATCCAATTAAAGAAAATTTTTATAGGAAAAGAAAAAAAAAGTAATTAATTTTTTGACAGCTTTTTCCATTCCCATAAAAGTGATATCAAAACTTTCTTAAAATGGATTCTTAACCAATACTCCAATGGCACTCGTTAACATTTCCCTTTGAAATAAAGTTTAGACAAAAAATAGTGTGTGACTCACAAACAGTAGATAATTTAATCAATAAGCTAGATTTTTAATCGGTTGTTAAACGTACACTTAGCCAAAAAACTCTAGAGCTATATGATTCAAATGGATATATAATCTATATATATAATAATAGGTGAAGTTGAGAGAAACTCAAATTAGAATTCCAATTTTGCGTCATGTATCCTAAATTATTTATTCTTAAAGAGTTTTATTTTTTAATTTTTGAATCAAATGTAAGACCACATTATAAATATTCATCAAAGTGAGTTATTAAGTACAAAAACTAAAGAATCTAGGATAAATGAATCGTAAAAAAAAAAAAAAAAAAAAAAGTGCTTCACAATAATTAAAAAAAAAACCAAGGACAATTTACATTTTATACCTAATAATATCTTTACAAAATTTTTTAAAGAGTTAACAAAATATAAAAATGACTATCAATAGTATTTAAATTATATATATATGAATTATATTATGCATCTTATTGTATATCTTTAAGTATATCCATGCATATGCATGGAGTTACAAGCTAGTTAATATAATGTAATTACACATCCAAGTGTGAGGTATCCCATGGAGAAATATTATACCTTCAATTTACTTCTACTTTTTTGTGTGGCTAATTATATAACACCTATTGTCGGGGAGATAACACTTTGAGAAGAGTTCAATTAAGTACTTGTCACTCAATCTTGTTATTGATATCTCATATATGATTTCAATACTTAACTTATAATTAACACATTACTCACACTTGAATATTCCAAATTGAAGATAAACTATAGTTGAAACTTTAAGGCTGCAGGGAGTTTGAGTCTTTGAGATGTTGACAGAAGATGTTAGTAAAAAACTAGCTAGTTTTTTTTTTTTTTTTTTTTTTTTTTTTTTTTTTTTTTTTGAGAAGTTAAAAAAAAAAAAAAAAAAAAAAAAAAAAAAAAAAAACACTAGCTAGTTGGTTGACTATAACCGGCGAAGAACATGGGTTGTGTTTAATATAATAGGTTTCAAACTTGGATCCAATGTGATTTATTTTATTTTATTTTTGTTGTTGAATGAAAAAGTTATTGCTCAAACCCAAACGGGGGAAAAGAAAAAGAATTGGGCTTGACCTCATTTCTATCCAAGGCTTGCACTAGGGTTACCCATGGGTCAGTTCGGGTTGGTTTTAGACTAAACCTAAACCTCCAATAAGAGACCCGCCTTTGACCTTTAATAACCACGGGTCAAGTCGAGTGGATGACGATTAGATTTAGTTGAAATCCATGGAGTGACAGTGAGGTGAGTCACCGAATTTGGTCAAGATCTCACCAAATCTAATTGGGATCTTGTCAGATTTGAGACTGAGACAGAGAGGATGAACAGTGGTTTTCGGTGAGCTATATGTTCTTCTGTCGACTATGGGTAAAGAAGTATTAAAAAAAATATTGCATGTGATGGTAATGGTGTATATAGACTGATTTGGGTGATTTTTAGAGTTAGACGTCCAAAATTTACCTCATATGCTATTATACATTGACTGAAATAAGTGTTTTGAGAGGCCAAGCCAGTAAAGCAATTAATAAACGCAAAACTTGTGCCAAAATCAGTTTAAAGGGAGTCTCGTCGAAACTGGTGTTTAATGAAATCCACATTTATTTTTTTTGTTGTTTCTGCAAGATTTAGGAAGATTTTAGACCCTTTTTGTGTTTTGTTGTGCCTTGATTTTACTCACTGAACAAGGCTCAAAATTTGTTGGTGTTTTATTTTACTTCAATTGAGCTTTTCTAGGTAGTACTTCTCTACTTTACCCAGTTTCATTTTATTTTTACCTGTTCACACTTCGCACCTTTCAAATTCGATTGTGTAGCTGTGTACTGAAACAGAATTCAACGACACCAAACTATGGGTTGCGGGCCGGAACCTAAATCCTTATCAGTGGACACGTCTTCAAAATTTCTAACCGTTGCCTGAAAATGACATACAACCAACAAGAAAGCACAAGACCGCAAAAAAATATGTAGACAAAGACAAAATAGTAGCACTGGTAAGTGGTAACATAGTTCTAACCATTACATCCGTTGAAATGACAAGGTGCTACGACGGACTCTAATAACTATCATCATTTTGCTGAAAGGGTCTGGCTCAAATTTATTATTGCTTTCCATAACTCCTGATGGGATTGCAAATGCTCTCCAGCCATTTTAGCTTGTCGTCATACAGTTCTGACTCCACGAGCTGGAGGTCATCTATCCATTGAATGGCCTGTTCAACAGCATCTTTAATATTTTTCTTAGCTGCAGGGGCAAGCTTGGCACCAATCTTCCCATCATTGATGTTATTCCTCATGTTGTAGGCATAGTTCTCCAAAGCTTCCTTAGCCTTAACCTTCTTCCTGTGTTCATCATCTTCAACCTTGTACATCTCTGCATCCTTGACCATCCTTTCAATCTCTTCACTGGACAGTCTTGCCTTATCATTGGTGATAGTGATATTCCTCATCACACCAGTGGTCTTCTCCTTAGCTGAAACATTCAAGATGCCATTACTGTCAATGTTAAAACAAACTTTTACGCTAGCAACACCCCTGGGTGCTGGAGGAATACCAGGAAGGTAAAATTGTCCCAACAAGTTGTTATCGCAAGTTTTTGCTCTTTCACCCTCGTAAACAGAGATCAATATTTCTGTTTGGTTGTCGAAGATAGTGGTGTAGTTCCCCTCCTTCTCAGCAGGAATGGCAGTATTCCTTGGAATCAGAACAGACATATCCTCCCTAATTCCAATCGATATGCCAAGAGACAAAGGGGTGACATCTAAGAGCACGATATCTTTAAGTTTCTTATTTCTCATATCAGTCAAGATTGCAGCTTGAACAGCTGCTCCATAAGCTACAGCCTCATCCGGATTAATACTCTTGCAAAGCTCCTTCCCATCAAAGAAGTCTAGCAACAACTGCTGCACCTTGGGAATTCGGGAAGAACCACCAGAAAGAACAACAACATGGACACAGCTCTTGTCCATCTTAGCATCACTCAAGCACTTCTCCACAATATCGATACACTTCCTGAACAAATCAATATTGAGTTCCGCAAATTTGGCACGAGTAATAGTTGAAAAGAAATCAATACCATTATATAAAGAATCAACTTCAATGTTAGTCTCAATTGCACAAGAAAGGATCCTCTTTGCCTTCTCACAAGAGGTTCTTAACCTCCTAAGAGCTTTGGAGTTCATACCAATGTCCACCTTGTGTTGCCTCTTAAATATTTCAACAAAGTGATTCACCATTCTATTATCGAAGTCCTCACCTCCAAGGTGAGTGTCTCCAGCTACGGCCTTCACTTCAAAGATACCTTTCTCAATGGTAAGTAGTGAGACATCTGCCGTACCACCACCCAAATCAAAAATCAACACATTTCTCTTTCCAATACTGTCTGCAATCTTGTCTAGACCATAAGCAATGGCTGCGGCAGTTGGTTCATTGATTATACGCAGGACATTCAGGCCTGCAATGTCTCCAGCATCCTTTGTAGCCTTACGCTGGGAGTCATTGAAGTAGGCAGGGACAGTAACAACCGCATTCTTCACAGTTGTACCCAGGTAGGCTTCAGCTATCTCACACATCTTTTTTAGGACCATAGATGAGATTTCCTCGGCACCAAAGTGCTTCTCTTCGCCCTTATAGTTGACCACGATCATAGGCTTATCACCAGAACTTTCAATGACCTCGAATGGCCAAAGTTTGATATCGCTTTGAACCAAGGGATCAGAGAATCTCCTACCAATCAACCGCTTTGCATCTGCAATATGATACCCTATTACGAAACAAATACCTCTAATAGTAGAGGAAAAAATTGTGACAACAATGGATCACAAGAAGCAGCAAGATTAGATATAATGACTTTTTTTTTCTTACAAATATATTTTTTATTCGTGAATTTAAGGAATGGAAGAGGACATTTTGTAGCTCATGCGACTAATAAGATGGTATAAAAAGAGGGGAATATATATATATATATATATATATATATATCACATGAAGCAGCTGTTTTTTTTTTTTTTTTTTTTTTGAGCAACATGAAGCAGCTGTTGATAACATTGTGATCTCAAGAAAAAATCTTAATCTTGATTAGAGCTGATAATACAAGTTTGAAATTTATAAAATCTTGAAAATTACAATTATTAAAACGAAGAATTCATATTTGATTCTGAATTGGAATAAGAGTTAGTGTATAAGTTTTTTACTATTGAAGATGTGAATTCTTATCCTCCGACATAGAATCCTGAATAAATGACGTTGTGATATATGAGTGCTTTTAAACATTCTTAAAGCAGTTTAAGCGGTGAGTATTAAGAATTTAAGATCAAAATTAAACAGTGATTACATACAGCCCGACATACATCCAAATATATTTTGCTTTACACAAAACTCATTATTAGGGTCCAATTGGTAAGTGGACATGGTAACTCCACTGACAACTCCTAGTGTCAGTGCTTATAAGTATAGAGTTCAAATCCCCTTTCTTAATTGATTCTCTCTGGATCTAATAGAATTTACAGTTAATTTGAGGTTAAAAAAAATATCTTTGCGTATTTAAAAAAAAATTGAAAAAAAAAATTATTAAAAGAAAAGTTAGAAAGACTATCTTTTTTTCTTTTGACCCAGTCACAATTTAATAAAAATAAAAATAATTATATTTGGAATTATTATTCAAAAAGGCCATTAATGTGAGTAGAAAAGTAAGTGATTAAGAATAACATTAACCCCCAAAAAAAAAAAAAAAAAAAACTTTGAAGATTACCGAAAACGGAGTTGGTGGGGTTCCTGGCGACCTGGTTCTTGGCGGCATCACCTACTAAGCGCTCTAGAGGAGTGAAAGCAACGTAAGAGGGAGTGGTCCTGTTACCTTGATCATTCACTATTATCTCTACTCTTTCATTTTGCCACACTGCCACACATGAATACGTTGTACCCAGATCAATCCCAATCGCCAGACCCTCTCCTTGGTTCGACATAGTCGTCGGGAACGAGAAGACCAAACACCTTTGTAAACTGAAACTAAAGTAGCTGAAAGTAGACTATGAGGCACTTCAGAGCTGAAAGTATACTTTAGTAAAGCAAAACGGAATAGAATAGAGAAGAAGTGTCTTTTATTTTTTTGACAAGCTATAAAACTTAACCCCGAAGTTCACTTATAATATACATATCTCAGTGACGAGTTTTTTCTTTACTTTTTATTTTAGAGCCTCAGTGATGTGTTTTTCTATTACTTTTTATTTTAAAGCATTGTTTGGAAAGCGTTTATTTAATTAAAATTAAAAGTTTTTTTTGTTAAAATTATTGTAAATAAAACTGAAAGCTAGCTGAAATAGTACATTGAGACTTATAAATAGTATTAAAAATACAATAGAACCTATAAATAGTAGTAAAAATAAGCTAAATAATAACAAAAATAAGCTAAATAGTAACAAAAAAATCATATTTTTCAGCCAATGCCAAATACAACCTTTATATATATATATATATATATATATTAATAGTTAAAACTAAGAGAAAGTCTAATTAAATTCTAAATTGAAGTCTAATTTTGCATCTCGTGTTTCATCTAATTTTTAAATTTGTGTGTTAAGTGAATTATTAGGTGCAAAAATCAAAGAGTCTTAATTCAATTAGATTCTAAATTGAATTTTAATTAAAATTCAATTTTGTGCCATATGTTCCATCTAATTTTTTAATTTTTATGGTAAGGGAATTATTAAGTGTAAAAACTAAAGAGTCTAAATCCAATTAGGGGGGATTTGGTTTGCAGTAATGTTACATTGCACTGCAATATTACATTATTGTAATATTGCATTAATGTAATCTTAATACAAGAATACAACATTATATTGTTTAGGAAAGTGATGAGATTAAAATGATGTAATATATTTTGTAATTTTAAATTATAATAATATTAAAAAAATAAAATAAACAAAAAACTTTAATTTTATGTTATCGTAATGTGCATCACATTAAGGACACATTATTATAAGAATTACAACTTATTTATTGTAGGGACTCAAAATGTTTTGGACCCTGAACAATAAAATTTATAGAGTGTGGATGTAAGAATTAGCTCCGGTAAGTAGAAAAAGACGTTGTTCTAGCGCAACAAAAAGAATTTCAAGGTAAATGAAGGAAAATACTCTCTTTTCCTCTTCCTCGGCTAGGTTTCAAGTGTATATCTCCCTCTGGATTCTTTTTTTTCCCCCTTTTTCTCCTTTCTCCTTTTAAAAGTCCCATCTAGTGTACCCCGATTTCACCTTATATACTACCTTCTCCGTTCTGCTTTCACCGTACACGTGTAAGTTCCATTCTGGGGATTTCTTTCTGTCCCATCCAGAACTTCCCGGATCCTACGCTTAGTGGTTATAAGGTTGCTTGGTTACTGTTCAGGTATCACCTCCACATTAATGCGGCCAGAGAGTTAGTTGGGAAGCATTTAATGTGGAGGTAGCAGCTTTTAGGAGATATTTGTTATCTTTCCCGGTTCTTCTTTTGTTCAACATTCATTACTTAGTTTGTATGTAATTCTGTGCAGTTCCCTGATAATTAGAAAAGTTATATCCACCTCGGCCGCTGGTTTGAGGGATAACACTTATCCTCGGACAGATGAGTGTCCTCGGACAGGTGAGTGTCCTCGAAATGGGCCGTTGGGCCTCAAACCCATTTTCCATGAATTCTCTGTTAAGCAACTGGCCCTACAATAGCCCCTCAAAATCTTGCCTTTTGTCACATTGGAAAAAGGGGGATTTTGATATCACGTCCTTAACTCCTTCATTGGACTTTTCTAAATTTCAGAACCACTTTTTACCTGCCCAAGACACGTCCCTGACATTTCGGCGTCAGGAGCACGCCATTATTAAATGATGACGGTTTCTCAGTCCTCCACGTTTCAGTAGAATGCAAATCAACGGTGGAGGGCCTCCAAAATTTATGAGCGGGATTTTTCTCGCTTACGATTTCTGTGCCCTTATAAAGAGCTTTCCAAATCAAATTTCTTTTCAGTTACAAAAAATCTTATGATCTTAGAGAGTATTCAGTGAACCTGTCCCTCTTTCTTTCTTCTCAACGTTCTCATAAATACCTGAAGTTTGTTCGAGGAGCTCATTTTTCACACCTGTAAGTTTCTTTAACCCTTCTTAGTTTTCCATTATCTTCTCTAATTTTTCTTCACGATTCCTAAGAAATGGGTAGGTTTAAGTATTTAGTCGATTCCGAGAAGCAAATAGAGAAATTTAGGGTCAAGTATAAGATTCCCCCAACGGGCCGTTGGGCCTTAAACCCATTTTCCATGAATTCTCTGTTAAGCAACTGGCCCCACAATAGCCCCTCAAAATCTTGCTTTTTGTCACCTCGGAAAAAGGGGGATTTTGATATCACGTCCTTAACTCCTTCGTTGGACTTTTCTAAATTTCAGAACCACTTTTTACTTGCCCAAGACACGTCCCTGACGTTTCGGCGTCAGGAGCACGCCATTATTAAATAATGGCAGTTTCTCAGTCCTCCACGTTTCAGTAGAATGCAAATCAACGGTGGAGGGCCTCCAAAATTTATGAGCGGGATTTTTCCCGCTTACGATTTCTGTGCCCTTATAAAGAGCTTTTCAAATCAAATTTCTTTTCAGTTACAAAAAATCTTATGATCTTAGAGAGTATTCAGTGAACCTGTCCCTCTTTCTTTCTTCTCAACGTTCTCATAAATACCTAAAGTTTGTTCGAGGAGCTCATTTTTCACACCTGTAAGTTTCTTTAACCTTCCTCAGTTTTCCATTATCTTCTCTAATTTTTCTTCATGATTCCTAAGAAATGGGTAGGTTTAAGTATTTAGTCGATTCCGAGGAGCAAATAGAGAAATTTAGGGTCAAGTATAAGATTCTCCCAACTGTAGGTATGAGGTACGCTTTCGTGGAAGAGTGGTACGATAAAAGGAAAATAGGGGAAGTAGTCATCCCCATGATTGCTTTCATAGAGGGAGGGATGACTATTCTGATGGGCAGCCTCACTAGTAGTTACCTTAGGTTTTTTAAACTGTCCCCCACACAATGTGCCTCAAATATGTTAAGGGTGCTAGGGAGTCTGGAAGCCCTTAACACGAGGCTGAACCTGGGCATTACTCATCATGATGTGAACTGGGTGTACAACCTACAGCACTTGAAGGACTAGGGGTACTACCTTAGGTCCAGGTTCCCCGAAATAAGGCTAATCCAGTGTCTCCCTATATCGAACAAGGGGTTGAAAGACGACTTTCTCATTTTTTCTAGCAAATGGCATGACGATTTACCCTGTCCGACCTGAGAGGGCGAACCAGGTGGGGCTCTTAGGCTGAGGGCCTTTGCACCTTAGTTTGCGTTTCTTGATTTAAATTAAGTTTATTCCTAACGGAAATTTCTTTGATGTTTTACTAATTTTGCAAATAGACGCGTCACCAAGCCTCGATTCAATCTAGTTAACAGGGAGAGCTTAGATAAAATTGAAGATCCGAGATATACGTGAATCCGTCTGACGGTCAGTTAAGGGCAGCGCACATTATCCTTCGATGTAAGCCAATTTCCACATCCTTTCAGGCGCCCAAGTGCGTGATAAAGGCTAAGGATCGACAGCTGCACCGAATCAGCGTAGCCTTCGAAGATTCTAGGTTCATAGTTCCTAAGGGTGTTCCAATCCCTGAAGTCACCCCCTTCTCTCAATCATTACCTGCAGCTGCTATTTCCACAGGGGCTTCCTCGTCTCGCCCTGCTATTCAAGAAGTGGAGGAAGAAAAAGAAGAAGAAGAGCAAGAAGAAAGGGTTGTAGAAGTCTAGGATTCGGCGTACGGATTTGAGGTGTTCAATCAACCCCAATCTCCCGAGGCGGTTTCTAGCGAAATGGGAATCCAAAGAAAGAGCCAAAGAAGTTTGTTGGATGTCATGGAAGGCAAATCGGGAAAAGAAATGCCAGAGAAGTCTACTCAAACCATTCTTCCCCCTCCCCCTTCTCCCAAACCTCCCCAATCTCATGGGACAGAATCTGCTGATCCTAAAAAGAGGATAGAGCAGAAGGGTAAAGACGTGGTGGAGGTTGTGAGACCACGTCCAAACCAGGAAAGTGAAGATCAGCGGCCTTCAAAACAGCAAAAGACAACTCGAGGGGCTTCTAGAGTTGCTGCCAAGCAGACTGTTCAGTCCTTGGAGCCTGAAGCCTGGCTCCCCGCTCCCATGCTCGGTGGTGAGCCCTTGAGGACAGACGCATCCATCAGAGATTACAATGGTATGATTGGATGCCATGTCGCCTCGGCTCTAGAAGAAACCCTCCTTCTTCCTCGGGATATGACCGAGCTCAAAAACATGAAGAGAAATGAAATCTTTATGAACATGAAAAGGCACTTAGGCATGGTATAGTATCCTTATAGTTTTACCCGTTCCTTTTAGTTTGCTTTACTTCTGACTCTTCCTTTTATATATATATAGGCTGTTCAAACCACTTTTAGGCTAGAGGAGATGACCAATAACTATTATCTTCAGTGGGACGAGGAGAGGCAGAGAAGGAGTAAGGCTTCCAAGGCGCTTACTGTCAGTGAGCAAAACGTAGTGGAACTGAAGAAAAAGTTGGCAGACGAAGAATTCGCTCGAAAGAGTGCTGATTCAGTCTTGTCCAGCTTTCAACAGCAAGCTGAAGATCAGGGGAAACGCTTCTGCGAAGCTAATGATCAACTGACAGCTTCTAAGGAACAAGTATCAATGCTGATGAAACAGCTGGAAGAAGCTCAAAGGCAAAGGGGTCGGGCTGAAAAGGAGAGGGATGAGGTTGAAAAAACAAGGGCCGAGGCCGAATAGCGGGGATATGACGAAGGCGTAGCCGAGACCGAAGATAGATTCAAAACTGAGGTCCCAGTTGTGTGTCGAACATATTGTGCGCAAACTTGGGAAGAAGCTCTCAATCGTGCTGGGGTCGAGCCTTCATCTGAGTTGAGAAGTCCCGAGAACATTTTCTTCCCCTCAGCTATACGAGCCCCAAATCCTTCTCCTCAACAACAAGAGGTTTCGTCTACTGCTGTTGGCTCAGCTGAAGAAGTTCAAAAGCAGAGTTCCCTCCTAACCAATCAGCCGAAGCAGTCTGAAGTGTCCGAAGTGGTGAAAGGGACTTCCTCAGCTAAGACTGTAGAGGATCCTAAGGATGGACCAGCATCTCAAAGCTTTGAAAAGAACTTAGCTTCTACCATTTCGCCTGTTGGGGAGGCTTCAAAGGAGAAGGAGAAGGACGTTCCTCCTCAGGAAACGGCAAAAGTTCCACCACCCAAGATACAAATAAAATTAAACAAATAGTTGATGTAATAATTTTTTTCTTCTTCTTTCTTATATATATATATATATGTGTGTGTGTGTGTATACTTTTGACTGTGACTTATGGTTCCTTTCTCAGACTTACATAAGACATTATGAGTTTAACTATTTATTGTATAATTTCCTGCACGAATATTCTTTTACTTTTATATTATCTTAGGCTCTGGAAGGGCAAAATCAGACACTACAGAAGAAAATTTAGTCTTATGCATGCCAATTGAAAGTCAGACCAAAATGGAGATAGCATTCCGAATAATTAGTCCCTGGAGGTATTGAACACCCTAAAATGCTTTAAGTGATACTCATGGAATTTGTCTTCATATATGAAGATGATCATATAGATCTCATTTAAGAAGTGCTAACTTTCGTTGTGTGCATTAATTTTCATGATTTAAGTTCTGCTTAACGCTTCAATAGAAAGGAGTGTATTAATTTCCACCAAGTTCTGGTCCGAGGACCTGACATGACTTAGTTTCTGTTTAACACCTCAATAAAAATAAGTGTATTAATTTCAACCAAGCTGTTGTTTGAGGACCTTACATGACTTAGCTTCTATTTAATACTTCAGTAGATGTTACAGTTGTATTAATTTTCACTAAGATGTGGTCCGAGGACCTGACATTACTTAGTTTCTGTTTAACACTCATTTTTCTTATCTGAAGTATCTGGTTTCCTCAGAGGCTTAAGTCCGAGGACCATGCAGTGCCTTGGTTCTGTCCAGTATCTAGTTATCGGGTTTCCCCAGAGGCTTGAGTCCGAGGACCATGCAATGCCTTGGTTTTGTCCAGTACCTAGTTTTCTCATCTGAAGGATCTGGTTTCCCCAGAGGCTGGTGTCCGAGGACCATACAATGCCTTGGTTTTGTCCAGTACCTAGTTTTCTCATTTTAAGTAGTTAGTTTCCCCAGAGGCTGGTGTCTGAGGACCATACAATGCCTTGGTTCTGTCCAACACTTAGTTTCTCATCTGAAGTATCTGGTTTCCCCAGAGGCTTGAGTCCGAGGACCATACAATGCCTTGGTTCTGTCCAGTACCTAGTTTTCTCATTTTAAGTGGTTAGTTTTCCCAGAGACTTGAGTCCGAGGACCATACAATGCCTTGGTTTTGTCCAACACTTAGTTTTCTCATCTGAAGTATCTGGTTTCCCCAGAGGCTTGAGTCCGAGGACCATGCAACGCCTTAGTTCTGTCCAGTACTTAGTTTTCTCATTTTAAGTGGTTAGTTTCCCCAGAGGCTTGAGTCCGAGGACCATACAATGCCTTGGTTCTGTCCAACACTTAGTTTTCTCATCTGAAGTATTTGGTTTTCCCAGAGGCTTGAGTCCGAGGACCATGCAATGCCTTAGTTCTGTCTAGTACCTAGTTTTCTCATTTTAAGTGTTGTATTAATTGTCACTAAGATGTGGTTCGAGGACCTGACATGCCTTAGTTTTTGTTTAATACTTCAATAGAATTAAGAAATATAAGTAATAAAACTCCAATTAAGTTAAAAAAGAAACATATGACAGAACTGTTTGTGTTAATAGTAATACCTCTTTAAGTTGCTTACATTCCAAGGGTGGAGTACAGTTTTCTCGTCTAGATCTTCTAAGTAGTAAGCCCCTATTCCTGCTACAGATGTGATACGATATGGTCCTTCCTAATTGGGCCCTAACTTTCCCCAAGTTGGATTTTTGGTATTCCCCAAGACTTTTCTCAACACTAGGTCCCCTGGAGCTAGTGGCCTTAGCCTCACATTCGCATCATAGCCTTGCTTCAGCTTATGTTGATAATAGGCCAACTGAACCATCGCCCTTTCTCGTCGTTCATCTATCAGATCTAAACTCTTTCTAGAAGCTCATCATTGCCATCGGAGGTGAAAGTACTGGTCCTAAACGTGGGGAAACCCGTTTCTAGTGGAATCACGGCCTCCGCCCCATACGTCATTGAGAATGGGGTTTCTCCTGTTGACCGTCGGGGGGTTGTTCGATAAGTCCACAGCATGTGCGGCAGCTCTTCCACCCATCTTCCTTTCGCGTCGTCTAGCCTCTTCTTGAGCCCACTCACAATGACCTTGTTGACAGCCTCGGCTTGCCCATTTCCCTGTGGATAAGCTGGAGTGGAATATCTGTTCTTTATTCCCAGGTCAGAACAGTACTCCCTGAAAGCCTTGCTATTAGATTGAAGACCATTATCCGAGATAAGAGCCCGAGGACCCCAAATCGGGTGATGATGTTCTTCCAAACAAACCTCCTAATATCCACATCCCTGATATTAGCTAGGGGCTCCGCTTTGACCCACTTCGTGAAATAGTCCGTGCCAACTAGTAGGTATTTCTTATTCCCAATTGCCTTAGGGAAAGGGCCGACAATATCTAAGCCCCATTGCGCGAAAGGCCAAGGACTAGAAAGAGGGTTAAGGACTCCCCTAGGCTGATGGATATTTGGAGCAAACCTCTGACATTGATCACATTTTTTAACATATTCCTGCGCTTCCTTTTGCATGCCTGGCCACCAATACCCTTGGGTGATTGCCCGGTGAGACAAAGACCTTCCTCCTATGTGACTCCCACAAATCCCCTCGTGCAGCTCTTTTAGAAGTGCCTCTGATGCTTCAAGGTGCACACAAAGCAGATAAGGCCCAGAGAAAGAGCGTTTGTATAATTTCTTGTCCTCGGACAGCCAGAACCGAGGAGCTTTTCTTCTTATCTTGTCAGCTTCCAACTTGTCTTCGGGCAGTATATCCTTCTCCAGGTATGCCGTTATAGCATCCATCCAACTAGGTGCTGAGTTGATCTGGTTGACCTGAATAGAGTCTTCCGCAATTGGAGTGGGTAAGCTCAAATCTTCAACCACGATAATCCAAGGTAAGTTCTGTGCCGAGGAGGTAGCAAGTGTAGCCAGAGAATCTGCATGCGCATTTCCACCTCTAGGGACGTGGGATAACTCAAAAGATTCAAAGTCCGTTTGCATACGCCTAACTTGGCTCAAGTAACTTTGCATTCTGGTGTCTCGAGCTTCCAGCTCTCCTCTGACCTGGCCCACGACCAGGCTTGAATCCGAGAACATCTCCACTATTTTTCCACCAAGCTTCTTTACCATTGCCATTCCTGCTAACAAAACTTCATATTCTGCCTCATTGTTGGTAGCTGGGAATCCCAACCTTAAAGACTTCTCGACAATAGCCATTTTAGGAGATATTAGGACCAATCCCACTCCTGACCCCCTTTGGTTTGCTGCTCCGTCCACATACACCTTCCAGGGAGTGAGACGCTGCATGGATATAAGGCCAACTGATTTTCCATCAATGCCGTGCGGGCTTGCAACTATTTCTTCAGGGCCTTCAGCAAATTCGGCCACCAAGTCGGCAAGAACTTGACCCTTCACAGAAGTACGAGGCATATACTTTATATCGAAAGCCCCAAGTATTGTGCCCCATTTAGCAACCCTGCCAGTGTAGTCTGCACTCCGAAGTACAGCTCTAAGTGGATACTGAGTCAGAATAATCACAGTGTGTGCCTGAAAGTAATGGGGAAGTTTTCTTGTAGCATGCACCGCTGCCAAAATGGCCTTCTCCAATGGTAGATACCGTACATCAGCCTTATGAAGTGATTTGCTCACGTAGTATACTGGCCGCTGCACGCCATTATCCAATCGTATCATCACAAAACTAGTAGCATAATTGGCTATCGCCAAGTAGGCAAAGAGAATCTCGTCCACCTCAGGACTGGACATAATGGGTGGCTGAGATAGATATTCCTTGAGCTGCTGAAATGCTAAAGCGCATTCCTCAGTCCACTCAAACTCTTTCCATTTGTGGAGTAAAAGGAAAAAGGGTCTGCACCTGTCTGCTGACCTGGATATAAATCTGTTCAGCGCAGCGGTCATCCCAGTCAGCCTCTGGACTTCCTTGGGATTCCTAGGTGGTTGCAAGCTATTTATAGCTTTAATCTGGTCAGGGTTCACTTCGATTCCTCGGTGGGTCACCATGTATCCCAAAAACTTCCTAGAGCAAACCCCAAAGGAGCACTTGGAGGTGTTCAGTCGTAACTTATGCTTCCTCAAAACTTCGAACGTGCTGATGAGGTCCGTCACATGTTCGGATACTACCTTGCTCTTTACTACCATGTCATCAATATAAATCTCTATGTTGTTGCCCAACTATGGCTCAAACATCTTCGTCATCATCTGCTGGTACGTTGACCCCGCATTCTTCAAGCCAAAGGGCATTACCTTATAGTGATAATTTCCATTGGGAGTGAGGAAAGCTGTCTTCTCTTGATCACCCAGTGCCAGTGGGATCTCGTGATAGCCCTGAAAGGCATCTAGAAAGCTCATCCGAGGATGACCTACTATTGCGTCAACCAGCTGATCTATACGGGGCATAGGGAAAGGATCCTTAGGACAGGCTCTATTAAGATCCGTGAAATCGATGCATACTCGCCATTTTCCATTTTTCTTCTTCACTACAACGGTGTTCACTAACCATTGAGGGTAAAACACCTCTTTCATAGCTCCTGCCTGCTTGAGCTTGTCCACCTCATCCTTAATAGCTTCGGCGTGTAATTTGGAAGGACGCTGAGGTGGCTGTTTCTTCGGAATAGCTGAAGGATTGACATTCAAATGATGACAGATGAAATCTGGATCAACCCCTGGGGCTTCATAGGCATTCCATGCAAACACATCTACGTTCCTTCTTAGGACCTCAACCAATTGCTCCTTCTCCGGTGAAGGTAATAGCGCTCCAACCTAAAAGTACCTATCCAGGTCATCACCAACAGTCACTCTCTCCAATTCCTCACACTTAGCTTCCTCGGCGGTAGTGCTGGAGAGGGTTCCTAGGTTCTTTAATTGCTATAATTCATCCTCGGCCCTGGCCGATGAACCTATCTCTGGCTTATACTAAATAGCCGCCACCATGCACTGCCTTGCCATGACCTGATTTCCCAATATTTCTAACACTTGGCCACTTGACAGGTACTTCACCTTCTGATGAAGGGTGGAAGAAACAGTCCCCAGGGTATGCAACCAAGGCCTTCCCAAAATCGCCGTATAGGGAGAAAAAACGTCCACCACAATGAAATCCACCTTCACCACATCGAAACCTGTCTGCACAGGTAATCTAATCATACCCAACGGAATGACCGATCTGCCCTCGAAGCTTACCAACGGGGAGCTATAAGCCGTCAGGTCTTAGGGTGTCAAATTTAACCCTCTGTATAGGTCGGGATACATCACCTCGGCTGCGCTCCCTTCATCAATCATCACCCTCCTTACGTCATACCCTTCAATTCTCAGCGTAACCACCAAAGCATCATCATACGGCTGTATGGTTCCTCTCTTGTCCTCCTCTGAAAAGCCTAGTACCAATGAGGTGTTTAGCTTCGCTTTCTTCGGCACTAAATTCGAGCTCCCTTCCAAACAATGAGATACGGACAGTATTCTGGAGGGACAAGATCCTGTTCTTCCAGGGGCCGCAAATATAACATTTATGGTGCCTGGGAGGGCTCCTGAAGAGGCATTTCCTCTCAACGTCGGCCTTGTTTGGCTTCCTCGGGTACTAGAGTGGTGCAGAAGGTTGGTCAACCTCCCTTCTCAGACCAGCTCTTCCAAGTGGTCCCACAGGTTTCTGCAATCCTCAGTAGTATACCCATGGTCTCAATGGTACTGACAGTGGAGGTTTTGGTTGCGTTTCGCAGGGTCTCCTGCCATTCTATTGGGCAATCTGAAGAAAGGCTCGTCTTGTATCTTCTCTAGAACCCACTGTACTGGTTCTACGAACACAACGTTAACTGCCTGGGAATTAGCAGATCTTGACTGCCCTACAAAGTCTCTCCGAAGTCGATTGTTGTTATATCGATCTGACCTGAATTCCCTCCTCTCCTGAGGGATCGCCTTGGACTTTCCTCCACCCCGTATCTGATCTTCCTCTATCCTTCTATACTTGTCAATCCTGTCCATAAGCTGTCGCATGCTGGTGACAGGTTTACCGATTAGGGAACTCCTTAGATCATGATCGGTTGGAAGACCCTCCTTGAAGGTATTAATAGCCACACTGTCGTTGGCTCCATCTACCTCGTTATACATTTCCCAATATCTGTCAGAATATGCTTTCAGTGTTTCCCCCTCTCGCTTAGACATGGATAATAACGACCCTAAGGGCTGGACAACCCTCCTGCAAGTAATAAAGCGAGCCCCAAAAGCTTGAATGAGTCCCTCAAAGGAGTCAATGGTATTCTCTCCCAAACCGTTGAACCACCTCATCGCCATTGGACCTAGGCTTGAAGGAAAAACCTTACACATCAAGGTCTCATCCCTAGAGTGAATGGCCATTCACTGATTATAATGGCTAACATGCTCCACTGGGTCCGTCTGACCATTATAAATGGTGAACGTAGGTTGATGGAACCTCCAAGGAAGGCTTGCGTCTTCTATGCATCGCGTGAACGGCGACTTGGAAACTTGACTCAGCGCTTTGTTCAAAGCCTCGTTCCCTAAGCCCTGCTGAGGTGGACTCTTATACGTCCGCCGACTGTAATGCTCTTTATCATTGGAAAAAAGCTCACTGGGCGGAGTTCTAGTCCGTCGCCTGTAGCTTGTATCGTCTGATTCATCAAAGGGTTGCTTCGAGTCTTGTGTCGTTTGCTTTCGTCGTTCGTAACGTAATTCCCTTCTTAACATATCAATCTCACGCTGCATGTCCCTATCGTCCTTCGCATTGGAGGCATGGCTCTTTCCCCGAGACTGACTCTTCTCCGTGTGGGTTGTTCGCACACTTCCCTCGCGATCTCCCCTCCGTTCATGGATCACCAACGGGGTACCATGTTGAGGTCCCTTAGACTCTACTTGGTGTGGACTAATATCCACCTGTTGTGGTGCTCCTTCTGCCATCAGCTGTTGCACTTGTCTTTTCCTACGATTGGATTAAGCTCTTTCCCACAGACGGCGCCAATTGTAGGGACTCAAAATATCTTGGACTCTGGACAATAAAATTTATAGAGTGTGGATGTAAGAACTAGCTCCGGTAAGTAGAAAAAGACGTCGTTCTGGCGCAACAGAAGGAATTTCAAGGTAAATGAAGGAAAATACTCTCTTTTCCTCTTCCTCGGCTAGGTTTCAAGTGTATATCTCTTTCTGGATTCTTTTTCTTTCCCCCTTTTTCTCCTTTCTCCTTTTAAAAGTCCCCTCTAATGTACCCCGATTTCACCTTATATACTACCTTCTCCGTTCTGCTTTCACCGTACACGTGTAAGTTCCATTCTGGGGATTTCTTTCTGTCCCATCCAGAACTTCCCGGATCCTACGCTAGTGGTTATAAGGTTGCTTGGTTACTGTTCAGGTATCACCTCTACATTAATGCGGCCAGAGAGTTAGTTGGGAAGCATTTAATGTGGAGGTAGCAGCTTTTAGGAGATATTTGTTATCTTTCCTGGTTCTTCTTTTGTTCAATATTCATTACTTAGTTTGTATGTAATTCTGTGCAGTTCCCTGATAATTAGAAAAGTTATATCCACCTCGGCCACTGGTTTGAGGGATAACACTCATCCTCAGACAGATGAGTGTCCTTGGACAGGTGAGTGTCCTCGGACAGGTGAGTGTCCTCGGAATGGGCCGTTGGGCCTTAAACCCATTTTCCATGAATTCTCTGTTAAGCAACTGGCCCCACATTTATTTTAACATATCACTCTACAATATATTCTGCATCATATATTCGTTTTTTTATCATTCTAATTAAATATATATTTTTTTTCAGTTCTTTTTTATGCTTTCTTTTTTTGTTGTTCCCAAAGTTTAGATAGAGGAGAGAGAATGTTTGAATGGTCATGCTAACGAGTACGCTAAGGGCACTCGTTAATAATCTATTTTAGAAAAGTTTTGATATCACTTTTATGGGAAATGAGAAAAGCTGTCAAAATATTAATTACTTTTTTTTTTCATTTCCCATAAAAACTTTTTTTAAATGGATTATTAATCAGTGTCCTAAGGGCACTCGTTAGTATTTCCCGTACAATATATCCGTACAATGCTATTATTAGAATGTTATTGTAGCAAATACCAAGTAAATTTGGCATTTAGCATATCTTATGAAGGTGATTTTTTGTGTTTGGTGTGCTAAATGCTAAAAATATATAATTTAGCGCACTTGATACTAGTGCTAGTAAATAGCAAATAACATTGTGTTAAAAAATGCATAAACAAAAAAAATTTAAATTTACGGTTAAACATAAAAATGTGAAGAATAATATAAATTTCTAATGTAAAAATGCATAATTGATTTAAGTTGTAATGGTTTTTGTTAGGTATTTGTGATTTCACTTTAAATTCATATATTAATAAGATTTAAATTTGAGATATTATATAAATAAATAAAAATAATAGAAGAGGATTTTATTATCAAGAAAAAAAAAACTATTAAGACGAGGACTCCTCTACTGCCTACAAGTCCTTTGAGATCGCTTGGAAGATTTTGTACTGTGCAAGAAAGAGAAATGGAGAAATGGAATCCCCTTGTCCAATTTTTCAAGAGGAGCCAATGAAGCTTACTACCAAACCATTGAGGTGGATAAAGTACAAAGTAGTTGAGACATGTTCCAAAATCAGGTTATCCAACTTCAACACCATTTCGCCTGCTTGCCTTTCCGTTTAGAAGAGACATGGAATTTTGCATCTTCAGGGGGAAAAAAAAAAAGGAAAAAAAAAACATTTGTAGGATTCCCAGGGGACAAGGCCACCAAAAAAAGGGTTTAAAAAAATTAATTTCTAATTTATATCTATATCTACTTCAATATTTATGTATGATATAATTAAAATGAATCTTTTTTTTACTTTTAGTTTATTTATTTAAAGTTACCATATAAGTTTTCAAAAATCCATAGTTTTCACATGACTAGTCTGATACATATTTTCAATTTGATTTTTAAAGTTACAAATATAGTGCTAAACTATGTTTGTTTAAACTAATTAAAGACCTTAATTTCTATAAAAAAAAACTAATTAAAGCCCACACTTAAATAAAAAATAAATAAATAAATAAAACAGCCCAATACTAAAGTAGTTTTATTTTTTAAACAATAATATACTGAAACAGAATTCAACGACACCAAAGCTACGGGCCAAAGGCCTGAAGCTAAATCCTTATGAGCGGACATGTCTTCAAAATTCTCAACAATTTCCTAACAAAGACCAAATAACTAACAAGAAAACGCTAGGACGAACACAAACGTAGTAAAAAATGAAAAAGATACGACGGTCCTGCTGCGGACTCTAAAGATTATCATCTTTTTTGGTGCTGCCTCAAATACTGATGGGTTTGCAAACGCTCTGGAGCCATTTTAGCTTGTCTTCATACAGTTCTGAATCCTGGAGCTGGTGCAGGAAGCCACCTGACCACTGAATCACCTGTATAATAGCATCTTTAATCTTTTTCTTACTTGCAGGGTCAAGCTTGGCACCAATCTTCTCATCATTGATGATATTCCTCATCTTGTACGCATAGTTCTCCAATGCTCCCTTAGCGTTAACCTTCTTTCTGTGTTTATCATCCTTAGCCTTGTGCATCTCTGCATCCTTGACCCTCCTGTTAATCATTTCACTGGACAGTCTTGACTTATATTTAGTGATAGTGACCTTCCTCATCGAACCAGTGGTTGTCTCCTTGGCAGAAACACTCAAGATACCATTAGCATCAATATCAAAGCAAACTTTTACATTAGCTACACCCCTGGGTGCTGGAGGAATTCCATGAAGCACAAATTCCCCCAAGAAGATGTTAGCCCTATTTCTTGCTCTCTCACCCTCGTAAACTGAGATTATCATAGAAGTTTGGTTGTCACATATGGTGGTGATGTTTCTCTCCTTTTCGGCAGGAAAGGAAGAATTCCTTGGAATCAAAACAAACATATCTTTTGTATGACGAACTGATATGCCAAGAGATAAAGGGGTGACATCTAAGAGCACGATATCTTGAAGTTTCTCATTACCTATACCAGTCAAGATAGCAGCTTGAACAGCAGCTCCATAAGCCACAGCCTCATCTGGATTAATGCTCTTACAAAGCTCCTTCCCATTGAAGAAGTCCTGCAACAACTGCTGCACCTTAGGAATTCTGGAAGAACCACCCGAAACAACAACATCATGGACACAACTCTTGTCCATCTTAGCGTCAGTTAGGCACTTCTCCACAATATCGATACACTTCTTGAACAAATCCATATTGAGTTCCTCAAATTTGGCACGGGTGATAGTTGAAAAGAAATCAATACCTTTATACAAAGAATCGACTTCAATGTTTGTCTCAATTGCGGAAGCAAGAATCCTCTTCGCCTTCTCACAAGCAGTTCTTAGCCTCCTAAGAGCTTCGGAGTTATCACTAATGTCCACCTTGTGTTGCCTCTTAAATATTTCAATGAAGTGCTTTACCATTCTGTTAGCAAAGTCCTCACCTCCAAGGTGAGTGTCTCCAGCGATAGCCTTCACTTTGAAGACACCATTCTCAATAGTAAGTAGTGAGACATCAGCAGTACCACCACCCAAATCAAAAATCAACACATTTCTTTTGCCAATTTTGTCTGCCATCTTTTCTATACCATATGCAATGGCTGCGGCAGTTGGTTCATTGATTATACGCAGGAAATTGAGGCCTGCAATGCCTCCAGCATCCTTTGTAGCCTTACACTGAGAGTCATTGAAGTAAGCAGGGACAGTAACAACCGCATTCTTCACAGTTGTACCCAGGTAGGCTTCGGCCATCTCTTTCATCTTTTTCAGGATCATAGAAGAGATTTCCTCGGCAGCAAAACGCTTCTCTTTGCCCTTATAGTTGACCACAATCATAGGCTTATCATCAGGACCTTTAATGACCTTAAATGGCCAAAGGTTGATATCGCTCTGAACCAAAGGATCACTAAATCTCCTGCCAATCAACCTTTTTGCATCTGCAATACAATGCCCTCTAAAGAATTAAATATTGATTTTTTGTTGACAAGTATATTTTATTCTTCAATTAGAGGAATGTATAAGAAAGTACAGAGAGCCAAGAACGAAGAAGAGAGGAAGATCAAGCTGGAGAGAATCTTTGGAATGAAGAAAATATCTGTATGTATTGAATTAAATGCATCTGTACATGATCTGGTTTAAATACAGAAAACAGAGCAAATCAGAAATCCCAAATTGAGTGGAACCAGTTACAGCACGTGTATTTGTTAGTTGAGTCACGTGTGAACTATTCTTACTTAAATATATCACGAAACTTCAAGCGTTTACAATGTACAACTAAAAGCTACAATGTTAAGCTGTCGTTCATCTCATATTTCTATCACTGCACTTCTTTCTTCTTCTGCTTCATTCCTTTTCTTGCTTATCATGGTTTTGATAGAATGAAATAGGAAATTTTGTAGCTGATATCATAAAACTAATTAAATAGTATAAAAGGGAGAAAAAATCAATAATTGGCAAATGAAGATGCTCTTGATAGAATTGTGATTTCACATTAAAATCGTTAAATTTGATTAGAGTTGATATTACTAAGTTGAAATTTTTAAACGGACACTTGATAATTACACTCACTAAAGCGAAAAGAGTTCATAATTGATGCATATAATGGAATTAGTTATGATTCTCAAAAAAAAAAAGAAAAAGTTATGAGCTCCTTACATGATTTTTACTATTGAAATTATGAATGCTATTAACACTATTTAAGTGATTCAACAGTGTGGAGAGTTATTTTTTATTTTTATTTTTACTTTTGCGTGAACTATGGGGAAAAAACATCTTTAAATTTATTTTTATATTTTCTTTAAAGGAGTATATCATACACGAGCAATAAAAAATCAAAGTAGATGGATTGTGTGATTGGTGAAAGAGAATTTAGAACACAAAACTTTATATGTGATCACATACAGTCCGAAATAAGCAGCAAAACAACAACCACTGTACACTTTCTAACCGCAACCAAAATAATAATCCATGTAAAAGCAAGAGCCAAGAAGACAGGCTCAGACAAAAGCAATATATAATATGACCTCCAAAATATACATTGATCTTGGTGAGTAAAATCAAGTTTTTGAGGGGAAAAAAATCTTTATAATCATCTATCAAATAAAATAAAAAAAAAGTTGTTTGAAGATTACCGTAGACAGAGTTGGTGGGGTTACAAGCAACCTGGTTCATGGCGGCATTACCAACCAAGCGTTGGGCAGGAGTGAAAGCAACATAGGAGGGAGTAGTCCTGTTACCCTGATCATTAGCTATTATCTCTACTCTTTCATTTTGCCACACTGCCACACACGAGTACGTCGTTCCCAGATCGATCCCTATTGCCGGACCCTCTCCTTGGTTCGACTTCGACATTATCTTGCGGAAACATGAGTTCAAAGACTCCATTTTTTTGGTTCAGAAGTTCAGAGACTGTTGAAGTAGATGAATGAGTACTGTGACGTTAGGAGTGATTGATATCGCTAATTATAAAAGACATAGGTTAATTATTCATTTATAAGGTGATTGAAACTAGTCAATCACATTTGTTGCGATATTAATTTTATATACTTTATGTAGTTTCCTTGACATAGTTAGCTATAGTTTGTTTTTCTACCAAAATTGCTTCCTTTGCTCTCAAAAATAGCAAACCGTGATTATCCAGAAGACACCAATTAACTCAAAACTTCTTTTACATTGGCGGATTCCAATGAATCACATCCAAATCTTGCATAGAGATCATATACGCAACAGGTTGGACAACTTGGCATTGCAATCTATTAGGAAATTCAGAAAACCAAGGATATATAATAGAAACAAGATCCTCTAGCTCACTCAAACTTCCTCCTTGAAGGATATATTTTCGTTGCAGGAACGGAGCCAAGAGTTTATCCTAAGGCGGCCAAATCATGAAAAAGCCAAGAGTTTATCTTTTTTCTTTTTTTTTTTTTTTTTTTTTTTTAGTAAAAAGCCAAGAGTTTATCCTAAGGCGACCAAATCATGAAAAATAATAATAATACTAATAATAATAATAAATTACTGTTCAAGAATTAGAATTATACAAAAATTCAAGACTTTTTTTTGTAGTAGAAGCAAAAATTCAAGACTAAATTAATAAATGAAGTTTTTTTTTTTTTTGGCTAAATACATACGTGAACAGTAAAATTAGCGTTTATATATATCCATTGTTAACAAAATATAAATAAAATAAAAGATATGATAAAAATTAGCTCAATATTCTTTTAAATCCAAAAATTCATTCATGATATTCTTTTGGCAATTTCTCTCAATTTAAAGGTATGGGATACATTAAATTATCTTATACAAACAAAATTTTGTTCTCATATCCTATTTACCACCTACTTCTGAACCAAAAATAATAATAATAAATATATGTTATAAGAAAAAAAAAAAGGAAAAATAATTTTGGGAACAAAAATAATAATAACAATGAATTGATGACTATGATGGTGAGAGAATAAAAATATACTTTGGAAAAAAATGCAAAAACAAAATAGTTTGACATGAAAATAACACTTTTAATTCAACTCTATTGAAATTACTCATCATTATGTTTTACTTAACCAAACAAGAAACATATTATTTGGCTCCACTTTCTTTATTTTTTGTACGCTTATTTTTATCAATGAAATTAGTAATTACCTAAGAAAAGGGAAATAATGTATATATTTTTCCAGTTCCAAAATTTAAGCATTTTTTCTATTCAAGAAAGAGAATTGCAAATAATATCAATCAAAAACTTTCTTCTTTTACAAAATTAGGTCAAAAGAGAGTGGAGAAAAGGGGGCAAGAGCCCTTGCTCTAGCTAGTATCACAAGTAGCATCGAGGACCTTGACGTACTAGCTAGTGGCTTTTGGACAAGTTGGCTGCACTTCTTAAGGTGATTCACACCTTGAACATGGTAGCAACACTAGAGTTCAGGAAATTGTTAACTTCAAAAAAAAAAAAAAAAAAAAATCTTCTCTTGTTTTTGTGGAGAGACCATGGACCATAGAAGAACTCAATATAAATACTATTTTTTAAAAAAATTGGGGGCCCCTGGGGCAATGGTTTAAATTTCTACTAATATACCATAGAAAACCACTTTATTGCATATACATGGGAGAAAATGGGAAAATGCCCATTTCAAAAAAAAAAATTTCAGTATTTTGCCCAATTTCCCAAACTAATTAGAGAAATACTCTTCTTTTGAAACTCGATTTTCTCAAAATCGAGTTATAAAAAAAAATTAAAAAAAAAATTCTGGAACCCTATAGTGACGTTTTAAGTAGTTTATAGTGACATTTTAAGGACTTATAGTGACGTTTTGTAACTCGATCTCCATGAAGTCGAGTTACATGCAATTTTTTTTCTTTTTTTTTACCTATAACTCGATTTCATGTATATCGAGTACAAAACGCTACTATAGATCCTTCAAACGTCACTATAGGCTCCTTAAAAACACCACTATAGAGCCTAAATCGATTTTTAAAAGAGGGGCATTTCTCTAATTAGTTTGAAAAAAATAGCAAAATGCTGGATTTTTTTTTTTTGAAATGGGCATTTTCCCATTTTCTCTCATATACATGTATAAAAAATTTGGAAGCCAAGGGGTCATGATTGAAATTTCTACTAATATACCACATAAATATATATATATATATATATATATATATATTGTATATACTATATAAAAAAAAATTTTGTAATTAGAGTAACATCACTTTCACATAAAATTACTATATACTTCATCTATATTATATCTAAAAATTAAAATGTAGAATTTAATGTTACTATTCTCCTATTGAGCCACCTCATTAGCCACGTCATACTCAAAAAAAAAATTTCCTTTATGATTTTTCTATTTCATTTTATATAAAATAATCAAATATAGTTTATGGACAAACCTGTCAATGCACTCCATTACTATTCAACATGTTACTATTCATTTGTTTTAAATGCAAATATTTTACTATTCAACTACCCAAATTGATTTCAACTTTTCATTTTCTTTTTTCTAATTTCAAGTAATTGTTAAAATTGAATAATTTATTATCTTTTTAGTGGATATATGCACATATTTGACTATTCATTACAAATGTTTCTATTTATTAGTCACAAATGTTTGATTATATTCAACTACCCAAATTGATTTCAAATTTTCGTTTTCTTCTTTCAAATTTCAAGTAATTGTTAAAATTGTATATTTAAACTTTTCATCTTCCTATTCTTAAAAAATAAAAAAATAAAAAACTCTTCTCTTCCTCCAACTTTTCCTCTTCCTCTTTACCTCTTTATCTTCCTACTACTATTTACGTTACCGTTAAACTTCCTTTATCATTTCCTCTTTCTTATATTTTGACTCTTCTTCTCCCCATCTTATTTTGTATAAATTTGATATCATTTATTCCATTCAATTCATATTTTTTCTACACAAAAATTGTGAGTTCTCTCTCTCTCTCTTGATTTTTGTTCTTTCTTATAACTCTAATTTAGGTTGATGGTTTTTTTTTACTTGATTTTTTTTTTTTTTTTTTTGTGTTGTATTTTTCAAATTTCCCATCACAAATCACTCTTATAGCTTTGGTTGAATTTTGGTTTGGGTTAATATGTAGTTTTTTTTCTTTTTTTTTTAAATAGAAATTTGAGTTTATACATGGCTACGAATTTGAATGTGCCTAACAATGGACTTTCACTAAACAGAGATGTATTCACAATGTTTTTAGCTTCAAATACTTCTTTAGTAATGTGAAATTAAGAAGGAGAAAAGGGTAGGCAAAGGATGTATGGTCTTTTATAATCTCCTATGTCTTAAGAAAGTGGAGGGCCTATTAGTCTCCCTTCTACTGGAATTTTGTATAGAAAACATTTTGCTATAAGTTTCTTGACTTTTTTTATTTTTATTTTGGTAATTTTATTACAAATAATTAGCATCTCCACCATCAAATTTTTAGTGAATTTGAACTTTCTTAGTAAGCTTTTACTTTGCTTAGTTGATCATCTTTACTGAAAATGCCAAAAAGGGAATAAGATAAAATATAATTTACTATAGAGCATCATTAAGCTATTAATGTTTTTATATATAAATATATACCTAAGGAAATTTTTTTTCTTTTTGCATTTTATTTTATTTTATATTTCTGTTAGGTTCTAAATGTTTAGAACAATTGGCAAATCGTGAACACAAACTTGTCTAGATATAGATCTTAGAGTCTATAGGTTTTATTAGACAATGCTCAAGGTGATTCAAGTCAAGATTCAAGAACATACAAGCTGCAGGAAGAAGACTTCATATTCTGCCTGGTTCGATCGATCGAAGAACAGGCTCGATCGATCGAAAATCGTATCTGCAGAATTTTAAGTCGGCCCAAACAGCAGCTTAAGCCCATTAAGGATTAGGGTTTCAGATCTACTTCTCCCACTATATAAAGGAAACCCTAAGCCACGTTTTTGGGACTAGAGAGAGAGAGAGATTAGAGTGCCTCTTGTGCCTCCTTTTATTAGGGTTTTGTACCCAAACCTCTCTAAGTCTTTGTTGCTCATATTTGCTGTTTATGTGAATCTCTTGTGAGATCTTTGAGGAGCTTTCCTTCACATAAACTTAGGGTTTTCAAGGAAGATATATTATCTACATCTTGATGATCAACAAAGTTGCAACCATTGAAGCTTAAAGAAAAACAAGTGAGGAGCTTGTAGCTGATTGAAGGAATACAAAGAAAGAAGTAGTCCGTGGATTCGGAGCCTGCGCGTGGTCGTGTCAGGAAGTTACTACTGGTGGGTAGCATTAGGAAGTCAAGCGGGGAGCTTGTAAGTCCTTTTGTAAGAACTTCAATTCTTTCTTAGTGGATTCCGTTTTGCCTTGAGGATCGGTGGGTAAAATCCTCCCCAGGTTTTTCCGGTGTGGTTTCCTGGGTGATCATATCACTGTGTTCTTTATTTCCGCTGCTTTATATATTTTATATGCATGATATGATTATTTGATTGTTTTAACCTAGAATTGTTTAATTTGACTAAGTAACAACTTGGCTAATTAATCTAGGCTACGCAATCTGGTTGGTTTAAGGGGTCCAAAATTTCAAACAAGTGGTATCAGAGCAGGTAGCTCTTCTGTTTTAGATCTTTTGATCTAAGAGCTGATCCTTGACCCCTGTTGTCATGGATAATTTAAAGTGTCTTTCTGATCATGTTTCTGCTCATGCTTCTGCTGATTTTGTTGATACCCGTGATGTTTTGAATAAAAAGGACACTATTGTTTCTGCTGATTTTTTTGATGCTTTTGAAACTCTTCGTAAGGAATTATCTAAATCCTTGAAAAGTGCTAATAAATTTAAAGAAGAGTTAAAATTGGCTAATCTTGAAAAAGAGGAATTGCTTGTTAGATTAGTTGAATCTAATAAAAAGAATGAATTTTTGAGAAATCAAATTTCCTCTCAAGATGAGAAGATGAAAAGCTTGGAACAAGAGTTAGCTGAGTCTAAAGCTAAACTTGAAAATTTGATTAGTACCAAGCCTGTTGATGATAACAGAATTGTTTCTGTTTCTCTTAAGCCTAAAACTGAAAAAGTTTATATCCCTCCTTTTAAGAGGAATAATAAAGAAAAGGCTTATTGTGCTAGGTTAGACAAAGGTAAAAATTCTGATGTAGACGCTGAAGTTTCTAAACTTAAGTCTAAACCTACTGTTAGAGAGCATAATAAATCTGTTTTTGTGCCTACTTGTCACCATTGTGGTGTTGTTGGTCATATTAGACCAAATTGTTCTTTGTTAAGGCAAAAACTGAAATCTGAGACTAGACTTGCTGTTAGGAATACTGATGTTCCTAAATTTGTTCCTGTTTGTCACTTTTGTGGTGTCTCCGGTCACATTCGTCCTAATTGTCATAAATTGAAATTTAAGCATTCTGTATGTCAATCTAGAATATGTGATGATGTTTCTCCTGCCATAAGTCCATATAAATTGTTTCATATGCTTTTGAAAAATTTGAGCTTGTTGGCTTGTGAAAGGAATTTGCAGGATTTTAGTCTATCTCAGAAGATTGGTGTAATCCCTCAAATACACTCTGCTTCTCATGGTTTTTCACCTACAAAGCCGAAGTCTCGTGCTTTATGGGTGAGAAAAGATTCTCCAAGGTGAGTGTTGCTGACTTGTCCCTGTTTCAATTCTTTCAATTGTTTGAGGACATGTCTTGTTTCTGTTTTTGGTTGCTTTGTTTTTTCTAAGTTTTTTTATTTTTAAAAAAAAAAATCCAAAAACATTGAAAAATTTCAAAAAGACAAAAATATTTTATTTTGTGTCTTGTTTTATTTTTCTTGAGGATTACATGAGTTTTGATATCTCTCTTGATTTAGAACATGCTTGACATTGTGGAGAAACTTGAATAGTTTGTGCTAAGCTATTTTTGATTTTGTGTGAGGATGTACTAGTTTGTACATGTACTCATGGGTTAATTAAGAAATTGATATTTCTTGTTTGTGTACCCTCTATAGCTTAGTTAAGCACTGTCATGCATTGCATTTGCATTAATCATTTAGCACAATGTGTTTTTTTGTTTTTGGTCATAAATTATTTTTCAAAATCTCAACAAGTGGTTATAACGTTTGTTAAAACCAAAAAGATTTTTGTGTTTTGTATTATAGATCTTGGATTGATAATCAAGGATTGGCCATATTATTTTTACATAACATGTTTATGTACCTTGTTTAGCTTGGATGAGCTTATTTTATTGCACTTTACTAGTTAAAGCTTTGTAGTGCATGTTGTGTGGGAAAGATGTTTGTGGTTATTAATCACTTTGTCTTGATCTTGAAGTCATATGTTATTTGACTGTCGGACTTGATCCTTTTGAGAAAGGCATAAATAACCATCTCACCACTGTTCACTAGCCAATCATGAACACCTTAGTGCATATCATAAGATTTTGTGCTCGAGAAAGTGTAGCACATGCACAAAAAGAACATAAGGTGTAGCCTCAATTAAATTAAAACTGGCGTGTACTATTAGGCTTGATGCCAATTCACTTAATTCAAACCGGTGTGTACTATTAGGCTGAATGCCAATTCATATAAATAAGAGGCAAAAAAAATGCAAAAAACTTATATGATTGCAAGCTTTTGTTCTAGGAGATGTGAGAGTTATAGGATGTAACTCTTTAGGTGATAGTCTCTTTTAAATTCTATGTGATGAATTTTGTAGACTTTGTGATTGATTGCTATTCACATATCACCTCACATGTATCTCAAGTTTTTGCTAGTTGCACACACTACACAAGTTACTCTTTGTTAAACTTGGTACATTATATTGTGTGTGATTTTGTTGTGGCCATCCAAGATTAAAAGTTCCTTGATTTTGATGCAAATTGTGTTTCAAGTTTGAAAAATTTGAAAATATCTTGAGATTTGTGAACAACATATTTGTTGCTTAAGAAAATTAAATGGGAGGATGATTGAAACTTGTTTTTGAGAAAATTGGGTTTAAAAATTTGGGTTTTTGAAAAACATTTCATTCCATCTCATACTCATGCATTTGTTTCTTCTATTTCAATGCTTTGAGGAGTGTTTTCAAAATTGCTTGTTGATTTTCAAAAACTGTGATTTTTCTCAAAATTTAGTGAGCCTCTGCCCATTTCGATCGATCCAACCTGATTTTCGATTGATCGAAAAAGTGCTCTCAATTGTCTCAAAATGACTGTGTCATTCGATCGATCGAATGTAATTTTCGATCGATCGAAGATCGTGAAAAAAGTTTTTTAAAACTTCAGATCGGAATTGGGGCTTTTGTGAAATTGAGTTGAATTTGATGAAATTGGCTTGTTGTTTTGATGAAATTAGGCATTATACTCTATGTGCTATGTTTAGTAATGCTCAATTCATCAATTTGTTTAAAAATTTCAACAAGTGGTTTTCAATTTTTGGGGTTTTTGGTAGAAATTCCCTGCTCGAGCCAATTTTGTCAATTTGATCTCAATTGAACTTAGTTTTACTGCATTAGAGCATGCGTCATGACATATTTTGTCTTGCATCTTTTATGTTTAGGATTCACATGCATTGCATTGATTTCTGTATCCATTTTGTAGTTTTGCAGTCATATCTCTCATTATTTTCACACATAGCATGCATACACTTTGCTACATTGGGTACTCAACTTGATCAACAAATTGATTGATTAATTTTTGAGCGATGTACTTTCTAGTATATGCCTTTTTTATGTGTGAACTGTAGAAAATATTTTTCTTAAGAGATATGATGGATAATCAATGTGCAAATATTTTCTCTCCTCATGCAACTGTTTATGGGTCACATAATGCCATGTTTGCATTTTATTGAAAGAGAGAATATTTTTTCTTCATGTGTATCCTCAGCTTAGTTTTTAACTTTGGTTTGTGTGTTTTTAACTTTAGTCCTGCTGGTAAGGATGTTCCTGATCCTGCTGGTGCTGCTGGTGCTGCTGATTTCCCCACCCCTTTATTTTTCCCCAAAATTGTTTTTCCTACAACATTGTTTTGTGTTTCCTATTTTTATAGGGGGAGAAAAGTTTTTTTTTAACCTGTGTTGTTCATAGGGGGAGTTGTCTCTATTTTCTATAGAGTTGGATTGTTCTGTATCCCCTTGATTCTCTGTTTTCTCTTATCCTTTGTTGCGTGTGTTGACTGTTTACTCTTTGTATGAGTTGTCTTTGTCAATACGTGACAAAAAGGGGGAGAAATTATTGATTTATGGGAATCATGTTTATCTTGTTTAGGGGGAGTTGAAATTATTTTTTGAAAGGGGAGAATATAAATAAAAACTTTTTTGTTGTATCTAACTTAGGGGGAGAGTTAGTTTACTTATGTTTTTATTTCTGTTTCTTGTTCACTGCTCATTGATTTATATTTATGAGTTATTCATGATATATGTCTTTGTTTTGTGTTTTGTGAAGTCAAGAATTTATTTGTTGATTTACTGTTTTTCTGTCACACATGCGTTTATGCGTTTGTTGAGTGTTTCAGGAATATACAGGTGCATTCGACTTGGCTGCTGTCTACACTTGCAACTGATGGATAGTAGTTAGGATTGAATTTGTTGTAATGAGCATTTTATTGTATTGGGTTGTTCTTGTATTTGAGCATTTCATTTTGTATGAAAGTTTTGTCACGAATTGCCAAAGGGGGAGATTGTTAGGTTCTAAATGTTTAGAACAATTGGCAAATCGTGAACACAAACTTGTCTAGATATAGATCTTAGAGTCTATAGGTTTTATTAGACAATGCTCAAGGTGATTCAAGTCAAGATTCAAGAACATACAAGCTGCAGGAAGAAGACTTCATATTCTGCCTGGTTCGATCGATCGAAGAACAGGCTCGATCGATCGAAAATCGTATCTGCAGAATTTTAAGTCGGCCCAAACAGCAGCTTAAGCCCATTAAGGATTAGGGTTTCAGATCTACTTCTCCCACTATATAAAGGAAACCCTAAGCCACGTTTTTGGGACTAGAGAGAGAGAGAGATTAGAGTGCCTCTTGTGCCTCCTTTTATTAGGGTTTTGTACCCAAACCTCTCTAAGTCTTTGTTGCTCATATTTGCTGTTTATGTGAATCTCTTGTGAGATCTTTGAGGAGCTTTCCTTCACATAAACTTAGGGTTTTCAAGGAAGATATATTATCTACATCTTGATGATCAACAAAGTTGCAACCATTGAAGCTTAAAGAAAAACAAGTGAGGAGCTTGTAGCTGATTGAAGGAATACAAAGAAAGAAGTAGTCCGTGGATTCGGAGCCTGCGCGTGGTCGTGTCAGGAAGTTACTACTGGTGGGTAGCATTAGGAAGTCAAGCGGGGAGCTTGTAAGTCCTTTTGTAAGAACTTCAATTCTTTCTTAGTGGATTCCGTTTTGCCTTGAGGATCGGTGGGTAAAATCCTCCCCAGGTTTTTCCGGTGTGGTTTCCTGGGTGATCATATCACTGTGTTCTTTATTTCCGCTGCTTTATATATTTTATATGCATGATATGATTATTTGATTGTTTTAACCTAGAATTGTTTAATTTGACTAAGTAACAACTTGGCTAATTAATCTAGGCTACGCAATCTGGTTGGTTTAAGGGGTCCAAAATTTCAAACAATTTCCACTATATGATATATGATTTATTGATAATGATCTATTGTATAGTTATCTTTATTTACTTTTTCACTTAGTTTCAATTGTGAGGAAAAAAAAGATGTAGATCTATGTTTTGGAGGAAAATGTACATATAACAGTTGAATTGCATACATCTGTATAGTTATAAACAAAGTATAATTAGTTACAACTTGGTCTAATAGTTCTCACACTATCAATTTAAAAAAAAAAATTATTGCATTGTGTTTTCATACATATCTCACTATATATAATACCTGACTACAAAAAACTTCTAATTTAAAACATAATTTCAAATAACACATATTGAACTTTTAAAAATATACAATTTAATATATTAATTCAATAATTATCTAATAAAAAATAATCATATCAAATTTTTCGCACATCGCACAAGTTTACGATTAATATTTATTATGCATCAATCATAATAGCTGCAATTGTGAAAAATCATGTGTTCTTAAACTTGTACGATTTTCAAAAGCCCAAAAAAGTATTTTGCAGTTTGTACAATTATTCTCTGGGTTGGAGATTTTCACTTTCACTCACAAAAATATAATATTAGGGACACCCAATTGGGCCTGACGACGTGACCATATTTGACTACAGGTGGAAAGCTGAGATGCTCACTGAACCTCTTATCCAAGCCTCCAGAGGCTGAGCCAGTAAAGCAATTAAAACCCAAAGCTGGTGCCAAAATCAGTTTAATAAGCTTGCCTCGTGGAAATTGGTATTAGATGAAATCCACATAATTTTCTTTTGTTAGTTCCGAAAGATTCAGGAGGATTTTACCTACTCTGTTTGGGTTTTGTTATGCCTTGATTTTACTTCAGCAGGGCTCAAAAATTGTCAGATACTACTGGTTTGAAAGTGCTACGTAAACCTACGTAAACTGGCCTTTGATTTCAATTGGGCTTTTCTAGGTAGTACTTCTCCACTTTTCCCAGTTTCATTTTATTTTTACCTGTTCACACTTCACACCTTACAAATTAGATGGCGTGACTGAACTGAAATTGAATTATACGACCAAACTATGTGTTGAAGGCTTGAAGCTAAATCCTTATCAGTGGACAAGTCTTCAAAATTTCCAACCGTTGCCAATAAGGCCAAATAACTAACAAGAAAACAATAGAGCCAAAAAAAGAAAAAGAAAAAAAGAAATTTGTAGTCAAGACTCAAAATAGTGACACTGGAAAGTGGTAACATAGTTTGAAGTTTGAACAATTACATCCATAATTAAAATGCTAGGTTGCAACAACGGACTCTATAACCATCATCAAAATTATTATTACTTTCCATAATTCGTGATGGGATTGCAAATGTTCTCGAGCCATTTTAGCTTGTCATGATACAGTTCTGAATCCACGAGCTGGAGGTCATCTAACCATTGAATCGCCTCTTCAATAGCATCTTGAATATTTTCCTTAGCTGCAGGGGCAAGCTTGGAACCAATCTTCTCATTATTGATAGTATTCCTCATATCGTAGGCATAGTTCTCCAAAGCTTCCTTAGCCTTGGCCTTCTTCCTGTGTTCATCATCTTCAGCCTTGTACGTCTCTGCATCCTGGACCATCCTGTCGATCTCTTCACTGGATAGTCTTGCCTTATCATTAGTGATAGTGATCTTCCTCATCACACCAGTGGAAATCTCCTCAGCAGACACATTCAAAATACCATTGGCATCAATATCATAGCAAACTTTTACGTTAGCAACACCCTTGGATGCTGGAGGAATACCATAAAGCGTAAATCCCCCCAAGAAGTTGTTATCCGTAGTTCTTGCTCTCTCACCCTCGTACACAGAGATGGCCACAGAAGTTTGGTTGTCACGTACAGTTGTGTAGTTTCTCTCCTTTTTGGCAGGAATGGCAGAATTCCTTGGAATCAAAACAGACATATCTTCCGTATAATTAATCGATATGCCAAGAGACAAAGGGGTGACATCTAAGAGCACGATATCTTTAAGTTTCCCATTACCTATACCAGTCAAGATAGCAGCTTGAACAGCGGCTCCATAAGCCACTGCCTCATCTGGATTAATGCCCTTACAAAGCTCCTTCCCATCGAAAAAGTCCTGCAACAACTGCTGCACCTTAGGAATTCTGGAAGAACCACCCGTAACAACGACATCATGGACACAACTCTTGTCCATGTTAGCATCAGTGAAGCATTTCTCCACAATATCAATAAACTTCCTGAACAAATCCATATTGAGTTCCGCAAATTTGGCACGAGTAATAGTTGAAAAGAAATCAATACCATTATATAAAGAATCGACTTCAATGTTAGTCTCAATTGCAGAAGAAAGAATCCTCTTTGCTTTCTCACAAGCTGTTCTTAATCTCCTAAGAGCTCTGGAGTTTACACTAATGTCCACCTTGTGTTGCCTCTTAAATATTTCAACAAAGTGCTTTACCATTCTGTTATCAAAGTCCTCACCTCCAAGGTGAGTGTCTCCAGCGACGGCCTTCACTTCAAAGATACCTTTCTCAATGGTAAGTAGTGAGACATAAGCAGTACCACCACCCAACTAGTGGAGTTGTTTTTTTTTTTTTTTTTCATTTGATTTTAGGCGGTAGCATTTAATGCTTTGTTTTCTTGTCTCCTTTGTAATCTCTATATAAGTTTAGCCCTGGATAGTATCAAGGTGTCAAAGAATAAGTAATGAGAGAGCAAATAAGTGGTGTGTAATAAGCATCAATAAAACTGCTTTGTGTATTCTATCTGAGTGTGATGAGATTTATCACAAGATATTTGGCGATATACTTTCTTTTTTAGTGTCAAATATATTTTGACAAAGCTTCTGCAGCCACAAATCTCAACAAATAAGATAATATAAAAAAAGAGGAAGAAAAAATATTCAAGATTAAATTGCAAATTATATAGGTAAAGTTTTGGGTAATTTGATTTTGGCTTCTAAAGTTTTAATTTTTTTATATGCTCCCCAAATGTTAAGTATCATTGGTATTTGTTCCCTTCCATCAGTGCAACCTGCCTAACTGTCCCTCAAGTATTAGATTGGCACCCCAACGACACTCTATGTTTGAAATTGTATTGTTATTGCATCCTCTATATTTGGAGCTGCTTTAATTAATTTGGTAGATAACAACTTACTGCTTAGCAAGACACATTAACAGAAGAGAGTAAATCCAAATGATACCTAAGGTTAGGAGAGCTTATCAATATATTGAAACTTTTTAGAAGGCAAAATCAAAATTATTCCAAACTTTTGAGATGTAGTTTACAATTTAGTCAGAAATCAACCATTAGCACATAAAGTTGCTTTTGATAACATTGTGATCTCACGTTAAAATCTCCAATTTGATTAGAGCTGATAATACAAGTTTGAAATTTATAAACAAAGCGTTAATTAAAATCTTGATAATTACAAATACTAAATCAATAAGTTCATAATTGATGCCGAGATGGAGAAAAGTTTCTTAGTTCTTTAATGACTTCTATTATTGAAGTTGTGAATTCTTATCCTCTGAGTATGAACCTTGAATAAATGACATTATGATATATGATGCCGAGATGGAGAAAAGTTTCTTAGTTCTTTAATGATTTTTTTTTTTTTTTTTTTGAGTAACAAAATTCAAGTAGTGAGAATTAAGAACAAAATTTAACAGTGAACAGAAACTGCATATCTTTTTCTTTCCACAAAACTCGTTACCCAATAATCCATACCAGCATCTTTTTACACTTTCACTACGCGAGTCCAAATAATAAGAGAAGAATTGTTTTCCCTTATTAACCTTTGAAACCCACATTTATTTTAAGAGAAGTGTTATGTTTATAGCATTTTCATAATAAATATCCCACATATACCCAATAACTACTAACAATTTCAAAAAGAGAAATACTATCACAACAACATTTTTCAGGCAACAAATTTACAAATTTAAAATAAGATAAAATAAAACTAGCCTAAAGTCAGACTCAGAGGCTTTCAAGAGCATAGTTTGATATTGGTAAGAAAAACATGTTTTTAAGAATTAAAAAATACTTTTTTTCTTTCTTCATAAAAAGAAAATCTTTTTATTCATCTATTTTATAAAAAGAGGAGAGGGGGGAGTTCATTGTAAAGAGTCAAGAGATTACCAAAGACAGAGTTGGTGGCGTTCCTGGCAACCTGGTTCTTGGCGGCATCAGCGACCAAGCGCTCCGCCAGAGTGAAAGCAACAAAGGAGGGAGTGGTTCTCTTACCTTGATCATTCACTATTATCTCTACTCTTTCATTTTGCCACACTGCCACGTATGAGTACGTTGAACCAAGATCTATCCCAATCGCCAGGCCCTCTCTATGGTTGGCCATTGTCGTCGGGACAAGAAGCTCAAAGACTTTTGTAAACCGAAACTAATAAGTAGAAGAAAGTATACTCCGAGTGTATATGAGCCACTTTGGTAATTAAAGGTTAAAGATGGCACCATATATTGATATGTATGCCTTTTCTTTTTGAGAAATCATACTCGAAGTGTACCTCATTTCCCCCCACTTGGTTGAAAAAAAAGGAAAAAGGAAAAAGGAAGTCTAAAATGTAATGAGTCCTAAAATTAAAGTGTGCATATATAGACGATGTGATGATTGCTTTGACTTCAATTATTACAGATTATCTTCTTCTTCTTCTTCTTCTTCTTTTTTTTTTTTTTTTTTTTTTTTTTTTTTTTTTTTTTTTTTTTTTTTTTTTTTTTTACTTTGAAATAAAATACTCACATTTTCGAAAATATAGATTATTTACACTAATTTTTTCTAAATGACCGTATTTACACTAATTTTTTCTAAATGACCGAAAAATGCTTTAAAAATTCCAAAAAAAAAAAAAAAAAGGCTTTAAAAAAATTCCAAATTTCTCTTTAAAGGTATATGAATGATAGTTCAGGGCTTGCTGGTAAAAGTATTTATATATAATTTTTTGTTTTGCAATCCATAAAATGGTGTGGGTCCCACACTTGAATTTATTATTTGGTTAATATTTTCTAAATATAGTTTTCAAAAATCTATATCCTATTTCCTTAGTTTAGAACAAAATTTTGAAAACGGCTAAAATGGTGTTTTCAGGATAAGAAAATGTTTTTAATGACATACTTGTAAATAAATTGAAAATAGTAGACCTCACATATTTGTCCAAACTCTTTTATTTCTTAAATTAAAAAGCTTATTTTTATCACAAAAAGAATTTTTACACTTCAAATTTGAAAAATATCATTAAAAAAATATATGATGAGCTTTATTCCTTTATCATTATCCACACACAAAAATAAGTAATCTACAGATTCTACACATTACTTTTTGTAAATATATATTTTTTTTAAATCTAAAAAATAGAAATAGTCTCCCAAACATTTTTTATTTTATTTAACATGGCATTTTAACATTACACCCTACATCAAATCTTCTATTCTTCCCTTCAACGCATTAAAACAATATATACAATACATTAATTAAAAAAAATCCTATAATATTTATAAAAATAAATAAATACAAAACTCATATAAAACCTCCTAGCCCACCCCCACCACCACCCAAAATCAACCAAAACATCGTTAGCCGTCATAAACACAACCACCAAAATCAGCCCACAACAACCGCAACCCACCAAAATCAACCCACTACAACAACTCAAAAAAAAAAAAAAACCGCCACAACCACTAGAGAGAGAGAGAGAGAGAGAGAGAGAGAGAGAGAGAGAGAGAGAGAGGTATAATAAAATAAAGAAATTCTTTTTTTACAATTTTTGCCGTAGCATTCTATTAGTAGAGTGGTATTGTAGATCAATACCAAATTTTTTAGTACTTGAAAGATGTAGGTGGGTATTTTGTGTTTGGTGTGCTAAATGCTAAAAATTTAGCATTTAGCATACTTGATGCTAGTGCTCTAAGTAGATGATAATATAGAAAATTCAAGATTTTTTAAAGATTTTTTTCTCCAATCATTCCAGGGAGATCTATGTAAATAATTTGTATTTTAGGGAGATGAGTTTCTTATTCCATACTAGAGGAAAGCTAAGTGTAATAACAAAAAATCTTAGGAGAGATAAGTGCAATTTACCCTATTTTTTTCTTCTTTTTTTTCTTCTTAATTTTTATGTCACTGTAGAAAAAATGCACACACAATAAATGTGGGGCCCTACTACGCTAACCACAATCGGCCCACTACCTATGGCCTAAGGCCCGCGCCGAGGACAATGTAAAGGCCGAGGACAGCGGGAAAGGCCCAGGTCATCCAAAGGCCACGCCGAGGATGACCTGTCCTCGGCACGCCGACCTCATTAAAAGGGAAAATATCCCATATTCTTTGAATATATCTCACCAACATTCTGACCACTTTAATGACGAAGTGACCTGAAAACCCAAGGCATCAGTCACTTCAACTAGTATAAAGCCTGCAAAGGCGGCTTTGACCTAACATAAAGCCTGTAAGCTACAGATGATGGGACAAACTCCTACACGCAAAGCCCAGATAACCGACAAATAGACGGCTAAGATTAACTAAAGAGAACACTATATAACTAGAAGGATCCCTTCAAAGAGAGGGGGAGCCCCCTCGGCTTGAGCAGAGGACACGGATTTTACAAACACAAAACAAAAAGGACCACGAAGAGAGTCCGGAAAAGATATCAAAAATAGGGATCACCCTTACAAAACTCTGAGTCCGATTTGTTTATTAGGGATCACCCTTACAAAACTCTGAGTCAGATTTGTTTATTAGGGGTCACCAGAAATCTCCCATAAACGGTTGTTTGTTCGCTAGTTGCCTAGCCCTTCCTACCCATTCTCTACAAATTTTATTGTCTGGGGTCCATTACATTTTGAGCCCTTACAATAAACATTTTAATTTTAATTTTTTAAAATTTTAATTTACATTTAGCATAAAAATTTGAAGAATAATATAAATTGCTAACATTTTAATGCATAATTTAGTTAAAGCTATAATGGTTTTTGTTACGCATTTGTAATGTCATTTTAAATTTATATATTAATAAGATTTTAATTTGAAATTGTATGTATAGTAAAAAATAAATAGTAGAAGAAGATTTTATTATCAACAAAAAAAAAAATGATTAAGATGTGGACCTCCTCTGTTGGTTTTGGGATCCCCTTTATCGAATTCCCCTAGAGGAAGGAATGAGGCTTACTAGCAATCTATATATTGAGGAGGATAAAGAAGAAGGCAGTTAGGACATACTCTAAAATCAGGTTTATTAGGTCAAACTCGATGTGATTATAAGCCTTACTAATTTAGATCCAACTTCAACATCATTTCACTTTGTTTTCCTTTCTATTTAGAAGACATGTAATTTTTTAAGGAGGATATGACAAATTATACTACACATAACACACATTCTTAAATAATATGAAACAATTTTTCATATATTTTTTGAGAAACAAACACACACACGGGATAGGGAGTTTGTGATGTCTCTTTGTGTATGTAAGATCCACATTTCTTCTCCTTTTTGTGTGTATGTTTATTTCTTTAAAAAAAAAAAGTAATTTTGCTTGCGGAAGGAAATAAAAAATAAAAAATAAACTTTATAGGATTTCAAGTTGACAAGACCACCAAAAAAATGATTAAAAAAAATCAAAACATTTACTTTCTAATCTATATCTATATTAATATCAATATTTATATATAATATAATATGAACCCTTTTTTTTTTTTTTGTGGATATTTTTTAAAGTTACCATATAAGTTTTTGAAAATCGACAGTTATAAGCTTTTCACATGATTTGTCAAACATGTATTTTTAATAGTTATGAATATATAATGCTATACTATGCTTCTTTAAACTAATTAAAACCACACACATGACGAACTGTCAAGTGGAGTTGTAAAGGAAAACGTGGGGATGTGAAATTAATTTTAAGGTTACCTTCCTCTTTATCTTTTATTGCAAGACAAGCTTAAGATCCTCACTTTGACTTTCCAGTAGAATATAGAAATCCCAGTGTTGGTATCTGGATTGATTCAGGATCCTTTGCTGTCCACTATTTCTCTCACAACCAAAAAATAAAAATTCTCTTTTCCTTGAATCTGTTTTTTATTTTATTTTATTTTATATATATATATATATATATATATATATATATATATAAATTCAGGAGTCAGGTTACATTTCAGAAAGGTTACGTAACGGGGCAATTTATCCTCTCCATGAACAGAGTCCAGGCTAACCCTTTATCAATTCATATTGCTTACTAATCTAATCTAAGACTCTAAAGTGCAAACAAACTGTGGCTTTTACCAGTATAAATCAACTTCCGAGCTAGACAGGTTGAAGCTAAACCTTATCAGCTGGCATAAAATGACAAATCCAAAAATTTAGAGTCATAAATTTCCAAACAAGGACAAATTACTAGCAAGAAAATAAAAGACTTGAAAGGGTTGGAAAAATAAATTCGAAATAGTCACACTGGTGAAATGGTTTGCACCCAAACACGTGTTGTACTTTTGAGAGGCGCAGCTCAAAGTTTTTGATTTTGTCCACAAATCCTCTGAATGATGGGGTTGCAGATGCTCTCAAGCGTTTCCAGCTTGTCTTCATACTCTTCTGAACCCACGAGCTGGAGGCCATCTAACCACTGAATCACCTGTTCAATAGCATCGTTAATCTTTTTCTTACGTACAAGGCCAAGCTTGGCACCAATCTTCTTATCATTGATAGTATTTCTCATATCGTAGGCATAGTTCTCCAAAGCTACCTTAGCCTCGACCTTCTTCCTGTGTTCATCATCTTCAGCCTTGTATATCTCTGCATCCTGGACCATTCTGTCAATCTCTTCACCGGACAGTCTTGCCTTATCATTAGTGATAGTGATCTTACTCATCACACCAGTGGTCATCTCCTTAGCAGAAACATTCAAGATACCATTAGTATCAATATCAAAACAAACTTTTGCCTTAGTAACACCCCTAGGGGCTGGAGGAATGCCAGAGACCCGAAATTGTCCCAATAAGTTGTTGTCACAAGTTCTAGCTCTCTCACCCTCGTAAACAGAGAACAACATAGAAGTTTGATTGTAACTCATGTTGTAGTAGTTCTCCTCCTTCTTGATGGGAATGGCGGTATTCCTTGGAATCACAATAGACATCTCTGATCCACAAACCTCTACACCGAGGGACAGAGGAGTGACATCTAAGAGCATGATGTCTTGAATTTTCTCATTACCCATTCCGGTCAAGATTGCAGCTTGAACAGCAGCTCCATAAGCCACAGCCTCATCTGGATTAATGCTCTTACAAAGCTCCTTTCCATTAAAGAAGTCCCGCAACAACTGCTGCACCTTGGGAATTCTGGAAGAACCACCTGTAACAACAACATCATGGACACAGCTCGTCCATCTTAGCATCAGTCAAACACTTCTCCACGATATGGATACACTTCATGAACAAATCCATATTGAGTTCCGCAAATTTGGCACGGGTAATAGTTGAAGAGAAATCAATACCATCATGTAAATAATCAACTTCAATAGTAGTCTCCATTGCAGAAGAAAGAATTATTTTTGCTCTCACAAGTGGTTCTTAACCTCCTAAGAGCTTTGGAGTTTACACTAATGTCCACCTTGTGCTGCCTCTTAATATATTAACGAAGTGCTTCACCATTCTGTTATCAAAGTCCTCACCTCCAAGGTGAGTGTCTCCAGCAACAGCCTTTACTTCAAAGACACCCTTCTCAATGGTAATTAGTGAGACATCTGTAGTGCCACCACCCAAATCAAAAATCAATACATTTCTTTTGCTAATACTACTCGCCATCCTATCAAGACCGTAAGCAATGGCGGCAGCAGTTGGTTCATTAATTATACGCAGGACATTCAGGCCTGCAATGCCTCCGGCATCCCTTGTTGCCTTACGTTGTGAGTCATTGAAGTAGGCAGGGACAGTAACAATTGCATTCTTCACAGTTGTGCCCAGGTAGGCTTCGGCAATCTCACGCATCATTCTAAGGACCATAGATGAGATTTCCTCAGCAGAAAAGTGCTTCTCTTCGCCCTTATAATCGACAATGATCATAGGCTTATCACCAGGACCTTCAATAATCTTGAATGGCCAAAGATTGATATCACTTTGAACCAAGGGATCGCTGAATCTCCTACCAATCAATCGCTTGGCATCTACATGACAATACCATTTTAAAGAATTAAAAAATGATTTGACAACAATAAAGCATAAGGAGCAGAAATAAATTATGCATTTCTTGTCCATAGGCATATATATTTAAGTAGAATTAGAAAACATAAAAAATTGGCAGCTTGTGCATTTGGCTCCAAATTAAAAAACCAGCTTATTTTACTATTTAGTTATTTTTTTTTGTTATTATTTATGGGTTCCACTGCACTTTTTGGTATTATTCATTGGTCCCACTGTACTATTTTAACTAACTTTTATATTTATTTACAGTACTTTTAGCAAAAAGTTTTCAGTTTAACCTCTTGTTGATGACCTTGAAAATTTTTAATTTAAATCGATACTATATGCTTGAAATTTGTAACAGAGAACTTTGATTAAAATCATATTAACTACAATTAATAAAGCCAAAACTGTCCATAATTGATAGCTTTTAACACCATGCGTGGTAGAATTTGGATGAGATTGTCGCCTATAAAATGGTGAATATGAATGCTATAAAACATTGTGATATATATTCAGGTAAGTTCGTTTTTTCTTGGGTTTTTTGACTTATTTAATTAGTTAAAGCATAGTAATATATTTATCATTCGAAGAAAAAAAGTAAAGTTATATTTTTATTAAAAAACAGAAGTATAGATATATTTTTATGTAATTTAATTTCAAATAAAATAAAAGGCAAATAATAATAAGCTCAACCAAACATATTACAATGATTAAGTCGAACAACCCCGCATCTTTTGGCTAATATTTTAGTGCAAACTAATTTTGTAAAAGGAATAACTAGAAACGACCGGAAAATAAGTTCCCATTTTGCTTTAAATTATTCACTAATCTGATCAATTAATGCACAGAAAAGTTTGATAGTTATATACGAGACATTCAATTAATAAGTACTACATTCTCGAAAATAAATTTAATAAGTACTTTTAATAAAAAAAAAAAGTTAAATTAGAGAATTTGTGAAAAGGATCTTTCCTAATTTAATTAGAAATTATTAAAACTAAAATTAGAATTTGTTTAGTATTAGGGTCCTAGTTATCTCTATGCTCCAGGGGAAAGTTTATTTATATATGATACATATTAATTCAATAAGTACTAATAAATAAAATTTAATTAGATAATTTATAAAAAAAGATCAAACCTAATTTAATCAAAATTTATTGTACCATTTGTTTACTTATCAAAAACGATGGTGAATTTTAATTAATTTAAACTAATATAGTTTGATATTATTTCTAACTATAAAAAATAAATTAATATATTAGAATGAGACCAGGGGTGGAGCCAGGGGTGAGAGGGGCCAATTGCCACCCCTTTAGTTTCTTCTGTCCTTAAAGTAGTTTGCATCCCTAACATGGTGAAAAATAGAAAATAAACGACTCCCACTCTAGAGAAACAGACATTGATACCAACATAAAAAGATGGGGGGTAGGGGGTGGGGGGATACTTCCTCCACATATCAAAGTATATAACTTTTTCACTTACTTCACTTTTCTTTTAAAGTAGCTTTTATCTTGTCTAGGTTTTCACCCATTTTACTAATTTCTTTTCTTTTTCATTATTTTCACTCATTTCACTATTTATGTCTCTTTTCTTGTTGAGTAATTTAAATATATTGCAAATTTTACGACATTAGTCTTATAAGATGATATATATATCACCATCACCCAAAAAAAAAAAACAAAAAAAAATCAATTAATATAATTATTTATTACTTTTTCACGTGGCACTAATCACATTCTTACCATATGAAATTATTAGCATTTTGTAATAAAATTTGTAGTAATTTTACTTTTTTTTTTGTCTTTTCTCATGGAAATTCAATTATTGAGCCCCCATAATTACATAAATTAATATATTTTTTAAAAACTTAATGCACTTATAGTACTGGACTAAATCCCTAAAGGCTAAAGCATCCTCTCTCTCTCTCTCTCTCTCTCTCTCTCCTCAATGTTTTATACTCTGGTTATAAACCCAAATTTTAAACACTTTGAAGAATAAAATAAAAAATTGTTTTCTCAATTTATTCTAACGGGTCAAATTAGATTTCTGAATTTTGTATATCTAGATAAATCTCTTATTATTATTATTTTTTGATCTCTAATAAATCTCTTACTAACAAGAATACCAAAAAAAATGCAATTATACTCTTAAAACTTTTAGATTGATTTTTTTTCACAATTTATTCTATGGGATCAAATTAATTAGATGTCTGAATTTTGTATATTTAGATAAATCTCTTACTTATTTTTTTTATTTTGATATCTGATAAATCTCTTACTTTGATTTTTAGTAACTATGAATTAGTTATTTTTATTTCTTTATTTTAATGATATGAAATATATACACAATTGTTTAATTATTTACTATTATTATTGATTGATATTTTTTAGATTAACTTTGTTTTTAATATTGACTTTTAATCTTATCTCCCTTAAATTGAAATTATGACTTCGCTACGTACTAAATGTGACAACTACCACCAAGCAATAATTCCAAAATTTTGAGGTACAAATTCACTCCCTTAGTCCTTTGTGACAAATGTCACCAGGCTAGGAGGGCCTTTTTATGACAAACTATGAGTTATTATGTGACATAATATAGTTGTCAATTTGATGTAGACAATTTTTTTTTTTTGAAGAAAAGTCAGAAAGACTATATTTTTTTTTTCAATTTTGATCCAATCAAAATTTAGCAAATAAAATAAAATAAAATATTTTATATGTGGAATTTTTTTTAATGTCATATGTGGAATTATTATTTTCATGCGATGAGCTAACAATATATGTGATCAAAGTTATTTTCACGAATAACCTTATTATTATTATTATTATTATTATTATTATTATTATTAAAGGGGAGTATAACACTTCGTGCTTAAGAATTACACTAAAAAAAAAAACTTTGAAGATTACCGAAGATGGAGTTGGCAGGGTTCCTGGCGGCCTGGTTCTTCGCCGCATCACCGACCAAGCGCTCGATGTGAGTGAAAGCAACATAAGATGGCGTCGTCCTCTTTCCCTGATCATTAACTATTATCTCTACTCTTTCATTTTGCCACACTGCCACGCACGAGTACGTCGTTCCCAGATCGATCCCTATCACTGGACCCCCTCCATGGTCGGACATTGTTGTTGGGAATAGAAGCCCAAAGACTTTTGTTAATCGAAACTAAAGTAGATGATAGTAGACTATGAGGCACTTTAGAACTGAAATGTTGAAGGCCCTAAATACTTAACATGCACATGGGCGGGTGCTTTTAGAAAAAGCAAAAAGAAATAGAAGAAAGTAGTATGTATGAGACACTCTTGACGATGAAAGCTTAAAGATGGTACAATCTCCTTAACCCTTTTTTTTTCTTGACAAGCTATATCCCTTAACCTCGAAGTTTCCTCCTTTCCACTTAAAATGGAAAAAGAAAAAGAAAAAAGGAGGTCTTAAATATAAACAGGTCCTACATTTAAAATGTGTACATTTACGTATAGGTGATGTGTTAATTTTAATTCTTTCTCTTCTTAATTTCTATAATTTCTATGATGATTACATAACAAACATTGCTGTTAAGAAAAAAACTCACACAACAATCATTTTAATTTACATTTAAACGTAAAAATTTGAAGAATAATATAAATTGCCAATATAATAGGGTTCACAGTGATACTCTTAATTTGCTAAAAAGCTATTTTTAGCACCATAAACAACAAAATGCATGCTGCATTGATGGTGCTAAAATTAAAAAATTTAGCATCCAAACAATAGTAAACAATAAAAAATGATAGCTTACTATAGCTATAAAGTTATATATATATATATATATATATATTTTAATTCCAATTCTCTCTCTTCTTCTATTTCTTTCTCTCTTTAGCTCTCTAGCATGTTCTCTCTCTTTCTTCTATCATTTTTTTTCTCTCTTCTCCTCAGACTCAAATATTTTTTTTTTCTCTTTGCGCTCTCTCTTTTGTAGTGATGATGAGTTTTGTGGCTGGTTGTGGGAGTAGTGGTGATAGGTTTTGTGGCCAGTTGTGGGTTGTTGGGGAGGAAGTGAGAAAAAAATTAAGAAATAAATAAAAAATGTTTGGCTTAGATGTGAAAAATAAGAGAATTAATATAGTGAGAGTATGAAATGGTGTGATAAAAAAGATAAAGTAAGTTTTTGAGATGTTAAAAACTTAAAATTTTACATTTACCATTGTGAATGCTCTAACAATGTATAATTAATTTAAGTTGTAATGGTCTTTGTTACGTATTTGTAATTTCCTTTTCAATTCATATATCAATAATATTTAAATTTGAGATATTATATTTTATAGAAAAATAAATAATAGAAGAGGAATTTATTTTCAACCAAAAAAAAAAAAAAAAGATTTTCTTTTACTGGATACAAGTCCTTTGAGAATGCATCCAAGTGGAATCTCCTTGTCCAATACCCCCACCCCCAGGAGAATGGAAGAAGCATCATAGAGGAGGATAGACTACTATAGAGTACAAAGTACTCGAGAGGTGAGGGGCACTCCAAACAAGGCAGCAAATCTCAATTTGTGCATAATGGCTTTTAAGAAGTTGCACTTGACATGATTATAAGAACTCGTTTGGGATCCACTTATTTTGCTGAAACTGAAAACGTTTTGTTGAAAATACTGTAGATAAATGTAAAAGTTAGCTGAAATAGTACAATAGGACCCATGTATAGTACCAAAAAGTACAGTGGGACCCATGAATAGTAGCAAAAATAAGCTGAACAGTAAATTAAGTTGGCAAAAATAATTTTTGCCAAATAGATACTAAGTGAGCGTTTGGCTGGCGCGTTGACGTTTCACGTTTACGTTTTCAGCTCTCTTTTTTTTTTTTTTTTTTTTTTTTTTTTTTTTTTTTCACGCGTCCCCAGCTTTTCAGAGACAAAGTGTTACTGTAGCAACACTGTTGCAGCTACTGTTCATTGAACAGTAGCCGCAACATGTGACTTTTTCACACAACTTTTACTGTTCACGGACCCACAATTTTCACTTTTCAATAACTTTTTCATTAAAAATGGGTCCCACGATACTATTCACACATTGAAAAATTATTTTGCTACAGTATTTTTCAGTTTTCAGTTTTTAGTTTTTAGCTGTATCCAAACGGACCCTAAGTCTTGAAATTTCAGCCTATTTTTCTTTCTGCAGAGGGCTAACATGTAATTTTGCTAAATCGAAGGGGTGAAATTTCAAGGCAACAGCCAACAAGACCACTAAAAAAAATGGAAAACAAACATTTATTTTTCTAATCTATATTTATATCTATACGACTATACTTACATAGATTTTTATATAATGTTTTTTTTTTTTGGGAGGAATTTTATTTATTTTTATTTTTTATATAATGTAAGTATGTAACGTTAAATCTTTTTATTTTTGTTAAATAATTTTAAAGTTACCATATTAGTTTTTAAAATCCTTTTTTTTTTCACATCATTAGTCAAATATACATTTAATTTGAATTTTAGAATTACAGATAGTGCTAAACCATGTTTGTTTAAACTAATTAAAATCCACATTTAAAAAAGAAAAAAAAACTATCCAATACCAAATGTAAGGACTCAAATTGGATTGGACCTAGAAGAGGGATTGGATTCAAGCCCAAACAATAGAATTTCTAGAGAGTAGGTGTAAGAGCTAAGCTCAGTTGGTAGAAAAAGGATATGATCATTCTACGATGAAAGAAGTTTCAAACTAGATTCCGCGATATCTGTTCTTCTCGGCTAGGTTTTCAGGGGATATTTCAATGGATCCTCCTGTGTTTCTTTCTTTCTTTTTCTTTTTTTTTTCTTTTTTTTTTTTTCATGTTATATTCTTTCTTGTTATATACTGCCTTCCTTCTTCATTCTCGCCGTACACGTGTAGGTTTTAATCTGAAAGTTTTTTTTGGTCCCATCCAGCACTTCCTAGAACCTTTGCTTGGTGGACATAAGGCTGCTTGGTTACTGTTCAGGTATCACCTCCACATTAATGCGGCCAGAGAGTTAGCTGGGAAGCATTTAATGTGGAGGTAGCAGCTTTATGAGATATTTGCTACCTTTTCCGGTTCCTCCTTTGTTGATGTTTACTTTTAGTTCATACGTAACTTTGCAAAGGACCTTGAGTACTGAAACACCTCAGACCTTGGTATCAGAGGTGGAACTTGTCCTCGGACGTACCTTGGGTTATTATACGTGACCTACATCTCTTTGTATTATGCTATTCCCAAAATAACTCTCTTTAACCATCCTCGGACATGTGAGTGTCCTCGGACTGGGCTGTTGGGCCATAAGCCCATTTCCTATGAATTCTCTGTTATCTTTTTGGGCCATTGGCCCCACACCAAATAAATCTGGTTTATTTTTTTAAAATTATAATTAAATTAGATATATTCTTTTCAATAAATTCTCTAATTTGGATTTTTATATATCAATATAATATATAAACTATTTTGTCCAACTTTTTCATGTATTGTACAGTTTGTACTGGTTAATGATTTGCATTATGTTCTTTCTAGTAGTACTAAGGACAACCTTTTTTTTTTCATAATATTTTTAACAATATATTAAAAGTAATAAGTTGTGATAAGAATAACATCACTTACATATAAATCTACTTTGATTTCCTATTTATTATGAACCAATTATATAATAATTGCAATGGCAAAAAATTTTGTATCCCTATATTTATGGATTTGCAAAAGCCCATAATGTAGTTTGTACCATTTTTCTCTTGGTCGGTGATTATCACTTTCAATCACAAAATCCCAAACATATGACATTTCAGACCTCCAATTCGGCCTAACAATGTGACCATCCTCGACTACAGGCCCAAAGTTGAGATGTCTACCGAGCCTCCTAAGTCTCCATAGGCTGAACCTGTAAAGGAATTAAAGCCAAAGCTGATTCTTTTTATTTTAAAAAAACCCAAAGGTGGTGCCAAAATCAGTTTTAAGTTTACCTCGTTGAATTTGAAGCCGAAAAGAGAGTTTGAAATTGGTGTTTGATGAAATCTATATTCTTTTTTTGTTGGTTCCTCAAGATTCAGGAAGATTTTAGTTTACACTCGTTTTGGGTTGTGTTGTGCGGCTTGTGCCTCGATTTTACTCGTTTTGATCTCACGTTAAAATCTTCAATTTGAATACAAGCTTGAAATTTATAAACAGAACTTTAATTACCACTGGGCAGCAAATCTCAATTTAAATGTAATGGCTTTTAATACTAGACATGATTATAAGCTAATTTCCTGAGACATGATTATACTTCAACACCATTTCGCCTTGTTTTCCTTTCCGTTTAGAAGACAGGAAATTTTGCTTACGGAGAAAGAAAAAACCTTTCTAGGATTTCAAGGGAGGCCACTAAAAATTGGTAATTTTATTTTTTACTTTTCTAATCTATATTTATATCTATATATATACATCAATATTTATATATAATATAAAATGAAGTCTTTTTTACTTTTAGTTGATTTTTTTTTAAAGTTACCATACAAGTTATCAAAAATCCACAGTTTTTCACATGATTAGTCAAATACATATTTTCAATTTGATTTTTAAAGTAACAATTATTGATAAACTATGTTTGTTTAAATTAATTAGAGCCCATACATTTTTTTTTATCTATAAAGCAATCCAATTCCAAATAAATCCTTATAAAATTAGGTTTATTTTTTAAACAATAATAATAATAAAAATAAAATTAGATATGTATACTGAAACAGAATTCAATGACACCAAGCTACGGGTTAAATCTATAAATCCTTATCAGTGGAAATGTCTTCAAAATTCCCAACAATTGCCTAACAAATAGGCATGACAAAACGGGTCAGAATTTTTTGACCCGACCCGACCCGAAAAATACCTAACCCGAACCCGATTTTTTTGACCTGAAGTAAAAATGGGTTGACCCGTGACCCGACCCGAATCCGAACCATTTAAAAAAAAAAAATTTTTTTGGTAAAAAAAAATAGTGAAATTAAGATAATATTGGTTTAATTGTTTATTATGAGCTTTAAGGAAACAATTGATACATTAACATAACTACATGCAAATTAATTGAAAGATAAATAGTTGAGCATTCTGTAATGAGTAAAGATTTTTAGATATCAAATAACAAAGTTCATGCTAAGATAATCTGGTTACAATAAAGTTAAAAAAAAAAAAAATTTAATTGTAGACATGTGTGAGACACATTCACAAGTGTGAAAAAAGTAAAGCCTAAGTATCAAATTAGCATAAATAATTAATGGTTAGACCTATTTTTGAACAATTTATGTTCAAAATAAATGGCTTTTCAAAATAAATTATGATATTTTCTAGAGTGTGTGCTGCTTAACAACGATATGATTTTCATAAAAGAGACCATGTATAAATAAGTAAGTAATCAAACTTTAACGTATATCTCAAATTGAAATAGAGTGCCAACCACAATTGATAATAGATTATAAAATTAATTTTCAAGATTGTAACTTTCTTATATGTTTTTATTCTTTATCAAATGAGTTATTCAATAAGTCATTTGTTATTTTGTTTTATATTTTGGAATGTTGATATTATGTAGAAATAAAACTTGTGTATTTGTTTTACTTATCTTTGTGTTATTTTGTTTTACATAACAATGTTAGGATTTATATAATTTTAAAATTATTGAATAAGTATTAATAAATTTAATTGTGTTCATTCTGGATATAAGTGGTGAATTCAAAATAATTCATTTTACATCAAGTAATACGTTGCATAACTTTCCAAATTGCAAATACATATTATTTTCTTTATAAAAATAAAAAATAAAAAATTTCATGTGAAAAATATGGGTCAACCCGACCCGACCCGCAACCTGATTGACCTGAACCTATTGTTAACCAGCTTAAAATGACCCGTTTTGACCTGAGACCCATTTGACCCGTAACCCGATTGACCCGACCCGAACCCGACCTGACCTGCCCGTTTTGCCATGTCTACTAACAAAGACCAAATAACTAACAAGAAAATACTAGAACGAACACAAATGTAGTAAAACACTGGAATATCAACTTTTTGGGGGCTGCCTCAAATACTAATGGGATAGCAGACGCTCTGGAGCCATTTTAGCTTGTCTTCATACAGTCCTGAATCCACGAGCTCATGGTCGTCTAACCACTGAAATACCTGTTCAATAGCATCTTTAATCTTTTTCTTATATTTAGGGTCAAGCTTGGCACCAATCTTCTCATCATTGATAGTATTCTTGGCCTTGCAAGCATAGTCCACCAAAGCTTTCCTAGCATTAGACTTCTTCCTGTATTCATCACCTTTAGCCTTGTACATCTCTGCATCCTTCACCATCCTCTCAGTCTCTTCACTGGACAGACTTAACTTATCTTTAGTGATGGTGATATTACTCATCGAACCAGTGGTAATCTCCTTAGCAAAAACATTCAAGATACCATTAGCATCAATATCAAAGCAAACTTTTACCTTAGCTACACCCCTGGGTGCTGGAGGAATACCATAAAGCTCAAATTTCCCCAAGAAGTTGTTATCCGTAGCTCTTGCTCTCTCACCCTCGTAAACTGAAATGGTGGTAGAAGTTTGATTGTCACGTATGGTGATGAAGTTTCTCTCCTTTTTGGCAGGAATGGCAGAATTCCTTGGAAGCAAAACAGACATATCTTTCATAGGACCAGTTAATATGCCAAGATGTTAGGTTCTAAAGATTTAGGAATTTATGTATTTAGAACTCTAATATGTAATGTTGGCAAACCATGATCAAAACAGGTTGTTTAGTCTTGTTTAGGCTTGCTCAAAGTATGATTATTTGTAAAACTGGAATCGAGTGATTGCAGATTTATTGGACTAAATCTGTAAGGATCGATCGATTGAAAATTAGACTCGATCGATCGAACCACGTACATATTTATTTTTTTGCAGAGTTCCAGTTCAGCCTAAATTCTATTTAAACGTCTTGAGGATCAAGTAAAACACTCCTATTTATAAGGAAAACCCTAGAACGTTTTTGTGACTTTTGTGAGAGAGAGATTAGAGTGCCTCTAGTGCCTCTTGTGCCTCTTTTTATTAGGGTTTTGTACCCAAACCTCTCTAAGGTCTTTGTTGCTCATATTGCTGTTTATGTGAATCTCTTGTGAGATTTTTGAGGAGCTTTCCTTCACATAAACTTAGGGTTTTCAAGGTAGAGATATTATCTACATCTTGATGATCAACAAGGTTACTACCATTGGAACTTAAAGAAAAACAAGCGGAGAGCTTGTAGCTGATTAAGGAATTCAAGAAAGAAGGAGTCCGTGGATTCGAAGCTTGCACGTGGTCGTGTTAATAAGTTCTACTGGTGGGTAGCACTAGGAAGTCGAGCGAGGAGCTTGTAGTCCTTTTGTAAGAACTTCAATTCTTTCATAGTGAATTCTGGTTTGCCTTAAGGATCGGTGGGTCAAATCCTTCCTAGGTTTTTACCGTATGGTTTCCTGGGTGATCATATTTTTGTGTTATTTATTATTCCGTTGTTTTATATGCTTGATATGATTATTTGATTGTTTTAACCTAGAATTGCTTAATTTGACTAAGTAACAACTTGGCTAATTAATCTAGGCTACGCAATTTGGTTGTTTTTAAGGGGTCTAAAACCATTTAAGTGGTATCATAGTGGGTAGCTCTTTCTGTTTTAGATCTTTTGATCTAAGAGCTGATCCTTGATCCCAATTATCATGGATAATTTGAAGTGTCTTTCTGCTCATGTTTGTGATGCTTTGAATAAAAAGGACACTATTGTTTCTGTTGATTTTTTTTGATGCTTTTGAAACTCTTCATAAGGAATTATCTAAATCTTTGAAAATTTCTAAGAAATTCAAGGAAGAGTTAAAATTGGCTAATCTTGAAAAAGAGGAATTGCTTGTTAGATTAGATGAATCTAATAAAAAGAATGAAGTTTTGAGAAATCAAATTTCCTCTGAAGATGAGAAGATGAAAAGCTTGGAACAAGAGTTAGTTGAATCTAAAACTAAAATTGAAAATTTGACTAGTACCAAGCCTGCTGATGATAACAGAAGTGTTTTTATTTCTCTTAAGCCTAAAATTGAGAAAGTTTATATCCCTCCTTTTAAGAGGAATAATAAAGAAAATGCTTATTTTGCTAGGTTAGACAAAGGTAAAAGTTCTGATGTAGACGCTGAAGTTTCTAAACCTATGTCTAAACCTGCTGTTAGAGAGTATAATAAATCTATTTTTGTGCCTACTTGTCACCATTGTGGTGTTGTTGGTCATATTAGACCAAATTGTTCTTTGTTAAGGTAAAAACCAAAATCTGAGACTAGATTTGTTGTTAGGAATACTGATGTTCCTAAATTTGTTACTGTTTGCCACTTTTGTGGTGTCCATGGTCACATTCGTCCTAATTGTCATAAGTTAAAATTTAAGCATTCTGTATGTCAATCTAGGATATGTGATGATATTGCTCTTGCCATAAGTCCATATAAATTGTTTCATATGCTTTTGAAAAATTTAAGCTTGTTGGCTTGTGAAAGAAATTTGCAGGATTTTAGTCTGTCTTAGAACATTGGTGTAATCTCTCAAATACACTCTGCTTCTCATGAATTTTCACCTACAAAGCCGAAGTCTCGTGCTATATGGGTGAGAAAAGATTCTCCAAGGTGAGTGTTGCTGACTTGTTCCTGATTTAATTCTTTCATTTAATTGTGGACATGTCTTATTTCTGTTTTTGGTTGTTTTGTTTTTTTTTTCTCTAGGTTGTTTTTTTATTAAAAAAAATCCAAAAACATTGAAAAATTTCAAAAAGACAAAAATATTTTATTTTGTGTCTTGTTTTATTTTTCTTGAGGATTACATGAGTTTTAATATCTCTCTTGATTTAGAACATGCTTGATATTGTTGTGAAACTTGAATAGCATGTGTTATAAATGTGCTAAGCTATTTTTGACTTTATGTACTAGTTTGTACATGTACTCATGGATTAATTAAGAAATTGATATTTATTGTTTGTGTACCATCTATAGCTTAGTTAAGCACTGTCATGCATTGCATTTGCATTGATCATCTAGCATAATGTGTGTTTTTTGTTTTTGGTCATAAAGTTTTTTTTAAAATCTTAACAAGTGGTTATAACGTTTGTTAAAACCAAAAAGATTTTTGTGTTTTGTATTATAGATCTTGGATTTATAATCAAGGATTGACCATATTATCTTTACATAACATGTTTATGTATCTTGTTTAGTTTGGATGAGCTTATTCATTGCACTTTACTAGTTAAAGCTTTGTAGTGCATGTTGTGTGGAAAAGATGTTTATAGTGTTTATCACTTTGTCTTAATCTTGAAGTCACATGTTTTTGACTGACAGACTTGATCCTTTTGAGAAAGGCATAAATAATTATCTCACCACTGTTCACTAGCCAATCATGAACACCTTAGTGCATATCATAAGATTTTGTACTCAAAAAAGTGTAGCACATGCACAAAAAGAACATAAGGTGTAGTCTCGGTTTAAATTACTTAATTAAAATTGGTGTGTACTATTAGGCTTGATGCCAAATTCACCTAATTAAAATTGGTATGTATATTATGAGGCAAAAATACAAGAAACTTACATGATTGCAAGCTTTTGTTCTAGGAGATGTAAGAGTTATATGATGTAACTCTTTAGGTGATAGTCTCTTTTAAATTCTATGTGATGAATTTTGTAGACTTTGTGATTGATTTCTATTCACATATCACCTCACATGTATCTCAAACTTTTGCTAGTTACACACACCACATAAGTTACCCTTTGCTAAACTTGGTACATTATATTGTGTGTGATTTTGTTGTGGCCATCCAAGATTAAAAGTTCCTTGATTTTAATGCAAAATGTGTTTCAAGTTTGAGAAATTGGAAATTCTAGAGCTTGAATGTACCCGAATTGGGAATTTTGTTCAATTAGAGTAAATTAATGAAATTGGCTTATTGTTTTGATGTAATTAAGCATTATACTCTGTGTGTTGTTTTATGTGATGCTCAATTCATCAATTTTGTTTACAAAATTCAACAAGTGGTTTTCAAATTTTTAGGGTTTTTGTTAGAAACTCCGTGCTCAAGCCAATTTTGTTAAATTGAACTTAGTTTTACTGCATTAAAGCATGCATCATGACATATTTTATCATGCATCTTTTATGTTTAAGATTCACATGCATTACATTGATTTTTGTATCCATCTTGCAGTTTTGTAGTCATATCTCTCATTGTTTTCACACATAGCATGCATACACTTTGCTACATTGGGTACTCAGCTTGATCAAAAAAATTGATTGATTAATTTTTGAGCTATGTACTTTCTAGTATATGCCTTTTTTATGTGTAAACTGTAGAAAATATTTTTCTTAAGAGATATGATGGATAATCAATGTGCAAATATTTTCTCTACTCATGCAACTGTTTATGGGTCATATAATGCTATGTTTGCATTTTATTGAAAGAGAGAATATTTTTTCTTCATGTGTATCCTCACTTTAGTTTTTAACTTTGATTTGTGTGTTTTTAACTTTGGTCCTGTTGGTGAGGATGTTCCTGATCCTGCTGCTGCTGCTGCTGTTCGCCACCCCTTTATTTTTCCAAAACTGTTTTTCCCAAAACTTATTTTGTTTTTCCTATTTTTATAGGGGGAGAAGCTTATTTTTAACTTGTGTTGTTCATAGGGGGAGCTGTCTCTATTTTCTATAGAGTTGAATTGTTTTGTGTTCCCCTTGATTCTCTATTTTCTCTTATCCTTTATTGCGTATGTTGACTGTTTACTCTTTGTATGAGTTGTCTTTGTCAATACGTGACAAAAAGGGGGAGAAATTATTGATTTATGGGAATCATGTTTGTCTTGTTTAGGGGGAGTTGAAATTATTTTTGAAAGAGAAGAAAATAAAAACTTTTTGTCGTATCTAACTTAGGGGGAGAGTTAGTTTACTTATGTTTTATTTCTATTTCTTGTTTCACTTCTTATTGATTTATACTTATGAGTTCTTCATTGGTATATATCTTTATTTTGTGCTATATGAAATCAAGAATTTATTTTTGTTTACTTGTATTTTCCACACATGCGTTTATGCATTTTGTTTAGTGTTTCAGGAAATATACGGGTTGATTCAATTGAGCTGCTGTCTATACTTGCAACTGATGGATAGTAGTTAGGTTAGATTTGTTGTTATGAGCATTATTTTTGTAATGGGCTTTTACTTTGTAAACTTTGAGCTTTTAATTTGTGTTTTGTCACGGATTGCCAAAGGGGGAGTTTGTCAGGTTCTAAAGATTTAGGAATTTATGTATTTAGAACTCTAATGTGTAATGTTGGCAAACCATGATCAAAATAGGTTGTTTAGTCTTGTTTAGGCTTGCTCAAAGTATGATTATTTGTAAAACTGGAATCGAGTGATTGCAGATTTATTGGACTAAATCTGTAAGGATCGATCGATCGAAAATTAGACTCGATCGATCGAAACACATACAGATTTATTTTTCTACAGAGTTCCAGTTCAGCCCAAACTCTATATAAACGTTTTGGGGATCAAGTAAAACACTCCTATTTATAAGGAAAACCCTAGAACGTTTTTGTGACTTTTGTGAGAGAGAGATTAGAGTGCCTCATTTTATTAGGGTTTTGTACCCAAACCTCTCTAAGGTCTTTGTTGCTCATATTGCTGTTTATGTGAATCTCTTGTGAGATCTTTGAGGAGCTTTCCTTCACATAAACTTAGGGTTTTCAAGGTAGAGATATTATCTACATCTTGATGATCAACAAGGTTGCTACCATTGGAGCTTAAAGAAAAACAAGCGAGGAGCTTGTAGCTGATTAAGGAATTTAAGAAAGAAGGAGTCCGTGGATTCGGAGCTTGCACGTGGTCGTGTCAGTAAGTTCTACTGGTGGGTAGCATTAGGAAGTCGAGCAGGAAGCTTGTAGTCCTTTTGTAAGAACTTCAATTCTTTCATAGTGAATTTTGGTTTACCTTGAGGATCGGTGGGTCAAATCCTCCCCAGGTTTTTACCGTGTGATTTCTTTGGTGATCATATTTTTGTGTTATTTATTATTCCGCTGCTTTATATGCTTGATATGATTATTTGATTGTTTTAACCTAGAATTGCTTAATTTGACTAAGTAACAACTTGGCTAATTAATCTAGGCTATGCAATCTGGTTCTTTTTAAGGGGTCTAAAACTGTTCACAAGAGACAAAGGGGTGACATCTAAGAGCACGATATCTTGAAGTTTCTCAGTATCTTTACCAGTCAAGATAGCAGCTTGAACAGCAGCTCCATAAGCCACAGCCTCATCAGGATTAATGCCCTTACAAAGCTCCTTCCCTTTGAAGAAGTCCTGCAACAACAGCTGCACCTTAGGAATTCTGGAAGAACCACCCGAAACAACAACATCATGGACACAATTCTTGTCCATCTTAGAGTCGGTCAAGCACTTCTTCACAATATCAATACACTTCTTGAACAAATCCATGTTGAGTTCCTCAAATTTGGCACGGGTAATAGTTGAAGAGAAATCAATATCTTTATACAAAGAATCGACTGCGATGTCAGTCTCAATTGCAGAAGAAAGAATCCGCTTTGATTTCTCACAAGCAGTTCTTAGCCTCCTAAGAGCTTTGGGGCTATCACTAATGTCCACCTTGTGTTTCCTCTTAAATGTTGCAACAAAGTGTTTTACCATTCTGTTATCAAAGTCCTCACCTCCAAGGTGAGTGTCTCCAGCAACTGCCTTCACTTCAAAGACACCATTCTCAATAGTAAGTAGTGAGACATCTGCAGTACCACCACCCAAATCAAAAATCAACACATTTTTCTTGCCAACGCAGCCAGACTTCTCAAGACCATATGCAATGGCTGCGGCAGTTGGTTCATTGATTATACGCAGGACATTCAAGCCTGCAATGCCTCCAGCATCTATTGTGGCCTTACGCTGGAAATCATTGAAGTAAGCAGGGACAGTAACAACCGCATTCTTCACAGTTGTGCCCAGGTAGGCTTCGGTCATCTCACGCATCTTCCTAAGGACCATAGATGAGATTTCCTCAGCAGAAAAATGCTTCATTTTGCCCTTATAGTTGACCACGATCATAGGCTTATCACTAGGACCTTCAATAACCTTAAATGGCCAAAGGTTGATATCACTCTGAACCAAGGGATCAGAGAATCTCTACCAATCAACCGCTTTGCATCTGCAATATAATACCTTTTCAGAAATAGTTCAAATAGAAAATGAAAAAGATTATAAGACAACAATAGTTCAAATAGAAAATGAAAAAGATTATAAGACAACAATAAAGCCCAGGAAGCAGAAATTAGATATTACAATTTTTTTTTTTGGTTGACAATTATATTTTATTTGTGAATTAAAGGAATGAAAGAGGACATTTTGTAGCTCATATAATAAAACTAATAAAATATTTTTGAAAGGGAGAAAAAAAAAAAAAAATCAACTATTGGCTGCTCTTGATAACATTGTGATTTCACGTTAAAATCTTAAATTTGATTAGAGCTGATGATACATGGATACAAAGTTTTAAAATTTTAGACGGAGACTTGATAATTACAGTCACTGAGAGATGCATATAACAGAAAAAGTTATGAGTTCGTTAAATAATTTTTACTATTGAAATTGTGAATGCTATTAACATTATTAAAGTGATTTAAGTGGAGAAATTTTTATTTTCTGCTGAACTATTGTAGGGAGGAACATCTTTATGGCTAACATGTGAGTGCACAATAATTTTAAAAAGAAAAAAGAAAAAGAAAAAAGAAAACAAAAGAAGAGAAACAGGAAACTTTATTTTCTTTTAAGTAGTATATCATACACGAGCAATAAATTGTGTTTTTGGTGAATAAGGATTTAGAACATAAAACTTTATCTGTGATTAAATACAGTCCGAAATAAGTAGTCCTGACAGTCGCCAAAATAATAATAATCCATGTATAAGCAAGTGCCAAGAAGACAGGCATAGACAAACAGAATATATAATATGAATACCAAGAATATACATTGATGTGGGTAAGTAAAAAACCAATTTTTTTTTAATTAAAAAAAAAAATCATCTATAAAAAAAAAAAAAAAAAAGGAAAAAGTTCTTTGAAGATTATAAAAAAAAAAAAAGGAAAAAGTTCTTTGAAGATTACCGAAAACAGAGTTGGTGGGGTTCTTGGCAACCTAGTTCATGGCGGCATCACCGACCAAGCTTTGGGTAGCTAGGGGTAAAAGCAACATAGGAATGATTTTAGCTAATCATGAGATCTTTATGGTGCTGGGTTTTGTTAAAAAAATGGAAGGAATATTTGTGAGTTGATGGGTATCATTTATGAACTAAAAAAGGAACTTATTTTTGAATCAAGGGTTGAAAATAGCAAGATTGATGGAGACTTTGAGACGATTTCATCCCCCTTGGTGAGTAGATGATGCTTTCCTTTTATAGTGAAGCTTAGGGAGCAATTAGCAAAAGTAAAAAACGTTGGGTCTAATTAGCAAGAGAATTTTCAAAATATCCATCATGAGATTTGGCCAAAAATGGTATGAACTTCTTTTTGAGTGCTTGTCTCCTTTGGGTAATGCCAGATGGAGCTGAAATTCAAAGTATCTAAACCTAGGATTTGGCCAAAATATGGTGTGATTTGCTTTTGGGCTACCTTACTTCTTTGGGCAATATCATACATGGGTGAATATTTGGGTAATCTTGCATTAAATGCTGAGATTTCTAAGATTGGCTTCAGCCAATGGGATTAAGGTAGGTATTATGGTAGAATCTTGGTGCTGCAACTAAGATTTGAGCTTTAAGGATTAGGAGCTATAACCCCAAGCCAAGCATCAAGCTTTTAGCCTACTTTAGGGAGCTCTGCTAGAGATCTTTTTATGCCCTCCAAACCACATTTCCCTCTATTTCCCCTTTAGGAATTCATGGGTTTGGTTCATTAATTAGTTTTAGACATTTTTAGTACTAAAGAAACTAGTTTGTTGAAGTTTGGATGATTTGGTCATAGCTTCCTCCAGCAGTAGTTGAAACTTAGGAAGGAATAATGGTATTTATTGCATTTCAGCTTTTTGGTGTTAGCCCAACCCCTTAGTACTGTTCACATCAAAAATGGCAGTGGCAGAGAGGCTGATGGGACAAGTGACCAACTCCTAATTTGGTTTGGGGTTGCTTCTTAAGGTGATCTCCAGTGGAAGATAGAACTGAATGGAGTTCTCCAACTTGGTCAGTTTGCATACATGGGCTATTTTGGCTGAGACTTCATGTTGGGCTTGGCCATGAGGGCTGAGTACTTTGGTGGGCCTTTGACTTGGTGGTTCTTTCCACTTGGGCCTATCCTTTTGCTTTCTCATTGTGAGCCCTACAAAATGGACAAAATTACTATATATTGCCATGGATTTTTATTCCATATAGGCTTTAGTCGTTAGTTAAAATGAAATGTATTCATGAGCTTTAATAAATATTTATGATAGGTTTTCGGGTATTAATATAATTTCTCATAATTTTTGCCATGAATTATTTTGTAAATGGTATGTTCTTTAGGGCTTTTAAATAGTAACCTCCAATGTTTCTTGTGAATAATATTTACCAAGGGTTTTAGTAAAGGCAATATCCATGGGTTTCCAATAAAATATGATAACAACCACTATCATGGAATAATGTGATATTCTCATGGTTTTATTATTATTATTATTATTATTATTTTTATATATAGATAATCATAATGGGCTTGTAGGATAAATAATTACCATGAGTTTTGGAAATAAACATTATGAATATTGTGATATAAGATAAATAGTGACTATGGGTTCTTATTATATAAATTCCGTGGTTTTATAATATGGCATGAAATAAATAAACGTCATGGTTTTAAGATAAATAATCATAACTTCCATGGACTTTTATAAGATAATTGCCATGGGTTTTGAGAATAGATAATTGCCACAGATTCCATGGGCTTATAATATATAGTAATGTTTAAGAACATAAAAACATTTTTCATCATGGGGCTTTTGAGAAAAATGCTTATGATATAATATTTTGCCAAGTATTAATAACCTTGAGCTTTTGATAAAATAATTCCAAGTAATTAGCTTGGGCTTTTAATAGTGCCAACGTAAATAAGGTTTTTGGTGTTGCCAATGAGAATTGGGGTTTTGATATTGCCAATGTGAATTGGGTTTTTAATATTGCCAATGAGAATTGGGCTTCGATATTGCCAATAAAAATTGGGTTTTAAATATTGCCAATGAGAATTGAGCTTTGATATTGCCAATGAAAATTGGGCTTTAAATATTGTCAGCGAGAACTAGGTTTTTAATGTTACCAATGAGAATTGAGCTTTTTTTATATTGCCTGTGAGAATTGGGCTTTTGATAAATAAATTTCCAGGGGTTTAAATCATGGGCTTTGATCATGGATTTGAATTCCATTGATAAAATTGCCGTGTGTTTAAATCATGAGCTTTGATTATGGATTTGAATTCCATTGATAAAATTGCTCTACCATGGACTTGAATCATAGACTTTTCAAATATTGCCAAGCATAAGTATTCTTGGACTTTAAATAAAATGGGATGCGTGTATTGGGCTTGTAGGGCCGATTTTGGGCCTAGCTAAATAATGATAATAAAATTGGAAAAAATATGAGTTTTTTGGGTTTTTTGTGATAGTTTATATCATGACCCAATTTAGATAATAAAATATGAAATATTTGTGGTTAACATAATAATAGGGCAAAAAATATTTGTGAAAGTCCAATGACTTATTAGTGGTGTTTGAAAATAAATAGGTGGTGCTTAAATAAAATCAGGTGTAAAAAAAATGTACCCTAACAACTAGAAAGCAATTGCTAGAGTTCTTGGTTATTTAAAAAAAAAAAAAACCATTAGTTTGAGACTCTTTTATTTCGAATTTCCAACTATGTTAGAATGTTATTTAGATGCTAGTTGGATTACTACTGTGAGTGATAACAAATCCACGTCTGGTTGGATATTCACTCTTGGTAGGTATATACATGAATAGGTTGTAATAATGATATTTTGAGTTCGGAGAATATTGTTTCATAAAGTTTATAAAATGAAAATTCAAGTTCTGGAATTTTATAAGTGAAATTCAAAATTCAGTATTTTCGATCGGTCGAAATCTTACCTCGATCAATTGAAGTGATGAGTAAAATTGTTCTAAAGTCTCAGCCTGGTTTGATTGATACTCGATTCTTGTTCAATTGGTTGAAAAGAGCATTCGATTGATCGAAAGGAACGCTCGATCAATCAAGACTTGTAAAACTGAATTTTCTGCAGAATTTTTGGTAACTGTTCTGAATATTTGAAAATGTTTTAAGCATTATGAACAGTTTTATAAAACATTTTAACTCTCCATACATGCCTTTTGGTGAAATATAACGTTATGGGTATAAATAGAGGTTTATGTTCATTTAAAAAGAAATACAAAATAATAAGTTACAAAGAAATACAAGAAATCCTTTGGTCATTCTCTAGAATTGCTATTTATAGAACCCAACAACTTGGATGTATCCTGAAGACAAGTTTGCAATAACCCTTTAGCAACAATAGTGTGGGGGCAAATATTGTCTAAGGAAAATGATATTGTGCCTCCAAGTTATCTATTTTCTGTTTGTCTTTTGTGATGACATTGTTCTTCCATCATTATTTTGTGTAATATCCCCAACAACATGAAATTTTTGTTTCTTGAATAATGATCGCTCGAGCAATCAAGCAATCTAGAACTTACTTAAGGGAGCTTGCTTGTCTTCAGTTTCTTCAACAACAACAACAAAAAAATTTTAAAAGACTTTTACACTCTTTAAACCCTAACTAACTTACATTGAAATACCGCCCTTAATTTGTCTTAAGGAATTTACCAAAATTTTCATATCTTTAAATCAGATTTTTTTTTTCTCAATGTAAATTCAGGGCAATGATAGATTTCACAAAGGCTACGTAATAGGAGCAATTTATCCTCTCTGTTGGGTTTTAAGACTTTAGGTTTAAATGTATTAGAACTTCAATTTGTAATGTTGGCAAACAATGATCAAAACGTTTAGTCTTGTTTTAGACTTGCTCAAAGTATGTTTTTATGTAAAATTGGAATCGAGTGTACTGCAGGATTTATTGTGTAAATCTGCTTGGCTCGATTGATCGAGAATTAGACTCGATCGATCGAAGCTTGTGCAGATTATTTTTCTGCAGAATTTTCCCACTCAGCCCAAGCCCGTTTGACGTGTAGGGTTTTATGTTTTGCCTTAAGTATAAAAGGGAAAACCCTAGTTACGTTTTGAGGTTGCTCTTTATGCTGTGTGTGTGTATCTCTTTTGAGATCTAGAGGTGTTTGCCTTTATACACACTTAGGGTTTCCAATCTCAAGATTGATGTCAAGAGCTTGGTAATCAGTTCAGTTGCAGATTCAATAGCTTAAAGATATACAAGTGGGAGTGCTTGTACTTGCTGTGAATCCAAGAAAGTAGTTCGTGGACTCGGAGCTGTCACATAGTCGTGGTAGTAAGTTTTCTACTCGAGGTATAACAATAGGATGTTAGTGGTCTAATCGCTATTGTGTAAACTTCAATTTTTTCATGGTGGATTTGTTTTACCTTGAGGATAGTTAGGTTAAATCCTCCCTAGGTTTTTTACCGGTTTGGTTTTCCTGGGTTATCATATTGTTGTGTTATTTATTTTCCGCACTGCTCAATGATATGATTTATTTGTGTTAACCTAGATCTGCATAATTTACCTAAGTTAATCACTTGGCTAAATAATTAGGTTAATCTGTTTTTGTTTTAAGGGGTCTAAAAACGAACACTCTCCATGAACAGAGTCAGAGCTAACCCTTTATCAATTCATATGGCTTCTTAATCTAATCTAAGACTCTAAAATCCAAACAAACTGCGGCTTTTACGAGGATAAATCCACATCCAAGCTAGACAGGTTGAGGCTCAACCTTATCAGTGGATATAAAAATGACAAACCATATATTAAGTAATAAATTTCCAACCAAGGACAAATTACTAATAACTAGCAAGAAAATAATTGAGTTAAAGGTTTGGACAAACAAAGTCGAAATAGTACTCACACTAGTAACATGGTTTGCACCCTTACATATGCTGCACCGTTGAGAGGTTCTGCTCAATTTAATCTATAAATTCTCTCCATGATGGGATTGCAGATGCTCTTGAGCGTTTTCAGCTTGTCCGCATACTCTTCTGAATCCACGAGCTGGTGGCCATCTAACCACTCAATCACCTGTTGAATAGCATCTTTAATTTTTTTCTTACCTTTACGGGAAAGCTTGGCACCAATCTTCTCATCATTGATAGTATTCCTCATGTTGTAGGTATAGTTCTCCAAAGCATCCTTAGCCTTGACCTTCTTCCTGTGTTCATCATCTTCGGCCTTGTATATCTCTGCATCCTGGACCATCCTGTCAATCTCTTCGCTGGACAGTGTTGACTCATCATTAGTGATGGTGATATTCCTCATTACACCAGTGGTCATCTCCTTAGCAGAAACATTCAAGATACCATTAGTGTCAATATTAAAACAAACGTTTATTTTAACAGCACCCTTGGGTGCTGGAGGAATATTAGGAAGCTTAAATCGTCCCAACAAGTTGTTATCACAAGTTCTTGCTCTTTCACCCTCGTAAACAGAGATCAATACAGAAGTTTGATTGTCAGCGCTAGTGGTGAAGTACCTCTTCTTCTCAGTAGGAATGGCGGTATTCCTTGGAATCATAATATTCATATCCATTCCATTAGCTTTTACACCAAGGGAAAGAGGGGTGACATCTAAGAGCACGATGTCTTGCAGTTTCTCATTTCTCATATTGGTCAAGATCGCAGCTTGAACAGCTGCTCCATAAGCTACAGCCTCATCCGGATGAAGGCTCTTGCAAAGCTCCTTCCCATCGAAGAAGTCTTGCAACAACTGCTGGACCTTGGGAATTCGGGAAGAACCACCTGAAAGAACAACAGCATGGACGCAGCTCTTGTCCATATTAGCATCAGTCAAGCACTTCTCCACAATAGCGATGCACTTCCTGAATAAATCCATATTGAGTTCTGCAAATTTGGCACGGGAAATAGTTGAAAAGAAATCAATACTATTACACAAAGAATCGACTTCAATGGTAGTATCAATTGCAGAAGAAAGAATCCTCTTTGCCTTCTCACATGCAGTTCTCAACCTCCTAAGAGCTCGGGAATTCCCACTAATGTCCACCTTGTGTTGCCTCTTAAATATTTCAACAAAGTGCTTTACCACTTGGTTATCAAAGTCCTCACCTCCAAGGTGAGTGTCTCCAGCAACGGCCTTCACTTGGAAGACACCATTTTCAATAGTAAGTAGTGAGACATCTGCAGTACCACCACCCAAATCAAAAATCAACACATTTCTCTTGCCATTACTCTCTGCAATCTTGTCTAGACCATAAGCAATGGCTGCAGCAGTTGGTTCATTGATTATACGCAGGACATTTAGGCCAGCAATGCCTCCAGCATCCTTTGTAGCCTTGCGCTGGGAGTCATTGAAGTAGGCAGGGACAGTAATAACCGCATTCTTCACAGTTGTGCCCAAGTAGGCTTCGGCAATCTCACGCATCATTCTAAGGACCATAGATGAGATTTCCTCCGCAGAAAAGTTCTTCTCTTCGCCCTTATACTTGACAACGATCATAGGTTTGTCATCAAGACCACAAATGACCTTGAAAGGCCAAAGCTTGATATCTTCCTGAACTAAAGGATCGCTGAATCTCCTACCAATCAATCGCTTCGCATCTACATGACAATACCATTTTAAGGTATTAAAAAATGATTTGACAACAATAAAGCATAAGGAGCAGAAATAAATTATTCATTTCTTGTCCATATAAATATATATATAAGTATAATTAGAAAACATAAAAAATTGGCAGCTTAAGCTCTTGCTGATGACCTAGAAATTTTTAAATTTAAATCGATACTATATGCCTGAGATTTGTAACAGAGAACTTTAATTAAGCTCATATTCACTACAATTAATAAAGCCAAAACTGTCCGTAATTGATAGCTTTTAACACCATGCGTGGTAGAATTTGAATGAGATTGTCACCTATAAAATGGTGAATATGAGTGCTATAAAACATTGTGATATTCGGGTAAGTTTGTTTTTTTCGTGGGTTTTTTTTTTTTTTAATTAGGTAAAGTATAGTAATATATTTATCATTCGAAGAAAAAGTAAAGTTATATTTTTATTAAAAAACAGAAGTACAGATATATTTTTATGTAATTTAATTTCACATAAAATAAAAGGCCAATAATAATAAGCTCGTCCAAACATATTACAATGATTAAGTTGAATAACCCCTGCATCTTTTGGCTAATATTTGAGTGCAAACTAATTTTGTAAAAGGAATAACTAGAAACGTCCGGAAAATAAGTTCCATTTTTGCTTTAAATTATTCACTAATCTGATCAATTAATGCATGGAAAAGTTTGATAAATAAAATTTATATATGAGACATTCAATTAATAAGTACTATTAATATTCAATAATAAAAAAGTACTATTAATAAATAACAAATTAAATTAGAGAATTTGTGGAAAGGATCTTTCCTAATTTAATTAGAAATTATTAAACCTAAAATTAGAATTTGTTTAGTATTAGGGTACTAGTTATCTCTATGCTCCAAGGGAAAGTTTATTTTTATATGATACATATTAATTCAATAAGTACTAATAAATAAAATTTAATTAGATAATTTATAAAAAAGATCAAACCTAATTTAATCGAAATTTATTGTACCATTTGTTTACTTATAAAAAAAATGGTGAATTTTAATTAATTTAAACTAATATAGTTTGATATTATTTATAACTATAAAAAATGAGATGAGTTCAAGTTACACCTGGTGTAACTTCACAAGAGTTACACAGTTTTAAGACCATAGATTTTTCATGGATCTAATGGTTAGAAAACACTCTTGCTATGTCATAATTATTCCCTAAAAATTAGTGATTGGCATTAACTCTTCCTATTAAATGTGTTAAAAAAGAAAAGAAAGACAGCATTGAGCTCTCCCATCTCCATCGTCATCGTTTTCTCCTTTCTCTGTCACACGTCTTTTTGGTTCTATGCACTTTAAGCCTCAACCATTGATTTTTAACACCATTGTTTCACGGTACTGGAATTAGTGCTACAACTGCATTTTTTTAAGAATTACTCATGGCCAAAGTCACAATTATTTTAGAGAACAATTGTTGTGGCTGAGTTTTTCTAAAATATTCATGACCAATTTCGTTTGAGGTCTGCCAAAATAATAGGTATATGGGTGAAAATAATTAGGAAAACACTCATGGCTGAGTCTTTCTAAAACACCCTATGTGATAATGTAATAATCTCTTTCACTTAGCTTATCATAATTATTATTTTGAAATTATTACTTCAAAAAGCAAGGATTACAAGTTCAAAAAAGCAGTGGGAACTAGGAATGGAGTTGGCCAAGATTGGTTTTGCAATATGAGAAGCCAGATCTACAAAGAAAAATCTTCTATTCAATGAAGCTATTTATGAAAGAGGCTAACAATGAAATTAAAAAATAAAATAAAAAAAAAAATCGGCCACAAAGAGTCTTTGCAGCAAGACAGGTAACCAATCTGACTTGGTGGTGCTCAACAGTCAACATAATACATGGTGGCTCCCCAGAATCATCTATACTCCACGAGGAGAGAGAGAACATATAACTCATTTTTGGTAAGGAAAGACTAGTATTGAATGCCATAAATAAATGATAATAAATGAAATGCTAATCAGATATCAGTATTAATGAGTCATTTTTTTAACCGTTAGATCTACTTAAATCTAACGGGTTAGAAAATGTGTAACTCTTTAGAGTTACACCAGGAGTAACTTGAACCAATCTTATAAAAAATAAATTAATATATGAGAATGAGACCAGGTGGAGCCAGGGGTGAGAGGGGCCAATTGCCACTCATTCAATTTCTTCTGCACTTAAGTAGTTTGCCTCCCTAACACGGTTAGAAATAGAAAATAAACAACTCCCACTCTAGAAAAACAGACAATGATACTAACATTAAAAAAAAGGGGGGAAAAAAAATCATCCCTCACATATCAAAGAATATAAGGGTATATTTGATAACTGTTTTTTTCCCCTATTTTCTGTTTCCAAAAACAATTTTCTATTTTTGAGACTAAAAAAATTGTTTGGCAATCCAAAATAAACAGAAAACAAAAACTGTTCTCAAAACTCAATTTGTGAAGGAAATTGAAAATATGCAAAATGCTATTTTCAGTATCTATTTTTCAAAAGTCAATGAAAACATGGATTTAATTTAATGAATCTGTCTCATTTAATGAGTTAGTATTAGAGTTTAAATTCTAGTAACAACATATTATAGTATTTTCTATTTTTTTATTCAAAAAACTTTTTTTTTTTTTTTTAATTTCAACTAACCAAACATGTTTTTGATTTCAAAAATACAAAAAAAAAAAAAAAAAGGTTTTTTCTTTATATTCCCAAAAACAAGTTTTTGAAAATAGAATACAAAAATTGTTACCAAAATAACCTAACTGTTTCACCTACTTTACTATTCTTTTGAAATAGCTTTTATTTCGTCTCAGGTTGTCATCCATTTTTCTAGTTTATTTTCTTTTTCATTATTTTCACTCATTTCACTATTTATGTCTCTTTTCTTGTTGAGTAATTTTACGTATATTGCAAATTTTACTATATTAGTCTTATAAGATGATATATCACCATCACAAAAAAAAAAAAAAAAATCAATTTATATAATTATTTATTACTTTTTCAAGTGGCACTAATCACATTCTTACCATATCAAATTATTAGTATTTTTTAGTAAAATTTGTAGTAATTTAACATTTCTTTTTTTCTTTTCTCATGGAAATTCAATGATTGGGCCCCATAATTACATAAATTAATATATTTTTTTAAAACTTAATGCTCTTGTACTAGACTAAATCCCTAGCTAAAGGCTGAAGCATCCTCTCGCTATCTCCCTCTCTTCAATGTTTTGAACTCTGGTTATAAAATATAAACCCAAATTTTAAACACTTTGAAGAATAAAATTAAAAAAAAAATTGTAGTTATACTCTTAAAACTTTTAGATTGATTTGTTTTCTCAATTTATTCTAACAAGTCAACTTAGGTGAGTGTTTGGATAGCGTTTTGCATCCACGTTTTGCGCGTTTGGTTGAAAATTACCTGAGTCCTACGTTACTGTTCACGAACCCCACAAAAAGATGAAATCGTAAATGAATTATTTTGTACTGTTCACGTTACTATTTAGCTGAAGCTATAGTACTTTCAGCCCAAAAAATCAGCTAGCTTATAAATTATTAAGCTACAGTACTTTCAGCAATAAGTTTTCAGTTTTCAGAAAAATAAGCGGTATCTAAGAATATAAATCTCTTACTAAATTTTGTACTGTTTAGTTTTCAGTTTTCATTTTGTACCGTTCACGTTCTGAATTTTATATATTTTGATAAATCTCTTACTTACTTTTTTATTTTGATCTCTGATATATAAATCTCATACTAACAAAAATACCAAAAAAAAAAAAAAAACAATTATACTCTTAAAACTTTTAGATTGATTTATTTTCTCAATTTAGATGTCTGAATTTTGTATATTCTAAGGGATCAAAATTCCAAATATAACTTTATCTAAATTGTGATTGGGTCCACATATAACTTTATCTAAATAATAATTCTACATATAACTTTTAAATTTTTATATGTGGAATTTTTTTAATGTTATATGTGGAATTTTTATTTTCATGCGATGAGCTAACAATATATGTGATCAAAGTTATTTTCACGAATAACCATATTATTATTAATGGGGGAGTATAACACAAAGTGCTTAAGAATAACACTAAAAAATAAACAAATAAATAAATAAATAAAAACTTTGAAGATTACCGAAGATGGAGTTGGTGGGGTTCCTGGCAACCTGGATCTTGGCGGCATCACCTACCAAGCGCTCTATTGGAGTGAAAGCAACATAGGAGGGAGTGGTCCTGTTACCCTGATCATTAACTATTATCTCTACTCTTTCATTTTGCCACACTGCCACGCACGAGTACGTCGTTCCTAGATCGATCCCTATCGCCGGACCCTCTCCATGGTCGGACATTGTCGTCGGGAATAGAAGCCCAAAGACTTTTGTTAATCAAAACTAAAGTAGATGAAAGTAGACTATGACGCACTTTAGAATTGAAAGGTTGAAGGCCCTAAATACTTAACATGCAAATGGATGGTTGCTTTTAGGAAAAAGCAAAACGAAATAGAAGAAAGCAGAATGTATGAGACACTTTTGACAATGAAAGGTTAAAGACGGTACAATCTCTTTAACCCCTTTTTTTTTCTTGACAAGCTATATCCCTTAACCTCGAAGTTTCCTCCTTTCCACTTTTTTTTTTTTTTTTTTGACTGAAAAGGTAGAATTTGTATTAAAATAATGAGATAAAAGTACAAAGGTGTAAGTAAGGTCCTAATGTGCTCAACATACTAGCTTGACACCCAGGACAGAGAAAAAAAACAAGAAACATCATTACACCCATCCCTTCAAACAACTAATGTGTACGTTGGTTTGCCACTAACTTTTGATATTCATGCAAAATGGACGTAGTGTATGTTTGGATAAGAATTATTTGCATCCGGCATTTTGAGTTTTTTTTTTTTTTTTTTTTTTTTTTTTTTTTTTTTTTGATTCACACATTTTTTACTTTTTGGAGACAAATAGCACTGTTCATCACTGTTCACGCACTGTTCATGTACTGTTCACGCACTGTTTATGTACTATTCACGGGACTCACAACCACTTTATTTAGAAAAAAAAAAATTAAAAATGGGTCCCACGATACTATTTACACATTTAAAAATTATTTTGTTACAGTGTATTCAGTTTTCAGTTTTCAGTTTTCAGCAAAATAAGCTATATCCAAACGGACCCATAGCCTCGCGAAGGATAGTTTCAGGTCTAGGCTGGAAGTCCTAAAAAAAAAACTTTTTATGTGCCCTTCATATTGCCCATGCAGCAGTTGTCCATCGCTCTATCTCATCTTTTGGTAGCCTCTCCAACATGCTTTACGTCCAAAGGAAAAAATCTGTTGCATAGACCTTGCTTTTCTGAATCTTACCACTGACCAATTCCCACACATTACGAGCCAATGGGCATTCCCAAAGAGAATGGCATACCGTTTCTCTATGTTGGTGGCACACCAACATAGAGAAACAATATAAGTGATGTAATACCAACATAGAGAAACAGTATAAGTGATGATTACACAACAATGTGTACATTCACATGTAAGTGATGTGTTAATTTTAATTCTTTTTCTTCTTAATTTCTATAATTTCTATGATGATTACACAACAAACATTGCTGTTAAAAAAAACACTCACAAAAAAAAATTACATTTAAACATAAAAATTTGAAGAATATATAATAAAAATTGCTAAAATAATAGCGTTCACAGTTTTGCTCTTAATTTGCTAAAAAAAAGCTATTTTTAGCACCATAAACAACAAAATGCATGCTGCATTAATGGTGCTAAAGCTAAAATTTTTAAACCCAAACTACAGTAAACTGTAAAAAAAATGATAGCATACTATAGTTACAAAGTTATATTTTTTTTTTTTTTTTTAAATTCTAATTCTCTCTCTTCTTCTATTTCTTTATCTTTTTAGCTCTCCAACATGTTCTCTCTCTTTCTTCTATCATTTTTTCTCTCTCTCTTCTCCTCAGGCTTAAACCTTTTTTTTTCTCTTCACTCTCTCTTTTGTAGTGATTATGGGTTTTATGACCTGTTGTGGGAGTAGTGGTGATAGGCTTTGTGACCAGTTGTGGGTTGTTGGGTTTAATGACGATTTATGCCTAGTGGTAGTGGTGGCAGTGGCTGGTGGTGTTAGGTTTTTGTGGCCGATTGTGTGGGTTTGCTGGGTTTTTGTGGCCAGTTGTGTGGGTGGTTTTGTCGAGTTTTTGTGGTAGAGAGGAAGAGGGAGGACCTGAGAAAGAAATTAATAAATAAATTAACAATGTTTGGCTTAGATGTGAAAAATAAGAGAATTGATGTAGGAAGAGTTATGAAATGGTGTGTTAAAATAGATAAAGTAAGTTTTTGAGATGCTAAAAGCTAAAAATTTTACCTTTACTATTGTGAATGCTCTAACAATACATAATTAATTTAAGTTGTAATGGTCTTTGTTACGTATTTGTAATTTCCTTTTAAATTCATATATCAATAATATTTAAATTTGAGATATTATATATTATAAAAAATAAATAATAGAAAGGAATTTATTTTCAACCAAAAAAAAAAAAAAAAAAAGAAGCATCCATGGAGGAGGACAGACTACTGTAGAGTACAAAGTACTTGAGAGTTGAGAGACACTCCAAAATCAAGTTTATCCACTAGGCAGCAAATCTCAATTTGAGCATAATGGCTTTTATAGAGTTGCACTTGACATGATTATAAGCCTTAGGTTGTGTTTGGGATAGCTTATATTGGGCGGTTTCTTTTACTATTTAGCTTATTTTTGTTACTATTCATGGGTTCTATTGCACTTTTTGATATTATTAATAGGTCCCACTGTAGTATTTAAGCTACCTTTTAGTTTTATTTACAGTACTTTCATCAACTAATGTGCTCAACATACTAGCCTGACACCCGGGACAAAGAAAAAAAAAATAAGAAACATCATTACTCTCATCCCTTCAAACAACTAATGTGTACGTTGGGTTGCCACTAACTTTTGATATTCATGCAAAATGGACATAGCCTTGCGAAGGATGGTTTCAGGTCTAAGCTGGAAGTCCTTAAAACAAAACTTGTTATGTGCCCTTCATATTGCCCATGTAGCAGTCGTCCATCGCTCCATCTTGTCTTTTGGTAGCCTCTCCAACATGCTTCACGTCAAAAGGAAAAAATTTGTTGCATAGGCCTTGCTTTTCTGAATCTTACCACTGACCAGTCCCCACACATTACGAGCCAAGGGGCATTCCAAAAAATTACTCACTTAACTTTTTTTTTTTTTTTTTTTTTTTTTTATGATTATTCCGACATGTTAGACTAGGTGGCAGTCAATATGGCAATAAATTAATTTTTTATTTTGACCGTTTGCCATACCAGCAATTTTCATCTAAAAGATAACAACATGGACTAAATTGACACAACATTGAAAGGTTAAGGACCAAATTGACACAATTGAAATGTTAGGGACTAAATTGAAATATAGTGTAAAGGATAGGAACCAAATATGTAGTTTACCCATGTTTTTTTTTTTGGAATTTTTATTTTTATTTTTATATAATGTAATTATGTAACGTTAAATCTTTTTATTTTTGTTAAATAATTTTAAAGTTACCATATAAGTTTTTAAAATCTTTTTTTTTTTTTCAAATCATTAGTCAAATATACATTTAATTTGAATTCTAGAATTACAAATAGTGCTAAACTAATTAAAATCCACACTTTTTTTTAATAAAGTTACCCAATACCAAATAAATCTGGTTTATTTTTTTTTAAATTATAATTAAATTAGATATATTCTTTTCTATAAATTCTCTAATTTGGCTTTTTATCTGTCAATATCATATATAAATTATTTTGTCCAACTTTTTCATGTATTGTATAGTTTGTACTGGTTAATGATTTGCATTATGTTATTTCTAGCAATACTAACTTACTAAGGACAACTTTTTTTCATAATATTTTTAACAATATATTAAAAGTAATAAGTTGTGATAAGAATAACATCACTTACATAGAAATTTACCCTGATTTCCTTTTTATTATGCACCAATTATATAATAATTGCAATGGCAAAAATTTTGTAGCATTATATTTATGGATTTGCAAAAGCCCAAAAAGGTAGTTTGTACCATTTTTCTCTTGGTCGGTGATTATCACTTTCAATCACAAAATCCCAAACATTTAACATTTCGGACCTCCAATTCGGCCTAACAATGTGACCATCTTCGACTACAGGCCCAAAGCTGAGATGTCTCCATAGACTGAACCTGTAAAGGAATTAAAGACCAAAATCAGTTTTAAGTTTACCTCATTGAATTTGAAGCCAAAAAGAGAGTTCGAAAATATTGGTGTTTGATGATATCTATAATCTTTTTTTGTTGGTTCCTTAAATTTAGGAAGATTTTAGTTTACACTCGTTTTGGGTTGTGTTGTGCGACTTGTGCCTTGATTTTACTCGTTTTGATCTCACGTTAAAATCTTCAATTTGAATACAAGCTTGAAATTTATAAACACAACTTTAATTACCACTGGGCAGCAAATTTCAATTTAAATATAATGGCTTTTAGGTTTTAACACTAGACATGATTATAAGCTTTCCCGAGATTGAGCTTCAACACCATTTCGCCTTGTTTTGATAATTGAAAAGTAAAATTAGCGTCCATCCATTGTTGACAAAATATAAATAAAATAAAAGATATGATAGGGTATTTTGTTCTTAGCACATTACAACTTAATCACATCAAGATGTAGTTCAATATTCTTTTAAATCCCAAAATTCATTTATGATTAAATTTTCATTAAATTTCTAATTTATGGGATCTCTTTAGAGCTTAGACCAACTTAATTTATTCCTTTTATAGAAATATTAAACTTTAAAATACAAAAATATAAAGACAATAAAGGAACTTATTATAAATGATAAGGTGCTACGGCAGACTATATTGACCATCATCATTATGTTGAAAGGGTTTGCCACAAATTTGTTATTGCTTTCCAAAAACGTTTATGGGACTGCAAATGCTCTCAAGCCATTTCAGCTTGTCATGATACAGTTGCGAATCCATGAGCTGGAGATCATCTAACCATTGAATCGCATCTTCGATTGCATCTTCAATCTTTTTCTTAAATGCAGGGTCAAGCTTGGAACCAATCTTCTCATCATTGATAGTAGTCCTCATGTTGTAGGCAAAGTTCTCCAGAGCTTCCTTAGCCTTAATCTTCTTCCTGTGATCATCGTCTTCAGCCTTGAATCTCTTTGCGTCTTGGACAATCCTCTCAATCTCTTCAGTTGGTGATAGTCATTTGCCTCCTCACACCAATGGTCATTTCCTCAGCAGAAACATTTAAGATGCCATTAGCATCAATTTCAAAACAAACTTTTATCCGAGCAACACCCTTGGGTGCTGGAGGAATGCCAGAAAGTATAAATCCTACCAAGAAGTTGTTATTCTCATTCTAGCTCTTTCACCCTCGTAAACAAACTCAGGTATAGAAGTTTGATTGTCAACCGTGGTGGTGAAGAACCCCTCCTTCCTAGTGGAAATAGCAGTATTTCTTGGAATCAAAATAGACGTCTTTGTTCCGCGAATTGATACACCAAGGGAGACAGGGGTGACATCCAAGAGCACTGAAAGCTCGAAAATGTGTTGAAAATACAAGAGCTGTTTAGACCCCCAAATTAAAGTTACCGCTCGATAGATTTTACAATAACTTAATATTAAGTGCGGAATAGTGTAAATGCGAGTGGATAAACAAATAAGCTACTCTAATCCATAATCAAAGCAACACAGCAGTAAAATGGAATGTAAAAGAGTAGGGAAAAAAGATGCAAACACAAGATAATACGCCGATGTGTTATCGAAGAGGAAACCGAAGAACTCGGCGAAAAACCTCTCCGCCGTCCTCCAAGCGGTAATCGATCCACTAGACAATCAGTTGGGATATATGGATTAGCAAGAGACCCTCCAAGCCTAATCTACTCGATATACCTAAACCCTCCAAGCTCCTATTCCAACAAGACTTCTCCGAACCGTGTCTTGTCTAGTTCTCCGAATCCCGCAACAAGCTCCATGTTGCATCTGCCATCCTTGACTTCTTCCAATGCTTCCCAGCAGCACCAAAACTTCACTTGACACTCTGAAAGGATGTGGTAAGTGTTTGGGCTATTAACCTCTCAATGGTATGGAAATGGAGAGGTAGGAGTTGAGAAAATTCCACAAGCAAATGTGTAAAGAATTATGGGTATAACAATCTCTAATTCTCAAGGTGTTTGGCTAGGGTTTTCTCTCAGAAGCATTCCTCAACATTTGTGGGTAATGTGGGTATAAATAGTGTTGGCACAGAAAGTGTGTATCAGAATGGGCAGGCTAGCAGAACAGAATGTCTCGCGGGTGTCTCGCGGGAAGGCCTTATCCGTGAGGTACTCGCGAGACACAGCTATCTCCATCCTAACTTGACTCTTCGCATTCCAGCATGTGCAAGGCATGGGGGTCACTTCGCGGGATGCTTAGTCGCGAGCTACCCGCAAAAACTCTTCAGTCTTCAATTTGCTTAAGTCTTCACACTCTCTCTCTATCACACAACTCTTACAATTAAATCCCACATTAAATACAGGATACAAAAAATTAAATACAGTTGCAATCAAATTTGGCACGGAATATAAGCCAACAAAACACTTAGTTGTAAATAACAACTTTACAATCTCCCCATTTGGCTATTCCATGACAAAACCCCTAAAACAGACTCTAGACTTAAATGTGAGATTGGGAACAATGGCAAAACACACTCACACCTAATCTAGAAGCTGTGAAGCACTTGCACTTATATACCTGTAACTTGAAACACTTGCACACAAACAAAACTTTCATTAAGCTTATAACAAGTTGAACACAAGGTACGTACATGAGCAAGTAAAGTGCGATCAAGTTTGTAAACACTATAAAACATGTAAGCATTTCTTGATCATACAAGAACAATCATTAAAGAATGACTACAATGAACATTTAGCTAGTAAATGCTCATCCGGACACGCAATGCAATTAAGAACAATCCAAAGGATCAATTGCATGTCCCACACTCAACCAATGCAAAATACACGAAGTATTTGCATCTAGGATACAAGATCCTACTAGGGCACAAAAGTGAGGTACTTAAGACATATTAGCAATATCTTAAAAGTACAGAAAAATGCTACAAAGCATAGAGAAGAACACAAATATAAATATGAACTAAAATTAAAAACAGAGTATTTAAGCTTAAAACAAAAGCAGTAACAGTAAAAACTGTAAACCAACACAAGTAAACCGCCTGTGAACCAGTAACCAATGTTTCTAAGCCTAAATCTATGCTCCCGCTAACACTGTGCAGGCTCTTCCTTAGCTCCCCCTCAAAATTTTCTCCCCCTTTTTGACCGGAATGGCCAAAGGGCTAGAATTGATCTGACTCTGAATCTGATCCCCGCGCCATGGACAAGTCCTCGATCTGTGAAGACAATGCAGTGATCTGTCCCTGGACGTATGAAAACTAGGTCGCGGTGTGTTGCACATGGGAGTCTAGCATGTTAAACATCCGATCCACTCTCTCCAGGAGGCGATCCAGTTTGTTTGGTCCTCGTGCTAGTGTAGAAGAAGATGGCTGTGCTGAAGTCTCTAGAGCAGAAGTAAATCTATCAATCTCCTCCTCTATATCTCCACCCTTATCTTCAACATAATCCTGTGGTATCGTATGCACTCCTGTTTTGGAGCCCTTGATGTGAGCTGTGCTCCTATTGACTGTGTATGCACCAATGGGATAGTCCCTCTGAACCACAGTGAGACCACTCTGAAGTTTCAGTCTTGCCTTAGCAATTAATCCCATAATCAGTGTGGGAAAAGGCATTACAGTTCTTGAATTCTGCTTCTTAATGCTCTTTTTCAATACATGGATGATATGGCCACAAATATCTATCTCTTTGTGGGTAAAGAGATTATACAAAAATCTTGTCCTTGGAGCTGATAATGTAGTGAGGTTGGTAACCGGATACAAGTTGTGGATCATCACATATGCTAAAGCCCTCATCTCCGGTGAAAATGGTATTGTGTTCATGGATGATTTCTTCGGTGTGCCACCAAGTATTCTTATCATCTCATCAGTAGAACCCAATCTGTCCTCATACGGCACTGTAATTGGCTGTGAGGGAGGACGAACTTCCAAAAAATCTTGGATGATCTCTCTTGTAATCACAAATTCTTTGTGCCTTACCCAGCACTCGATACAATCCCCTTCGACAGCAGCATTTGGGAAAAACTCCATGATTATCTCTGAATAAACAACCCTAACCGGGTTCAACAATTTGGTCCAAGTTCTTTCTTTGAACACCTCAGGTATGAAAGTTCCCTAAAGTGATTCCAGTTGCACAACCCTTTCCATGATGATAGTTTTGTCCTTATAGCAGTCATTATACTTTGTATCAACGTCAGCAGACTTGAAATGATTAGAATCAGTGCGTGCACATTTGGAAGATGATTTCTTGGTGGCTGCATACTTAGTAGGAGCCATCTGTGCAAAGTAACACAAAAACAGAGGAGAACCAATTGTGGAAACACAAACCAAAACACAAAACATGGTTAGGAACATGTTAGTGCAAATCAAGGTAATACAAGACTTAAAAACATAGTAAAATCAACTCAAAACAGAGCACATAAACTCAAAACAACATGCTAAAACAGATAATGCAAGGAAACATAAATACAATGCATGAAAATAAGTAGCTGTGCATGTGTGTGCATGTGTGTGCATGTGCTGATGCATGTGTGTGCGTATGTTGATGCATGAGGTTGTAGCATGAGATGCATGAGGTGTGCATAGAGTATGCATTGCATGGCATTGAGGCACAAACTGGGTAAAGTGTGTAAAACACACACAAGTTGACCAACATATGGTAAACATGATCAGTCAAGACTTACACTAAAGATTGGAACTCAGTTGAGTCCAATTCAACACAGAAATGTCACTCGGACATTCTGTCAAACACCTAACATGTAATAAAGCAAATCAAACATGAATAATGCATAAACATGGTGAAATCTTGCCTTAATACATGCTAAAATGCCTCATGGGGCCAACACAAATGCACAAAAAACAAATGGGACTCAGCCCAATCAAAGATTTTAAAAACAATTCACAAAATAGAGAACCCCAACCATTTTCGAAAAATCCCCAAATTTTGAAACCCTAACTTAAATTTCTGCAAAATCTTAGAGAAACATGAAGAAAATGTTTTAGAAAACATACCTTGTAGTTGGAAAAGCAAAAAATAGGCTTGAGAATGATAGGGTTTGAGTAAAATGTGATTTTGGGTTGAAAAGGGTTCGAGAGAGGCAGTGCGAGGGAAATGACTAAGTGTTTGAAAAACTGTCACATCTTCTACATAAAACTAAAAACACACGTTTTTTGCGTGTTAGACAGTAGCGAGATAGTTGCGAGAATAGCCACTGAAGCACAAAAACTTTCACGAGAAGCTTTAAGTCGCGAATCAGTCGCGAGAATTTCTGTCTGAATTTGAAGAAATTCCAGTTTAAGCACTTTTCGCGAGAAGCTCTAAGTCATGAGCTTCTCGCGAAACAACCTTTGAACCAGTTTTTTTTGAAGAAAAACACAAAAATTCATTTTGAACAAAAACTAAAGACATGAAAGTATAAAATCACTTTCAAAAACATATAAAACACTCAAAAATCTTTTTGTGTTTGATCAGCAAATACTTGAGCATACACATCACATTTGAACATTTACAATCACACAAATGAGATAGGCATTAATTGAATCAAAGTCTTGTGTGTTGTGTGTGAGTGTCAAAAGTGGAATAGTCCTTAGACCAGAGTGAAGCTTCAATGATCAATTCAATCGAGTCATACACAACTGATACTAAATTAGGTGGATTATCTCAATTATAGAAATGAGCATATATGACCTCCCACAAATGGATTACAAAACTTAGAAGTTTTTTATTTGGCTTCTACATAAATCATAACATGTGATCCATTTTGGATAATACATCTCATTTTTGAGATCGGTGCTTGGTATTTTTGATATACCAACATTTAGAATTCGCCTTTGGCTTTTTGAGCACCATACATTTCAAAACGAAAGTTGCTTTCCCTTTTTCCTAGTCAAATACTAGTATGTGCGACAGATTTTTGCAGCTCAATATTTCTTTTCATTTGGAGATTTAGGGTGAGTTTGGTTCGGCTTTTTGTAAAAGTGCATAATGAAAAAATTGAGTTTTCAAAAAGTGCATAATGAAAAAGTGTATTTTCAAAAAGTTGAGTGTTTGGTAAAAGTGGTTAAAAAATGCTTTTTAAAAAAGCTGAGTGTTTGGCTAGAACTTACAAAAGTAGCGTTTTGAGTTGTAAATTACCTAAAATGACAATGTATAAATAAGAGCATCTCTAGCAGGTTAGGCAAATTTTTATACTGTTTGGACAATCAACAGTGACATTTACCTTTTGTCTACCCACTTTTTTAATTAAATTTATTCTTTTTTAATCTTTATTTATTCTTTTTCTATTCATTCTCAACAATTATATTTTTCAACAAAAAATGTTACATCCACAATATTTTTTGCAATACTTTCACAAGAATCATAACAAAATCTTATATGGAAAATTGTTTCTAGTTCTAATTTGAACTCATTACTGAAATTATATTTTTACTCACCAATATTAGCTAATTACTTAAAATTTATTGTGAAAATATTGTGGTATTATTTTTAAATGGTAATTTCTTATTCTTTTCCTTTTCGTTCATCCAGACGTTTCCCTTTTTCTTTTTCTTTTTCTCTTGCATTTTGTCAACCACACACTTATACCCATATTAGTACATCCTCTCCTTTTTATTTTTTCTTTGCTTCCACTTGATTCCAGAAGCTCCTCACTCTTGCTTTCTCCAACTCTTTGAGGTCTTTCTAGTCTCTCTTTCTTTTCTTTTTTCTTTTTTTTTCTATCGGCTCCTCACTCTTTTTTTTTTTTTTTCCAGAAGCTCCTCACTCTTTCTATTTTTTTCACTCTTTCTTTCTCCAACTCTCTTTTCTTCTATGGGCTTCTACCAGGGGTCATATCGGCTTCTTTTTTTTTTCCTTGTTCTTGATTAGTTGTTGTTTCTGATTTTAGATTTGTCAGATCAGCTTCTATTTTTTTTTCTTGGTCATTTATTATTGTTGTTCTAATTTTTTTTTTCTATTCTTGATTTGCTGTTGTTGTTGTTTTGATTTTAGATTTGTTGTTTAAATTATATCAGTTTTATGAGAGCAAGAATTTTTTTTGCTTTTATTGTTGTGGTTTGATTAATTTTATTGTGTGAGTGAGCTTCAGGGCAAAGGGAGAGCAGAGAGATTAAATGAGAATAGATGCGTGAGAGTGAGCTTCGGCGTGAGAACTGAGGGCTTTTATCAAGGGTAATTTGGTAATTGAAGGAAGAGCCAACGGATAGTTACAAACGCGCATTGGACTTTTTGTTTTATGGAACTCCTCAACTCCATAATCCTTGCGCGTTCCCAGAGCATTATTTGCCTTGGCCCAAAACGCAACTTTTTCCAAAAAGTTGTGTTTTGGGCTGAACCAAACACAAATATTGCTTCAAGTTTTTGCATAACGTGCATATTGGGCTTAAAACGCCCAAACAAACGGGCACTTACATTTGGTGAGCTCTTTTTGCAAAAAATAAATAAATAAATAAAGTGGGAAGAGATATAGACATAAGTTTATGCAAGTATCAAGACCATCAAGACTATTGACCAATCATTCATGACAAGCTTGAAGATCTATTTACAACAGTTACACATAGTTTTCAAGATTTCTTCTACATAGATAAATGTGCATACATAACAAGCTGAGCTTGTAAACGTACTATGCCATTAGTACGAAGGTACTAGGCCAAACTCACATGTGATAAGCACAACACAAGCGATCAAACATTTTGAAGATTTTTCAATTTTTATGGGTTTTTGAATTTTTTGAACACACTAAAAAACAGAACAAAAACTCGAACAAAACAAAAGCTTGTAAAATAAACATGCTATAAACTGAAATCCATGCATGATATGATGCATCAACAAATGTCCCTAAATATCGGAAGTATTAGTGCATGGACATGTTGTAATGCTTATGCATGAGTACCCCTTTTCATCCACACGGCACGTGCGTTTGGGGTGATATCCCTATAGGATTGGGTACGAGAGTTAGGACTTTCAAACCTTCTGGAGAAGCTTTCCAAGCAAGTGGTGAATTCACCGATCATCTTCATCACGTCCATCACACCTGGATCACCATTTCGACCTCTTGATGACTCAGCAGTCCAAGTCCTCTTGTCATTTCTTGGTCGTCTTGACCTCTGATCACTTGCATTCTTCAATGCTCTCAGCTTATGACAATTGGGTTAGGTGTGTCCTTGCAGACCACAATGATGACAAAAGTGGTTCATTCTAGGGCCTCTTTGTGATCGTGGAAGAGATCTCCCTCTTACTTCAGTCTTAACCACAGATTGGTTTCGAGGCTTATTCAACACCCTTTGGTCAGCCATAATCTTCTTCTTTTCAACCTTCACCTTCTCCACAGTGGGGGCAACTACAACCGGCTCTTTGGCCTTCACAAACTTCACTTCTTTGGAGATATTCACAGCTGCACTACTTTCTCCAGTATATCATAATCCGGATTTATCTAAAAATTGTTTTTGAGAGGAAATGACATCATCTAGCTTCTTGGTGGAGACCCTTTCTACCTTGGCATTTGCTTGAACCACCTTAAGCTCCAGGAATCTAATTTTTAAATAAGCTTCTAACAGCTTTTCATTCAGCTTCTCTACTTCACATTTGGTCTCCTTGTATTGAACTAGAAGACTTCTGTAATCTTCCTCAGCCCTTTTCATCTTTTTAATGGCTGCGTTAGCCACTTTTGCATATTCACCGGTCTTCTCAATGAGGGAATTGTATGTCTCTTGCAATCCCACTGCTTCTCCATCTTCCTCATCTTCAGATTCCTCAACTATCTCAATTGACTCCAATTCAGAGTGCTCACTAAGTTCTTTCACTAGTGCACCCAAATCATCTGAAGATTCTACATGAGTAATGGTCATAGATGCAGAAAAGTTTCCTTCTCCATCACAGCTCTCTTCTGACTCAGAATTGGAAGATTCTGAATCACTGAGTGTTGTGGCATACGCCTTGCCTTTCCCTCTTAGAAAATTGGGACACTCCTTCTTGAGATGTTCATGACCATTGCATTCATAACACAAAATGTCTGGAGGAGATTGAGAATCCTTCCCCTCTTTCTTCTTAAACTCTTTCCTATCACCTCTTGAAGATGAAAACTTCCCTCTGCTGAACTATTTCCCACTGTTCTTCATCTTCAGGAATTTTCGAAAGTTCTTTGCAAGAAATGCTACTTCCTTCTCCACTCCATCTTCTTTGAAGGAATCATCCATTCTTTCGGTGATGGTCTTAAGAGCAAGGGATTTGCTCAGCTTATGAGAAGGTAATCCCAGCTCATATGTTTGGAAAGACCCAATGAGCTCTTGGATTTTGATCTCATCCAAGTCTTTACTCTCTTCTATAGCAGTGACTTTTGCTCGAAAGGTTTTTGGCAAGGACCTCAAAATTTTTCTCACCACCTTAGTATCTTCAATCTTCTTACCAAGATTGAGTTTAGCAATTACAATTTCGTTGAGCTTCCCATAAAATGAATCAAAGGACTCATCATCTCCCATCTTAAGCTCTTCAAATTTTGTGGCAAGCATCTGAAGTTTTGTATCCTTCACTTTCTTTGTTCCTTCATAGGTGGTTTCCAATATCTCCCAAGCTTCCTTGGCAACTATTATGTGAGAGATCCTATGGAATTCATCTGGAGAAACACCATAGAAAATTGCATTCAAAGCTTTACTGTTAGTGTTAGCTGCCGCAAGGACTGCCTTATCCTAAGTGGATTTAGCAACCTCTGGCTTAGTCCATCCTATTTCTATCGCATCCCAAACAGTATCATCGATTGAACACAAGAATGCCCTCAGTCGGACTTTCCAAAAGGCATAATTACTACCATCAAAATATGGTGGAACATTTAAAGATTGAGACCGGTCCATCTCAATACGGGGTCAAGGATTGCACTAAGGTGTTTAAACCACAGCAAGTGCACCCGCTCTAATACCAATTGAAAACTCGAAAATGTGTTGAAAACACAAGAGCTGTTTAGACCCCTAAATTAAAATTACGGCTTGATAGATTTTACACTAACTTAATACTAAGTGCGGAATAGTGCAAATGCGAGCAGATAAACAAATAAGCTACTCTAATCCATAATCAAAGCAACACAACAGTAAAATGGAATGTAAAAGAGTAGGGAAGAAAGATGCAAACACAAGATAATACGCCGATGTGTTATTGAAGAGGAAACTGAAGAACTCGGCGAAAAATATCTTCGTCGCCCTCCAAGTAGTAATCGATCCACTAGATAATCAATTGGGACACATGGGTTAGCAAGAGACCCTCCAAGCCTAATCTACCCGATGTACCTAAGCCCTCCAAGCTCCTACTCCAACAAGGTTTCTCGGAACCGTGTCTTGTCTAGTTCTCCGGATCCCGTAACAAGCTCCATGTTGCATCTACCATCCTTGGCTTCTTCCAATACTTCCCAGCAGCACCAAAACTTCACTTGACACTTTGAAATGGTGTGGTAAGTGTTTGGGCTATCAACCTCTCAATGGTATGGAAATAGAGAGGTAGGAGTTGAGGAAATTCCACAAGCAAATGTGTAGAGAATTGTGGGTATAACAATCTCTAATTCTCAAGGTGTTTGGCTAGGGTTTTCTCTCAGAAGCACTCCTCAACATTTGTGGGTAATGTGGGTATAAATAGTGTAGGCACAGAAAGTGTGTATCAGAATGGATAGGCTAGCAGAACAGAATGTCTCACAAGTGTCTCGCGGGGAGGCCTTACCCGCGAGGTACTCGCGAGACACAGCTGTCTCCATCCTTGCCTGACTCTTTGCATTCCAGCATGTGCTGGGCACATGGGTCACTTCGTGGGATGCTTAGTCGCGAGCTACCCACGAAAACTCTTCAGTCTTCAATTTGCTTGAGTCTTCACACTCTCTCTCTATCACACAACCCTTACAATCAAATCCCAAATTAAAGACAGGGTACAAAAGATTGAATACAATTACAATCAAATTTGGCACGGAACATAAGCCAACAAAACACTTAATTGTAAATAACAACTTTACAAGCACGATGTCTTGAAGTTTCTCATTTCTCATACCAGTTAAGATTGAAGCTTGAATAGCTGCTCCATAAGCTATAGCCTCATCCGGATTAATGCTCTTGCAAAGTTCCTTCCCATCACAAAAGTCTTGCAACAACTGCTGCACCTTGGGAATTCGGGAAGAACCACCTGAAAGAACAACATCATGGACCCAGCTCTTATCCATCTTAGCATCAGTCAAACACTTCTCCACAATATTGATGCACTTCCTGAATAAATCTATATTGAATTCTGCAAATTTGGAACGGGTAATATTTGAAAAAAAAAAAAACCAATACCATTATATAAAGAATCGACTTCAATGCAAGTCTAAATTGCGAAAGAAAGAATCCTCTTTGCTTTCTTACAAGCAGTTCTTAACCTCTTAAGAGCTTTGGAATTCCCACTAATGTCCACCTTGTGTTGCCTCTTAAATATTTCAACAAAGTGATTCACCATTCGGTTATCAAAGTCCTCATCTCCAAGGTGAGTGTCTCCAATAACAGCCTTCACTTCAAAGATACCCTTGTCAATGGTAAGTAGTGAGACATCTGTAGTGCCACCACCCAAATCAAAAATCAACGCATTACTCTTGCCAATGCTATTTGCAATCTTGTCTAGACCGTAAGCAAGGGCTGCAGCAGTTGGTTCATTGATTATACGCAGGACATTTAGGCCTGCAATGCTTCCGGCATCCTTTGTAGCCCTACGCTGGGAGTCATTGAAGTAGACAGGGACAGTGACAACCGCATTCTTCACAGTTTTGCCTAGGTAGGCTTCAGCTATTTCAGCTATTTCACACATCTTTATTAGGACCATAGATGAGATTTCCTCAGCAGCAAAGTGCTTCTCTTCGCCTTTATGGTTGACCACAATCATAGGCTTATCACCAGGACCTTCAATGACCTTAAATGGCCAAAGGTTGATATCACTTTGAACCAAAGGATTACTGAATCTCCTACCGATCAACCGCTTTGCATCTACAAAATAATTTCCCTTTTGAGAAACAAATGCGTCAAATAGTAGATGAATAATACAATCATAATGCACAAGAAGCATTATATATTGAGTTTTTTATTATTATTTTACGAGTATACTTTTTATTCGTGAATTTAAGAAATTGAAGCAAACATTCAGTAGCTCATGATCCTAATGAGACAGTATAGAAGAGAGAGAACAAAGGAAAAATCAAGATTAAATTGTAAATTACACTCAAGTTTGGGGTTATTTTGATTTTACTCCCTAAATTTCAAATTTTCAATATGCTCTCATAACATTAAGTATCATGAGTAGTCGTTCCCTTCCAACTTTGTGTTGTGCCTAGCTGTCTTAAGCGTATAAGATTAGGGCCGCAATGTTGCCCTTTATGTTTGTATCTTACATCTATGTTTGAAATTGTATTGATTTGAACCCTCTATGTTTGGAACTGTCATACACCCTCTATCTTTGAAATTGTTTTAATTGATTTCGAACTTAACAGCTAACCAAAGATCATTACGAGCCCTCAAGGAGATTTTTTATAAGGCTTCACACATTGATGGAAAGCAAATCCAAATGATGATACCTGAAGTTAGGAGAGCAAAATTAAAATTGCCCCAAACTTTATATATATATATCAACCATTGCAACATATACTCTCTCTTTTTTTTTTTCTTTTTTTTTTTTGAGAAACAAACACACGCACACAAAAGGAAGAAGGAAAGGGGTTTTAATACAAAAGCACACCACAACTTCACTCAAAAGCCATGGTAACTTTTAAGGGAGGGTGGGGCAAGTTATACTACATACAACATACTCTCTTAAGCAATGTGGAACAATTACCTATTCTTTTTCTTAAGAAATAAACACACACACACACACACACACACAAGGAAGAAGGAAAGAGGTTCTAATACAAAAACACACCACAACTCCACTCAAAAGCTACGGTAACTTTTAAGGAAGGGTGTGGTAAGTTATACTACACACAACATACACTCTTAAGCAATGTGGGACAATTACCCATTCTTTTTTCTGAAAAACAAACACACACACAAGGAAGTGGGAAAGGGGTTTTAACACAAAGGCACACAACAACTCCATACACACACATTGCAACATATGCTTGAAGCTGCTTTTGATAACATTGTGATCTCACGTTAAAATTTTAAATTTGATTAGATTCTCCGTCCTTTAGATAAATCACTCTCTGAAAATAGAGTATAAGAAGTGGCTATCTTTCTTCAAGCCTACAGTTCGAATACCGCGGTTACAGTAGATAGCGTGCGGGAAGGCGGTAGGTCGTAGAATCAGTCTTGTTTCAGGATCGAGGAAAGTCGAGTGGTGAAAGTCAAGTAGTTCGGGTTAGGCTTCGACACTTTGGAAATAAAAGTCCTTTCCGTACTTAAACAAGTTTGAAATTTGTAAACATAACTTTAATTAAAATTTTGATAATAACAATTACTAAAGCAAATAATTCATAATTGATGCAAAAATGGAAAAAAAAAATGGTTTTTGGTTTTTTAAATGATTTTTATTATTGAAGTTGTGAATTCTTATTCTCCGACATTGAACCCTGAATAGAATTCAATTGATGATGTTATGATATTTAAATCCTTTAAAAACAAAAGTCAAAATATTTGAATGCTAGTATTTTTTTTTTTTTTTTTGATAGATGAATGCTAGTATTAAACATTCTTAAAGTGATTTATTTTTTGTGGGTTCTAGTTAGCTCAATTGGTCTGATGGTTAAATAAGAGATTTGAGATTTGTTGAGGGTCATTTTTGTAAAGCCAGCCCAACCCAGCAAAGCAGGCAATAAGAGTGGCAGGCATAGAATAAAACTATTAGACCCAAGCGGTAGGAATAATAGAACGCAGGCGCATAACATGAATAAATGGGTCTTGAGGAAGCAAATGAGCCCAAAGGGCCCGGAAAGAGAGAAATGACACCCATGGGCAATGTATGGTATGAAAAAGTGAGAATGGGCCGCGATAGGCCCAAGGCAATGTAAACAAAGAAAGTAGGGGTTGATGGCAAGCCCATGAACCCCAAAGATGAGAATGAGGAGATTGGGCCGGGGAAGCCCAATCAAGTTAGTAAAAGCCCATGGGAACGCAAAGTCAATAAATGGGCCGAGGAAGCCCAAGGAAAGTAAAAGGGCAGCAGGCCCAAGGGGAAAAAAGAAAGGGACAATGGAGCCCATAAGTAAGAACACCAGTAAGCTCTCTTGAGTCACTGGGGGAAGGAATGAAACGGCAGGCTTAAAAGAGGCCTAGCAGGAACATGTTATTATGGCAGGAAAAGTCAAGTAATGAAACAAGACATAAGCATAAACCGAGAAATGGGCCAAGAGAGATGTGAGACCCAGTATTAAGAAAAGCCCAATCCCAAAGGGAAGCAGTGAAAGTACAGAACGACCCACATAAAAGAACGAAGAAGTATGGCAAATGAATGCAAACAAAGCTCCAGATCACAGCAAACACATGAGCCGCAGGAAGGCTTTGAACGTACATAACAGGGAAGCATGCGCAAGGCCCAGGTGCCACCAGCCTGTACCCAGCCAATATGGGTCATGGTGGGGCTATGGGTCAGTAGTAAGAGGTAAGGGGGGTGTGGTTTGGTGGTGGGGAGGGGGGGAAAGATTTATTTTACCTTCCTTGTCCAAACCCTTTTGGGAGGTACGTCCTGCTGGGATGACAGACCGCCTAAAAGAGGAAAGATTGGGGAGGGAACGTTGGGTGCATACCATAGGAAGAGAGAGAGAGCATTTAAGCCATGGCAGAAGACAGTGCCACGGCGGACAGAAACAACACAAACCTGTTTTGTCTGGCGAGGGTAAGCAATGTACAGACGGTGGTCGGCAAGCATGCCCAGACCAGACAAAGGCTGTTAGAGGGCGAAATGGTAAAAAAACAATCACGGCAAGCCCTATAAAAGGAGCCTCGCCGTGCCCTGTAAAAGGGACCGAAAAACAGAGGAAGAAAAAACGTAGAAAGAAAACTAAAAAGAAAAAGAAAAGAAATGAAGGAAAGATAAGAAAACAAATAGTGAGGATAATGGGCATGTACCAATAGATCTTTTCTCTTCTCTCCCCCTCAAAATCCCACTCTCTAAGGAACAACCAAGTAGTAAGAACTTTCTTCAGGCATTTATCACTTAGGTCCGATTCCCTCAAAGTCATTAATCCCCACGGCAGGATATTCTCCTAGGAGGTTAGTTTCATTGAGAGGAAGTGTTCTTCCTCTTTGATTTTTGCCATTACGAACTTGGTTTTAGCTTGACGTTTATTTTTTATTAACTCACCGTTCAATCAATTGTTCTTTCTTATAAAAGCCATTATTATCATTGCCATTATTACTACTGTGTTATTCGGTTCTTATTATTAACAAAAGCTATTGCACTCTGTTTTCTTTTATTGTCATTATATCTGCCTGCCGCAATTTTGTTGTAATAGCTCTGCTTGCCGTAAGGGTATTCCTGGCAGACAAGGTTAAGTTTGTGCACAAGCCGGCCCAAAGTGAGTTGCAGTTGGGCCGGTCTCAACTTTCCTACTCAGAAACACATTCGGGCCCATCACCACAAGAGACAACCCAGCCCAAACACAAAAAAGGCCCCCATATTAAATTGGCGACTTCACTGGGGAGTTGAAAAACAGACAGGGACGAAAGCCCACACAAACAAATGCCTCCAAAGTCCAGGACAACTCGGAATATGAGTGTTGTACCCTCACAAGCAGAGTCCAAGCTTGCAACGCCTCACCAACCACAACCTAAACAGGCAGAAGGTGCCAACGGAACGGGGGCTGACCCCCAACCGCCACCAAGTATCCCTACTGACAATGCCAACATTTTCATCAAAGTCTTACAGTTATTACAACACTCGCAGTAGCAAATGATGGAAGAAATCCGTCAGCTAAAAGCTGACAAGACGAAAGAAAAAGAAAGCCAGCATGACCCGGGGCATGCAACAGACAAGGAAGAAACATCGGCAGGAGGTGTCCCGCACAATGCAGAGCAATGTTTCATCACTATGGCTGAGGTGTCCGCCCTCTTGGAGCAGGAAAGGGCCAGGGCACCTAAGGAGAGGTTTTATGCACGAAGGCCTCCTTACCCACTGAGGGTACTCAGCAAACCATACCCTGAGAGGTATGAACCAAAGGCTTTCGCACAGTACGATGGTAGAAGGGGAAGTGCTGTCGAGCACGTGAGCAAGTTCATTGATACACTTGGCCCTTATGCCGCAGATGAGGACTTATGTCTTCGAGAATTTTCTAAATCATTGTGTGACCGGGCTTACACCTGGTATATTGGATTAAAGCCAGGAACCATCCCAACATGGGATGATATGGTGGATGTATTCTGCACCAAGTACTTCCATAGAGAAGAAACGGTAACGCTTGCAACCCTGCAAGCAACTAAACAAAGAAGCGGTGAAGACTTGATGGGATATATCAAGAGATTCAAGGACATAGCACTCGACTGCTATGACCATTGCGAAGAGAGGATGCTGGTTGAGATGTGTATGACGAATATGATCAGGGAGTATAGGGCAGTCCTCGAAAATTTGGAAATCTCCCAATTCGCCCAGCTATTGCAAAAAGCAAGAAAGACAACCCAGTCTGTGAAGCCAAGCTCAGACAAGAGAAATGCCCCACAGGCAATGGCCGTGTCCACTGGAGAACAGAGAAGGAAGACTGCGGGGAGGGAATATGACACTCCCCGACCAATACCATGCACCTCAAAAGAATTAGACATACTACTAGACAAATGGATAGCAGATGGAATTTTCAAACCTAACCAGGTTGCTAGGGAGCCTTCGGAGGAAGAAAGGAGGGACCCACGTTTTTGTCGTTTACACAATTATGTCCAACATTCTACCGCAGAATGTTGAGCGCTCCGCAGACTAGTGCACCGTAGGATAAAAGAAGGGACTTTAGAACTATCCCAGCAGGAAGTCCAAAGAAACTCACTCCCAAACCATAAAGGGAAGGGTGTAGCAGCAGTGGTAATTTGTGCTGATCTAGGAGAGGACGAAGAAGAAAACATGGCTTTGCCTGCGGCGGCCATTACCACTCTACAACAGAGTTCCAAGTTCAAAAATTTGTTTGATCAGCTGGAACTCTCAGCAAAGGAAAGAAGGTAGCCACAGAGGCCTTGGTGAGCATTGCCTCTGGTGCAGGAGTAGAATGTCTATCGGCAGAAATATCAGATGAAAGGGCTCTCTTATAAGAGTCAACTGAAATCACTTTTAGTAAGGAAGATATGGAAGTGGAGCATCCGGACCACAGGAGACCCTTGTACTTGGCGACATCCATAAATCAAATCCCCATAAAGAGAGCTTTAGTAGACACAGGTGCTTCTGTGAATCTCATTCTATTGAGCACTCTGCAGGCAGCAGGAATTTCAGAAAGGAAGATTCAGGAATGCCCAATGAAAGTAACAGGGCTCGGTGGAAGGGGCGAGTACACAGTAGGCCACATTCAGCTGTGGTTGAAAGTGGGCCCCATAGCCTCTTTAGCACGGTTCCATGTGGTAAAAACTAAAGTATCCTACCACGTGCTTCTGGGGAGGCCATGGTTGCATAAACACCGGCTGGTCCCATCCACCTATCACCAATGTATGAAAGGAAGATTGAACGGCAGAATGGTATGCATAGCCGCGAATCCCTCACCATTCGAACAAGCAGAAGCTCACTTAGTAGAAACTATGTTCTACGATCAATGGGCTCCCTCTGGGGAGAGTTCAGTATCAAAGCCGCTAGGTACTTTCGTACCTAGATGGGAAGATGTCCAGAATGACCCAGAACCCATCTAAAGGAGTTATTGGCAAGAAAGAGACGAAGGAAAGAGACGCCCGCCGCAGGATTTGAAGACGCGCCCCAATGCATTAGAGTCCGAAGCTCTGATGGCAGAATTATTTACAAATTATGAAGGCACATGGGGCCCGTAATTGAAACCCAGACGGGCCCCACCCAGGAAGAACAGCACGAGGGCTTAACGTGCTGCAGAGTCCAAGAAAGCCCAGAGGAAGGAAGTAACGAAGAGGAATATGAAAGAGTTGTAGCCGAAAAGGAAGTGCAGGTCATGGCAGAAGAGGAAATGGAAGAAATTGACCTAGGATCTGTTTCACAAGGGCCGAGACCCATCTCAATTAGTGTAAGCTTGACAAAAGATGAGAAAAAGGAATTAGTACTGTTACTAAAAGAATTCAAAGACGTGTTTGCATAGGACTACAGTGAAATGTCAGGGCTAGACCCTGGGTTAGTAGCACATACGTTAAATGTGGACCCACAGGCCAGGCCAATAGCTCAGCCTGCCAGAATATTTCACACAGAAATAGAAGGACAGATAGTCAAAGAAGTACAAAAACTGCTAGCCGCAGGATTCGTTAAACCCATTCAACATCCTCGCTGGCTATCCAACATAGTGCCAGTAAAAAAGAAGAATGGCCAGATCAGGTGTTGCGTAGATTTTAGGGATCTCAACAAAGCATGCCCTAAAGACGAATTCCCATTGCCCAATATGGACTTATTGATAGATTCCACGGCAGGAAGAACCATGTTCTCATTCATGGATGGTTTCAGCGGATACAACCAAATCAGGATGGCATCAAAAGATGCAGAGAAAACCGCTTTTAGAACACCCATGGGAAATTTCCACTACACCGTGATGCCCTTCGGGTTGAAAAATGCAGGTGCAACTTATCAACGAGCAATGACGGCTATATTTCATGATATGATGCATCAGGAGTTAGAAGACTACGTGGATGACATAGTAGTTAAGTCAAGGAAGAGAGAAGAACATTTCCATGTGCTGAAGAAAGTATTCGAAAGGTGCAGAGCCTTTAAATTGAGAATGAATCCCCTCAAATGTGCGTTTGGTGTATCCTTAGGGAAATTCCTGGGCTTCCTAGTGCATAGTAGGGGGATAGATGTTGACCCAGCGAAGGCTACAGCCATTGCAACTATGAGACCTCCAACCACGGTAAAAGAACTAAAAAGTTTCTTGGGGAAAGTCTCGTATATCCGGAGATTCATCCCTGGGCTGGTATCAATCACTTCGGCCTTTACCAAGCTACTGAGGAAAGGGCAAAGTTTTGTATGGGGAGAAGCACAGCAGGCGACCTTCAAGAGGCTGCAGCAGATCATGATGAACCTCCCTACAGTGCAAGCCCCAATACACAAAAAGCCATTACTGCTTTATATGGCTACCAATTCATATGCCATTGGTGCCTTAATTGCCCAAGAAGATGGAGGTGGCATCGAGCAACCAGTATATTACATCAGCCGCACCTTGAAAGACGTAAAAACTCGTTATCCGAGGGCAGAAAAGGCATGTTTGGCTATTGTTTATGCCTCACAAAGATTACGTCATTACTTCTTGGCCTATGAAGTATGGTTGATGACTAAGTCCCATGCCATCAAAGTTTTATTACAGCAGCCAATCCTCTCTGGCAGGATATCACAATGGTTATTACAACTATCGCAGTATCACTTGAGAATGGGGGCGCCCAGAGCAGTGAAAAGCCAGGCTATAGCAGATTTGTTGGCACAGTTTCCAGGGGAGGAACAATTTCCGCTGGACGACGAAGTTCCAGGGGAAGTAGCCATAGCAGAGGAGCTCAGAGAACAGTGGATAATAAAATTTGACGGATCTTTTACCGCCCAGTCTGGAGGGGTTGGGGTAGTTTTGATTCATGAAGAAGATAAAGCAGTAGCACTATCATTCAAGCCAGAGTTCCCCTATTCAAACAATATGGCAGAATATGAAGCTTACTTAACTAGGCTGGCCACAGCTCTTGAGATGGGAGTTAAGCATTTGAAGGTATTAGGTGATTCCAACTTGGTAGTCTGCCAAACCAAAGGGAGTTTTTCCCTAAAAGAACCCAGTCTTGCCCCATATAAAGCAATGGCCCAAAAGATGGAAGAAAAGTTCTTAACTTTTGAAATAGAACATACCCCGAGAAACGAGAATCGATTTGCCGATGCATTGGCCGCACTAGGTTCGCAAGTAATGTTTGAAAGGGAAAACACCAGAGTGGAGGTCAGCAAGAGAGAAGAATCCATAATTGAAATGTTAAAAGAAAGGTTCCAAGAGGAACACTGCGAAGGAGATTGGCGGATACCCATGAAGGAAGTTTTGACGAGAGGAGAAGAAGCCATGGAACTAAAAGTGCTCAAAGACTACGCCCTAATGAAGGGAGAGCTATACCGCAGGATGCCAGGCGGAATCTTGTCCAGATTTGTGGGGTAAAAGAAGGCTAGAGAAAGTTGAAAGAAGTACATGAAAAGACTTGCGGATCCTGCGGAGAAGTCAGCCTTTACCGCAGACTTCAAAGGGCGGGCTTTTATTGGCCAACCATGAGCAAAGATGCAGGCTAAGTCTAAACCCAGTGTGAGAACTGCCAACTTGCGGCAGACAGAGAAGAAAGTTACGCTGCATTCGTCAGCGAGGACTGGAGAGACCCATTTATACAGTACCTGACAGAAGGCATCTTGCCGCAAAAGCACAGCGAAAAATATAAGCTCAAGAGGCTAGTAACACCCTATTGTTTGCATAATATGACACTTTTCAAAAAAGGGTATGATGGAGACCCCTTGAGGTGCCTAGGCCCTGAGGAGGCAAGAGAAATGATAAGAGAAATACACTTAGGGGAGTGTGGAGAACACCAGGGAAAGAAAAGGCTTTACAAGTGCCTGCTGCAAATGGGCTATTACTGGCCTACCATGAAAAGGGACACGGCAGAATTTATGAAAAGGTGCCACAGTTGCCAAGTACAAGCCAATTTGATTCACACTCATCCACAGAACTTGCATAGCATGGTCACACCATGGCCGTTCCATACTTGGGGGCTTGATTTAGTTGGACCGGTGAATCCGCCGTTGCGAGGATACATATGGATACTAGTAGCTACGGAATACTTCACTAAGTGGGCAGAGGCAGTGCCGCTTCGTAAAGCCACAAGAGGGGCAGTGGCAGACTTTATCAAGGAAAACATAATCGTAAGGTTTGGAGTTCCTCACAGGATCATTAGTGACAACGGCACACCTTTTGTGAATAGCGAGATGAGGAGAATGCTAGAGTTTTATCAAATCAAACATCACCGGTCATCACCATATTACCCTCAAGGAAATGGGCAAGCGGAGGCAACCAACAAAACTCTCATAAGAATCATCAGTAAAATAAGCCAAGAATATACGAGAGGATGGGCAACGCATCTGCCAGATGCTCTTTGGGCTTACAGGAGTTCACCTAAGTCAGCAACGGGTTTTTCACCTTTTTCCTTGGTCTACGGAACTGAAGTAGTGAGCCCAGCAGAAAAGATAACCCCATCCCTGAGAGTCATGCAAATGCAAGAAAAGGAGAATGATGGAGAGGTCTTTGCGGCAGAAAGGTGCGAAGACTTGGAAGGACTTGATGAAAGAAGAGAAAAGGCTCAAGAACACAACCGCAGATACAGGCAAAAAATGACTGAGGCTTACGGCAGGATGACTAAAGAAAGAATATTTGTGGAAGGACAACTGGTCCTAAAAATGGCAGACTACGTTAGGAAAGGCCTGGCAGGACCATCGAAGTTTGCACCGAAGTAGGAAAGACCCTTTGTGATAAGAGAAGCGCATCCAAGTGGATACTACCGCTTGACTCAGATGGATGGAAAGGACTTAATGGATCCCATCAATGGGAAATGGTTGAAACGCTACTACGCCTAAGGAGAAAACCAATGTGATTATCCCTTACGTTTTTGTTTTGTCGAAGCTGTCATGTTTTTCTTTTGCTCTGTTCTTTATCTTTCAAAAAATGACTATGTCACAAATCAAATTCTGTAACTTGCTTTCTTGCAATGAAAAGCACGAAGTATTTTGTTATCATATATCATAGCAAAAGTAGCAAGGTGTAGCATCATAAGTGTAGCATCATAAAGTTAGATTACAAAACCCAAACTGTGGCAAGCAAGCCCAAATAGGTGCTATAGGAAGCATAATGTACTGAACAGAGTAATAAAGCAAAAGAAAACAACAAAACAGGAGAGAAACTGCATCATCATCAATAAAGTCTGGAAATAAGTGACTGATCCCCAAAATGACCAAGTCCTCCTACACCGGAAAGAAGACGCTCTCGGCGGCCCTCCAAATCTGCCACTTCCTTTCTCAAAACTGCAAGGCGAGAGTCAATAGCATCAACGGTAGGCTGGACTCTCCTCATGAAAACTGCTCGAGCAATCTCTCGAAGGTGATCCAAGACAAACTCCACTGCAAAGCCAACGCTGATAAGCTCCTATACTGCAGCCCTCCATTGCAGGATCCTCTCGGTGGAGACAGTATCCACAAAGTTGTGCTCGATGTCATTCAGCACGCTGCCTAACATCCTCAAGAAATGCTCTTTGACTGATCGGCCAAGTCGAAATCCCTGCATGAAGTCCCCACGACTGTCATAAATCATCACCAAATGAGAAGCGCAGTCCGCAGGAACTCTGAAGCCATGAGAATCTATGTAAGGGGGTCCGGAGCCCCAAAAAGAAGCAGGATCAAGGTCGTTGACTTCGGACTGATCAAAACGCACAAAGAAGGCCGCAGCCTCGCCCGCAGGATCTAGAAGGGCGGTAGAGCTACTACCCACCTCAAATTGAGAAGGCACTGTAGGAGGTGGACCTGTCGAAGAATGCAAAGGTTGAAGTAAGGAACCTTGGTGAGAATAAAAGGAAGAGAAGCCCACGGAGAAGAAGTAAAGAAATGAGATATAAAACTTACCAGAGCTAGCAGTAATAGGGGCTGTGGGGAAAGCAGAGGCAAGAACAGAAGGAACTGCAAAAACAGACGCTGTAAATATGGCGAAAACTGGTATAAGGGATGTGGCAGGAATAGGTGTTGTGGGCATGGCAGGAGAAGCTGCCACAGACACCCCCACGTCTGCTAAAATGCCTAACTCCCCAAAAGTCTCTGCAAACAGAGAAATAGACATGCGAATAAAAGGGAAAAGAATAAAACTTAACAGAGAAAGAAGAAAAAAGTTAAGGAAGAAAGCACATACCCATTGCCTCGAGTGGAACAATATCCTCTTCCTCAGATTCAGAAATCCTCCTCCCCAGGCCAAGCTCATCCTCAGGATCCTCAAAGATCTCCTCAGACTCCTCTGAGGACAATTCAGCACGAGACCCACGTGTGACAGAAATAGGGATAGAATAGGGGGTGACTACCAAAGAGGAAACGCCCTGCACTGCCTGAGAAAGAGTAGCAAAAGGGTCACCTGTGGAAATGACAAGAGGTGCAGCAGGAGTAACCTCAATCTCGGTAACAACAAGAGGGGTAGTTCCCCTTTGAACAGAAGGTGTCATGGCAGGAGTGGGGGTGGCCTCACTAACCTCCCCAATGCAAGTACCCTCATCCATGGGTACCGGTCCAGTAGGAGAGGTAGTGGCTGCCGAAGAAGCGGATGCTGCAAATTCGACCCCATCGAAAGAGCCCTCCATAGGAGTGCCCATGAGGGCAGAAAGCTCCTTAGCCGTAGGGCGGTATATAGAAAGAGGCTCAAGCTCATCCTAAAAGACAAAACAAAGAAAGGTATGGGGACCGAATTAATTCTTTGGGCGAATGAAGTAACCAAAAAAAAAAAAAAATGTATGTAACAGATTAGACAAGTGCAGGAGTAAGAAGAAACATACCTCTGATTCGGGTTCCTCAAGCATAATAGGACGGGCGGCTGACGTATCCTCCTTTTGTTTAGACTGCAAAAGCAAAAGAGATAAGAAAATAAGTCAAAGAAAAAGTCAACCGAGATTCAGAAAAAGTCAGAGAAAAAAGGGGAAGAAGTGTATATATATATATATGTGTGTGTGTGTACTTGGAAGACAAAACAAGAAAAAAGTTTGAGAAACTTACTCTTCACTGAGCGGCAGACATAGGATAGGGGGTTGTCTTCCTTTTACTGCCTCGTGTTCTGCTGGCAGGAGTAGCACTTGCAAGAGGCTGAGGAGCTGCAGACTTGGGCTTGCTGGCATATTTAAGCTTGGCATGAACTTTCTTGGCCGACACAGGAATGTTTACTACTTTAACTTTCTTTTCCTAACCTGAGGGATAATCACCTGTGTGCTAATACCACCCCCTTTTCTCCTCATTCTACTCGAAGATGGCAGACTGGTTTTGTTTCCTGGCATAGGCCAGCACAGACTTAGAAGGGAGGAGCAACTGAGGATTGTGAGAGATAACCATACTAAGTCCCTCAGGAGGTATAAGAGAAAAACCGCAACTGCCAGCCAACTCTGCATCAAACGAGTTCATGACAAGCTGCCAATAGAGGTGCATAGCAGCGGTACAAAGGCCTTCCCTCGAAGAACCAGCAACTGTGACCGCACTAAAGTGCTTCCTACAAAAGTCAAAAGCAGTATGCCCTAGAAAGGGTCTAGCCGAAGTAGGAGACTCTGCGAGGAAGGAGAAGTCATCAGGGATATCCTGATCCAGGCTAAACTGTCTCCTCACTCGGTTGGCAGGGTAATGAACAAACCTGACACCCTCATCTGCCAAATAGGGCAGCCATCCAAGATTAGTGGTAGCCAAATATGTGATACCCGTCTCATCAAAGCCAGTCAGCGGAGTAGTAGTAGCAACGGTATCAACAAACGGACCCATTACCAAATCAGCACAAGTGTAACCAGGACGCAACTGTCTATAAGCTCTCCAGGAAAAACCAACACCTTCATCAAAGAACTCAACAATAGAATAATCGATGGCTTTAAACCGGACCAACGAAAAGCCAAAAGAAAATCAAGCTCAAACCTACCACAAAAATCAGTAATGGCCCGCGGACAAGATTGGTACTTCTCTTTAGCAAATCTGACAGGCCTACACTTCGCCAAGTATTGAGCGCAACGCTCAAACAACAACTGCTGCAAAATAGTGCTGTGTACGGAAGAAGCAACTATGTGGCAGGAACCAGCCTGACTCTCATCACTCCGCAGGATGTCCAGTTGCACATATAAATGCCCCAAAAACATGGGGGCTAGCGGCAGACTTGTTGACACCCCATTTTGCAACCCGCATTTAACCTTACCGGGAGGGTAAAAGGGTAATTTTGACTTGGAAATATGCATCTTAATTCTGGTCATTATATTTTTAATCTCATTTCATCAAAATGATCTTGATGTTATAACGATCAAATCGACTGGTTATAAGCCCTAATCGGATCATCAGATTGAAATTTATTATCAAATCAAGTTTTAATGGCCGAGATGCACTATCAAAGATTGAGTCCGACTATATGTGATTATGAACAATTGATTCCAATTGGTTATAATTCTAATCAATTTGAGATCAATGATGTGTCATAATTTGATTGGTTAGGATTACATTTTATGGTGAGGTTGCATACACCTAATTAATTAGATAGTTAAACATTAATTATTCAATGAATAATTTGTGTAATTATCTTTTAATTAGAGTAAATTTGGAACCAATTAAGTCTGAAATGGGAGTGATTGGAGCCATTTAATGTTAATTGGGAGCTAATTTGGGACCTATTAATGTTAATTGTGCTGAAACTATTTTCTAACAAATGACCTCTGCTCACCATTTCATCAATATCTCTTATAACATTTTGAATCTGTGAATGAGGTTAATTTTTCCAGAAACTAGACATCCGGGGCTTCAATTTGAGCATAAGAACAAGGCAATTCCGATCAGAATTGAGTCAGATATAATTTTTTGAAATTGGCTCTACAAGCTGTTACAGCAGCTACGGGAAAACCGAATTTCGGCTTGTTCCTCACTCCTACCAATCTTTCCATTTAATGCACTAGATTTTCTCCAAGGCTAAAATGAGGTCTAGGTTCATGATTCTTTGTCAACCCTCATTAAATGACCTTCCATTCATATTTCCTCCACCACTACTATATAAACCCCTCTCTACTTCATTCCAAAGCACACCAAAAACCCCCTATCTTCTCCTCTCTTGAGTTCTAGTGAAGTAGAGTAGTCTTATCATATCTTGGTCTTCCTGAGACTCAAGGTATTGAGTGAGAGTCACTCTCCCTCTCGTAGTTCTTCTTTTTTCCTCTTCCCTTAGAACCTCTACCAAGAGTCTCCTCTTCTACCATATGGATCGTGCATGAAGGTAGAATCTCTTTCCCTAACTAATTTTTTATGTTGCCATAATGAGATTTTAGGATTAAAGCATGATAGTACTTATTTAAATTCTTTTGAGTGTGTTTGAATGTTCGTATATGTTCTTATGTGTTCTTCACATGTTCTTGGTTGTTCATCACATGTTCATGCATATCACTAGCTTTGATCTTAAATCCACATATAAAATGTGAAAAACATGTTTGTTTCATAATTCTTTCAAATTCTTGAATCTAGGATATCACCATATACACACATTCACTAGAATTTATTTTTCAATCCAAATGTAATGCTCAATAAATTGAATTATGGTTTATCACATACACACACATCAAATTCAACATGCAAATTGATTGACATATTGGATGATATGATATGAATGTTGGCCACCATAGTCTAGAAGACCGGTTTCACTGGGCAAGGTGGGTGCCTAACACCTTCCCACTTTGTAACATAGCCTCCGAACTTAGGTCAAGGGTTAGTAGATCAAGTGCTTATCTATGTAATTTTCGATTTTTAGATTGTAACTAGGAAACAAAACCATGTACTCTATCTTAGATTGTATCTAGGATCAAAGCCATGTAATTTTCCTATGATCAATGTAAATTCAATTGTAAATTAATAAAATGAGGAATTTTTCAATTTTGGTTTTCTTATTTATCCCAATAATTAAATAAGTGGCGACTTCATTGTAAAACCCTTAATCTAAAGGGGAAAATATAATCAGTCGAACCTCTATTTTGAGAGGCAATAACACAACTCCACCCATTCACGTGGGTTTGGCCCAACATTCCTATAAAAAAAGGGGCCAGGGGCGTGGTCTCTCACAAGACTCACCCCAGCAGATATTTTGATGGCCAAACGAAAATACAAAGGCTTTATGGCATAATGGGGAGGGGACCTAAAGACAAACTTAGAAAGCCAAAAAGCAATAAAGGCAGCACGACAAGCAACGGCAGAAAACTTGGAAGAAGAACTAACCCAATAAGACAGCTTAGCATTTCCGGCCATCCTCTTCTTCAACTCCACTTCAATGTCTTCTTCTTCTGGGGAGAGCTCAATAGTGGCAGGATCAGCATCCCCGAGAATAGGCAAAAGAAACTGATTAGCCATGTCCTCGAGAGTAACCGTGAGTTCGCCGCAAGAAAAGAAGAATGTATGAGTGATGGAACACCATTGGCGAACTAAATGGCGAAGATTGTAGAGGTCTCGAAAGTTGGAAAGGCTTCGGGAAAGAACGACGGCCTTTAGAACACCGGCCCTCTGAAGCAAACCCATGAAATGTGTATCCGATAACTCGTTGTCAACCCACTCTTTCCAACCCAAGGCGGTGCCAGACCCAAACTCAAAGTGAATGGGTACTGGAAGGGCGACGCCTTGACGAATGACCAAATCGGAGATGAAGGAAGACACCGGAGCCTAAGAAACATCAGGTTTTCGCCGGCAAAGGGTGAGCCACACACGGTTCGCCAGCGACAGCACATAATCTCTAGGAGCCTTAGGAAAATGAGGACTAAGACTGTACCAAGGATCAATCAGAGGGGCGCACTCGCTGTCTGGGTCGCGCCGCGCTTCCTCCTCCTCGGAATGGTCCAAATCAGAGCGCACGTCCTCTTCTTCTACTTCTTGTTCCACCGGAGGATCCACAGTGACGCTTTCCCCCTTACGGTGGGAAGAAGCTTGAGTTTTCACCGGCGCTATGGTGTGAGGATTTGAACGGAGCAAGAGAGGGATGGGTGTTCGAGAAGAAAATAATAATGAGGAAAGGAAAAAATTTTGAAATAAAAGGAGTTTGTGTCTGCGTTGGGAAGAGATTCTTCTCTTAAATACCTGAGTTATTAAGGCCGGCATGAAGGGAGGCGACTGGTCAGCCATTGAGAAAATGATGAAATTAATGAGGCGGTAGTTATGTTTTAAAGCAACTGCCATTTTGGAAAATACGAAGAGTCACCACTGTTCACGGCAAGAAAAAAAAAAAAATATATATATATATATATATATGCAGGAAGGAGTTTGTGGTTTCAAAAAGCCCACGAAGGGAAAGAAAAAGTGTAAAAGACAAAAATGTCCTTCGTTCACATATGAACCACAAGAACGCTCCATATGCTCAGGGGGTTAAATGTTGAAGGTTATTTTTGTAAAACCAGCCCAACCCAGCAAAGCAGGTAATAAGAGTGTCAGGCATAGAATAAAACTATTAGGCCTAAGCGGCAGGAATAATAGAACACAAGCCCATAACATGAATAAATGAGTCTTGAGGAAGCAAATGGGCCCAAAGGGCCCGGAAAGAGAGAAATGACACCCATGGGCAATGTATGGTATGAAAAAGTGAGAATGGGCCGCGACAAGCCCAAGACAATGTAAACAAAGAAAGTAGGGGTTGATGGCAAGCCCATGAACCCCAAGGATGAGAATGAGGAGATTGGGCCGGGGAAGCCCAATCAAATTAGTAAAAGCCCATGGGAACGCAAAGTCAATAAATGGGCCGAGGAAGCCCAAGGAAAGTAAAAGGGCCGCAGGCCCAAGGGGAAAAAAGAAAGAGACAATGGAGCCCATGAGTAAGAACACCAGCAGGCTCTCTTGTGTCACTAAGGGAAGGAATGAAACGGCAGGTTTAAAAGAGGCCTAGCAGGAACATGTTATCATGGCAGGAAAATCCAAGTAATGAAACAAGACATAAGCATAAACTGAGAAATGGGCCAAGAGAGATGTGAGACCCAGTATTAAGAAAAGCTCAATCCCAAAGGGAAGCAGTGAAAGTATAAAACGGCCCACATAAAAGAACGAAGAAGTATGGCAGACGAATGCAAACAAAACTCCAGATCACAACAAACACATGAGCCGCAGGCAGGCTTTAAACGTACATAACAGGGAAGCATGCGCAAGGCCCAGGTGCCACCAGCCTGTACCCAGCCAATATGGGTCGTGGTGGGGCCATGGGTCAATAGTAAGAGGTAAGGGGGATGTGGTTTGGTGGTGGGGAGGGGGGGAAAGATTTATTTTACGTTCCCTGTCCAAACCCTTTTGGGAGGTACGTCCTGCTGGGATGACAGACTGCCCAAAAGAGGTAAGATTGGGGAGGGAACGTTGGGTGCATGCCATAGGAAGAGAGAGAGAGCATTTAAGCCACGGCAGAAGACAGTGCCACGGCGGACAGAAACAACATAAACCTGTCTTGTCTGGCGAGGGTAAGCAATGTACAGACGGTGGTCGGCAAGCATGCCCAAACCAAACAAAGGCCATTAGAGGGCGAAATGGTAAAAAAACAATCACGGCGGGCCCTATAAAAGGAGCCTCACCGTGCCCTGTAAAAGGGACCAAAAAACAGATGAAGAAAAAATATAGAAAGAAAACTAAAAAGAAAAAGAAAAGAAAGGAAGGAAAGATAAGAAAACAAATAGTGAGGATAATGGGCATGCACCAATAGATCTTTTCTCTTCTCTCCCCCTCAAAATTCCGCTCTCTAAGGAACAACCGAGTAGTAAGAACTTTCTTCAGGCATTTATCACTTAGGTCCGATTCCCTCAAAGTCATTAATCCCCACGGCAGGATATTCTCCTGGGAGGTTAGTTTCATTAAAAGGAAGTGTTCTTCCTCTTTGATTTTTACCATTACGGACTCAGTTTTTGCTTGACGTTTATTTTTGATTAACTCACCGTTCAATCAATTGTTCTTTCTTATAAAAGCCATTATTATCATTGCCATTATTACTACTGTGTTATTCTGTCCTTGTTATTAACAAAAGCTATTGCACTCTGTTTTTTTTTATTGTCATTATATCTGCCTGCCGCAATTTTGTTGTAATAGCTCTGCTTGCCGTAAGAGTATTCCTGGCAGACAAGGTTAAGTTTGTGCACAAGCCGGCTTAAAGTGAGTTGCAGTTGGGCCGGTCTCAACTTTCCTATTCAGAAACACATTCGGGCCCATCACCGCAAGAGGCAACCCAACCCAAACACAAAAAAGGCCCCCACAAGGTTCAATCGCTGCCTACATCAAAAACTGATTTGTATTTTGGTTTAATGAGAAATAGCTATCAATAGGAGCAGATGCCATAAGTTGAAATTCTAAAAAAAAAAAAACGTATTTTTTTTTTTTTCCTTTATGAAAATTTTTTAAAGGAATTAAAGTGATGAGCATTAGGAGCAAAATTTAACAATGATTACAAACAACCTGACGTACATCCAAATAAATTTTTCTTTCCACAAAACTTGTTACCCAATAATCCATATCATCAAGATTCTAAAAAAATAATAAATAAATAAAATAAACATACCAGTGGCTTCACATTTGCTCTACACAAGTGCAGATAATAAGAACAGATATTCAACTAGTTGGTACTTTATGATGTGTTTATAGCATTCAAGATTCAAAATTTCCTTTCCCAGTTGTAACTATTAAATTATAATTTAAAAAAAATCATTTTATGAAATTGTTAGCAATTATGTGGGTGTATGTGAAGTTGTTAGTGAGAGTATAATTTATTAAGATTTTAAGTAAATAAACAAATAAATCTTTATTCCAAAACAATACCCATAAAATATGTCAACCAACAAATAACATATATTGATATTGGAAAGTGAAAGTTAAGATTTAAAGGAAAAAAATAAATAAAAAAAGAAGAAGAAGAAGAAGAAAGAAAGAAACTTTTTATTAATCCCTTTTTTTGTTTGAAAGGAAAAAAAGTTCATTGAACATTACCAAATGCAGAGTTGGTGGGGTTCCTGGCCACCTGGTTCTTGGCGGCAACACCTACCAAGCGCTTCATAGGAGTGAAAGCAACATAGGATGGAATGGTCTTGTTACCCTGATCATTCACTATTATCTCTACTATCTCATTTTGCCACACTGCCACACATGAATTTGTTGTATCCAGATCGATCCCAATCGCTAGGCCCTCTCCTTGCTTGTTGGCCATTGTTACAACAAGTTCCAAGACCTCTTTTTGAGAACAGAACTTCAACGACTCTCTTTTTTTTTGGCCCCTGAGGACAGAGAAGTTCAAAGAATTTAGTAAACCAAAACGAAGTAGATGAATGAATACTATGAGACTACACTCCGGCAATGAAAATTTTGAAGAAGGTCCAATATCCTTCTGGGGGGTGGGGAAGGTGGAGGCTTTCTGTTGTAAACCAAAATGATGATGCAATGGTGGCTCTCTCTTTTTGTACCCAAATACGTTTCAGTAACTAACTCCGTGTTGGATGTTTCCACTTTCTAGATAATGCAAATGATTTTTTTTTTGGGGAAAAAATTCTTATACCAATTGAATTTTGAAATGCTTTATGTCACAAACAATATAGATGTTTCCGTGAGTTCCAATTAGCTCAACTGGTAAAATCTCTTCTTGTTAAATAAGAGATCTGGGGATTTGGTCCCCGCCTATACCAAAAATCGATTGGTGTCTTAGTTAAAAGATAAAGAGCTATTATCAGAAGTGGACGCCATAGGTTGAAACTTTCTCAAAAATATTAATGTTCCCTTATCAAAAAAAAAAAAAAAAAAAAAAAACACAGATGTTCCCTTTTTTTCATTTCCAAAATTAATTCTACCGATTTACTTCCAAGCAATTATTTTTTTATTAAAAAAAACTATGGTCCTCGATTTTTCAAAAAATAGAAATTAATGATAAAAAAATATTTTGATAAATGATTACAAAAGAAATTTAAATAAAAAATAATAATCTATAAATACTGTAAGGCCGAAGATGTTAACTTTTGTTTGACTTCACAATAATACAATATTTTATCACATAAACTTTTGAGATCTCCTATTTTTACACCTAATTATTCTATAATATGTTTTAATTTAATTTTTAATTTAATTTTATATTTTATTCTATATTTAAATCCTACATTAGAATTTTACCAAATCATATTTTCTTTAAATAATAGATACATGCTTTCATATACAAATACAATCGTAATAAATGTCTAATAACACTATAATATAAATTTTCTCATTTACTAACATATTAAGTATCAATTAGTATTGTTTTGTTTTGTTTGCCTTTTTTTTCCTTTGTTTTATTTGCACTTTTCATTGTTAGGTCAATCGATCAAGTTATGTTATATTTCAAATAAGTAGCACAAAATATTATTTCAACCATGTTTATCAACTACCAAATTTGATAATAATCATAAAGCAATAAATAGGCACACACATTGATAATAATCATAAACCAATAAAAACTCTTTTTAACGGAAAAATCACTTAGGGAGAAACAATCCCATTAGAAAATCCACCAAAAAATAAAAATAATAAGTAAACTACTCATAAAACCAACATTTGTACTACCTTCGAAATTCTTCTTGTGGGGTCAAAGAATTTGGCAACCCTGGCCCATCTTATACTGAGCCCAAGGCCCACGTTGAGGAGGAAGAAATGTCCGAGGACGAATGAAGGAAGTCCAAATTGCCAAGAAACATCGCCGAGGACGATCCTGTCCTCGGCCAACCAAGACCATCAAAGGCAGCCCCCCAGAGCATCCTAAGAAAAAGGACAAGTACAATTGATCAGCCATGGAAGCATGGTGGAGGAGTAATTCAAGGAGAAGCTATCACCTTTGCATTAAATGCCCACAACTAACATCCTGGCCGCATTAATGAGGAAGTGACCCCTGAATAGTACTGTCTTGGTTGCTGCAACCCACAGAAGGAATGGGAAGGCGGCTGATGGGACAAGCACTCAAGTAGTGACTTGCATGATCAACAAATGGAGGGCCAAGATCAACTAAAAGTGGGTATATAATGTAAGAAATCCTCCAGAAAGGGAGGAGAAAAAAAAATGAGAAGTAGAGAATACGATAGCAATCTATATCATCTTTGTAATCAAGCACTGAAGGAATAATAAGAACTTCAAGCCCCTAAGAGGAGGGCCGAGGAAGAGAATTTCACACTTCAATCCACGTCTTTGTTATCCAATCCACTCGTAACCATGTCTAATTGTTGTACTCCTCACTAAAGCCTAGTTATTAAACTCATTCTCTACAAATTCATTGTATTGGGCTAGTTGGGCTTGAGTTCACTCATCCAATAGAAGAAGTGCTCAAACCCAATCCCTACAATTGACGCCGTCTGTGGGAAGAGCTTGTGTGTTAGTAAGGGCAACAATCAAGCATGGTAGGATCAAGCCTTCATCAAGCAGGCTCCCATCAGCCTGAACTGGCTAGATCCCAATAACAGGGTAACTTTCCCAATCCGAGTGTGATCGAAATGAAGAAAATGGAAGGTTTCGAGAGGGAAGTGTGCACACCACTCAAACCAGCAGAAGCCACTCTTGTGGGGGTAGTTACGTGCTCTAGAGACAAAATAACAACCGAGCCATGCAGTTAGAAGAGGTTAGAAGTCACGTATCCCAGAGACAGGATGATAAGCAGGCCATGCAGTGAGAGATAAATGACTTGAAGAGAAAGCTGCGTCATGCACAACGAAGGCGGTCTCATTCCAGCCCTGACATGCCCTCCGATAATGAAAGCGATGATAACTATAGGCAAAGGTCTAGAACTCCTCTAAGCGAAACCTTCTCTCACGAAGAAGAGCACTACCGGAGGCGTAAACGTAAAAGCCCATCTCCTAAGGGCTTGGGGAGCAATGCCATGAGCAGGGCACTGGATCAACTCTCTAAGTCACCCTTCACACGTCACATAGAAAGGGTATACTTCCTCGACGATTCCAGCAGCCAACCTTCACCATTTGTAACGGTATAATAGACCCCGTGGAGCATATGAGCCAGTTTAACTAAAGGATGGCTGTCCATTCTAAAAATGAGGCGTTGATGTACAAGGTTTTCCCATCTAACTTGGGACCAGTGGTGATGAGGTGGTTCAATGGCTTGAAGACGAATTCCATAAATTCGTATAGGCAGCTAACCCAAGCCTTTGGCTCTCGTTTCGTTACAAACAGCAAGGCTCATCTGCCATTAAGTGCGTTATTGTCTTTATCCATGCATGATGGAAAAACTCTAAAGGCCTACTCGGATAGATATTGGGAGATGTATAATGAAATGGACGAAAATTTTGATGATGTCACCATCAGCACTTTCAAAAATAGTCTCCCAGCCCAGTATGGCTTGAGGAAGTCTCTGACTGGCAAGCTTGCCACCAGTGTGCGCCAACTGATAGATCGGATCGATAAGTATAAACGAGTAGAGGAAGACCAGCTGTAGGGCAAGGGAAAAGAGAAGGTTATCCCTCTAAAGATGAGGGATTTTAGGTCAGATCGGTATTGTTAAGGACATATGTTTATGTAGTTGGCTAATCTTTTGACAAAACGCACTTTACTTGTATTTGAATAGATCTAGGATGTTTTTAATACTTCAAGGAACATGTTGTTCAAGTGTAGTATTAAAGCCATGAAGATTGAACCAAGAAACAAGTGAAGAAAAGGCGTTCATTAAAGCTGGACAGATAGCTCGACACTTGTGGACAGATAGCTCGACACTTGTGGACAGATAGCTTGACAGCTTCTCGACACCTCTCGACAGCTGGCTATCTATCGAGCTCTTAAGGTGTTTTCTTATCGCAATCTCGACACCTTCTTGACAGCTGGTGGATCGATCGAGAAAGCTCTTGTCCCCTCGATAGCTTTTCGACACCTAGCTATCTATCGAGGTTTAAAGCTTGACACCTACCGATCTATCGAGGTATCTATCGAGGTTACGGGAATTCAGATTTTCAGATCTGATTTTTGGGCCAGGTTTATGTATTTGTGTAAGGTTTCTTTTCTCACAACCCTATACCTATATAAAGCTTATTTTAGAGGCCGTCACATAAGAGAATACAAGGAGAACATATGCAAAAGGTGACCAATGCCTTATTCTCTTTGAAAGAAACTACTGCGTCTTTGCGCCTTAGGGTTTTGTAACCAAGTGCTTCTTGATCTTCATTCTTGATGAAGTGAAGAATTTTGCAGCCAACAATCTTCTTCTAGTTGGTGATTGAAGTTGCGTACTGGGATCCGCGCAATTGGTTAGTCACGTATTGGGATTCGTGCAACAAAAAGGGTAGCGTTCATATATTGAAGAGTTCAGAGGTTCTAAAACGGTAGAAAATTTCTGCTGTGAGTTCATCTACGGGAATTGTAGAGTCTAGGGACAAAGGTTTTGTACTAGATCTGAAACTTCTCTTTACTATAGTGGATTGCTTTTCGGGAAAGTTTCCTCCCAGGTTTATTTACTGTGAAACTGATTGGTTTTATTGGTTTTCCTGGGTCATCATATCTTGTCTTATTTATTTTTTCGCTGCATGATTTTGACATGATATTGATGTTTGTTTATGTTAGGTTCTAAAGATTTAGGATTTAATGTATTTAGAACTCTAATGTGTAATGTTGGCAAACCATGATCAAAATAATATGTTTAGTCTTGTTTAGGCTTGCTCAAAGTTGATTAATTATTGTAAAGTTGGAATCGAGTGGCTGTAGAAGTCTTTATAACTTTCGGCCTGACTCGATCGATCGAAGAATAGACTCGATCGATCAAAAGTTGGCCAGATTGTTTTTTCTGCAGAATTTTCAACTCAGCCCTACCTCATTAAACGTTTAGGGTTTTATGTTTTTGCCCTAGGTATTTAAGCAAAACCCTAGCCACGTTTTTGGGAGTTGTTCCTGTTGTATTGTTGCTCATACTTTTCTGTTTTGTGTAAATCTCTTGTGAGATCTAGATGAGCTTTTCTTTACACAAAGTTTAGGGTTTTCAAGGTAGAGATTACTTCAACATCTTGATGATCAACTCGGTTGCTACCATTGGAGCTTAAAGATAAACAAACGGGGAGCTTGTAGCTGATTGAAGAATCCAAGAAAGAAGGAGTCTGTGGATTCAGAGCTTGCACGTGGTCGTATCAGTAAGTTCTACTGGTGGGTAGCATTAGGAAGTCAAGCGGGGAGCTTGTAAGTCCTTTTATATGAACTTCGATTCTTTCATAATGGATTCAGGTTTACCTTGAGGATAGCTAGGTCAAATCCTCCCTAGATTTTTACCGTGTGGTTTCCTGGGTCATCATATCATTGTGTTCTTTATATTTCTGCTGCTTTATATATTCTTGATATGATTGTGTGATTGTGATAACCTAGATTTGCATAAATTGACTAAGTTAATCACTTGACTAATTAATTAGGTTAATCTGGTTGGTTTAAGGGGTCTAAATTTCCATCAAGTGGTATCAGAGCGAGTAGCTCTTTTGTTTTAAATCTTTTGAACTAAGAGCTGATCCTTGACCCCTGTTGTCATGGACAATTTGAAGTGTCTTTTTTATCATGTTTCTACTCATGCTTCTGTTGATTTTTTTGATGCTTTTGAAACTCTTCGTAAGGAATTATTTAAATCTTTGAAAATTTCTAAGAAATTCAAGGAAGAGTTAAAATTGGCTAATCTTGAAAAAGAAGAATTACTTGTTAGAGTAGATGAATCTAATAAAAAGAATGAATTTTTGAGAAATCAAATTTCCTCTCAAGATGAGAAGATGAAAAGCTTGGAACAAGAGTTAGTTGAATCTAAAGCTAAAATTGAAAATTTGACTAATACCTAGCTTGCTGATGATAACAGAAGTGTTTCTGCTTCTTTTAAGCCTAAAACTGAAAATGTTTATATCCATCATTTCAAGAGGAATAATAAAGAAAAGGCTTATTGTGCTAGGTTAGACAAAGATAAAAGTTCTGATGTAGACGCTGAAGTTTCTAAATCTAAGTCTAAACCTACTGTTAAAGAGCATAATAAATTTGTTTTTATGCCTACCTGTCACATTTGTGGTGTTGTTGGTCATATTAGACCAAATTGTTCTTTGTTGTGGCAAAAACCAAAATCTAAGACTAGATTTGCTGTTAGGAATACTGATGTTCCTAAATTTGTTTCTGTTTGCCACTTTTGTGGTGTCCGTGGTCACATTCGTCATAATTGTCATAAATTGAAACTTGAGCATTCTGTATGTCAATCTAGGATATGTGATGATATTTCTCCTGCCATAAATCCATATAAATTGTTTCATATTATTTTGAAAAATTTAAGTTTGTTGGCTTGTGAAAGGAATTTGCAGGATTTCAGTCTTTCTTAGGAGATTGGTGTAATCCCTCAAATACACTCTGTTTCTCATGGATTTTCACCTACAAAGCCGAAGTCTCGTGCTGTATGAGTGAGAAAAGATCTTTTAAGGTGAGTGTTGCTGACTTGTCCCTGATTTAATTCTTTCAATTGTTTGTGGACATGTCTTGTTTCTATTTTCGGTTGTTTTGTTTTTTTAGGTTGTTTTTTTATTTTAAAAAAAAATCCAAAAACATTGAAAATTTTTCAAAAAAAGACAAAAATATTTTATTTTGTGTCTTGTTTTATTTTTCTTGAGAATTACATGAATTATGATATCTCTCTTGATTTAGAACATGCTTGACATTGTGGAGATACTTGAATAGCATGTGTTATATAAGTGCTAAGCTATTTCTGTTTTTTTTGTGAGTGTGTACTAGTTTGTACATGTACTCAAGGGTTAATTAAGAAATTGATATTTCTTGTTTGTATACCCTTTATAGCTTAGTTAAGTACTGTCATGCATTGCTTTTACATTGTTCATTTAGCATAATATGTGCTTTTTGTTTTGGTCATAAAAGTTTTTTTAACCAAAAAGATTTATGTGTTTTTTATTATATATCTTGGATTTATAATCAAGGTTGGCCACCTTATCTTTACATAACATGTTTATGAGCTTATTTATTGCACTTTACTAGTTTGAGCTTTGTAGTGCATGCTGTGTGGGAGATATTTATAGTTTTTGATCACTTTGTCTTGATCTTGAAGTCACATGTCTTTGACTGTCGGACTTGAACCTTTTGAGAAAGGCATAAATAACCATCTCACCACTGTTTACTAGCCAATCATGAACATCTTAGTACATATCATAAGATTTTGTGCTCGAGAAAGTGTAGCACATGCACAAAAAGAACATAAGGTGTAGCCTCGAATTAATTGTTTAATACTTAAAATTGGTGTGTACTATTAGGCTTGATGCCAAATCACATAATTAAAATTGGTATGTATATTATGAGGCAAAATTCAAGAAACATAAATGATTGCACGCTTTTGTTCTAGGAGATGTAGGAGTTATATGATGTAACTCTTTAGGTAATAGTCTCTTTTAAATTCTATGTGATGAATTGTGTAGACTTTGTGTTTAATTGCTATTCACATATCACCTCACATGTATCTCAAGTTTTTGCTAGTAGCACACACTACACAAGTTACTCTTTGTTAAACACTGTACATGTTAGTGTGTGTGTTTTTGGTCTGACCAACCAAGTTTGAAAATATCTTGAGAATTGTGCACAACATATTTTGTTGTTTGAAGAATTCAAAGGGAGAATGATTGAAAATTTGCTGTGAGAGAATTGGGTTTAAAATTTTGGGTTTTTGAAAAAGTTTTTCATCTCATACTCATGCATTTTGTTCATTAATTTTAATGCTTTGAGGAGTTTTGTGGCCAAAATGTGTTTGTTTTTCAAAACTGTGATTTTTTCTCAAAATTTTGTGAGCTTCTACCTGTTTCGATCGATCCATTCTGTTTTTCGATCGATCGAAAATGTAATTAAAAAGATTTTATGAGTCTCGATGTAATTTTCGATCAATCAAAGATCGCGAAAAAGTTTTTTCTAAAACTCAGTTTTGACTTGTTCAAAACACTTTTCAAAAGTTCAAAAACTTTTTTTCTATCTCTCTCCAACTCGGCAAAGCATAATCATCCAATTTTTGTCGTTTTCCTCTAAAATTTCTACAAGGTTTTTGTCATCTGGGGCCGGTATGTCTCTTTTGCCCTTCCTTTTTGAGTTTATTTTCATTTTCATTCATTTTTCACTCAAATTTTCGGACCTTTTCTTTTGGGGATTTTTGTTGATTCAAGTCCTATTTTGTGTAATTGATCAATGGGTTTTTGTGGGGACATGATATAAACAGTATATTGATGGTTTAATTTAATCAATTTTGGGTTTTGTGAAAAATTGAAATTTCTAGGGCTTGTATTGAATCCGAATTAGAGATTTTGTTCAATTAGGTTAAAATTGATGGAATTGGCTTGTTGTTTTGATGTAATTGAGCATTATAATCTGTGTGTTGTGTTTTGTGATGCTCAATTCATTAATTTGTTTTAAAAATTTCACCAAGTGGTTCTTAAATTTTGGGGTTTTTGTTAGAAACCCTATGTTCAAGCCAATTTTGTTAATCTAACTTTTAATTGAACTTAATTTCTTACTGCATTAGAACATGCATCATGACATTTTAATTGTTCATGCATCATATAGATTTTTTTTATCTATTTTTTGTGCTAATTTGCAGTCTGCCCTTGTTTTTTTGTTTTGTTCTTTTGGTTCTACTTTGTGTCTCTGTCCTATCCTTAGCATCATGCCTAGGAAGACTAGAGCCCGTAGGTCTGTTCCCTCTCCTTCTCCTCCCCCACCTTCCTTTGACCGTGAGAGGTTTCCGAGTGAGAAAAACCAAGAGATTTTTGAGAAGCTGAACCTTCAGAGGAAAATTTGGGCTGAGCGTTCTGTCATCTTAGATGAGGTTGATCCTACCATTAGGGCAAATTTTGAGCGTTGGGGCTGGTTACCTTTATTGGATGTTTCTGATCCTCCTCTTCCTGCTACCCTGATTAGAGAGTTCTTTTCAAACATCTCTATCCGCGTCTATGATTCCAACACTCTAGTTAAGAGTTGGATACGAGGTGTAGAGTATGTCATTACTCCTACAGTAGTGGCTGATGCTCTAGAGGTACCTTTGGTCCAGCACCCTATTTACCCTTATGATGAGTCTCCTTTGTTGAGTGATGTCATGTCTTACATCACTGGGTCTTCTATTTAGTGGGGTTCTGATCCTCGGATCACCATTGCTGAGCTTCCTGAGACTATCTATCTTTTCTTTAGGATAGTGTGTCATTCTCTTTGGCCCATTTCTCATCTTCACACCATTCCTCTCGAGCGGTGTGTATTTTTGTATGCTCTTGTCACCGATGCTCCTATTAGTTTTCCTCATTTGTTTCTTCATTCTTTGAACGAAGTTTATAGGAGTTTATTTACCGCTCATGCTCTTGTTCATCCTATCTTTATTCATAGGATTTTGCTTTATCTTGGTTTAGATGATTTCCCTTCTTCTGAGCCCGTCTATGTGATTGCTCCCATAGGTGCGACTTTTCTTAAACAGAGGGCTGCTCATCTTCGAGCTGGCTTTAAACACTCTTGGTCTGAGCCTTTTGGTATCGCACCCCCTCCTTCTTCTTCTACTGGTCCTGCTTGTGAGGCTGTTCCTGATCCTGCTGGTGTTGCTGCTACTGCTGTTCCTCCACCTCCTTCAGATGACTTCGATGTACGTCGTACCTTGGAGACTGTCATGACTGTTCAGGCGGCTCATGGTCAGATTTTGGTGGACTTGCTTGATGAGATTCGTGCTCTGAGAGCTGACTTGGCGCATCTTCGTTCACCCTCACCACCTCCTTTTGATGATAGCCTGTGATTGTCCTTTGGCATTCCATCACAAAAAGAGGGAGTAGAGTTTGGAGACTTGTAGTGGAGTTCTTGTAGTTAGGGGGAGTTTTTCTTTCTTTTTGCGGAGCTAATGGAGATTTTTGATAGTAGATTGTATCTAGGTGCTTCGCTGTGTATACTTTCTTTTTGATTTTTTGGGCTATTCTTGTTGGGAAATACATTTTTGATATATGATTCTTGATTCTGTGTTCACTGCTTATTGATTTATATTTATGAGTTATTCATTGATATATATCTTTATTATGTGTTGTGTGAACTTTCAAGAATGTTTTTAATTTTTGGTGTATCTAACTTAAGGGGAGAGTTAGTTTACATATCTGCTGTTTTTTCTATTTTTTTGTCACACATGCGTTTATGCGTTTATTAAGTGTTTCAAGAATATACAGGTTGATTCGATTTGGCTGCTGTCTACACTTGCAACTGATGGATAGTAGTTAGGATTGAATTGTGTTTTATGAGCATTACTTTTTGTAAAGGGCTTTTTATTTGTACACTTTGAGCTTATAGTTTGTGTTTTGTCACGGATTGCCAAATGGGGAGTTTGTTAGGTTCTAAAGACTTAGGATTTAATGTATTTAGAACTCTAATGTGTAATGTTGGCAAACCATAATCAAAACAATATGTTTAATCTTGTTTAGGCTTGCTCAAAGTTGATTAATTATTATAAAGTTGGAATCGAGTGGCTGTAGAAGTCTTTGTAACTTTCAGCCTGGCTCGATCGATCGAAGAATAGACTCGATCGATCGAAGAATAGACTCGATCGATCGAAAGTTGGCCAGATTGTTTTTTCTGCAAAATTTCCAACTCAGCCCTACCTCATTAAACGTTTAGAGTTTTATGTTTTTGCTCTAGGTATTTAAGCAAAACCCTAGCCACGTTTTTGGGAGTTGTTCATGTTGTATTGTTGCTCATACTTTTCTGTTTTGTGTAAATCTCTTGTGAGATCTAGATGAACTTTCCTTTACACAAAGTTTAGGGTTTTCAGGGTAGAGATTACTTCAACATCTTGATGATCAACTCGGTTGCTACTATTGGAACTTAAAGATAAACAAACGAGGAGCTTATAGCTGATTGAAGAATCCAAGAAAGAAGGAGTCCGTTGATTCGGAGCTTGCACGTGGTCGTGTCAGTAAGTTCTACTGGTGGGTAGCATTAGGAAGTCAAGCAGGGAGCTTGTAAGTTCTTTTGTATGAACTTCGATTCTTTCAAAGTGGATTCAGGTTTACCTTGAGGATAGCTAGTTCAAATCCTCCCCAAGTTTTTACCGTGTGATTTCCTGAGTCATCATATCATTGTGTTCTTTATATTTCTGCTGCTTTATATATTCTTGATATGATTGTGTGATTATGATAACCTAGATTTATATAAATTGACTAAGTTAATCACTTGGCTAATTAACTAGGTTAATCTGGTTGGTTTAAGGGGTCTAAATTTCCATCAGTTTATTTTAACAAGTTTGATTCATAATAAATTTAATTAACAACTTAGGTTTAAAACTTGATGGAACTAATCATGCGTACTGGAAAGTTCGTATGAAAGTTTTTTTGCAGGCTTTAGGTGAACAGGTATGGCAAACTGTTGAAGTTGGTTGGATTAGGCCAAAGGAAGCGCCAGTGGATTTGAATGATGCAACAATCATAGCGGCAAATTTCAACAGTAGGGCTTTGAATGCTTTGTTTTGTGGGGTGACCAATGAGGAATTCAAGAAAATATCATCCACGGAAGTTGCCAAGGAAGCATGGACCATTCTTAAGACCACCTATGAAGGTACCAAGGCAGTAAAGATTGTGAAGTTTCAACAACTCACTAGTAGTTTTGAAGAAATAAAGATGGAGGAGGATGAGACATTTGATGAGTTTTATGCCAAACTCAAGGATTTGTGAATTCTGCCTTCAATCTTAGAGAATCTATTGCGGAATCCAAAATTGTTAGGAAAATCCTTAGGTCCTTACCTGAAAAATTCCATGCCAAGATCACTGCCATTGAAGAAGTAAAGGACATTGATCCAATTCCTTTGACTGAGCTTGTAGGGAACTTTCAAACCTATGATATGGGATTAGGCTCAATGGAAAAATGTGGAAAGAGTAAAAACTTAGCTTTTAAGGGGATAGAGGAAGAGATTGAGGACTCTGAAAGTGAAGATGAGGATAAGGATCTAACCTTCATAACTAATGAGATTATCAAACTTCTTCAGTTTAGGAAAAAGGATAAGGGCAAACCTCCTAGGAAATCTCAATCCTCTAAGAAGGGCAAGAATGAGAAACCTCTTATCCAGTGCCATGAGTGCAAAGGTTTCGGTCATATGAGAATAAAGTGTCCAAACTAACTTATGAAGGAAAAAGCCAATGAGTTAAAAGATAAAGGGTTGGTTGCTACTTGGAGTGATACTGAGGATGACTCTTTTGATGAGTTTGTGGATGAATGTTGTCACATTATGGCCTTTGCTGCTTCAACCGATAAGGTGATTGTGGAGAGTGCTAGTGACAGTGAGGATTCTTCTGATGATGAAGTACCCAAGAAGATGACCATTTAGGAAGCCTATGATAAGCTATGCACTGAATTCATAAAATCTTAAAAGACTTCTCATCTTTGTAGAAAAGAGCTTAATGAGGTAAAAACTAAAAAGACTGATCTGTTAGTCAAACTAGATGAGACTACAAAGTTAGTTGAGACTTTTATTGTGGAGAACACCTCATTAGAAGAGAAGGTCAAGAATCTTGAGGTTGAGCTTAGTCAAGCTAGAACTCAAATAGAGAAGATGTCTAGTGCAAAGCTTGATGAGGTATTGAGTGCTCAAAAGCCTAGTTCTAACAAGACTGGCTTAGGATATGTTGTCTCCTTCGGCCCCTCCTCTTCCACGACTTCTGGATCAAGGACTATCTTTGTGTCACAATCTGAGAAAGGTAATAAAGGTATGAAATCCAAAACTGATCTGATTAATTCTAAATCCTTTGTTAAACCGCATGTTTGTCACCATTGTGGTGTTTCTGGACACATTCGTCCTAATTGTTTTAAGTTGTATCCTCATAAGCAATTGTCCAAACGGTCATAGGTTTTCTCTCAAGGACCTACACATTTGTTTGGAGAGTTATTAAAAACTTTGAGCTTTTTAACTCAACTTCAGGAGAATTCTAATTCTTCTATGTCCTTTAGTAGACATACTAGGACACGTGCCTTTTCATCTTCACGGCCAAAGACTCGTGCTGTGTGGGTGAAAAAGGAGCCTAAGACTTAATTGTCTTTTCTATTTATCCTCTGCTTTAATTCTTTCTATCTAAAGTAGGACTTTCTTTGCTTGATTTATTATCTGTTTTTGGAATCATGCTTTCATGCATCTGCATTTTTCTATCATGCCTTCATGCATATGCATCTTTCTTTCATGCTTTCATATTGTTTGTTTGTTTTTGGTTGATTGTTTAGTCTTTATTTTGTTGGTTTTCAAAATAAAAAAGAAAAATCAGAAAAATACAAAAATAGTGTGTGTTTGTGTACATTGGTACTTGTGTACCTTAGATGGCCATTGAAACAAAGTTTTCTAAACTTTGTATCATTTGTAACTTAGATGAGCATCTTTATGCACAACTAAGCAAGCGAGTTTTGTGGCTCTTGTTTGTGATGAGTAAGATTAAACTATCTCTTAGACTTAACACTCATATAACTCTTTTTGACGGGTAGGATTAGAAAATCCTAAGAGAAATGCATAAATAACCATCTCACCACTGTTGCCCACCAATCATTAATGACATCTGTATGCTTCGGCATAGCAAAAGTGTGGTGTTAATGACATTTGTGTGCTTCGGTAGAGCAAAATTGGAATGTCAAATATCAATGTGTATTTCTTTTCTCTCTCATATATGCCCATGCATGATATGCTTAAAAATATATATATATATATATATATATGCAAAGAAAATAAAAAGCAAAAAGATTAAAAAATGCTTTAAGAATGGTTGCAAGCATGTATTCTAGGAGATGTGGGAGTTATAGGATATACCTCGAAGGTGATAGTCTCCATCAAACAATTATGATTGTGTGTGAGTTAAAGTGATTTTCTCATATTTCAAATCATCATAACATGTATATACTTATGCAATGTTGCGATGTTTGTCACACACGACACGCAATATTCTTTGCTACTCTTGATACATGTGCAGGTACAATGTGATTTGGTCATCATTAGATTTACATGTGTTAATGTATGCTCACTAAACTGTCTTGACTTGTTTTTGAAATATAAAATTGGTTAGACTTGTTTAGTGTGTGTGTATGTGTTTTGCATCTTTCTTTTGTCATCCATAGTATCTTGTTTCATTACATTCATGCATTTATATGGATTTCTTGTGCCCCCTTGATCATCCTTGATCATCTTTAGGTTTCTCAGGTGAAGCTTTATAGCTTCTTGTACCCTTTGTCAATCATGACAAAAAGGGGGAGAAATTGTGGAGAGCATGTGGTTTCTTTTTAAAGATTCTACACGTTAGGGGGAGAAATATATGCCTTTGTAAGGGGGAGTTGTGTTTCATCTTGTTAGGGGGAGTGTTTACCTCCTTGTTGTTGTAGGAGCTTCTTTTAGCTTCTTCTTCTTGTACCTTGGGTCTTGTGACCATTTTTACACACATTGTGCTTATCTTCTTTATATGCTGATGTATGTTTTTTTTCAACTACCTTTACATGTGTTGTTTCTTTTCTATCTTTATACACATGTTTCTTATTTCTTGTATGCAATCTATTATTTCTGTTTCACACTAAGATGCCTTGATGAGTTTTGTTTAAAGTGTTTCAGAAATATAGGTTGTTAAAGTCTACTTGCCACAAACTTTCTTCTTGCAAAGTTTTTCAAGAGTTTGTGTTAGGATAGATTTTATTGTATTCAACAATTGAGTATGAGTTGAGTGATTTATGACTTCTCTCATATGTTCATTTGTTTGTTGTGGTTTTATCACGGATTGCCAAAGGGGGAGATTGTTAAGGACATATTTTTATGTAGTTGCCTAATCCTTTGACAAAACGCACTTTACTTGTATTTGGGTAGATCTAGGATGTTTTTAATACTTCAAAAAACATGTTGTTCAAGTGTAGTATTAAAGCCATGAAGATTAGACCAAGAAACAAGTGAAGAAAATGTGTTCATTAAAGCTGGACAGATAGCTCGACAGCTTCTTGACACCTCTCGACAGCTGGCTATCTATTGAGCTCTTAAGGTGTTTTCTTATCGCAATCTCGATACCTTCTCAACAGCTGGTGGATCGATCGAGAAAGCTCATGTCCCCTCGACAGCTTCTCGACACCTAGCTATCTATTGAGGTTTAAAGCTCGACACCTCCCGATCGATCGAGGTATTTATCGAGGTTATAGGAATTCAGATTTTCAGATCTGATTTTTGGGCCAGGCTTATGTATTTGTGTATGGTTTCTTTTCTCACAACCCTATACCTATATAAGGCTTATTTTAGAGGTTGTCACATAAGAGAATACAAGGAGCACATATGCAAAAGGTGACCGATGCCTTATTCCCTCTGAAAGAAGCTACTGCGTCTTTGTGCCTTAGGGTTTTGTAACCAAGTGCTTCTTGATCTTTATTCTTAATGAAGTGAAGAACTTTGCAACCAACAATCTTCTTCTAGTTGGTGATTGAAGTCGCGTACTGGGATCTGCGTAATTGGTTAGTCACGTACTGGGATTCGTGCAACAAAAAGGGTGGCGTTCATATATTGAAGAGTTCAGAGGTTCTGAAGCGGTAGAAGGTTTCTGCTGTGAGTTCATCTACGGGGATTGTAGAGTCTAGAGACAAAGGTTTTGTACTAGATCTGAAACTTCTCTTTACTATAGTGGATTGCTTTTCGGGAAGGTTTCCCCCCAGGTTTTTTTATTGTGAAACCGGTTGGTGTCATTGGTTTTCTTGGGTCATCATATCTTGTCTTATTTATTTTTCCGCTGCATGATTTTGACATGATATTGATGTTTGTTTGTTTTAACAAGTTTGATTCTTAATAAATTTAATTAACAACTTGGGTTTAAAACTTGTTAATTCTATCAACCGGGGTCTAAATTTCCCAATAGATATAACAGCAATCGCCTGAGGAGGGATTTTGTAAGGCAATCCGGAGTAACCCACACACAGACTGTCAATGCTGTATTCCGAGAACCGGTGCTTCGAGTGTTGGAGAAAATCAAGAATGAGCCATACTTTAGGTGACAAATAAGATGACGGGAGAGTCCACGAGGCACAATCAAAACCTTTATTACCAATACCACCAGGACCACGAACATACCACGGAGGACTGCAGGAACCTCTGGAACTATCTGGACCAGCTAGTCCGAGAAGGAAAGCTGAAGTACCTTCTGCATCCTTCCAGTGGTCATCAACGCCAGGCCCATTAGGAACCCTAGAGAGATGCTGTCCTAAGGCCACCAGCAGGGACGATCAATGTAATCTTGGCTGCGCTAGGAAGAACAGGCACTCGCCCTTCACAAGTGTTATTTGTGGCTCAGTTGCCTGCCGAGGAGTCCCAGCCAAAGCCGAAAAGGGCCAGGAGGAGTTTTCACCCAATCTTGAGTCTTTTAGAAGAAAACAAGATTGGGACCACCCAGCCCCATGATGATGCGTTGGTGATCACTCTCAGAATCGGGGACTACGGCGTGAAGAGAGTGATGGTGGATGATGGCAGTGGGGCCAAGATTATGTACCCCGACCTCTACAAGGGGCTGGGGTTGAAACCGGAAGATTTGATGCCCTATAGCTCTCCCTTGATGAGCTTCGACGGGAAGGTATCGGTCTCAGTATGGCCACCATTTTTTTTAAAGGTCGCGCAATATGTGATTTATATTGTAAAAACTCAAAAATAGTCTTCAAGTTGCACTAAGAAAACAAAACCCGAGAAACTTGCTTAAGCGAATAGCCCGTGAGTGTTACACGAAATTTCTGTTTCTCGAATAATAATCGCTCGAGCAATCTAGAACTTACTTGTGCAAGCTTGCTTGTCTTCAATTTCTTCAAAAATAACTTTGTAAAAGACTATTACACTACTTATATACATTGAAATACAAACCTTAATATGTCACAAGGCATTTACCAAATTAAAACCTAACGGCACCTGCATAAGGATGCTCCGACATCAATTTCTCTGTTCTTCAGTAATTTAAAAAAAAAAAAAAAAAAAATTGCATCTTTTATTTTCACAAAATTGTACATGAAGAACTGTCTTTGGAGGCACAGTTTGCTTTTATTAACTTATTTCAATTACTACTGGATATTCAAGTGGAGTTGAAAAGGAAAGCGTGGGGAGGGGAAATTTTAAGGTTGCCTTCGTCGTCTTTTATGGCAAAACAAGCTTATGATCCTCACTCAGACTTTCCGGTAGAATATAGAAATCCCAGTGTTGGTATCTGGATTGATTCGGGATCCGTTGCTCTCTACTATTTCTCTCAAAACCAAAAAAGAAAATTCTCATATCCTTGAATCTGGATTTTTTTTTTTCTTTATATAAATTCAGGATCAGGTTACATTTCACAAAGGCTACGTAACAGGGGCAATTTATCCTCTCCATGAGCAGAGTCAGAGCTAACCATTTATCAATTCATCTGGGGCTTTTACTGGGATTAATCCACATTCGAGCTAGACAGGCTGAGGCTCAACCTTATCAGTGGACAAAAAAATGACAAACCAGAAATTAAGTCAAAAATTTTCAACCAAGGACAAATTAGAAAGAAAATAATAGAGTTTAAGGTTTGTACAAATAAAGTCGAAATAGTCACACTAGTAACACGATTTGTGGCCTAACATATGTTGCACTGTTGAGAAGTGCTGCTCAATTTTATTTTTATCTATAAATTCTCTAAATGATGGGACTGCAGATGCTCTCAAGCTTTTTCAGCTTGCCCTCGTACTCTTCTGAATCCACGAGCTGGAGGCCATCTAACCACTCAATCACCTGTTCAATAGCATCTTTAATTTTTTTCTTACTTTTAGGGGCAAGCTTGGCGCCAATCTTCTCATTATTGATAGCATTCCTCATGTCGTAGGTATAGTTCTCCAAAGCATCCTTAGCCTTGACCTTCTTCCTGTGTTCATCATCTTCAGCCTTGTATGTCTCTGCGTCCTGGACCATTATGTTAATCTCTTCACTGGACAGTCTTGCCTTATCATTAGTGATGGTGATATTCCTCGTTACACCAGTGGTCATCTCCTTAGCAGAAACATTCAAGATACCATTAGTGTCAATACTAAAACAAACGTTTATTCTAGCAACACCCCTGGGTGCTGGAGGAATACCAGAAAGATTAAATTGTCCCAATAAGTTGTTATCACAAGTTCTTGCTCTTTCACCCTCGTATATTGAGATCAATGCAGAAGTTTGGTTGTCAGAGACAGTGTAGTACCCCTCCTTCTCAGTAGGAATGGCGGTATTCCTTGGAATCACAATACTCATCTCCGTTCCTTTAATACTTACACCAAGGGACAGAGGGGTGACATCTAAGAGCACGAGGTCTTGCAGCTTCTCATTTCTTATACCAGTCAAGATTGCAGCTTGAACAGCTGCTCCATAAGCTACAGCCTCATCCGGATTAAGGCTCTTGCAAAGCTCCTTTCCATCAAAGAAGTCTTGCAACAACTGCTGCACCATGGGAATTCGGGAAGAACCACCGGAAAGAACAACAACATGGACGCAGCTCTTATCCATCTTAGCATCAGTCAAGCACGTCTCCACAATAGCGATGCACTTCTTGAATAAATCCATATTGAGTTCTGAAAATTTGGCACGGGTAATAGTTGAAAAGAAATCAATACCATTATATAAAGAATCGACTTCAATGCTAGTCTCAATTGCAGAAGAAAGAATCCTCTTTGCTTTCTCACAAGCAGTTCGCAACCTTCTAAGAGCTCTGGAATTCCCACTAATGTCCACCTTGTGTTGCCTCTTAAATATTTCAACAAAGTGCTTTACCACTCGGTTATCAAAGTCTTCACCTCCAAGGTGAGTGTCACCAGCAACGGCCTTCACTTGGAAAACACTCTTTTCAATGGTAAGTAGTGAGACATCTGCAGTACCACCACCGAAATCAAAAATCAACACATTTCTCTTGCCATTGCTATCTGCAATCTTGTCTAGACCATAAGCAATGGCTGCAGCAGTTGGTTCATTGATTATACGCAGGACATTCAGGCCTGCAATGCCTCCAGCATCCTTTGTAGCCTTACGCTGGGAGTCATTGAAGTAGGCGGGGACAGTAATAACCGCATTCTTCACAGTTGTGCCCAGGTAGGTTTCGGCAATCTCACGCATCACTCTAAGGACCATAGATGAGATTTCTTCCGCAGAAAAGTGCTTCTCTTCGCCCTTATAGTTGACAACGATCATAGGCTTGTCATGAAGACCACAAATGACCTTGAAAGGCCAAAGCTTGATATCTTCCTGAACTAAAGGATCGCTGAATCTCCTACCAATCAATCGCTTCGCATCTACATGACAATACCATTTTAAGGAATTAAAAAATGATTTGACAAAAATAAAGCATAAAAAGCAGAAAATAAAATTTTCAATTCTTGTGAATTTAGGAACGAAAGAGAACATTTTCTAGCTCATATAGGCCTGATAAAATAGAAATAAGAAAAGAAAGAATTAACAATTAATTTGCAGCTTTAGGTAGTACTGTTTGACCCAGTCACAATTTAATAAAAAAATAAAAATCAATTTATTTGGAATTATTATTTAATGCTGCGAGCTAACGATGGATGTGATCAAAGTTAAATTCACGAGTAATCTTATTATTAATGGGAACAATAAGTGCTTAAGAATAACATTAACAAAAAAAAAAAAAAAAACTTCGATCAAGATTACGTTACTATTCAGCTGAAGTTACAGTACTTTTAACCCAAAAAATTAACTAGGATATAAATTATTTTGCTACAGTACTTTCAAAAATAAATTTTCAGTAAAATAAGCGGTATCCAAGAACATAAATCTCTTACTAAATTTTGTACCAATCAATTATTCAATCAGCTAGGATCACTGAATCTCCTACCAATCAATCGCTTTGCATCTACATGACAATACCATTTTAAGGTATTAAAAAATGATTTGACAACAATAAAGAGCATAAGGAGCAGAAATAAATTATTCATTTCTTGTCCATATATATATATATATATATATATATATATAAGTATAATTAGAAAACATAAAAAATTGGCAGCTTAAGCTCTTGCTGATGACCTAGAAATTTTTTAATTATTGCAATTTGTCAAAGACCTTGTAGTTGAATTGGCACATTCCTATGTACAAAGTGTTTGAAGGTCTAGGGGAGAAATGGTTCGAATTGTGGGTTAGCAACATATTGCAATTATTTCTCAAAAAAAAAAAAAAAATTAAATCGATACTATATGCCTGAAATTTGTAACAGAGAACTTAATTAAGCTCATATTCACTACAATTAATAAAGCCAAAACTGTCCGTAATTGATAGCTTTTAACACTATGCGTGGTAGAATTTGAATGAGATTGTCGCCTATAAAATGGTGAATATGAGTGCTATAAAACATTGTGATATTCGGGTAAGTTCGTTTTTTTACTGGGTTTTTTTTTTTTTTTAATTATTTAATTAGGTAAAGTATAGTAATATATTTATCATTCGAAGAAAAAGTAAAGTTATATTTTTATTAAAAAACAGAAGTATAGATATATTTTTATGTAATTTAATTTCAAATAAAATAAAATGCAAATAATAATTAGCTCGTCCAAACATATTACAATGATTAAGTTGAATAACCCCTGCATCTTTTGGTTAATATTTGAGTGCAAACTAATGTTGTAAAAGGAATAACTAGAAACGTCCGGAAAATAAGTTCCATTTTTGCTTTAAATTATTCACTAATCTGATCAATTAATGCATGGGAAAGTTTGATAAATAAAATTTATATATGAGACATTCAATTAATAAGTACTATTAATATTCAATAATAAAAAAGTACTATTAATAAATAACAAGTTAAATTAGAGAATTTGTGGAAAGGATCTTTTCTAATTTAATTATAAATTATTAAACCTAAAATTAGAATTTATTTAGTATTAGGGTACTAGTTATCTCTATGCTTCAGGGGAAAGTTTATTTATATATGATACATATTAATTCAATAGGTACTAATAAGTAAAATTTAATTAGATAATTTATAAAAACGATCAAACCTAATTTAATCGAAATTTGTTGTACCATTTGTTTACTTATAAAAAAAATGGTGAATTTTAATTAATTTAAACTAATATGGTTTGATATTATTTATAACTATAAAAAATAAATTAATATATTAGACCAGGTGGAGCCAGGGGTGAGAGGGGCCAATTGCCACTCATTCAATTTCTTCTGCACTTAAGTAGTTTGCCTCCCTAACATGGTTAGAAATAGAAAATAAACGACTCCCACTCCGGAAAAACAGACAATGATAGCAACATTAAAAAAAAAAGGGGAAAAAAAAAAACCTTCCCTCACATATCAAAGAATATAAGGGTATGTTTGATAACTGTTTTTCTCCCTTATTTTCTGTTTCCAAAAACAATTTTCTATTTTTGAAACTAAAAAACTTGTTTAGCAACCTAAAATGAACAGAAAACAAAAACTGTTATCAAAACTCAATTTGTGAAGGAAACTGAAAACATGCAAAAAACTGTTTTTAGTTTCTATTTTTCAAAAGTCAATGAAAACACGGATTTAATTTAATGAATCTATCTCATTTAATGAGTTAGTATTAGAGTTCAAATTCTAGTAACAACATATTATAGTATTTTCTATTTTTTTCTTCAAAAAACTATTTTTTTTTTTAATTTCAACTAACCAAATATGTTTTTGATTTCAAAAATACAAAAAAAAAATTTTTTATTTTTTCTTTATATTCCCAAAAACAAGTTTTTTAAAATATAATACAAAAATTTTTACTAAATATAACCTAACTTTTTCACCTACTTTACTATTCTTTTAAAGTAGCTTTTATTTTGTCTCAGGTTTTCATCCATTTTTCTAGTTTATTTTCTTTTTCATTATTTTCACTCATTTCACTATTTATGTCTCTTTTCTTGTTGAGTAATTTTACGTATATTGCAAATTTTACTATATTAGTTTTATAAGATGATATATCACCATCACAAAAAATCAATTTATATAATTATTTATTACTTTTTCAAGTGGCACTAATCACATTCTTACCATATCAAATTATTAGTATTTTTTAGTAAAATTTTTAGTAATTTAACATTTCTTTTTGTCTTTTCTCATGGAAATTCAATTATTGGGCCCCATAATTGCATAAATTAATATATATTTTAAAAACTTAATGCTCTTATACTAGACTAAATCCCTAAAGGCTGAAGTATCCTCTCTCTCTATCTCTCTCTCTCTCTCTCTCTCTCTCTCTCTTCAATGTTTTGAACTCTGGTTATAAAATATAAACCCAAATTTTAAACACTTTGAAGAATAAATTTTTTTTAAAAAAAAATTGCAGTTATACTCTTAAAACTTTTAGATTGATTTGTTTTCTCAATTTATTCTAAGAAGTCAAATTAGGTGAGTGTTTGGATAGAGTTTTGCATCCACGTTTTGTGCATTTGGCTTAAAATTACATGAGTCCCACGTTACTGTTCACGAACCTCACAAAAAGATGAAAAACACAAATGAATTATTTTGTGCTGTTCACGTTACCATTCATGTTACTATTCACGTTACTATTTAGCTGAAGCTACAGAACTTTTAGCCCAAAAAATCAGCTATCTTATAAATTATTAAGCTACAGTACTTTCAGCAATAAGTTTTCAATTTTCAGCAAAATAAGCGGTATCCAAGAATATAAATCTCTTACTAAATTTCGTACTGTTTAGTTTTCAATTTTCATTTTGTACCGTTCACGTTTTGAATTTTGTATATTTAGATAAATCTCTTACTTAGTTTTTATTTTGATCTCTGATATATAAATCTCTTACTAACAAAAATACAAAAAAAAAAAAAAATTACAATTATACTCTTAAAACTTTTAGATTGATTTATTTTCTCAATTTAGATGTCTGAATTTTGTATATTCTAAGGGATCAAAATTCCAAATATAACTTTATCTAAATTGTGATTGGGTCCACATATAACTTTATGTAAATAATAATTCCACATATAGCTTTTGAATTTTTATATGTGGAATTTTTTTAATGTTATATGTGGAATTATTATTTTCATGCGATGAGCTAACAATATATGTGATCAAAGTTATTTTCACAAATAACCTTATTTTATTAATGGGGGAGTATAACACTAAGTGCTTAAGAATAACACTCAAAAAATAAATAAATAAATAAATAAATAAAAACTTTGAAGATTACCGAAGATGGAGTTGGTGGGGTTCCTGGCGGCTTGGATCTTGGCGGCATCACCTACCAAGCGCTCTATTGGAGTGAAAGCAACATAGGAGGGAGTGGTCCTGTTACCCTGATCATTAACTATTATCTCTACTCTTTCATTTTGCCACACTGCCACGCATGAGTTCGTCGTTCCCAAATCGATCCCTATTGCTGGACCCTCTCCATGGTCGGACATTGTCGTCGGGAATAGAAGCCCAAAGACTTTTGTTAATCGAAACTAAAGTAGATGAAAGTAGACTATAATGCACTTTAGAACTGAAAGGTTGAAGGCCCTAAATACTTAACATGCAAATGGGCGGGTGCTTTTAGAAAAAGCAAAATGAAATAGAAGAAAGCAATATGTATGAGACACTTTTGACAATGAAAGGTTAAAGACGGTACAATCTCCTTAACCCTTTTTTTTTTCTTAACAAGCTATATCCCTTAACCTCGAAGTTTCCTCCTTTCCACTTTTTTTTTTTTTTTTTTTTTTTTTTTTTTTTTTTTTTTTTTTTACTGAAAAGGTAGAATTTGTATTAAAATAATGAGATAAAAGTACAAAGGTGTAAGTAAGGGTCCTGATGTGCTCAACATACTAGCATGACACCCAGGACAGAGAAAAAAAACAAGAAACATCATTACACACCCATCCCTTCAAACAACTAATGCGTACGTTGGTTTGCCACTAACTTTTGATATTCATGCAAAATGGACATAATGTATGTTTGGATAGGAATTATTTGTGTCTGGAGTTTTGAGTGTTTTTTTTTTTAATTCATGCGTTTTCTGATTTTTTGAGACAAATAGCACTGTTCATCACTATTCATATACTGTTTACAGGACCCGCAACCACTTTATTCAAAAAAAAAATTTAAAAATGGGTCCCACGATACTATTTACACATTAAAAAATTATTTTGCTACAGTGTTTTCAGTTTTCAATTTTCAGCAAAATAAGTTGTATCCAAACGGACCCATAGCCTCGTGAAGGATAGTTTCAGGTCCAGGCTGGAAGTCCTCAAAACAAAACTTTTTATGTGCCCTTCATATTGCCCATGCAGCAGTCGTCCATCGCTCCATCTCGTCTTTTGGTAGCCTCTCCAACATGCTTCGCGTCCAAAGGAAAAAAATCTGTTGCATAGGCCTTGCTTTTCTGAATCTTACCACTAACCAGTCCCCACACATTACGAGCCAAGGGGCACTCCCAAAGAGCATGGCATACCGTTTCTCTATGTTGGTGGCACACCAACATAGAGAAATGGTATAAGTGATGATTACACAACAATGTGTACATTTACATGTAAGTGATGTGTTAATTTTAATTTATTTTCTTCTTAATTTCTATAATTTCTATGATGATTTCACAACAAACATTGTTGTTAAAAAAAACACTCACACAAAAAAAAAAAAAATTACATTTAAATGTAAAAATTTGAAGAATATATAATAAAAATTGCTAATATAATAGCATTCACAGTTTTGCTCTTAATTTGCTAAAAAAAAGCTATTTTTAGCACCATAAACAACAAAATGCATGCTGCATTAATGGTGCGAAAGCTAAAATTTTTAAACCCAAACTATAGTAAACTGTAAAAAAAATGATAGCTTACTATAGTTACAAAGTTATAAATTTTTTTTATTCTAATTCTCTCTCTTCTTCTATTTCTTTATCTTTTTAGCTCTCCAGCCTACTCTCCCTCTTTCTTCTATCATTTTTTCTCTCTCTTCTCCTTAGACTGAAACCTTTTTTCTCTCTCTTCACCCTCTCTTTTGTAGTGATTATGGGTTTTGTGGCTTGTTGTGGGAGTAGTGGTGATAGGTTTTGTGGCAATAGGTTTTGTAAACGGTTGTGGGTTGTTGGGTTTAATGTCATTTTATGCCTAGTGGTAGTGGTGGCAGTGGTTGGTGGTGTTAGGTTTTTGTGGCCGATTGTGTGGGTTTGCTGGGTTTTTATGGCCAGTTGTGTGGATGGTTTTGTTAGGTTTTTGTGGTAGAGAGGAAGAGGGAGGACGTGAGAAAGAAATTAGTAAATAGATTAACAATGTTTGGCTTATATGTGAAAAATAAGAGAATTGATGTAGGGAGAGTTATGAAATGGTGTGTTAAAATAGATAAAGTAAATTTTTGAGATGCTAAAAGCTAAAAATTTTACCTTTACCATTGTGAATGCTCTAACAATACATAATTAATTTAAGTTGTAATGGTCTTTGTTACGTATTTGTAATTTCCTTTTAAATTCATATATCAATAATATTTAAATTTGAGATATTATATATTATAAAAAATAAATAATAGAAGAGGAATTTATTTTCAACCAAAAAAAAAAATGATTCTCTTTTACTGTATAGAAGTCCTCTGAGAATGCATCCAAGTGGAATCTCCTTGTCCAATACCTCCCACCCCCCCCCCCCCCTTCTCCCCAAATGAATGGAAGAAGCATCCATGGAGGAGGACAGACTACTGTAGAGTACAAAGTACTTGACACTCCAAAATCAAGTTTATCCACTAGGCAGCAAATCTCAATTTGAGCATAATGGCTTTTAAAGAGTTGCAATTGACATGATTATATGCCTTAGGTTGTGTTTGGGATAGCTTATATTAGGCAGCTTCTTTTATTATTTGGCTTATTTTTGTTACTATTCATGGGTCCTATTGCACTTTTTGATACTATTAATAGGTCTCACTGTACTATTTAAGCTACCTTTTAGTTTTATTTACAGTACTTTCATCAACTAATGTGCTCAACATACTAACCTGACACCCGGGACAAAGAAAAAAAAACAAGAAACATCATTACACCCATCCTTTCAAACAACTAATATGTACGTTGGGTTGCCACTAACTTTTGATATTCATGCAAAATGGACATAGCCTCGCAAAGGATAGTTTCAAGTCTAGGCTGGAAGTCCTCAAAACAAAACTTGTTATATGCCTTTCATATTGCCCACGCAGCAGTCGTCCATCGCTCCATCTCGTCTTTTGGTAGCCTTTCCAACATGCTTCGCGTCAAAAGGAAAAAAATCTGTTGCATAGGCCTTGCTTTTCTAAATCTTACCACTGACCAGTCCCCACAAATTATGAGCCAAGGGGCATTCCCAAAGAGCATGGCATACCGTTTCTCTATGTTGGTGGCACACCATACCGAGAGGCTCCATTTGCAACTTTTTTCTGTGTAAGTTGTCGCAAGTTGGCAAGATATTAGAACAAGCCCTTCATAGGAAATTATTTACCTTTGGAGGAGTATTGAGCGCCCACACCGATTTTTAGATCCATCCATTCGTGCCAGCCATAGAGTAGTCCCCACCTAGACAGTGGCGGCTCCAAAAAATTTTCTCAGGGTATTCCTTAAGAATGATAAATTACACAATCTAATAAAAAGAGAAATTCATATATTGACAACAACAACAATCAAAAACATGCAAATACATAATTCTAGCAAAAGAATAAACAATAAACTATAAGTTCATTTGAAATATTAATAAAATTATTAATTATTGTTGTTTAGTTGTTTCATTAATTTTTTTGTCTTTTATAAACTATAATTTGTTATATTATGTTTCATTAATTATAAAATTATTAATTGTTGTTTAGCCTAACATAATTTAATTTGTTTGTCTTTTATAATGTATTGATTAATTAAATTATTAGTTATTGTTTATTAGTTGCTTCCCCCAATTAATTATTGGTTAATTAAATTATTGTGTATTAGTTGCACTAGCACACACCCCATGTGCATTTACTTCCCCCAATTCAAATATCCCACCCCGGCCCCATGCCCTCATCTACCCCCCACTCAACATACAAGCCCCATGGCCCCTAATCATAAGAGCCAATAAGATAAATTCACAATCACAAATCACAATACACTAAAAGACAATTAATTGTATCTCACCAACACCAACGGATAAAGCCAAAAACAAGGGAAAATATTGATAAAGTGATAAGGTAAAGCTAAGCAATCAGATAAAGTCTCAAATAAAGTCTCAAAGAGAAAGAGAGAGAGAGACTCTCATTTGCTTTCGGTCTTCAGATAAAGACAGAAAGACAGAGAGTCTAAGAGAGAAACCCATACCCATTAACCCATATATGTAAGAGACTAAAGAGAGAAAAAGATGAAATACCTTGAGGTTGAGGGAGCAAGGAGGCCTGAGGCTGAGCTGAGGGGCGGCGCCATCGGGCAGCACGTCAAGGCGTGACCAATCTCTGATCTTCGATGCCCGATGTGCTCTGGAGCTCGTGCTGTCTGTTGGTTGTTGTCGTTGATGGCTGATGAGGGTTTTTTTTTTTTCTTTAGGTTAGGTTTCTGATTTTAGTTTTTGCTTTACTTGATGAATCAGACGCATATATTGGGTTTTGGTTTGTTTTTTTTGTTTTTTGTTTAGAATCCATGGGTTTACTACCATCTGTAATCTGCTGGGTTTGCTACCATCCGTAATTTGTTCATTTTGATGTTGGGCTTTTTTTTTCCCTTGGTGGGCTCGCTTAGTTACAATTTTTTTTTTTTTAAGATTTTTGTTCAATTATTATTATTTTTTTTTGTTTGAAAGTAGAACAAATAATTTTTTTTTATTTTTTTATTTGAGGGTGTTCCTAATTTTTTTTTAAGGCTAAACAAATAAAAAATTTTAAATTATTATATGTAATTTTTTTTTTTTTTTCAGGTCAGGGTGTTCCTAGGAACACCCTGGACTGAACATGGCGTCGTCGCTGCACCTGGAGGGATGAGCAGCTATGAAGCACGAGTGTGTTTCTGGATTCGGGTGCGGGTGCAGGACTCGGCAATTTTTGAAAAAATAGGATGTGGGTGCGGTGATTAAAAAATTATTAAAATATTTTTATTTATATTTTCTATATATTTCAAAGGCAAAAATGTATTTTTATTCTAGGAAAGCATGCAAACAACATCCTTTGAAAGCATGCAAAACAACATTTTGGGAAAGCATGCAAACAACAAATGATAACAAATATATTTCATTGCTGGGAAAGCATGCAAACAACATCCTTTTCTATATGTTATCCTTTTCATTTCAAATATATTTTCAAAGGCAAGAAACATAAAACAAAAAAGAAAACATAAAAGAAGCAACAAATATTCATAATAAAATTGAGGAAGGAAAGATTTAGGATGTTTGGGCCTCATTCAAAGCCGATTTCGACTGTTCCAGCATGATTCAAGGCCGATTTCGGCTTGTTTCGGCCATTTCGGTCAATTTCGGCCATTGGTCAATACGATTCGATTTGGCCGATACGACCTGATTCTAGCCAAATCTGCCCAGTTTGATGCGAATTAGCGCCAATCGAAGCCGAGTCAGCGCGAATCCGTAAAATAAATAATAAATAATAAATATATATATATAAATAAAAACTCAGACGTGGCACCTAAAGCGCGGGCAGCCGCATCAAACTCAGATGCAACACCCTCCCAGCTGCGTCGGTGTTTCCTAGATGAGCAGTCTCTGCACCACACCATACATTGTTTTGACCGTAAATCTCTGGGCCTTGTTCTCCTTCCAAATGAGTACATCATTGCCATGCAAGTTATTTAAAGGTATTCGTAGAATGTCATCACATGTATATCTTTCAAACCAATATGCTAGCTTTGCTCTGCCCCACTAACTTGTAGCTACATCCACCAACTCCCTCACCTTCGTCGGTCTTGGCCCATCTCACCGGAAACATGGTGGTTGAGGCAACCACACGTGATATGCAATATCCACTGAGTTACCACTTCCCACCTTCCACTTCGACCCGGATAGTATGACATCCTTAGCTTGTAATATGCTCCTCCACACATACGATGGATTGCTCCCTAGTTTGGCTTCTAGAAAAGAGCACGTGGGGAAGTATCTAGCCTTTTACACTCTGAAGAACAGGGAATTCTGTTGGTTGAGTAACCTCCATGCCTGTTTCGCTAGCATAGCCAAGTTGAAGGCATTAATATTCCGAAAGCCCATTCCACCCTTTTTCTTAGGTTCACACAACCATTCGTAGTTTATCCAATGTATCTTTCTCTCGTTGCTTGTCTGTCCCCACCAATACTTAGCAATGATAGAGTTGATGTCATTGCATAGGCCTTCTGGAAGCTTGAACAGGCTCATTAAGTATGTTAGTATTGCTTGTGCCACTGTTTTGATCAGAACCTTTCTCCCTACTTTTGAAATAAACTTTTCTTTCCAACCCGTGACCCATTTTGCTATTCTTTCCCGAAGGTCCTTAAATGTGTTGGCCTTATTTTTTCCTCCCATCATTAGTAGTCCCAAGTATTTCTCAAGCTTCGTTACTATCTGGGCATTTAGCAACCTACGAATATCGTCCTTCACTGTCTAGTCCATATTTTGGCTGAAAAATAAGGTTGTTTTCTGCCGTTTAATAGCCTGGCCCGAGGCTCTTTCATATGTACTCAGCACATGGAAGAGGTTTCTACATTCTGAGTGGAGAGCTAGACAAAGCAACAGGTTGTCGTCAACGAAGAGCAAGTGGGAGATACTAACCCCTCCACGGCAAGACAGCACCCCATGAGGCTGTTGTCACTCTATCGCTTTTCAGATCAAGGTAGATAGGCTTTCGACACAAAATAAGAACAAGCACGGCGATAAAGAGTCGCCCTGTTTTATGCCGCAGGTTGGAAAGATGAAGCCTCGTGGCTCCCCGTTAATAAGCACAGTATAGTTTGCTGTCGAAACACATTGCATAAGCAAGTTTACCCACCTCTTTGTGAAACCTAGTTTTAGCATTATCTTATGTAGGAATTCCCATTCCACTTGGTCCTAAGTTTTACTAATGTCAAGCTTCACAGCCATATGACCTATTTTGCCTTGTCTTTGGTTTCTCAACCGATGCAACATCTCACATGCAACTGTTGTATTATCGAAGATGAGTCTATTTGGAACAAATGCGCTTTGTGTATCACAAATGATATTCAGGAGGATAGTTTTTACACGATTAGCCAAAACTTTTGAAACTATATGGCTCACCACATTGCTCAAACTGATAGGGCGGTAGTTTTTCATATGTTGCGGATCCTTAATCTTTGGGATGAGTAGGATGTGGGTGAAATTCATCTTGTTAAGGATGTGGCCCAAGTTTAGGACTGAGAGCAATGCTTCAGTGACATTCCCACCCACTATGTGCCAATATTTCTGAAAGAAAAACGGTGACATACCATTCAAGCCTCGCGATTTTGACAAATGCATCGCAAAGCATGCGTTCCTCACCTCCTCTCCCATAAAGGGTCTATTAAGCTCCTGGTTCATTTCCTCCGTTACAACACTATCTACCAAGGTCAGAACTTCCTCTACATTGGTCGGGTGTGATGTTGAGAAAATCCCCTGGAAGTCCCTCTCTGCTATACCACTTATTTGCTATTCATCTGACCTCCAACTCCCATTTTCATCCATCAGGCCCTTAATATGATTTTTTTGTCTTCTTTGACTTGCTCGTCTGTCGAAAAACTTGGTATTTTTGTCCCCTACTAGGAGCCATATGGCTCTTGATCTTTGCATCCAAAACACCTTCTCATGGTGTAACAAGTCGTTAATATCATCTCGCACTTGGTTGATCTGGTCCAGGTTGTCGCCATAGCCTATGTTGATCAACTCCTCTAGTACCTTCTTTTTTTTGTCCAACCAGTGTCTTGTGTTCCCAAAGACCTCTCGGCTCCAAGCAACCAACTACATTCGACAAAACTTAATCTTCTCAAACAGTTGAAACATAGGGCTGCCATTAGGCATGTGCTGGGACCATGCTTCCTTGATTTTTTCCTCACACCCTTCATGAGTCGCCCATCTTTCCTCAAACCTGTGAAGCTGCTTACTCCGTGGCCGAACCTGCTGGATAGAATATTGGGTGTTTATGAGTATAGGATCATGATCATACTATGTTACATGCTGGTGGAACACCTTAGTTGTAGGGAACAATGCCTGCCAAACTATGTTGGCACACGCTTTATCCAAACGTAGCTCCACAAATGCTGTGCCTGGTCGACCATTCCGCCAAGTAAATGGATAACCATGGAATCCGAGGTCCATCAACTCACAGTGAAGAAACGTCTTTTTGAATGCTAGCATGGGTGATAGCTGTTTAGGAAGACCACCTTGCTTCTCTGAAGAGTGAAGTACTTAGTTAAAGTCACCCATGCAAACCCATGGCAGTGAGGATCTTGCATGTAAGTGTCTAAGGAGTTGCCACGACTCATGCTTACGGTGTCCCTCCAATCTACCATAGAAACCAGTAATCCTTTATGGTTGTTGGTTATTAGGTAATATAGGTGCATCAATATGGTTTGGCAAGAAGGTCTGAATGCGCAGGTTGCACTCTAATTTCCAAAACATACCCAACCCTCCACTACGTCCGTCACCTAGGACCGCCAGCATTGATTGGAAGTTCAAGTCAAAACATAGTTTTCGCATCTCTGCTATAGACCGTTTTGTTTCCGTAAGAAACAAAATGGTAGGTCCTTTTTTTCTCACTAACTTAGTGAGTACACCTATTGCACGTTGGTTCTCAAGCCCCCGATGGTTCCAGCTAATGATGATCATTGTGCTCAGCTGGGCTGCATTGCAGCCTCCACCGTTGATGCATCCATATAAGTAAGGTCTACTCCATTTTTGATACGTTTTACATCCTTAGTAACATCAAGTTCAAGCTCCACTGAAATACTTTCATGCAATCTCTTGTCTCCCACATTATCAAACATCCCATCCTTACTGTTCATCCCATCATTTTCCTGTATACATTCTATTCGCTTCCACCTAGGCTGCACGTGTTGGGAGTGAGTTTTCTTAAATGCAGGGTCAAGCCTGGAACCAATCTTCTCATCATTGATAGTAGTCCTCATGCTGTAGGCAAAGTTCTCCAGAGCTTCCTTAGCCTTAATCTTCTTCCTGTGATCATCGTCTTCAGCCTTGAATCTCTTTGCGTCTTGGACAATCCTCTCAATCTCTTCAGTGGACAGCCTTGCCTTGTCATTGGTGATAGTCATCTGCCTCCTCACACCAGTGGTCATTTCCTCAGCAGAAACATTTAAGATGCCATTAGCATCAATTTCAAAACAAACTTTTATCCGAGCAACACCCCTGGGTGCTGGAGGAATGCCAAAAAGTATAAATCCTCCCAAGAAGTTGTTGTTCTTAACTAGAGCTCTTTCACCCTCCTAAACAAACTCAGGTACAGAAGTTTGATTGTCAACCGTGGTGGTGAAGAGCCCCTCCTTCCTGGTGGGAATAGCAGTATTTCTTGGAATCAAAACAGACATCTCTGTTCCGCGAACCGATACACCAAGGGAGATAGGGGTGACATCCAAGAGCACGATGTCTTGAAGTATCTCATTTCTCATACCAGTTAAGATTGAAGCTTGAACAGCTGCTCCATAAGCTACAGTCTCATCCGGATTAATGCTCTTGCAAAGTTCCTTCCCATCAAAGAAGTCTTGCAACAACTGCTGTACCTTGGGAATTCGGGAAGAATCACCTGAAAGAACAACATCATGGACGCAGCTCTTATCCATCTTAGCATCAGTCAAACACTTCTCCACAATATTGATGCACTTCCTGAATAAATCCATATTGAATTCTGCAAATTTGGCACGGGTAATATTTGAAAAAAAATCAGTACCATTATATAAAGAATCGACTTCAATGCAAGTCTCAATTGCAAAAGAAAGAATCCTCTTTGCTTTCTCACAAGCAGTTTTTAACCTCCTAAGAGCTTTGGAATTCCCACTAATGTCCACCTTGTGTTGCCTCTTAAATATTTCAACAAAGTGATTCACCATTCGGTTATCAAAGTCCTCACCTCCAAGGTGAGTGTCTCCAGCAACAGCCTTCACTTCAAAGATACCCTTTTCAATGGTAAGTAGTGAGACATTTGTAGTGCCACCACCCAAATCAAAAATCAACACATTACTCTTGCCAATGTTATTTGCAATCTTGTCTAGACCGTAAGAAAGGGCTGCAGCAGTTGGTTCATTGATTATACGCAGGACATTTAGGCCTGCAATGCTTCCGGCATCCTTTGTAGCCCAACGCTGGGAGTCATTGAAGTAGGCGGGGACAGTAACAACTGCATTCTTCAAGTTTTACCTAGGTAGGCTTCAGCTATTTAACGCATCTTTATTAGGACCATAGATGAGATTTCATCAGCAGCAAAGTGCTTCTCTTCGCCTTTATAGTTGACCACAATCATAGGCTTATCACCAGGACCTTCAATGACCTTGAATGGCCAAAGGTTGATATCACTCTGAACCAAGGGATCACTGAATCTCTTACCGATCAACCGCTTTGCATCTACAAAATAATTTCCCTTTTAAGAAACAGATACGTCAAATAGTAGATGAATAATACAATCTTAATGCACAAGATGCATTATATATTGAGTTTTTTTATTTTACGAGTATACTTTTTATTCGTGAATTTAAGAAATTGAAGCGAACATTCAGTAGCTCATGATCCTAATAAGATAGTATAAAAGAGAGAGAACAAAGGAAAAATCAAGATTAAAATGTAAATTAGACCCAAATTTGGAGTTATTTTGATTTTACTACCTAAAGTTTCAAAATTTCAATATGCTCCCATACCATTAAGTATTATGAGTAGTCTTTCCCTTCCAACTTTGTGTTGTGCCTAGCTGTCTTAAGCGTATAAGATTGGCGCCGCAATATTGTTCTCTACGTTTGTATCTTACACCTTCTATGTTTGAAATTGTATTGATTTGAACCCAATATGTTTGGAACTGTCATACACCCTGTCTTTGAAATTGTTTTAATTGATCTCGTACTTAACAGCTAACCTAAGATCATTATGAGCCCTCTCCTCGGGGAAGGGGTTTTTTTATATGGCACAACACATTGATGGAGAGCAAATCCAAATGATGATACCTAAAGTTAGGAGAGAAAATCAAAATATTAAAACTTTAGAGGAGCAAAATTAAAATTACCCCAAACTTTACATTGCGACATGTACTTGAAGCTGCTTTTAATAACATTGTGATCTTACGTTAAATTTTAAATTTGATTAGAGCTGATAAAACAAGTTTGAAATTTATAAACATAACTTTAATTAAAATCTTGATAATTACAGTTACTAAACCAAATAATTCATAATTGATGCGAAAATGGAAAAAAGATTTTTGGTTTTTCAAATGATTTTTATTATTGAAGTTGTGAATTCTTATTCTCCGACATTGAACCTTGAATAGAATTCAATAGATGATGTTATGATATTTAAATACTTAAAAAAAAAGTAAGAATATTTGAATGCTAGTAATTTTTTTTTTTTTTCTTGATAGTTGAATGCTAGTATTAAACATTCTTAAGGTGATTTTTTTTTTTTTTTTTTAAAGGTTCCAGTTAGCTCAATTTGTCTGATAGTTAAATAAAAGATTGAAGGTTCAATTCCCGTTTACACCAAAACCCGATTGGTGTATTAGTCTGATGATAAAGAGTTATTATTAAGAGCGGACACCATAGGTTGAAACCCTAAAAAATACATGTGATTTTTTTATTTATTTTTACTTTATGAAACTTTTTAAAGAAATTAAAGTGATGAGCATTAAGAACAAAATTTAACAGTGATTACAAACATCTTGACATACAACTAAATAAATTTTGCTTTCCACAAAACTTGTTGGTAACAAGTTTTGTGGCTACACAAGTGCAAATAATAAGATCAGATATTCAACTAGTTGGTATTTTGTGATGTGTTTATAACATCTAAGATTCAAAATTTCCTTTTCCAGTTGTAACTATTAAATTATAATTAAAAAAAAAAAAAAAAAAACTCATTTTATGAAATTGTTAGCAATTATGTGGGTGTATGTGAAATTGTTAGTGAGAGTGTAATTTATTAAGATTTTAAGTAAATAAACAAATAAATCTTTATTTCAAAACAGTAGCCATAAAATATGTCAACCAGCAAATAGCAAATATTGATACTGGAAAGTGAAAGTTAAGATTTTAAGTAAAAAAAAAAAAAATTGAAATTTTTTATTAACCCCTTTATTTTATTTGAAAGGAAAAAAAAGTTCATTGAAGATTACCAAAGATAGGGTTGGTGGGAATCCTAGCAACCTGGTTCTTGGCGGCAACACCTACCAAGCGCTCCATAGGAGTGGAAGCAACATAGAAGGGAGTGGTCTTGTTACCCTGATCATTCACTATTATCTCTACTTTTTCATTTTGCTACACTGCCACACATGAATTCGTTGTACCCAGATCGATCCCAATCGCTGGGCCCTCTCCTTGCTTTTTGGCCATTGTTACAACAAGTTCCAAGACCTCTTTTTCAGAAAAAAACTTCAACGACTCTCTTTCTTTTTGGCCCCTAAGGAAAAAGAGGTTCAAAGTCTTTAGTAAACCAAAACGAAGTAGATGAATGAATACTATGAGACTACACTTCGGCAACGAAAATGTTGAAGAAGGTCCAATATCCTTCTGGGTGGGGGTGGGGGTGGGGGTGGGGGTGGGGGGGGGGGGGGGGGAGAGAGAGAGAGAGAGAGAGAGAGAGAGAGGGTGGAGGCTTTCTGTTGTAAACCAAAACGATGATGCAATGGAGGCTTTCTCTTTTTGTACCCAAATATGTTTCAGTAATTGACTCCATGTTTGATGTTTCCACTTTCTAGATAATGCAATTGATTTCTTTTTTGGAAAAAATTCTTATACCAATTGAATTTTGAAATCCTTTATGCCACAAACAGATGTTCTCGTGGGTTCCAGTTAACTCAACTGGTAAAGTCTCTAATAGTTAAATAAGAGATCTGGAGATTCAATCTCTGCCTATACCAAAAACCAATTTGTGTCTTGGTCTAATGATAAAGAGTTATTATTAGGAGCAGACGCTATAGGTTGAAAATCTCTTAAAAATACAGATGTTCCCTTAATATATATATATATATATATATATATATAGATGTTCCCTTTTTTTCATTTCTGAAATTAACCCTACCAATTTAATTCCAACCAATATTTTTTTTTATTAAAAAAAACTATGGTTCTTGATTTTTCAAAATATATAAATTAATGATAAAAAAATATTTTGACAAATGATTATAAAATAAATTTAAATAGAAAAAAATAATCTATAAATACTATAAGGCCGAAGATGTTTAACTTTTGTTTGACTTCACAATAATACAATATTTTATCACATAAACTTTTGAGATCTCCTAATTTTACACCTCATTATTCTATAATATATTTTAATTTAATTTTACATTTTATCATATATTTAAATCCTACATTAAAATTTCACCAAATCATATTTTCTAAAAATAATAGAATAAATACTTTCATACACAAATACAATCGTAATAAATGTTTAATAATACTATAATATAAATTTTCTCATTTACAAACATTAAATATCAATTAGTATTGTTTTATTTTGTTTGCCTTTTTTTTTCCCTTTGTTTTATTGCACATTTCATTGTTAGTTCAATCGATCAAGTTATGTTCATTTTTTTTTCTTTTTTCTTTTTTTGAGAGAAAGAGTTTCAACCTATGGCATTCACTTCTGATGATAGCTCTTTATCATCAGACTGAGACATCAATTAGTTTTTGGTGTAGGCAGAGATTGAACCTCAAATCTCTTATTTCAAATAAGTTGCACAAAACATTATTTCAACCATGGTTACCAAATTTGATAATAATCATAAAGAAATAAATAGGCACACACATTGAAAACGAAGCGAAAAACCAATGAAAACCCTTTTTAACGGAAAATTCACTTAGCCCTCGTTTGGGAGGAGGGAATGGAATTGAAAGAAATGAAAAGAATAATTTTAAAATATTCATTCCTTTCCTTGTTTGGGAGTTTAAGTAGGAGATAATGGAATGGGTAGAAGGGAACACCCATTCTTCTCTATGCACTTAAAACCTCAAATTTTCATTCCCCTCGAAATTGAGAGGAATGGGAGGGAATGAAATTAGATTTAATAAATCTTTTACTAAAACTCCCAAAATACCCCTATATATTCAACCTTTTGTTTTAAAATAGGGGTCTAACAGTAATATTGTCATAAAATGATTCAATTCCATTCCCTTTATGTTACTCTCAAATAAGATTACTTACATTCCATTCATTTTCATTCATTTCCATTCCTTTATTTTAAAACATCCAATCAAGGTTAATTAATTCAATTTCATTCCATTCATTTCTCTTGCTTATATACATTCAATTCCATTCCATTCCCTTAGAATCATTCCATTCTATTCCCTTGATTGAATTAAGTATTCAAGACCTTTTAGAATTGATTATATTTGTTTGTTAATAAATAACTTTTATTAGCAAGAATTTAGAAAATTATGAAAAGCAACTATTGAAAATGGAATTTCACCATTTTGAGTCAGGGACTAACCCAGGTGGGGGCCCAGGCCCCCCTGGGTCCAATTTGTTTTTTTTTTTTTTTAGTTGTAATATTTCTCATTTTTATAGTTAGGCCCCTTCCAAAACTTTAGGTCCTTTTTCTCCACAATAAGCCTAACTAGTCTCACCCAAATAGCAACTATCTAACCCAAAAACTTAACAAAAACAATAAAAATATTCACAATGGTGATTATATTTTAGCAAAAAAAAAAAAAAAAAACTATTTTACCACCAAAGAATCAAAAAATTATTTGTTATTGGAGAAGTTAAAACTAAATTTTTTGCAACTATAATAAACTAGCAGTGACTGTAGCAAGTTGTTAAAAATAAAATACAATATTTTCTTAAGATTATATCTCTTCATTCAATTAAAAAACTTAAATTCTCTCGCTTCCTTTATTATTTTAATGAATTTTTTATATTATTTTAAATGAAGTTATAAAAAAAATAGAACATTTGATATTGAGCGTATTGTAAAGTGAGGTGGTAAAATAGATAAAATAACTTTTTGAGGTGTTAAAAGCTAAAATTTTTAGCACCATCAATGTGGATGCTCTAACTTCAACAAAAAAAAAAAATCCTAGACAGCCTAGTATTAAAAAAAGGCATTATTTTGTTTTTATTTGTCTTTGTTGATAAATGATTGCATCTTAATTTATTTAGAAACAACGATTTTGAGTATTTATAATTTTTTAATACTATATGGATGCCTATTTGAATTTTTTTTTCTTTATACTTTGGCCCCCGCTAGCTTATAATCTTGGGTCCGTCCCTGAATTTTTGAGCATAATATACTTCGACAATTGGACTTCAAAAAAAAAATATTAAATATATTTTAATTGTGCCAATGTCAATATGGATTTGATTTCAACTTAATTATAACGAATTTGATTTTCAACCTTAATCAATATGGATTTGATTTCACACATAATCAATATGTATTTTATTTCAACTTGTTAATCAATAGGGATTTGATTTCCAAAATTTTCAACTTAAGGTAATTAATACAGATTTAATCACCTAAGTTTTCAAATTGGTTAATTAATATGGATTTAATTACCTGATCACACTTTGATTGGAGATGTGCATATAATCATGCTTCAAACAAAGGTATGTTCATAAGCTTTCAAAACCTTATGTATATTATTTAAGCATATTGAAGTTAATATGTTTCTCAAAAAAAAAAAAAAAAGTTAATATTACTCATTTCATGAACATGATGTTCAAAGAAAATAGTGGATATGTCTTGCTTATGAAATGTTATATAAATGTACGAATTTTAGTATGGTGCAGTTTTTGGGTATTGTCCTATAGTATAATTTGAACTCAATCAGTAGGGGTTAAATTATTGGCTTTCCATAGAAAATGTTATGTGATTGGCTATTAAAAGTGGTGAGTATGGACTAGAAAACCAATAGCCTACCAATTAAAAATAGAGTGGCTATAGTTACTTGTCCAATTTTTATTTGCAACTATGGAATGATTATTTTCAATTGTGAATATAATCAAAATTAGATTTCATAACAAAATGGAAGATGATATTCTAGCGGATTTTTTTATTCTTTACTTAAAAGGAAAAAAAAAATTAAAAGGAAAATTGTTGCAAAATTTGTACAAAATAATCATAAATGATTTTGAAGGGAAAAACATTGAGTTCCGTTTTAATATATCATATGATTTAGTTGAAATGTATTAAGAAATAGTTATTTGTGGCTTTCATTTGTTTATATTTGCTAATGGTGAATAAATATTAGTTCAGATTTTTATGTATCACTTGTTTTTTGAATTTTTGTATATTTTTAATTCTTAAAGATCAAAATTGTTTTATTCATATATTGGCCCTTAAGACAAATTCCTTGTTTTGTACTAAGAAAACAAAACCAGAGAAACTTGCTCGAGCGACCATGAGTGTCACATGAAATTTCTGTATGATCGCTCAAGCAGTCGAGCAATCTAGAACTTACCTGAGTGAGCTTGCTTGTCTTCAAATTCTTAAACAAACAAAAACAAAACCATTGTAAAAGACTTTTACACTCTTTAATTCTAACTTACATACATTGAAATACCACCCTTAATTTGTCTCCAGGAATTTACCAAATTAAAACCTAACAGCACATTGAGTTCCATTTTAACATCGATACCTCTGTTCTTATTTTCACAAAATGGTACATGACAAACTGTCGTTTGAGGCGCAGTTTGCTTTTATTAACAACTTATATCAATTACTACTGGATATTCAAGTGGAGTAGTACTTGTATACGAAAACGTTGGGAGGGGATATTTTTAAGGTTGCATTGCTGTTCTCTTGTATGGCAAGACAAGCTTATGATCCTCAACTCGAATTTCCATATAGAAATCCAGTGTTGGTGTCTCGATTGATTCAGGATCCTTTCCTCTCCACTATTTCTCTCAAAAGGAAAAAAAAATTCATATCTTGAATCAGAAATTTTTTTTTTCTCTCAATATAAATTCAGGGTGGTGTTACATTTCACAAACTCTACGTAACGGGGGCAATTTATCCTCTCCATGAACAGAGTCAGAGCTAGCCTCTGACTAGCCCTTTTTGGTTGTGTTTGAGATTTGAGAAAAAGTTAACTTATTTTTACTTCTAAAGTAGGTGTCATTGCACTATTAAGTGGGTCTCATTTCTCCAAAAGTCAGCTTTTAGCTTTTTTTTTTTTACATCCTTTCAGCAAAAAAATTTCAGTTTCAGCAAATTGAGCAGTTCCCAAACAGACTTAATCAATTCATATGGCTTCTTAATCTAATCTGAGGCACTAAAATCCCAACAAACTGTGGCTTTTACGAGGACTAGTTTTGTTGCACGTGCAAGGCACGTGCAGAACACCATCTAACTCCAAATAAATATTTTATGATATGATTAGAATAGTTTAAACTCCGTCATTATTGGAATAGTAATTAAATTTTTTTTTTATTCTTAAGTTAGAGGTGCCCTTTCTTAAAGGGAGAAGTAGCTCTTGAGCTATAGTGTTCATTGGCTTAAACTATCATATTTTGAAAGAATAAATGATGCCCACAAGAAGAAAAAGAAAAAGAAAAAGTAGGTTAGAAATTATATTAGGCAGCATAAACAAGTCTACCTCATTTGCTAATAGAGAATGCAAGATAGCATTCATCAATTCATGCCAATTTTTTAAGCCAATAAGCCTACTATCTGTAAACACATCTTCTTTACCTTTATATGTTATTAAAATGGAAACTTTTTAAGTTAACTGATTCTTGAGCTTCTTGAATAAAGTCCATACTATATGTTAAGATTCAAAAAAGAGTAAAAGTAGAATAAATTTCTCTTATGGTCTGAAAGAATTAGAAATAAAATATTACCAATGATGATCATGTAAACAATGAGTGTCCCAACATTATTAACCAAAGAGAGAAATTACCTGCCCCTTTGTTGACCGAAATACTGAAATAAAAACAAAATCTCCCTTTGGGCAGTGGTAGCGGCAAGATGTACGAATCATTAGGAGTGATTTCTTCTTGTTTTATCTCTGTCTTTCTATCTATCTCTATCTTTTAAATCACTGCCACTTGCAGCCTTCAATCTACATTTCTATAATACTGCAATTTATGGGAGGAAGAGATTGATTTAGATGTCAAATAAAGAATCTAGAGACAATCAGTAAATAGGAGGCAGGGAATTCAAAATGTGGGTAAAAAAGGAGATTAATCAACACCTGTGCCTAGAGCCTAAAGGAGTAGACTTGGTTCTCTTTGTTTTACTAATCTTTTTGTTGGTCTGCAAAAGTAAAGTCATATTGGATTGTAGAGAAAAGATAAGCAACAAGAATAAGAATATAAATAAAACATAAATAAATGTCAGCTAAATTGAACAAAAATATATAAGTGGTCAAGTAAAAAGCATGCAATATTACACAGTATTATGGAAATTTAACTTACAAAAATGAAACAGGACATAAAGAATACAGACTCTATTTCCTTTGAACTTGTAGCTTCAATCTCAACCTGAAACCAGATCAAATATGAAAATAAGATTAAACTTCAAATATTTGAAAAGAACTATAGAGATATCATAAATTACAAATGAAATCCAATGCAAAAGCCAAACCTCCATAATCAAATCTCCAAATATTAATGCAATCTTGCCAGTTTTAATACTTCTTGATAAACAACATTTCTAGTGCATCCATCATTTGAGTCTCCACAAGAGGTTGGCCTAATGAGTACCTTCACAGAGTTTGCTGTTATTGAAGATGGAGTACCAAAAATTGCTTTATAGAGGAAGAAATGTAGATTGAAGGCTGCAAGTGGCAGTGATTTAAAAGATAGAGATAGATAGAAAGACAGAGATAAAAACAAGAAGAAATCACTCCTAATGATTCGTACATCTTGCCGCTACCACTGCCAAAAGGGAGATTTTGTTTTTATTTCAGTATACACACAAAAATAAATAAATAAATAATAAATAACTATTCCTGAATTTGACTAATTTCCTTTTATAAAACTCATTCCCAACTATCTTACCTGCTTGTTTATTATGATCGCCATCATTGATGACAATATTTTGATGCCTATTGCTAAAATTTGATGAGGAATTCTCACAATCAATCATAAGCTTCCTCCTCTTTGCATATGCCTCCCTTTTCTTACTTAATAGCTGTTGTTTCTATTCTCTTGAAAGTGTTGCATACCAATTCCTTTTGTTCTTTGCATCACTCCTTTTTTCTGCACACACTTCTTTTTTTCTTTTTCAAGATATTTTCGTTACAGTCAGTTGACTGCGCACTGTACCCTTTTCTCTTATTCGGACTACTCGTCGGTTTCTTACTTCTATCGTCAGCCATAATCTTTAAAACCCAAATGCTAAATAAGAATTTCATCTATATAAAATGGTCTAATTACTCATGAGACACAACAACTCATTATACTATCAAATATAAAATTCATCTCACAGTCACAACACAATATCTAAAAATGTTAATATTGATTTTATAATCTCGAAACCAAAATCGACTACCGAAAAGAAATCTTTCATACCAACAATCATTCAAATTGCAAATTTTTATACAAATTTAAATAATAGTCAACGAACAAACTGAGCAAGGAATGTCAACAGCCAATATATAAAATACACAATCATTAAATATTTTGTAAAATTCAAAGGTATTTATACGCTTCCTGAGAACTTGAAACTACTCCAATTTGATTGCATCCAAATACTGAAGAGACTACAACATAACAAACAATTGAGAACAATGACTAAGAGAGGTTGCCGAAGTAGGGACTGCCTCTACTAATTTTTTCTTTCTTTTTCATATCTCTATCCCTCCCACCGTCCGTTGTGATTGTGTTTATCAAAAGAATGAAGATAAAAAGTCATAAAGTGGCTGGGATATAGATGATAAAATAGAGGCAAGAAGAGTCCAGATTTGAAGAGGAAAAGACCAAAAGGGCTCCAATTATTTTTCAGCTCACACAGACCTTTAGAGCAACAAAGTAATTCAAGTCTGAGCGTGTACATGTTTGGCAGCCCCATATAAGTTGTCAACACAAAGACTAAAAAGGGCCCCATTTTTATTTAGCTCACATATAAAGGACAATTAAGTAATTTCAATCTAATGTTGATGGTTTTAGAGTTTCAAAAAATCTGCTGGGCTTCAAACTTTTTTTGCTGGGCTTGCCGTTTTAACACTTGAGAGGTCGTTTTGTCAAACAAGCACCTCAACTCTCCTCTTTTTTTTTTTTTTTTTTTTTTTTTTTTTTTTAATATAGAGTATAGATATAGATAAATCCATATCCAAGCTAGACAGATTACTAATAAAAATGACAAACCATAAATAAAGATTAAGGGATAACTTTCCAACCAAGGACAAATTACTAATAAAAATAATTGAGTTAAAGGTTTGGAAAAATAGTCAAAATAGTCACACTAGTAACATAGCTTGCACCCTTACATATGTTGCACCGTTCAGAGGTGCTGTTCAATTTATTTTGTTTTTATCTATAAATTCTCTCAATGATGGGATTGCAGATGCCCTCGAGCATTTCCAACTTTTCCGCATACGCTTCTGAATCCACGAGCTGGAGGCCATCTAGCCAGTCAATCACCTGTTTAATAGCATCTTTAATTTTTTTCTTACCTTTACGGGAAAGCTTGGCACCAATCTTCTCATCATTGATAGTATTCCTCATGTTGTAGGTATAGTTCTCCAAAGCATCCTTGGCCTTGACCTTCTTCCTGTGTTCGTCATCTTCGGCCTTGTATGTCTCTGCATCCTGGACCATCCTGTCAATCTCTTCAAGGGGCAGTCTTGACTCATCATTTGTGATGGTGATATTCTTCATTACACCAGTGGTCATCTCCTTAGCAGAAACGTTCAAGATACCATTAGTGTCAATATTAAAACAAACTTTTATTCTAGCAACACCCCTGGGTGCTGGGGGAATATCAGAAAGCCTAAATTTTCCCAACAGGTTGTTATCACAAGCTCTTGCTCTTTCACCCTCGTAAACAGAGAACAATAAAGAAGTTTGGTTGTCAACTGCAGTGGTGTAGTGCCTCTCCTTCTCAGTGGGAGTGGCAGTATTCCTTGGAATCACAATACTCATCTCCGTTCTATTAGCCTTTATTCCAAGGGACAGAGGGGTTACATCTAAGAGCACGATGTTTTGAAGTTTGTCATTTCTCATACCAGACAAGATTGCAGCTTGAACAGCTGCTCCATAAGCTACAGCCTCATCCGGATTAATGCTCTTGCAAAGCTCCTTCCCATCAAAAAAGTCTTGCAACAACTGCAGCACCTTGGGAATTCGAGAAGAACCACCCGAAAGAACAACAACATGGACGCAGCTCTTATCCATATTAGCATCAGTCAAGCACTTCTCCACAATAGCGATGCACTTCCTGAATAAATCCATATTGAGTTCTGAAAATTTGGCACGGGTAATAGTTGAAAAGAAATCAATACCATTATATAAAGAATCGACTTCAATGCTAGTCTCAATTGCAGTAGAAAGAATCCTCTTTGCTTTCTCACAAGCAGTTCGCAACCTCCTAAGAGCTCTGGAATTGCCACTAATATCCACCTTGTGAAGCCTCTTAAATATTTCAACAAAGTGCTCTACCATTCGGTTATCAAAGTCCTCACCTCCAAGGTGAGTGTCTCCAGCAACGGCCTTCACTTCAAAGACACCCTTTTCAATGGTAAGTAGCGAGACATCTGCAGTGCCACCACCCAAATCAAAAATAAGGACATTACTCTTGCCAGTGCTATCTGCAATCTTGTCTAGACCATAAGCAATAGCTACAGCAGTTGGTTCATTGATTATACGCAGGACATTTAGCCCTGCAATGCCTCCAGCATCCTTTGTAGCCTTACGCTGGGAGTTATTGAAGTAGGCGGGGACAGTAACAACCGCATTCTTCACAGTTCTTCCCAGGTAGGCTTCAGCAATCTCACGCATCATTCTAAGGACCATAGATGAGATTTCCTCTGCAGAAAAGTGCTTCTCTTCACCCTTATAGTTGACAACAATCATAGGCTTGTCATCAATACCACAAATGACATTGAAAGGCCAAAGCTTGATATCTTCCTGAACTAATGGATCGCTGAATCTTCTACCAATCAATCGCTTCACATCTACATGACAATACCATTTTAAGGAATTAAAAAATGATTTGACAACAATAAAGCATAAAGAGCAGAAAATAAAATTTTCATTTCTTGTGAATTTATATTTATTTGTGAATTTAAGGAACGAAAGAGAACATTTTCTAGATCATATAGGCCTAGTAAAATAGAAATAAGAAAAGAAAAAAAATTAACAATTAATTTGCAGCTTTAGCTAGTACTATTTGACCCAATCACAATTTAATAAATATAAAAATAAAATTTATTTTATTTGGAATTATTATTCAATGCCATGAGCTAAGAATGGATGTGATCATCAAAGTTCTATTTACGAGTAACCTTATTATTGATGGGAGTAGAACAAGAAGTGCTTAAGAACAGCATTTAAAAAATAAATAAAAAATAAAAAACTTTGATCAAGATTACCGAATACAGAGTTGGTGGGGTTCCTGGCGACCTGGTTCTTGGCGGCATCACCAACCAAGCGCTCCGTAGGAGTGAAAGCAACGTAGGAGGGAGTGGTCCTGTTACCCTGATCATTCACTATTATCTCTACTCGTTCATGTTGCCACACTGCCACGCACGAGTACGTTGTTCCCAGATCAATCCCAATCGCCGGACCTTCTCCTTGGTTCGACATTGTCGTCGGGAACGAGAAGCCCAAAGACTTTTGTAAACCGAAACGAAAGTAGATAAAGTAGAGACTGTATGAGGCACTTTAACAGCTGAAAGGTTGAAGGTCGGAGGTCCTAAATACTTTTACTTTATTAGTAAGGCAAAACGAATCAAAAGAAAGAAGTACATAGTAAGAGACACTATTGTCATTTGGCAATGATTTTGAATTTTTTTTTTTTTTTTTTTTTCAAGGACAAGCTATATCCCTTAAACCTTGGCCCAAATGCCCAATAACACCTTTTTTTCTTTTTCTTTTTTAATATATACCACTTTTTCGGAACTCGTGTTTCCCATAGAACTCGAGTTCCATAAAAAATGCCACAATAGCACTACTGGCCTGGAATTTATTTAATTAAAAAAGGCATTGTGAGTCTCAATTTTGGTAGTTATTTGCAGGGTAGAACCCGAGCTCTATAAACTCGAGTTTGGTTTAAAAAAAAAAAAAAAAAAGGAAACAGAGTATAGGTGCATGTAGGGCTGTTTAACGGATCTAGGACCCGATCAAACTGCCTGAATCTGACCGACCCGAAGCCCAACGGGTCAACCTGAAGCCCTTGGCAGGTCGGATTCGGGTCCTTCTCTCAGGAAACCCGACTATTTGGTTTGAGTAGCGAGTTAAGGGTTTAAAAACCGGTATAACTCGACCTGACCGAAGTTTTAAAAGAAAAAATATATATATCATATCAAAATTAAATCACGTGTGAACTAAGGACTGATAAGACTAAGCACTGCCTTCTGCCTAATTGAGAACTACACGGCACCAGAGACTTCCACGCAAAAGCAGACATCAAATCACCAGCAAGCATCAGAACGGCTAAAAGCCTAAAATTGGGACTAAAAGGCTGAAATTTCCCTTCAGTCTCTCTAAGTTCTAACTCTCTTCGCTGAAATTGGGACTAAAAGTCTTCAGCCTCTCTAACTCTCTTCACTCTTCAGCCTTCACTCTCTCTATCTCTCTCTCTACCAGCCCCAACAGCTAGTCGGCTACCCTTCAAATCAAACTCAGATTTGATCTTTCCTATGCCTCTGTTCATGAATCATGGTTTAGGGTTTCAAGACTCTACTCGGCTACACTTATCAAAATCAAAATCAAAATCAAAATCATATTTTCCCTCATATCTCTCTCTTATAAATTGGACTTTTCCCGAGTGTTCTTCATTCTCTCTGCTCTCTAGTCTCTCTAGTGATTTCAAAATCTCTCTTTTTGATTTTGAAACAAACAAATCCCTTTACTCCTTTACACTCAGCCTCTCAGACTCAGCTTCCTAGTCTCAAATCAGGTAAAGTTTCTTCCTATTTCATCCCTCTTTTTCTGTATTTTGTGTTTGTGATTGGGCAAAAAAAGAGGAAAGCTTGATGATTTTCAGTCCTTTGTTTGGTATAATCTGTTCTTCACGAGTTGATTAACTTGCCACAACAACTTGATGCTAGAAATTGCTAAGCTTTATTTTATGTTATTTGTTAATGTTGTGACCTGCTACTTAATTGCATTGAAGCTCTTGTTTGCAATTAGATTGTTAAATGCATTATAAGGAATCTCATTTTCATTTCAACCTTGTACAAATATGTGTTCTTTATAGGCTATGATACTGAGTCACCATTCTAATAGACTAGAGTCTTTGACATCTCAGACAAAGTTTGTCATAAATTTATTTACTCAAGCCATCTGCTGCTAGTTATTTAGGAGGATGCATCTCATTCTTTATTTACACTACTAACTTTGTATGATAATTGATACATCAAGTTTTCCTCTTTTTTTGCCCAATCTGGGTTTATCATTTTGCTAGTGCTCTATGTGTGATTTGTTAGTGCTCCCTGGGTTTATCATTTTCTTCCTTTGATTCATTATGTTAATGCTCTAAATGTGATTTGTATCTGCCCTGTTTTATTCTTGTTTTGTTTGTTTTTTTTAATGATCAATATACTTGTATCTTCATTGTAAAAAAAGAATATGAACCCCTATTTTAACAAGATGAAATCCAAACACATTTTTATTTTCTTATTTGCCTGTTTTATTCTTTGTTTTGTTTTGTTTTCTATGATCAATATACTTGTATCTTCACTGTAAAAAAAAGAAGAAGATGAACCCCTATTTTAAAAAGATGAAATCCACATTCTTATTTTCTTATCTGATTGTATTTTATTGCTCATTTGTTTGATTCATTTTGCTTTCTTAAATTAAAAATTTGAAATCCTAATTTTATACAGGATTTGAAATCCTAAGCTTTTTGCTTCCTTTTCAAGGTTGAATCCCTAATAGCTAAGAGTTTTCTGAGGTATCATTTCTTTCTCTTTTAACTTCTTGTTATTGTTTGCGTGTTACTTTTATGGTTGTTTGCTAATGCATAAATTTAATGTCTTTAGGTTATGGAACCCTCAAGTGATGCACCCTCTTCCCAAGCAACACCTACTGCCACAGCTGAACCTGTTGCCCAAGCTGTACCTACTACCACTCCAACTAATGCTGAGGTTCCCCCACTTCCACCTAAAGGTAAAGACAATGTGGGTAATAATAGGAAAAAGTCTATTGCTTGGGACCATTTTGAAAAAGTAGATATTGGTGAGGGTCATTTTAAGGCTGTTTGCAATTACTGTCAAAAAAATTATCTAGCTGATAGTAAGGGGCATGGTACTACTAATTTATTTAATCATACGTCAATTTGTGTTAAAAAACCCTAATAGAAAGACACTTAAAGGGCAACAAACCTTAGCGTTTGAACCCAAAATGGATGGAGAGGAAGGGTTTCAGCTTGTATCGACAGCCTTTACTGTTGAGGCTTCTAGAAAGGCACTTGCCGAAATGGTTATAATAGATGAGTTCCCTTTTAGGTTTGTTGAAGGGTATGGGTTTCAAAGATATGCGACAACCTTACAACCTAAGTTGCAAATTAGGGATATCCCATCTCGTCAAACTGTGGCTAGGGATGTGATTGACATTTATGATGTTGAGAGAGAGAAACTAAGGGAGGCCTTGAAGGGTCATAGGGTGTGTTCTACTACGGACACATGGACGAGTATTCAAAATTTGTGTTATATGTCCCTTACAAGTCATTTTATTGATGATGATTGGAAGTTGCATAAGAGAATTTTGAATTTTTGTCAAGTTGAAGACCATAAGGGAGAGACTATAGGTAGAAAGATTGAGTTGTGTTTGCGTGAGTGGGGTATTAATGGCATATTTACTTTAAAAATGGACAATGCTAGCTCAAATGGTGCCACTATTAAGTTTTTGGAAAATGTAACTAAAGATTGTGAGGGGACTGTTTTAGAACATGAGTTCTTACACATGAGGTATTGTGCACATATCCTAAATTTGATTGTGGGGGATGGTATGAGAGAAATTGATGCATCCATTGCAAAGGTGCGTGAAGCTGTGAGGTATGTGAAGTCCTCACCAAATAGGAATCAAACTTTTATGGGTTTTGTGGAGAGATTAGGTATTGAGTCTAAGTCTTTTCTTCGTCTAGATGTACCAACTAGGTGGAACTCTACCTACCTCATGTTAGAAACCGCACAAAAATTTGAGAAAGTGTTCATACGAATGGACTTTGAGGATGATAGTTATTCTTCATACTTTATGAACAAGGAGAATAGTGGTGGTATGGGATCTACTAGTAGTATTGATTTTCAAAATTGTAAGACATTTATGGGTTTTTTGAAGCTTTTTTACAATGCCACGAAAAAGTTTTCAGGTTCTTTGTATGTTACTGAAAACACATTTTTTTATGAGATGTTTGTCATTCAAGAGAATATTTCCCATTTAAGTAAATCACAAAACCACCTCTTGAAAAACATAGCAAGTAAAATGGAATCTAAGTTTGATAAGTATTGGGGGAAAGGGGATAAGATGAATCATCTCTTGTATGTGGCTGTGATTCTTGATCCAAGAAAGAAGTTGAGGTTTTTGAAGTTTTGTTTTTCTGAAATTTATGGGAATGAAGTGGCTGATGTGATGGTTGAATTGGTGAGGGATACCTTGGTCAAGTTGTATGATTTTTACTCTCGTGTTGATTCACCAAATGTACAAGTAGCAAGTGGGAGGGAGAGGACACACATAGAAGGTGAGTCAATTGGTTGTAGCGATCCATATGTGATGGTTAATTCTAGGTTTGACCGTTTTTTGGAGACTGAGCAGTCTATAGGGTGTAGCAATGAGATTGTCAAATATTTGGCTGAAAATTGTGAAAGTAGAAGTGGGGATGTGAAATTTGAGATATTGGGGTGGTGGAAGGCCAATTCAAATAGGTATCAAGTGCTGTCTAAATTGGCTAGGGATGTGCTGGCTTTACCTGCTTCTACTGTTGCTTCTGAGTTAGCGTTTAGTACCAAAGGACGCATACTTGATCCATTTCAAAGTTCACTCTCCCCACTTATGGTTCAAAATCTTGTTTGTGCACAAGACTGGCTTCTAGCCTTGGTTCCAATTTCTTTTCACAAATCAAAGGATGAGGTAAAGGCCTTGGAAGATGAATTTCATGATTTAGGTAATATGTTAACTTCCAAACTTTTTGTCTATTAAGTGCTATTAAATGTGTCTTATGCAAATGAAATTTAATCTAATAGCCTTCATTTCTTTCTCTTTTCTAGTTATACGTCAAGCAACAGCAAGTGGTGGAAGTTCAAGCTCAAGCAAAGGTATCATTAGCATTGATGACTAATCACAAACTGGGTAAGTTTATGCCCTTGCTGTTATTTCTATTGAGTTTGGTTCTGCTTTCTTTATTGTTTTTGGTTATTACTATTCTGTATTTTTTGGTCTTGTCCTTATATTTTTTATTGATAAATATCTTTTTGCCCATTTTCTTCTAGGAGGAAGGATACACATTTTGTATAAGAGGCAAATTTTAGGATGCAATTTGGAAGTTCTTTTGGACAGTGCTTTTCTAACTGATAATTTATAAATCAACTCTTGCTTATAGGAAAGAAAACTTATTAAGTTTATATGCTTTCTTTTCTATAAGTCATGGACTAAACTATATAGTAGTTGCTCTTTAAATGCTTTAGAAAAGCTATTTTTTGGAAATACTTAGGTATTTCATAATTGTAAGTTTGTAACTAATTATAACTAGCTACTGCCTTGATAGTTTACTGCCTTACATACTTGCAGTAACTACCTTTCTGCCTTCTTTAACTCTATGGAAATATTGCAAGAGATGCTCTTATTATCTTTTGTTGCCATACTTGTGGTGTGGCTGTGATTGAATTATTTGTTAGAATCTGTTTGCTGGCTTGTGTAAGTTGTGTTACATGTATGGAATGGTTGGCACTGATAGGCCACAAATTGAATGACCCCTTGTGATTTAAACTAATTAATTAATTTAGCCAAGTTATTAATTAATCAATTTAACATGCAAATACGTGGTAGCACAAACAAATCACCGAATAACTAAATATGCAGCGGAAAATAAAAGACACGGTGATTTGTTCACGAATGGGGAAAAACCCTAATGGCAAAAACCCCACCGGGTGATTTTCAGGTCACCACTCCCGAAACTCCACTATTATCAAATCAAGCGGTTACAAATAAGGAATCCCAAGTACCTTACCAACCTACAGTTGAACCCTTACCCCAATACCCAATTGGACTTGATCTGTAGCGACAGTTCCCACCTTTGATGCACGGCTCCCAAGTACGTGACTAACCAGATGCGCGGATCCCAGTACGCGACTTCAAACACCAACTTTAGGAAGAAGAGGTTGGTTGCAGAGTTCTTCAGATCATCCTATGCAATGAAGATCAGGAAGATGCTTGGTCACAAAACCCTAAGGTGCACAATACACAGCAACTTCTTGAAGAAGATGACCTAGGTTAAGAACTTCGTCTTAGAGCACAATTTGCTTGAACAAGGATTGCTCAATGCTTATGCAACTTGTGTCTTTGTTGACGGCTCTTAAAACACTCCTTAAATATGTTTAGGGTTAGAAGAAAAGAAGGCCCAAAAACACATTCACGGATCCCAAGAAAATCATAACAGAAATCTGACTTTTTAATTCTCGACAGATAGCAGGTGTCGAGGTAGGTGTCGAGAAGGTGTCGAGATTTAAAAATTCTGCACTTCAACTTGCTTTTTCTTGGACAGACTTGATGACTTCAACACTTGATCTTGAAACATTGTTTCTTGAAGTATTAAAAACACCTAGAACTACCCAATTACAAGTAAAGTGCATTTTGTCAAAGGATTAGCCAATTTACATAAAATATGACATATGTTCCTAACATGTGAACACATATGTCCTAACAATCTCCCCCTTTGGCAATCCGTGACAAAACCACAATCAAACAAATGAACATATGAGAGAAGTCATAAATCACTCAACTCATATTCACTTGTTAAATACAATAAAATCTATCCTAACACAAACTCTTGAAGAACTTTGCAAAAAGAGAGTTTATGGCAAGTAGACTTTGACAACCTGTATTTCTGAAACACTTTTAAACAAAACTCATCAAGGCATCTTGTGTGAAACAGAAATAATTAGATTGCATACAAATATAAAGAACATGTGTATAAAGAAAGAAAAGAAACAACACATGAAGAGATAGGTGAATAAGAAAAACATACATCCACATATATAGAAAGATAAGTACAATGTATGTAAAACTAATATACAAGACCAATGTATCTATAAAGAATGAAAAGAAAAGATACATCATAAGCCTCACTACATCCCTCAAAAAGTATGAACACTCCCCCTATCAAAAATGTCCTATACTAACTCTCCCCCTAAGATGACTACTCTCATAGTCCAAAACTACTCCCCCTTTTTGTCACGAATGACAAAGGGTAGAGTGTCATGTAGACATCTCATCAGTAGAGCTAGCATCTCCATCATCATCATCCGAAGCATCATCGTCATCACCATCATCATCATCATCCGAAGCATCATCGTCATCACCATCATCCTCAGCATCAGAATCTGAAGCGATTGGAGGAGGTGGTGGAGGAGAAGCCTCAGAAGCAAAACCACCCATGGTCGCCTGCCGTCGTGCAATACGACCAACACGAACGTTCACCTGATACAACTCAATGGTGAGTGTATCGAGGCGAGCATCCATGCGCTGCAGCTGCGCCATGATATCTCCAAGAGATACATCGCTGGAGGAAGGAAGAAGAGTCGATGTAGATGGAGCAGATCTGGATGGAGCCGAACGGGAGGGCGGAGTGGAATCCGGCTGTCTCGACTTGAACTGTGCCTGACTACGTTTTACGGTAGCGGCATCTATGGCAGATATGTGTGTGAAGTGGTCGGACACAGGGAAAGGGATGGAAAAATGGCGTAGAATCCTCGTGATAGCGGAAGGAAAGATAAGCTTATCACGGGACGCCGCATCTAAATGAACATCTATGATAGAGAAAATGAAGTGGGAAGGAAAATCTATCGTAAGATGCTCAAGTAGAGAAAGCAAGAAACGAGCACGAGGCTCTGTGATAGAGTTATAATGAGAGAGAGGATGAAGTACAAAGGTCATCACCATGTTAAGGAACCTAGGACCTTTAGCAAAAGGTCTACATGATGTGTACATATGCTCACCCCACTCAGAAGGGCTCTCACAAAAGGCAGAAATGAGCTCATCCTTGGACACAGTCCTCAGTCGCTCACAAGTAGGATAGTCAGGGAACTCTATCCTAGGGACATGAAGCACATCCGCAACCAGCTGCGGTGTGACAGCAATGCGCGTACCTCGAATGCGAGTATGAAAGAGAGGTACTGAACGATCAATCCCGTACATGTTGGAGTAAAACTCCTGAATAAGTATGAGAGGACAAGTGACCGGGACGTCACACAGTGACTCCCATCCCCTACTGTGAATGACAGAGGGAAGGTCAGTGTCGGCGAAGTCCGCCAGAATAACGTGGCGTTCCGAATGAACACCTCGTTTAGAAAAGTTCTCAGTAAACGCCTTTTGGGCATCTACATCACGGAACTAAAGAGTATGAGGAGCAGTATCAGAGGATGAAGAAGCTCCAGAACGCAGAGGGTTCCGAGCCGGAGTAGATTTACGTTTAGGTGCCATAGATGCAACTAACGTAAAAGAACGAGAAAAGAGATAGAGAGGGAGACAATCAGAAAAGTTCCAAACAGTTCAAATATGACAATATCTTGAACAAAATGGTCGTATGCATGGGAATGCATGATCATGTTACATGCAAACATAAAAAGCATCATGGGCTCAGCCCAATCCAATCCTAGTAGCACACATACAAGAATCACACAACTAAATGCATGAAAATATCATTCTAATGCACATGGAATGCAATGCATGACATTTTAAACACTTTTCATTGAAAAACCAACCTAAAATTTCACCAAAAACTCAAAGATTTTGAAAAACCCAAAGTTTACAAAAAAAAATCCCAAAACCTAAGATTCAAACCATGAAATGCATGAAAAGGAATGGAAAAGAAGATCATACCACTTGATTTGAAGCAAGAAAAGCTGAAAATCACTTGGGATGAAGATTGCATTGAAGAAAAGTGCACAGGAAGACGAACCGCCTCGGACAGATCGAAGAGAGATCGAGAAAATGAGAGAGAAAATCGCGACAGAGCTTATATAGACACCTCAGTAAATCTCGACAGCTGAGGTGTCGAGAGGTATCGAGCCTGCTGTCAAGGAAGGTGTCGAGAATTTTGCCTTCGACAGATAAGGTATCGAGGAGGTATCGAGGTACCAAACAGCTCATCCAATATCAGAAGCTCGATCGATCGATGTGGTGTCGAGAAGGTATCGAGGAGACAGAGAGAATCTCGATCGATCCACCAGGTATCGAGGAAGTGTCGAGATTGCGATAAGAAAAAAGCTTGAGAAGCTCGACAGCTGACCAGGTATCGAGGAGGTGTCGAGGAGGTGTCGAGCCAGCTTTAAAAACCAGTTTTTCGAGAAGAGAAAAACACAGACATAAATGCAATCAAGACATGCACCTCAACCATGATCCAACCAACATATAAAGCTCTCAAAAATCATCTCTCAAACAAAATTTAAGCACATGGATCTCCCAAAAACACACACACACACTAAACAAGTCTAACCAATTTTATATTTCAAAAATGAGTCATGACAGTTTAGTGAGCATACAAAAGCACATGTAAAACCTTTGTGATGGCCAAATCACATTGTACCTGCACATGTATCAAAAGTAGCAAAGGATATTGCATGTTGTGTGTGAAAAACATCGCAAGATTGCATATGTGTATACAGGTTATGACGATCTGAGATATGAGAAAATAACTTTAACTCACACACAATCATAACTGTTTGATGGGGACTATCACCTTTGAGGTACATCCTATAACTCCCACATCTCCTAGAATACACGCTTGCAACCATTTTAAAGCATTTTTAATCTTTTTGCTTTTTACTTCTTTGCATATTTTCTTTTTAAACATATCATACATGGGCTTATGAGAAAGAAAAGAAATACCCATTGATATTTTGACATTTCAATTTTGCTATGCCTAAGCACACAAATGTCATTGACATCACACTTTTGCTATGCCGAAGCATACAGATGTCATTAATGATTGGCGGGCAACAGTGGTGAGATGGTTATTTATGCCTTTCTCTTAGGATTTTCTAGTCCTACCCGTCAAAAAGAGTGATATGAGTGTTAAGTCTAAGAAATAACCTAATCTTACTCATCACAAACACGAGCCACAAAGCTCACTTGCTTAGTTGTGCATAAAGATGCTCATCTAAGCTACAAGAGATATAGAGTTTAGAAAACTTTGTTTCATTGGCCATCTAAGGTACACAAGTACCAAAGTAAACAAAACACACACTGTTTTTGTATTTTTCAATTTTTTCAATTTTTTTTTATTTTTATATCAAAAACAAAATAATCAAAACTGAAAGTAAACACACAAAAACATGTTAACAAAGCAAAACAATGCATAAAACTAGACTGACTCAATAAAATGCAAAACACACATGCAATGCAAAAACACAAGAAAAACAAGAAGGGAAAAGAAAGTGATGAAATCACTTTGAGTCCTTTTTCTTCCACTCCTTGGAAGAGCCTTTCCTTTGGTTAAATCCTTGAGCCGGCGGTGAGGGGGAAGAATTAAAACCGTTCAAGTTCGAAAGGAATATGAGGGCTTTCAGAAAATCTCCAAGAGGAGCAAGAGAGGATTGAAGCTGATTTTGGCTTCCAGATGCTGTCATATTGTTGCTCTGTTGGGTGGCTAGCCACTTGTAGCAATTAGGTCGAGTATGACCGGCAGCTCCACAATGATAACAGAGATGCTGCTTCTTTTGTTTAGGCTTTTGAGAGTTAGCCTTCTTATCCCTAGGGAGTTTAGCATCTTTCTTTTCTAACTTAGGGGGTGCTCCTAAGATGGATTTTTCTTTGTCTATGTTCTCACTAACTAATTCAGTTTTATCATCAATGTTCTCAATTTTAACAGTATTAGCAGGAGGAACAAAAACAGTAGAACTAGTAGAAGCAGAATTAGAGATAGAAAGACCATACCCTAAACCTGTTCGATCTGAAGTAGATTTCTGGTTGCTGAGCATCTCATCAAGTTTTGCACTTGAAGTCCTCTCCAGTTGAGCTCTGACTTGAAACAGCTCTGCTTCAAGCTTCTTGGTCTTCTCAGCCAGGAAGTTATTCTTAAACCTCAGTGCACCAATAGTTTGATTCGCCTCATCAAACTTTGTGGACAATTCTTCTCTATCGAGTTCCACATCACTGAGCTTCTTGGTGGCCAGCCTGTATAACTTTTCATGCTTTTCAGAGAGCTTGTAAAGCTTCTCATAGGCTGAATGGATATCATTTTTGTCATCCATCTTTTCACATTCAGTGTCCACCAATTCTTCTTCTTCTTCTTCAACAATCCCATCAGTAGAATTGACTGAAGCAGTGAAGGCATTTAGGATTCCGTCATCCTCATCATCGGAATCAATTTCAGGCTCAGTGTCACTAAGGGTTGCAGCTAGAGCCTTGCTCTTCCCAATGCTCTTCAGATATGTGGGACACTCATTCTTCATGTGTCCAAACCCGTGACACCCAAAACACTTTGGTCCTGCCGGAACAGTGTACTGACCGCCGTCCTTGGCATCCTTCCTTCCCTTGTCTTGGCTCTTGAACTGTGAAGAACTGGATTGCCTTCGGTCCTTGTCGAAGCTCCTCCCATTGGCATTCTTCATAAACTTCTTGAACTGCCTCGTAATGTAGGACTTCATCTTGGAATCTTCATCATCGGAAGACTCATCTGTATCACTGCTCTTAGCCTTCAGGGCCATGCTCTTGCCCTTGCTTGACTTGCCTATTCTTGATAACCCTAGCTCATAGGTCTGCAAGTTCCCAACCAACTCAGTCAAAGGAATTTTATCAATGTCCTTTGATTCTTCAATTGCCGTAATCTTGGCATGAAATCTCTCAGGTAGAGATCTGAGAACCTTCCTTACAACCTTGGGTTCAGGGATGGTTTCCCCAAGATTGAAGGCTGAGTTCACTATGTCTTTTAGCTTGGCATAGAACTCATCGAACGACTCATCTTCCTCCATCTTAATTTCTTCAAAGCTAGTAGTGAGCCTCTGTAGCTTTGAATCCTTGACAGCCTTTGTTCCTTCATAGGTCGTCTGGAGGATGGTCCACACCTCCTAGGCAGTTTCTGTTGAGGATATCTTCTTGAACTCCTCATTTGTGACAGCGCTAAATAGAGCATTCAACGCTCTGCTGTTGAAGTTCGCCGCCTTGATCTTGGCTTCATCCCAATCAGCCGGCGCTTCTGTTGGCTTCGTCCAGCCAATCTCAACAGCTTGCCACATCTTTTCATCTAAGGACTGCAAAAAAGTTCTCATGCGTACTTTCCAGTAGGCATAGTTAGTCACATCAAATAAAGGAGGTATAATAAGAGATTGTCCTCTATCCATGACAAACAGGGGTCAATGGATCAAACACAGCAAAGATTAAACCTAATCAGAGTGTGCCTGCTCTGATACCACTTGATAGGCCACAAATTGAATGACCCCTTGTGATTTAAACTAATTAATTAATTTAGCCAAGTTATTAATTAATCAATTTAACATGCAAATACGTGGTAGCACAAACAAATCACCGAATAACTAAATATGCAGCGAAAAATAAAATACACGGTGATTTGTTCACGAATGGGGAAAAACCCTTACGGCAAAAACCCCACCGGGTGATTTTCAGGTCACCACTCCCGAAACTCCACTATTATCAAATCAAGCGGTTACAAATAAGGAATCCCAAGTACCTTACCAACCTACAGTTGAACCCTTACCCCAATACCCAATTGGACTTGATCTGTAGCGACAGTTCCCACCTTTGATGCACGGCTCCCAAGTACGTGACTAACCAGATGCGCGGATCCCAGTACGCGACTTCAAACACCAACTTTAGGAAGAAGAGGTTGGCTGCAGAGTTCTTCAGATCATCCTATGCAATGAAGATCAGGAAGATGCTTGGTCACAAAACCCTAAGGTGCACAATACACAGCAACTTCTTGAAGAAGATGACCTAAGTTAAGAAGTTCGTCTTAGAGCACAATTTGCTTGAACAAGGATTGCTCAATGCTTATGCAACTTGTGTCTCTGTTGACGGCTCTTAAAACACTCCTTAAATATGTTTAGGGTTAGAAGAAAAGAAGGCCCAAAAACACATTCACGGATCCCAAGAAAATCATAACAGAAATCTGACTTTTTAATTCTCGACAGATAGCAGGTGTCGAGGTAGGTGTCGAGAAGGTGTCGAGATTTAAAAATTCTGCACTTCAACTTGCTTTTTCTTGTACAGACTTGATGACTTCAACACTTGATCTTGAAACATTGTTTCTTGAAGTATTAAAAACACCTAGAACTACCCAATTACAAGTAGAGTGCGTTTTGTCAAAGGATTAGCCAATTTACATAAAATATGACATATGTTCCTAACATGTGAACACATATGTCCTAACAGGCACAACTTGGTAGGTTTAATGGGTTGCCCAGGTTTACATGTATGGAATTTGTTTGCTCTATCCTCCTGTGCTTTTGTTGCCCAGGTAGTTGCCCATTTTGAAAATTTTTCTTTCTTGTATTGTGTGGTTTTAACAGGTGGTTAGAAAGTAATATCATGTGTGTTTTTTATGTGCTTGCAATTACCCAGGTTGTTATGTGTAATGTATTTACTGTATTTTTTGTCATTAGATGTGAGCCAGAAAATTAAATTTGGACTGAAGGGTTGGAGGCCCAAAGGGTTCAAAGTTGTGTAAAGGGCCAATTTGAAATAAAGGAGGTGAAAAGAGGCCCATTTGATATATATACATGATTTAATGATATAAATCTTTGTTAAAAGTAGTAAGCCCATTAATTTGGGCCCAAAAGGCCTGTCAAAAGTTGAATTAAAAAAAAATTATGCAAATTCACAATTTTAGCCCAATTTCGGCCCAAACCCGCCTAATCGACCAAACTGACCTGTTTAACGGTTGACCCGAACCGCCGAGTCTGACCCATGTATTGGGTCGGTTGCAGGTTAAATTTTTTATAACCCGATCTAGTCGGGTCGAGTCCGGGTTAGGCCCAAACCCGAGCCGACCTAACCCGTGGACAGCCCTAGGTGCATGTACCTTCTTCAGAATTGAATAGCAATGGATTGCAACGGATTGAAAATGGTAGAACTTTGAAATGGCAGAACGGATTGAGCAACCCAATTGCACCACCCACCACCACCCAAAACCAGTGAGCAACCCAATTGTACCTCCCACCACCACAGCCGCCGATTTAAAACCAAACTCAAACCCAAACCCCCTTTACCACCACCACGGTGAAAAAAATCCAAAACCCCAGTAACCAAAACTCAAACAAACCACTGGAACAAAAGCCCAACAACCACCAAAACTTAAGGTAAATGTCGGAACTAAGCCCAGTAACCACCGAACCAAAACTAGCAACCAACGCCACCAAGAGACACCGATCTGTCACATCCCAAACCACAACCTACCACCGTACCAAACCCATCAACCTACGCCATAATGAGTCGCCGATTTGCCACATCCCCACCACACCATGCACGCCGATTTGCCAAACACCCACGACCCCACGCTGGTGAAGAGCTTTGAGAATAGAGAGGATTGTGAGTCTATGACTAATAGAAGAAGAAAGAAAGAGAGAGATAAAACAAAACAAAACAAAAAGTAGAAAATGGAAACAAAACAAAAAGCAGAAAAACAAGGTACTCAACTTCTCTAAGCTTGAGTATTATAAAGAAAAACTTGAAGGTATTTTTTATTTGCAAAATTCCAGCTCAGCCATTAATCTCAAGTGGAACTTGATTTCCTAAAACTTGATTTTTGAAAAAATGGTACATTGTTATATATTTCTGAAACAATGGTACATCTCCATATATTTTGCAAAAAGGTGCTATTGGGCCATTTTGGCTCTTAAACCTTAACCTCGAAGTTCACTTCCATGGGTGGGGGCTGAGAAAGTAATGGGTCCTACACTTGGTAATGATAAAAAAATATTTTGAAAAATTATTAAAAAAGAAGTCTTATAAAATTTAATCTATAATGAAATGTTTAACTTTTGGTTGATCTCAACGTATTTTGTGTTTTGTCTCATAAACTTTATCAAATCATATTTTCTTTAAATAGTGGAATATAAGCTTTCATATAAAACACAATCGTAATAAATGTCTAATATTATAATATAAATTTTCATTTACAAACACAGTTATATTAAATATCTTTTAATAACTACCATAATTTCAAAATACATATTTATAAAAATAAAAAATAAAAAGAGAAAAATCTTTTCTTTTTTTTACTTTTCCGCACATTGCACGAGTTGCTGATTAGTACTGTAATCATAAAAGGAAAGAGTTTGGTTACAATATGGTTTTGAGCTATCTTGCTCCAATAATGTGATGATTAAAGAGATCATTTTATGTGTTGTTTTAGTCACGTAACTGTTTAAATAAGTCATATGACTTCTTTAAATAATACACATGGATAATTTTACAAATTATCATGTAGTTGGAACAGATAACTCAACCAGTTTGAAGCAAACTTTATCCATCATATAACTACTATTAGCCATTACAAATTTTTTCTAATCTCACACAGGATTTTAACACTTGACTGACTACATTGCTCGTACTTGAATATTTTAAAAAACAAAAATTGAGGACAAACTAGAGTGGAAGCTTGAAGGTTGCAAGGAGTTTGAGATGTTGACAGAAAATGACAATATAGAACTTGCTAGTTGGTTGAATATAATAAGTGGGTCAAAACACGGGTTGTGTTTAATATAATAGGTTTCGAACACGACTTGTGTTCAACGTTTAGTTCCACTGAGCACGTTGGGATACGGTACACGTGTCCAGTGCAATTGGACACCAGACACAAGCTTTTCCATAGATTTTAGAGAAGTGTTACACCCACAACATTTTCACAATACTTTCACAACAAATTATAGGTGATAAATAGTTATTAGTTCTAATTTGAATCCACAACTTAAATTACTTTTTTGCTCACCCATAACAACCTACCACATATGATTTGTTGTGAAAATGTTGTAAAATGCTGTGGACATAGCAGTTCTCTAGATTTCAAGCTTGAATCTAACATAATATGTATATATATATATATATATATTTTTTTTTTCTTTTTTTTTGGTGGAAACCAGATTTTATTATAAGTTTGATGAGTTCGTAGAGAGGAATTTAGAGAGCATGTGGGGTTATAGACATGCCCTTTTACCAAGTCGTGTCTTGCCTTATGTGCATGGATTTGCGCCTATCCCAATTGCCCAGATGAATTAAAAAAGGAGGAAGGAAAAAACTATGTTGATAAAAAACTGCCTCACGATCTCAAATAACCAAGTAATCTGTGGGTTTACAATGGACTCCATCATGAGCAATTGTATAAAGGGTAAATTGCAAAGTTCACTCCTAAAGTTTGAAATTGTTTGGATTTTACATTTTAAATTTGAAAATTTAGATTTTACACCATAAATTGACCTCCGTTAACAAAAATAGCCCATATTCAATTAGTATCGGTAAAAGTATATTGTTTTATTTGGTTTCGCCTTTTCTTTTCTTCCTTTGTTTATTGCACTTTTCATGGTTAGGTTATCAAATTTTCAAGCTAAGTTGTTAATGTCGTGGAAGCCTAAAGAAAGCACACACGATACTCTCTTGATGGAATATAAACTAAACTGTTAGTTTCTAGTAGTAAATATCAAATCCACGAAGAGTTTCTTGAATCCACAATGTAATAGGTCTGGAATCCACCAGAGAAAAGTTAGAGAAAAACTATAAATTTTATTAATAATCATTTGCCTTTCCTTTGGAGGCTACAAACATATAAATACTGACTAAATAAAACCCTAGGACAATTAAGAAATGTCTGAAACCCTAATTATCACTAATTATGATATTAGGTGGCAAAATACCAAATTTTACCAAAAAATGGTAAAATTGAGTTAGATGCAAAATTATAAACTACTAACCTTAAAGGTCGTCCCAAAACAAATTATTTTGACTTTTGAGCAAAAAGTTATTAAAGAAACAAAAATAATTAAAAATGGCAAAATCATTGTTTTTGAAGACAAAATGAAGGAATTTGCCAAAATCAGGGCGCACCTCGTGGCAAAGTGACAACTACTAATAAGAAGACCATTTTCCTTCAGCTACTAAATTTCATGCAATTCTGACTCCATTGCCTAAACAATTTATACTAGTGCCTTTTTGTCTTGCACGATTTCAGGCGCCCTTGAGAGTCTAGAAAGGATATGACGGTCTATTTTACATTAGTTGTTCTGTGAAATATACTATGTAATATTATATTATATTCTATCAGCTCTCTATTTCCAGAAGTTCTACATGATTGTGAAACTATTCAAAGAAACATTCCCCCCTTCAAGCTCAACAAGGAATAAAGGATGTTTTATCGTTGATTTCTTTGATAGTAATAAGGTTCCTTGGTTCATGTGTGCAAGCACTTGAACACATCTTTATCAGTATGTAAGAGAACCCCTTGATGCTCATCAATTTTTATTCTATACTAGCTACGAACCTGCGCGTTGCGCATGATAATTATTTTTATGGTAGTTTTATTAATTTTTTTTTTTACAATTTAAACTAATTTAATAAAAAGTAATGTATTTGGTAATCATATTTTTTGTTTATTATAGGAACAATTATAAATGTAATATAGGAACAATTTTTATTAAATTTCTAATTTATGGGATCTCTTTAGAGTTTAGACCAACTTAATTTATTCCTTTATAGAATTATTAGAAAGGCTTTATAATTTTAAAATTTAAAATCCAAAAATATAAAGACAATAAAGGAACTTATAATAAATGATAAAGTGCAACGGCAGACTATATTGACCATCATCATTATGTTGAAAGGGTTTGGCACAAATTTGTTATTGCTTTCCAGAAATGTTTATGGGGCTGCAAATGCTCTCAAGCCATTTCAGCTTGTCATGATACAGTTGCGAATCCATGAGCTGGAGATCATCTAACCATTGAATTGCCTCTTCAATAGCATCTTCAATCTTTTTCTTAAATGCAGGGTCAAGCTTGGAACCAATCTTCTCATCATTGATAGTAGTCCTCATGTTGTAGGCCAAGAACTCCAGAGCTTCCTTAGCCTTAATCTTCTTCCTGTGATCATCGTCTTCAGCCTTGAATCTCTTTGCGTCTTGGACAATCCTCTCAATCTCTTCAGTGGAGAGCCTTGCCTTGTCATTGGTGATAGTCATCTGCCTCCTCACACCAGTGGTCATTTCCTCAGCAGAAACATTTAAGATGCCATTAGCATCAATTTCAAAACAAACTTTTATCCGAGCAACACCCCTGGGAGCTGGAGGAATGCCAGAAAGTATAAATCCTCCCAAGAAGTTGTTGTTCACAACTCTAGCTCTTTCACCCTCGTAAACAAACTCAGGTACGGAAGTTTGATTGTCAACGTGGTGGTGAAGAACCCCTCCTTCCTGGTGGTAATGGCAGTATTTCTTGGAATCAAAACAGACATCTCTGTTCAGCGAACTGATACACCAAGGGAGAGAGGGGTGACATCCAAGAGCACGATGTATTGATGTTTCTCATTTCTCATACCAGTTAAGATTGAAGCTTGAACAGCTGCTCCATAACCTACAGCATTATCGGGATTAATGCTCTTGCAAAGTTCCTTCCCATCAAAGAAGTCTTGCGACAACTGCTGCACCTTGGGAATTCGGGAAGAACCGCCTGAAAGAACAACATCATGGATGCAGCTCTTATCCATCTTAGCATCAGTCAAACACTTCTCCACAATATTGATGCACTTCCTGAATAAATCCATATTGAATTCTGCAAATTTGGCACGGGGAATATTTGAAAAAAAATCAATACCATTATATAAAGAATCGACTTCAATGCAAGTCTCAACTGCGAAAGAAAGAATCCTCTTTGCTTTCTCACACATTGATGGAAAGCAAATCCAAATGATGATACCTGAAGTTAGGAGAGCAAATCAAAATATTGAAACTTTAGGGGAGCAAAATATATATATATATATATATATATATATCAACCATTGTAACATATACTTGAAGCTGCTTTTGATAACATTGTGATCTCAAGTTAAAATTTTAAATTTGATTAGAGCAGATAAAACAAGTTTGAAATTTATAAACGTAACTTTAATTAAAATTTTGATAATTACAATTACTAAAGCAAATAATTCATAATTGATGCAAAAATGGAAAAAAGGTTTTTGGTTTTTTAAATGATTTTTTTATTATTGAAGTTGTGAATTCTTATTCTCCGACATTGAACCCTGAATTGAATTCAATAGATGACGTTATGATATTTAAATCCTTTAAAAAAAAAGTCAGAATATTTGAATGCTAGTAATTTTTTTTTTTTTTTGATAGGTGAATGCTAGTATTAAACATTCTAAAGTGATTTTTTTTTTTTTTTTTTTTTTTTTGTTCTAGTTAGCTCAATTGGTTTAATGGTTAAATAAGAGATTTGAAGTTCAATCCCCGCCTAAATAAAAAACTGATTGGTATTTTAGTTTAATGATAAGGAGCTATCATTAGAAACGGATGCCATAGGTTGAAACTCTAAAAAAAACTTTTTTTTTTCCTTTATGAAAATTTTTAAAGGAATTAAAGTGATGAGCATTAGGAACAAAATTTAACAATGATTACAAACAGCCTGACATACATCCGAATAAATTTTGCTTTCCACAAAACTTGTTACCCAATAATCCATATCATCAGGGTTCTAAAAAAATAATAAATAAATAAAATAAATTAAACGTACCAGTGTCTTCACATTCACTCTACACAAGTGCAAATAATAAAAACAGATATTCAACTAGTTGATATTTTATGATGTGTTTATAACATCTAAGATTCAAAATTTCATTTCCCAGTTGTAACTATTAAATTATAATTAAAAAAAATCATTTTATGAAATTGTTAACAGTTATGTGGGTGTATGTGAAGTTGTTAGTGAGAGTATAATTTATTAAGATTTTAAGTAAATAAACAAATAAATCTTTATTCCAAAACAACACCCATAAAATATGTCAACCAGCAAATAACATATATTGATATTGGAAAGTGAAAGTTAAGATTTTAAGTAAAAAAGAAGAAGAAGAAGAAGAAGAAGAAGAAAGAAACTTTTTATTAATCCCTTTTTTTGTTTGAAAGGAAAAAAAGTTCATTGAAGATTACCAAATACAGTGTTGGTGGGGTTCCTGACAACTTGGTTTTTGGCGGCAACACCTACCAAGCGCTCCATAGGAGTGAAAGCAACATAGGAGGGAGTGGTCTTGTTACCCTGATCATTCACTATTATCTCTACTCTTTTATTTTGCCACACTGCCACACATGAATTCGTTGTACCTAGATCGATCCCAATTACTAGGCCCTCTCCTTGCTTGTTGGCCATTGTTACAACAAGTTCCAAGACCTCTTTTTCAGAACAGAACTTCAACGACTCTCTTTTTTTTTTTTTTTTTGGCCCCTGAGGACAAAGAAGTTCAAAGACTTTAGTAAACAAAAACAAAGTAGATGATTGAATACTACGAGACTACACTTCGGCAATGAAAATGTTGAAGAAGGTCCAATATCCTTCTCAGGGGTGGGGAAGGTGGAGGCTTTCTGTTGTAAACCAAAACGATGAGTAATGGTGGCTTTCTCTTTTTGTACCCAAATATGTTTCAGTTACTGACTCCGTGTTTGATGTTTCCACTTTCTAGATAACGCAATTGATTTTTTTTTGTTTTTTGGAAAAAATTCTTATACCAATTGAATTTTGAAATGCTTTATGTCACAAACAATATAGATATTTTCGTGGGTTCCAATTACCTCAACTGGTAAAATCTCTTCTGGTTAAATAAGAGATCTGTGGATTCAGTCCTCGCCTATACCAAAAACCGATTAATGTCTTAGTCTGAAAATAAAGAGCTATCATCAGAAGCGGACACCATAAGTTGAAACTCTCTCAAAAATACTAATGTTCCCTAATATAAAAAAAACACAGATGTTCCCTTTTTTTCATTTCCAAAATTAACCCTACCAATTTAATTCCAAGCAATAATTTTTTTATTAAAAAAAACTATGGCTCTTGATTTTTCGAAAATAAGAAATTAATTGTTAGGTTCTAAGGTCTTAGGATTTTATGTATTTAGAACTCTAATATGTAATGTTGGCAAACCATGATCAAAACAATGTACTTAGTCTTATTTAAGTTTGCTCAAAGTTGGTTTAATATTGTAAAGTTGGAATCGAGTGACTGCAGAAGCATTGGGGCTTCTCGGCCTGGCTCGATCGATCGAAGGTTAGACTCGATCGATCGAAAGTCGGCCCAGATGCGTTTTTCTGCAGAATTCCAACTCAGCCCTAACTCTTTAAACGTCTAGGTTTTTATGTTTTTGCCCTAGGTATATAAGGCAAACCCTAGCTACGTTTTTCAGAGTTGCACAAGTTGTATTGTTGCTCATACATTGCGGTTTTGTGTAAATCTCTTGTGAGATCTAGAGGAGCTTTCCTTTACACAAAGCTTAGGGTTTTCAAGATTGAGATCACATCAACATCTTGATGATCAACTAGGTTGCAGCCATTAAAGCTTAAAGAGAAAAACAAGTGAGGAGCTTGTACTTGAAGAAGGAGTTCAAAGAAAGAAGTAGTCCGTGGATTCAGAGCCTGCGCGTGGTCGTGTCAGGAAGTTACTACTGGTGTGTAGCATTAGGAAGTCAAGCGGGGAGCTTGTAAGTCCTTTTGTAAAAACTTCAATTCTTTCTTAGTGGATTCCGTTTTGCCTTGAGGATCGGTGGGTAAAATCCTCCCCAGGTTTTTTCTGGTGTGGTTTCCTGGGTGATCATATCACTGTGTTATTTATTTTCCGCTGCTTTATTTGTTTTATATGCTTGATATGATCTTGTGATTGTTTTAACCTAGAATTACATAATTTGACTAAGTAACAACTTGGCTAATTAATCTAGGCTACGCAATCTGGTTATAGTTTTAGGGGTCTAAACCGTTCAAGTGGTATCAGAGCGGGTTGCTCGTCTTGTTTGAGATCTTTTTCTCAGAGCTGATCCTTGACCCCAGTTGTCATGGAGCATGGACACTCTCTGTTTGTTTCTCCTCACTTTGATGGGAACAATTATGCTTACTGGAAAGTAAGGATGAAAGCATTTCTGAAATCCATAGATGAGAGGGTATGGAACTCCGTCGAATACGGATGGGAGAAGCCCACTACTCCTGTGAGTGAGTGGCAAACTTCTCAGAAAGAAGCAGCAGGCTTCAATAGCAAAGCTATGAATGCCATCTTCAATGCTGTTTCAATGGAGGAATTTAAGAGGATCTCTAATGTTGAGGTTGCTCATACTGCTTGGAAAATCCTCCAAACTGTGCATGAAGGCACAAAGGCTGTTAAAATTAATAAACTGCAGCAATTAACTTCTAGGTTTGAAAACATTAGAATGTCTGATGATGAAACCTTTGATGAGTTTTATGCAAAACTGAATGATATTGTTAATTCTGCTTATAATTTGGGTGAAGTCTATGATCAACCTAAGGTTGTTAGGAAGATTCTTAGATCTTTGACTGAAGACTTTAGACCCAAAGTAACAGCCATTACTGAAAGTAAGGATGTTGACTCCATCCCTGTGGATGAACTTGTAGGATCTCTTCAGTCCTATGAGTCTGACTTACCCAAGACTGTCAAATCCAAATCAATGGCACTGAAGTCTGTTGATGATGTTGAAGGTGGATTTGATGATGAGCTCTCTCCCACGGAGATAGCTTACCTTGCCAAGAATTTTAGGAATTTTCTCAGAAACACTAATAGAAAGGCAAGGAACACCAACACTGCTGAACCTAGAAACTTTAGGAAGAATGATCCCACTAAGGTTAACAACTTTGAAAAACCTAGAGAACAAGTAGGTCAATCTTCTAATAACTCTTTGGGTCCTCAGTGTTATGGTTGTCAAGGGTATGGTCATGTCAAATCTGAATGTCCTACTTTCTTGAGAAATAAGGGTAAAGCTATGGCTGTAACCCTTAGTGATAATGAGGTTTCTGATGATGAGTCCGGTTGTGACGAGGATGGAAACTTCATTGCTTTCACTGCTACTGGTACAGTAGATGAAAGCATATCTGCTGAGGAGAACCCTGCTGATGGGGAACTCTCTGAAGACGCAGATCTTCAAGAGGCCTATAACAAACTTTGCAAAATTGCTGCAAAGGATGCCATGAAAGTTGATTTAGACCTGAAGAAAATTGATGCTCTTGAGCTTGAGAAGAAAAATTTGCTTGTGAAGTTATTTGATGCTAATGATCTTTTGAATAATGTTAAATCTGAAAACATGCTGTTGCTTGATAAAGTTAGAACTTTGGAACATGATTTATCTGTTGCTAGATCTGCTAGTTCTAAACTTGATCACATGTTAAATGTTCAAAAGTATCCTTCTGATAAAGCTGGGTTAGGATATGTAGAAAGCATCTTTGATTCTGGACCCCATTCCACTGTCTTCGTTCCTTCTTCTTCTTCTTCTGAACCTCTTGTGAGTAAGGTCGTGAGTGAAACTGTAAAACCCCCTGTGAGTGAGGTTGTTAAACCTGTAGAAGTTTCACCACCAAAGAAGATTAGGGTAGACTTAAGAGAATCCAAACCTAAGGAGCCTACCAAACCGAAGGACAAGATGCATGGTAAACCTGCTTGGGTTTGTCATTATTGTGGTAAGTCTGGACATATCCGTCCTAACTGTTACAAGCTTCAAGCTGATAAGAGAGCAAAAAGACCAAAAGTGTCTGTGCCTCAAGCACAAGATCCTATGGCACTAATTGGTGAATTGGTAAAGGCGTTAAACCTTTATTCCAATTCTGGAGTTGAGAATCACTCTAATGTGAATAAGAACTCCAATGCTCGGGGTGCATCTAAAAAGTTTTGGATGCAAAAGACTCGAACTAATTGAGTCTTTCTGACATGGTCCTTGTGCTTCATTGCTCTATTCTATTGTGACCATTGTTATTTGGTTTTTGTGTTTTCTTTTGTTCTAGGACTTGCATTGCATTACATACATGCATTTCATTCTAGGATTTATTTGTTTTCTCTTTTGATAAAAAAAAAAAAAAAAAAAAAAAAAAAAAAAAGGGAAAGCAAAATCTGTGTTGAACACTATTTATCTTGATTTTTGAAAACAAGGTTGGTCATTCTTTTTACACATGTCATGTCTTGTGTACCTTGTTTAACTTTGATGAGCTTATTTGTTGCACTTAACTAGTTGAAACTTTGTAGTGCATGTTGTGTGGGAAAGATGTGTGTGGTTCTTAATCACTTTGCCTTAATCATGAAGTCACATGTTGTTGACTGACGGACTTGATCCTTTTGAAAAAGGCATAAATAACCATCTCACCACTGTTCACTAGCCAATCATGAACACCTTAGTGCATATCATAAGATTTAGTGCTCGAGAAAGTGTAGCACATGCACAAAAAGAACATAAGGTGTAGCCTCAAATTAAATTAAAACTGGTGTGTATTATTAGGCTTGATGCCAATTCACTTAATTCAAACCGGTGTGTACTATTAGGCTGAATGCCATTTCACATAAATAAGAGGCAAAAATAAAAGAAACTTAAATGATTGCAAGCTTTTGATCTAGGAGATGTGGGAGTTATAGGATGTAACTCTTTAGGTGATAGTCTCTTTTAATTCTATGTGATGAATTGTGTAGACTTTGTGTTTGATTGCCATTCACGTATCACCTCACATGTATCTCAAGTCTTTGCTAGTTTCACACACTACACAAGTTACTCTTTGTTAAACACTGTACATGCTAGTGTGTGTGCTCTTGGTCTGACCAACCAAGTTTGAAAATATCTTGAGATTTGTGTACAACATACTTGTTGCTTGAGAAAATTAATTTGGAAGATGATTGAAAATTGTGTCTGAGAATTGGGTTTAAAATTTTGGGTTTTTGAAAATGCATTCCATCTCATACTCATGCATTTTGTGTTCATTGTTCAAATGCTTTGAGGAGTTGTTTCAAAAATTGGGTTTGCAAATTTTCAAAACTGTGTTTTTCTCCAAAATTCAGTGTGTTTTTACCCTTTTCGATCGATCCAGAGTGTTTTTCGATCGATCGAACAAGTGCCTCAGAAAGTGCTAAATCGTCTGTCACTTTCGATCGATCGAATGTAATTCTCGATCGATCGAACATCGTGAATATGCTTTTTAAAAAGGGAAAATCTGACTTTTTCAAAGTTCAAACTTTTTCAAAAACTTTTCCTTTTTCTCTCTCCGACGAGGCAAGTCAATTTCTTCAAGATTTTGTCGTTTTCTTCCGATCTTTTTGCAAAATCTCTCTCTCCTCAAGCCGGTATGTCCTTAATACCCTTGCTTTTCATTTTATTTACTCAATTTCATGCATTTTTCATGCATTTTAGGAGGAGATTTTCGAAACTTTTCTATTTGGGATTTTTGTTGATTCTGACATAATATTGTGCAATTGATCAATGGGTTTTGTTGGGGACACTCTATACACTTGTTCTTAAGTGTTTAATTTGATCAATTTTGAGTTTTGTGGAAAATTTGAATTTCTAGGGTTTATACTAGGTCCGAATTGGGGCTTTTTGTGAAATTGGGCTTAATTGTTGAAATTGGCTTGTGTAATTGATGCAATTGGTTATTATAAACTATTTTCAATGGTATGTAATGATTAATTCATCAATTTGTTGCAAAAATTTTCAAGTGGTTCTAAATTTTTTAGGGTTTTTGTTAAGAAACTCTATGTTCAAGCCAATGTTGTGAAAATTGAACTTAATTTGATCCTCATCACTGCATTAGTTCATGCATCATACCATTATTAATGATTCATGCATCATATAGATTTTCATTCTATATTTTTTTTTGTGCTAACTTGCAGTCTGCCCTTGGTTTTATTTTCTGTTCTTTTTGGTTTTCTCTTTGTGTCTCTGTCCTGTTCCTTAGCACCATGCCTAGGAAGACTAGAGCTCGTAGGACCATCCCCACTCCTACTCCTTCCCCTCCATCCTTTGATAGTGAGCGGTTCCCCACTGAGAAAAACCAAGAGACTTTTGAGACTTTAAACCTACATAGGAAGATTTGGGCTGAGCGTTCTGTTCGTTTAGATGAGGTAGATCCTGCCATTAGGGCAAATTTTGAGCGTAGGGGTTGGTTACCTTTGTTGACCGTGTCTGACCCTCCACCTCCGGCTACCTTGATTAGAGAGTTCTTCTCGAACCTCTCTGTCCGCATCTATGATTCCAACACTCTAGTTAGGAGTTGGATACGAGGTGTAGAGTACTCCATTACTCCTCAGGTAGTGGCTGATGCTCTAGAGGTACCATTGGTTAGGGATCCTGTTTACCCCTATGATGAGTCACCTGAGCTGAGTGATGTCATGTCCTACATCACTGGATCTTCTATCCAGTGGAGTTCTGATCCTCGGATCACCACCGCTGAGCTTCCTGAGACTACATACCTATTCTTTAGGATAGCCTGTCATTCACTTTGGCCTATTTCTCATCTGCACACCATTCCTCTTGAAAGGTGTGTTTTTCTTTACGCTCTTGTTACTGATGCTCCTATTAGTTTTCCCCATCTTTTTCTTCGTTCTTTGAACGAAGTTTATAGGAGTTCATCTACTGCCCATGCCCTTGTCCATCCTATTTTCATTCATAGGATTTTACTTTATCTAGGTTTAAAGGACTTCCCTGCTTCTGAGCCTGTTCATGTGATAGCTCCTATAGGTGTGTCTTTCCTTAGACAGAGGGCCGCTCATCTTCGAGCTGGTTCTAAACACCCTAGGTCTGATCCCTCTAGTAGCGCCCCTCCTTCTTCTTCTACAGGTCCTACTGGTGAGGCTGTTCCAGATTCTGTAGGTGCTGCTGCTGATCCTTCACCTTCTGCAGCTGACTTCGATGTTCGTCGTACTCTGGAGACTGTCATGACCGTTCAGGCGGCTCATGGTCAGCTTTTGGTGGATCTGTTCGACGAGATTCGTGCTCTGCAAGCGGATTTGGCGCATCTTCGTTCTTCCTCACCACCTCCTTTTGATGATGGTCTTTGATGCCCTTTGGCATTCTGTCACAAAAAAGGGGAGTAGTGTTTTTGACTTGTAGAGGAGTTTTTGTTGATAGGGGGAGATTTTTGTGTTAGGGGGAGTTTTTTTTTTGTAGCATGAGATGTTTTTGTGGAGTTTATTTAGATTGTATCTAGGTGCTTCACTTTGTATATCATTTTTGGGATGTTCATGTTAGGGGGAGTAACATTGATTGATATATTGATATACATGTTTCTTTTGATTCTTGTTGTCTTTATGATTCACTGCTTATTGATATATATTTATGAGTTGCTTCATTGATATATTTCTTTATTTTGTGTTGTATGAATCTTACAAGAATATTATACCTGTCTATATACTATTTGCTGCCACACATGCGTTTATGTGTTTGTTGAGTATTTCAGGAATATACAGGTTGATTCGACAAAGTTGCTGTCTACACTTGCAACCGATGGATAGTAGTTAGGTTGAATTTTTATTTATGAGCATTATCATGTAAAGGGCTATTACTTGTAAACTTTGAGCTTTTATTGTGTGTTTTGTCACGGATTGCCAAAGGGGGAGTTTGTTAGGTTCTAAGGTCTTAGGATTTTATGTATTTAGAACTCTAATATGTAATGTTGGCAAACCATGATCAAAACAATGTACTTAGTCTTATTTAAGTTTGCTCAAAGTTGGTTTAATATTGTAAAGTTGGAATCGAGTGACTGTAGAAGCATTGGGGCTTCTCGGCCTGGCTCGATCGATCGAAGGTTAGACTCGATTGATCGAAAGTCGGCCCAGATGCGTTTTTCTGCAGAATTCCAACTCAACCCTAACTCTTTAAACGTCTAGGTTTTTATGTTTTTGCCCTAGGTATATAAGGCAAACCCTAGCTACGTTTTTCAGAGTTGCACAAGTTGTATTGTTGCTCATACATTGCGGTTTTGTGTAAATCTCTTGTGAGATCTAGAGGAGCTTTCCTTTACACAAAGCTTAGGGTTTTCAAGATTGAGATCACATCAACATCTTGATGATCAACTAGGTTGCAGCCATTAAAGCTTAAAGAGAAAAACAAGTGAGGAGCTTGTACTTGAAGAAGGAGTTCAAAGAAAGAAGTAGTCCGTGGATTCGGAGCCTGCGCGTGGTCGTGTCAGGAAGTTACTACTGGTGTGTAGCATTAGGAAGTCAAGCGGGGAGCTTGTAAGTCCTTTTGTAAAAACTTCAATTCTTTCTTAGTGGATTCCGTTTTGCCTTGAGGATCGGTGGGTAAAATCCTCCCCAGGTTTTTTCCGGTGTGGTTTCCTGGGTGATCATATCACTGTGTTATTTATTTTCCGCTGCTTTATTTGTTTTATATGCTTGATATGATCTTGTGATTGTTTTAACCTAGAATTACATAATTTGACTAAGTAACAACTTGGCTAATTAATCTAGACTACGCAATCTGGTTATAGTTTTAGGGGTCTAAACCGTTCATTAATGATAAAAAATATTTTGACAAATGATTACAAAATAAATTTAAATAGAAAAAAATAATCTATAAATACTATAAGGCCGAAGATGTTAACTTTTGTTTGACTTCACAATAATACAATATTTTATCACATAAACTTTTGAGATCTCCTTTTTTTACACCTGATTATTCTATAATATGTTTTAATTTAATTTTACATTTTCTTCTATATTTAAATCCTATATTAGAATTTTACCAAATCATATTTTCTTAAAATAATAGATACATGCTTTCATATACAAATAAAATCGTAATAAATGTCTAATAATACTATAATATAAATTTTCTCATTTACTAACATATTAAATATCAATTAGTATTGTTTTGTTTTGTTTGCCTTTTTTTCCTTTGTTTTATTGCACTTTTCATTGTTAGGTCAATCGATCAAGTTATGTTATATTTCAAATAAGTAGCACAAAACATTATTTCAACCATGTTTATCAACTACCAAATTTGATAATAATCATAAAGCAATAAATAGGCACACACATTGATAATAATCATAAACCAATAAAAACTCTTTTTAACGGAAAAATCACTTAGGGAGATCCAATCCCATTCGAAAATCCACCAAAAAAATAAAAATAATAAGTAAACTACTCATAAAACCAACATTTGCAGTACCTTCGAAATTCTTCTTATGAATCTTTTTCACGAATGAATCTCACCCACAACATCAGAATTTAGAAATGCAAGGAACTCCTTGAAAATTTGTAGCAGCAAACTCACAAGAAACAAATTCAGCGGTTTCAAGCAAAGTTTTCAAATACTCAATCTTCTGGATCACAAGATGGACAGTACTCAAGGGTATTTCGATTTGGCTCAAGAGAGAAGGCTCTTAAATCTTCTTTGGTATAGGCAGGGATGAATCTATCAAGAGAAGGCCATGTAATAATATAAACTATTTGAAAATTTTGGTTAAAAAATTCATACTCTTCCCTCCTGGCAAGTTGAAAATGTATTCCCCAAAAACCTAAAGATTAAAGAGGTCACATAAACCAATATGTGGCTGTTGACCCCTTTAAAAAAATAAAACAAACAAATCCCTTACAGAAAAAAATCTCCTCTCATAAAAAATGCAAATGACTTATATATTTGAACTATATATTTTCGTATGACATTTTGGTTTTTGGCTTATTTGGCACCTATAGTCAAAAAGCTGGGAATTCAGGAGGTGAATTTTTGAAGTGCTATCCAACTCTACCTAAAGGGTTCCACCCCCCATCACAACACCCCACCCACCCCCCCCCCCCCCCCCCCTCAAACAGCAAGATAACTTTACAATTGAACATATATATTCTTTAATTATATATTTTTTGTATGTTGCAAAGAATTCTTAGATATATTTAATTGAATATTTAACATATTCATTAATTAAATATATTTAATTGTGCCAATATCAAATATGGATTTTATTTCAACAATTATTACGGATTTGATTTTCAACCTTAATCAATATGGATTTGATTTCCACATAATCAATATGTACTTGATTTCAACTTGTTAATCAATAGGGATTTGATTTCGAAAGTTTTCAACTTAAGGTAATTAATACAGATTTTAATCACCTAGGTTTTCAGATTGGTTAATTAATATGGAATTAATTACCTGGTCACACTATGATAGGAGATGTGGCATATAATTATGCTTCAAACAAAGGTATGTTTATAAGATTTTGAAACCTCTTATGTATATTATTTAAGCATATTGAAGTTAATATTACTTATTTCATGAACACGATGTTCAAAGAAAATATTGTACATGTCTTGCTTATGAAATGTTATGTAAAGATATGAATTTTAGTATGATGCACTTTTTAGGTAATGTCCTCTAGTATAATCTAAATTTGGTTAGTAGAGGTTAAATTATTAGCTTTCCACAAAAAAAAAAAAAAAAAAAAAAAAAAATGTTACTCCCTCCGTCCCACTTTTTTTGTCCTGTTTGAAAAGTCAAACTTTTTAAGGGAACATCATTTATTGTCTTGTCTACCTTTTAAAAATGTATAAGTTTCCAAAACTACCATTAAAAAATTTATCAAAAAATTGAATTAGTAAATTAATAAGAATATAATAGGAACATTAGTAAATTAATAACTTTTATTTTTAGAAACAGGACAATATTTTGGAACATCTCAAAATGGAATAGAGGACAAAAAAAGTGGGACGGAGGGAGTATGTGATTGGCCATTAAAAGTGGTGAGTACGAACTAGAAAACCAATAGCCTACCAATTAAAAATACAGTGGCTATAGTTACATTTTCAATTTCTATTTGCAACTATGGAATAATTATTTTCAATCATGAATATAATCATATTAGATTTCTCAACAAAATGGAAGATGATATTCTAGCAGACTCTTTTATTCTATACATAAATGAAAAGAAATTTAAAAAAAGGAAATTGTTGCAAAATTTGTACAAAAATAATCATAAATGATTTTGAAGGGAAAAACATTGAGTTCCATTTTAATATATCATATGATTTAGTTGAAATGTATTAAGAAATAGTCATTTGTGGCTTTCATTTGTTTATATTCGCTAATGGTGAATAAATATTTAGATTTTTATGTATTACTTGTTTTTTGAATTTTTGTATATTTCTTATTCTTAAAGATCAAAATTGTTTTATTCATATATTGGCCCCTAAAACGAATTCCTAGGATATGTTTGGTAAGACTGTAATAGACACTGTAATGTAATAGTTTTTCTATGATTTAGCTATTCAGTAGTTTGGTTATGTTTTTATTATAGAAAAATAATTATTCTTTATGAATAACTATTCTTTAAAATGAGAAATAACTATTTATCTCAAAAAGGATTGTAATAGTTATTCCTTTAATTTATAAAATTAATATATTTCCGAATAAAAAAACTTTTCATATGCACATAATAATTATGAAAATTAAAAATTAAAAAAAAAAACTAATCTCTCTTTCAAATTTAAAAAATATTACTTTTTAAGAAATATAATTATATGAGTAAGATATTTCCTAAAATATATCTTAAGTTTGATTTAAAATGTTTTCATTCCATTATCTTTAGGGTTCTATTATTGTGTTGTCACCAAATAAATTAATAGTAATAAGTATTACATTACTGTATATTGTATTCCTTATAATACATATTTCTACTACTATGTAATTATTGTTACAGTCTACAAAACATGCCCCTAGTTTTGTCTCTAGGCATAAGTCTTAGTATGACCACCATTTTTTTAAGGGTTGTTGATACCCAAAAAATCAAAACAAGAAGCCCAACTTGGGGAACTAGACCATGGGCCTTATGTGAATACAAAGGATCCATTGTTCTATAAAGACACTCTTGTAAAAAAGAGGCTAAAGAACCATGAAGAATGGGGGGTAAAAGCCTATTAGTAAATAAAGAGAGAAAATGGCCTTGAAAAAGGTGCAAATGACCCAAGAAAATGGTCATCAAAAAGGGTCCTTGGAAAGTCCAGCAAGAAATTGGGCAAGCCCAAAGGAGCCCACCAGGGAACCAATCACCAAGATCGAGTTCCTTGGTAAAAGAAGAATGAAGGAGACGCACTATGCTCCAAAAATTCACTTACACTACTTTCAAGAAAAAGAGACAACAAGAGAAGTTGCTATTAGCCCAAGGAACCTTCGAAATGTATGTTTCTCAACCTTGAACAATGGGCCCTTCCTCGATGAACTCATATGGCATCTGATCTACAACTTTCTATGAAGAGAAAATAATTAAAATACTTTTGGATGTGGGTTCCAGAAAAACAAAACAAGTTTGGAAAGAAGTAAAAAGGCCCACCAAGCTCCTTCAAATTCATGGTAGGAAGCCATGGTTGATCCAGCGGACTAAAAACTACACCATTTTGAGGAATCGAACCATTCCCACTATAAAGGAACATCAAAGTAGAAGAGAAAAAAGGGGGAAAAAAACACTAAGCATCTAAGATCTGCGCAGTATCAGGAAAAATAAGCAAGAAACACTAGCCCAGGTAAAGGACCTTAGGAGGAAATATTATGTGAATAGAAATTTCAACTTGTAGAAATACTTCAGAAGCTCTACACTGATCTAAGGTCCCAGATCTCACAAGTCTTGTAGAGTCTCAAGGACCTACTTAAGTCTGTGAAGTTTGAGATTTATAGGCTTTGTGGACTTTTTCCCTAGACTCTCTAAGAAAAAGAAGCATTGTAGAAAGGAAAATCTATACCTATAGAACTTGTATTTTTGAAAACCACATTGATCTAGGCTTCCAAGTCTCACAAGTCTTGTGGATCCTAAAGGGTCTATTGAAGTTTGTGGAACTTGGAATTCAAAGGTCTTGTGGTTCTAGGAACCAATATTTTGGGTTTCACTAATAAATAATAAAATCAATTAAACTATTCTTTTTCCTCTTTAATTCTTTTAGTTCCTTCATGTACATATATGTATTTTTCCCTCTTGGATTTTTGGATTTGTGTTTGCGCATAGGTTAGTTTTGTGAATCGGATTTATCTTCCGTGATGGAACCAAACCTAGCTCACCCATAACTCTATTATGACCTTGCAAAGCCCAAGTCTTAAAATTAGAGCATGGGCTTGATTAATGACAAAAAATTGGCCTTCAAATAGGGTTTGGCTTATCTTCAGTACTTATTTAACTATAATCTCTCTTTTTTTTTTTAATGAGAAACTACCACATCACCCATTAACTAAATAAAATGTGGAAATTAAAACTCATTACCACTTGCCATTGTGTATTTAAAACAAAAGAAGACCTCCAGTTAAAAAAGCACTGGAGGTAAACCAAACTCTTCTTTTAAAAGATCGTGCAGCATGCCATTTATATAAGTGTAAACTATAAAAAATCAAATATAGTCTTCGAGTTGTACTAAGAAAACAAAATCTGAGAAACTTGCTCAAGCGACCATGAGTGTCGCATGAAATTTCTGTTTCTTGAATAATGATTTCTCGAGCTGTCGAGCAATCTAGAACTTACTTGAGCAAGCTTGCTTGTCTTCAAAAATTGAAATTGTTGCAAAATTTGTACAAAAATAATCATAAATGATTTTGAGGAAAAAAAAATTGAGTTCTATTTTAATAAATCAAAGAAACTTGCTTGAGCGACCATGAGTGTCACATGAAATTTTTGTTTCTCGAATAATGATTGCTCGAGCAGTCAAGCAATCTAGAACTTACTTGAGCAAGCTTGCTTGTCTTCAAAAATTGAAATTGTTGCAAAATTTGTACAAAAATAATCATAAATGATTTTCAAGAAAAAAAAAATTTGAGTTCTATTTTAATATATTATATGATTGAGTTGAAATGTATTAAGAAATAGTTATTTGTGGCTTTCATTTTGTTTCTATTTTGCTAATACTTGAAAAAATTATTAGTTTAAAATTTCATATATTACTTGTTTTTTGAATTTTTGTATATTTCCTATTCTTGCATGATCAAAATTTTTTTATTAATATATGTGGTCCTGAGACAAATTCCTAGTTCTATCCCTGGTATCGGTCTCAGTATGGTCACAATTTTTTTTAAAGGTCGCGCAACATGTGATTTATATTATAAAAACTCAAAAATAGTCTTTGAGTTGCACTAAGAAAACAAAACCCGAGAAACTTGCTCAAGCGAATAGCCCGTGAGTGTCACACGAAATTTCTGTTTCTCGAATAATAATCGCTCGAGCAATCTAGAACTTACTTGTGCAAGCTTGCTTGTCTTCAATTTCTTCAACAACAAAAAAACATTGTAAAAGACTATTACACTACTTATATACATTGAAATACAACCCTTAATATGTCACAAGGCATTTAGATCATCCACAACAGATGTGCCATATGTGCCAAATGCTAAATATTTGGCACATTTGACACACCAAACACAAAAAACCCTCTTTATCAGATGTTTCAAATGGCATAATTTATACCACATATGAACAGTACCGTTCCAAATATGGAACGGTACGGATTGGTGTGGCAAAAAAATATATAGTTTTTTATTCATTTTCTCTTTCATACTTTATAACTTTCTCTCTTCTCTCTCTTTCTTTTTCTTTTTCTTCTTTCTTTCTCCACCACTCCTTCATCGTTGTCACTCTCTTTTCCTCTTTTCTTCTTCTTTCTCCAGAAGCTTCACTTCTATTTTTTTTCTTTTTCGTTTTTTCTCTTTTTTTTTTTTTTTTTCCTTTTTTCTTTTTTCTATCACTTTCTCTGCGCCTCTTTGTCTCTTTAGGCTTTAAATTTTATTAAACATACCTGATTTGGCCTCATTACTACTGCGCCTCTTTTTTGTTTTTGTTTTTAAGGTGGTGTTGGTGGATGTGGGTTTGTGCTGGTGGTGGCTGTTGGTGTTGTTGCGACAGTGGTGGTTGTGGGTTTGTTTGATTTGGGATGAGTTTTGAGGTTTGTGAATGTGGTGGGTTGTAGTGGATTTTTTTTTTTTTTTTTCGGTTGTGTTTTTTTTTTTTTTTTTTAGTTGGCGTTAGTGGATGTGGGTTTGTGCCAGTGGTGGCTGTCGGTGTTGTTGAGGCAGTGGTTGTTGGTGGCCGTTGTTACGGCAGTGGTGGTTGTTCGTTGTTGCTGCTGTTGTTGGTGTGTTTGATAATGATGATGGTGGAGGAGTTAATATATTATTTTAATGTGTAGTAAATATTATTTAAATGTATAGAATTGAATGATAAAACATCTGATAAATGAGATGTTGTAAAATGACGTGATAAAATAATAAAGTAGGCTTTTGGTGTAGCAAAATGACATTTTTTATAGAACATCTGCTGTGGATGCTCCAAATTAAAACCTAACGGCACCTGCATAAGGATGCTCCGACATCAATTTCTCTGTTCTTCAATAATTAAAAAAAAAAAATTTGCATCTTTTATTTTCACAAAATTGTACATGAAGAACTGTCTTTGGAGGCACAGTTTGCTTTTATTAACTTATTTCAATTACTACTGGATATTCAAGTGGAGTTGTAAAGGAAAACGTGGGGAGGGGAAATTCTAAGATTGCTCTCCTCGTCTTTTATGGCAAAACAAGCTTATGATCCTCACTTAGACTTTCCGGTAGAATATAGAAATCCCAGTGTTGGTATCTGGATTGATTCAGGATCCGTTGCTCTCCACTATTTCTCTCAAAACCAAAAAAGAAAATTCTCATATCCTTGAATCTGGATTTTTTTTTCCTTTATATATAAATTCATGGTCAGGTTACATTTCACAAAGGCTACGTAACAGGGAAAATTTATCCTCTCCATGAGCAGAGTCAGAGCTAACCATTTATCAATTCATATGGCCTCTTAATCTAATCCAACAGTGGCAGCGCCACCTTATGGCCAGGTGGTCCCAGGACTACCTGACCTGAAAAAAATTATATATAATAATTTAAACTTTTATATTTATTTACCTTTAAAAAAAAAATTTAGGACCACCCTGCATTTTTTATGCCAATAAAATTAAATTTTAGTTCATAATTTGAACAACTTAACAAAATATTGGTGTCTTTCAACGGATGATGGCAGCACAGGTCTAATAGGTTCGTAGCTGACAAGGGTGTAATGCATATGGGCTACTCTTTGTTTTGGTCCTTTCCTTGGGGATATGTTTTAATGGTTTACCATTCCCCCTAGCTGAGCTTAATGCCTCAATCTTTTACTTGTATTCTATTTCGTTTCAATAAAGTTCTCTATCGTTTTGAGTTTTTTTTTTTTTTTTTTTTTTTTAATATATATATATATATATATATATTGGGGTTTTTCAAGCAAAAAGGAAAAACACAAAAAAAAAAAAAAAAAAAAAATTGAACTAAAACCTAAAAAAATAATAATAATAATAATAATAATAAAACTACTACAGGCTGGGCAGTGGCTTAATTCCTTCGACTCAGCACACTGCTCAATACAACACAATTTTCACTAGACTTATATTACTTACTTCTCATTTTTAATTATTTTTTCTTGTTTATTCTTAACAACACACGTCTTCTGTCTCCTTGATTTTTACACTTCATAATTTTAAATTTTATCACATCTTCATCTACACTTTGTCTACGTTTTGCCTTCCTCCTTGTTCGTAACTTTTGTGTCTTCTACCAATACCAATGCAGCAATGCCTCTTCTCAAGTTTTGAGTCTTAAATTTCTCAATACAATTTTTTTTAGCTGTATAGATACCTTTGTTAATTTCATTTCTTTTCATTTTTTTTTCCTTTTGAGTTTTTTTTGTTCACATAATGCAAATTTATTTTGGTTTTAAGAACTTTTTTTTTTCTTTTTTTAAGAACAAACTTCATGCCGGCTAGGGGTGTCAAATGGGTGGGTTTGGGGTGGGCATTACTGGGTTAGGTATATAAAACCCATTTACTTAATTGCTTCTAACCCAAATCCAACCCAACCCAATTATTATGGATAAACCCCGACTTACCCAATTATTACCCAATTATCAAAATTACCAAAATGCCATTAAAGTGAAAATGACCATTTTGAAGCTTTGAAGCTGGAGGATAATCTCATCCTAGAAATGAAAGCTAGAATTTCATAGTCGAATTTCCTCTCTTTTTTCTCAGCAGCCAAACAAAGATTATGCTAATTAATGAGCACAATTAAACCAAAGACTATGAAATTTGAAATTTTTAATTTTCTCTATCTCTGATAATGAACTCAAAATTCAAATTTTTGAATTCTTCTTTCTCCAAAAATTTTCTCAGCAACCAAACAAAAAAGAAAAACTCAATCGACTCTGAGATCAAATCAGATAAGCATAATGTAAAGCTAAAAGAACAAGCGACTAATTACTCTTCCATAAGCATTGATATCGAGTCCATTCGCAAGCAAATCAGCCACATCTTTCTTCAAAAACTTCTCAGTCGCCTTTCTCTTCCTCCGTATCACGTCGATCCGAGTCTTCGTCACCAGTGAGTGATTCGACTCAGTGAGTAAGATCCGCCATTAACAATTCAACTCAGTGAACGATCTTGTACTCGCTTCGGCCGAGAAGTCCGTCCAACATTGTTGTCGATCTCGTACTCGTTTCGGCGCAGTGAACGATTCGACTCAGTGAGTAAGATCCACCATTAACGAAATGCTCTTCGTAGTGAACAAGTTGAGAAAAGAGAGAGATCGATTCTCGCTCGAACCTGAACCAAAATATCTAGGTTGTGCCTCATTGTTCTTTGTGAGAGCTAGAGAGAAAAAGAGAGAGATCAAGCGAGAGAGAGAGAAGTGTTTGGAGCCTCAGAAAATTAATGAAAATGAAACGTCTGAGTGCTTTTTCTTTTTTCTCTTTTTCTTTTTTAATTTTATTTATGGGAAAGGCTGGGTTGAATTTGGCATATTATTTTTGAGTTAAATGGGCCCTAATGGGTTTTTAGTTAAAACTCAATAATCATTAGGTTTAATTGGGTTGATGCCCATTTAACTTAACTAATAATTGGGTGAGTTTGGGTTCAATTAGAGTGGGTGGGTTTGGGTGGGCAAATGGGTCTGAGCTTATTTTGCCACCCCTAATGCCGCCCGAATTTTGAATTTCGGCCGGTATTTACCGAAACACCCGAAATAGACTGGAATGACCCGAAATTTTTTCCGAAGTGGAATAGGGTTGGTTACTTTTCTGGTTTGTTTACCGGTACGGTATTTTCTAGCCGTTACAGCTGGAACGGAATGGAATTAATAACATTGAACCAAACCTAATTACCTAAAGGCTAAAAAGAAATAAAATTGTGTAATTTATGCTTCTTAAAGAATATCTTGAACAAAATTCCTAGAGCCGTCACTGTAATCTAAAACTCTAAAATTCAAACAAACTGGGGCATTTATTGGGATTAATCCACATTCGAGCTAGACAGGTTGAGGCTCAACCTTATCAGTGGACATAAAAATGACAAACCAAAAATTAAGTAAAAAATTTTCAACCAAGGACAAATTAGAAAAAAAAAAATAGAGTTTAAGGTTTGGACAAATAAAGTTGAAATAGTCACACTAGTAACACGATTTGAGGCCTAACATATGTTGCACTGTTGAGAGGTGCTGCTCAATTTTATTTTTATCTATAAATTCTCTAAATGATGGGATTGCAGATGCTCTCAAGCTTTTTCAGCTTGCCCTCATACTCTTCTGAATCCACTAGCTGGAGGCCATCTAACCACTCAATCACCTGTTCAATAGCATCTTTAATTTTTTTCTTACTTTTAGGGGCAAGCTTGGCGCCAATCTTCTCATTATTGATAGCATTTCTCATGTTGTAGGTATAGTTCTCCAAAGCATCCTTAGCCTTGACCTTCTTCCTGTGTTCATCATCTTCAGCCTTGTATGTCTCTGCGTCCTGGACCATTATGTTAATCTCTTCACTGGACAGTCTTGCCTTATCATTAGTGATGGTGATATTCCTCGTTACACCAGTGGTCATCTCCTTAGCAGAAACATTCAAGATACCATTAGTGTCAATATTAAAACAAACGTTTATTCTAGCAACACCCCTGGGTGCTGGAGGAATACCAGAAAGATTAAATTGTCCCAATAAGTTGTTATCACAAGTTCTTGCTCTTTCACCCTCGTAAATTGAGATCAATGCAGAAGTTTGGTTGTCAGAGACAGTGTAGTACCCCTCCTTCTCAGTAGGAATGGTGGTATTCCTTGGAATCACAATACTCATCTCCGTTCCTTTAACACTTACACCAAGGGACAGAGGAGTGACATCTAAGAGCACGAGGTTTTGCAGTTTCTCATTTCTTATGCCAGTCAAAATTGCAGCTTGAACAGCTGCTCCATAAGCTACAGCCTCATCCGGATTAAGGCTCTTGCAAAGCTCCTTCCCATCAAAGAAATCTTGCAACAACTGCTGCACCTTGGGAATTCGGGAAGAACCACCCGAAAGAACAATAACATGGACGCAGCTCTTATCCATCTTAGCATCAGTCAAGCACGTCTCCACAATAGCGATGCACTTCCTGAATAAATCCATATTGAGTTCTGAAAATTTGGCACGGGTAATAGTTGAAAAGAAATCAATACCATTATATAAAGAATCGACTTCAATGCTAGTCTCAATTGCAGAAGAAAGAATCCTCTTTGCTTTCTCACAAGCAGTTCGCAACCTTCTAAGAGCTCTAGAATTCCCACTAATGTCCACCTTGTGTTGCCTCTTAAATATTTCAACAAAGTGCTTTACCACTCGGTTATCAAAGTCTTCACCTCCAAGGTGAGTGTCACCAGCAACGGCCTTCACTTGGAAGACACCCTTTTCAATGGTAAGTAGTGAGACATCTGCAGTACCACCACCCAAATCAAAAATCAACACATTTCTCTTGCCATTGCTATCTGCAATCTCGTCTAGACCATAAGCAATGGCTACAGCAGTTGGTTCATTGATTATACGCAGGACATTCAGGCCTGCAATGCCTCCAGCATCCTTTGTAGCCTTACGCTGGGAGTCGTTGAAGTAGGCAGGGACAGTAACAACCGCATTCTTCACAGTTGTGCCCAGGTAGGTTTCGGCAATCTCACGCATCATTCTAAGGACCATAGATGAGGTTTCTTCCGCAGAAAAGTGCTTCTCTTCGCCCTTATAGTTGACAACAATCACAGGCTTGTCATGAAGACCACAAATGACCTTGAAAGGCCAAAGCTTGATATCTTCCTGAACTAAAGGATCGCTGAATCTCCTACCAATCAATCGCTTCGCATCTACATGACAATACCATTTCAAGGAATTAAAAAATGATTTGACAAAAATAGAGCATAAAGAGCAGAAAATAAAATTTTCATTTCTTGTGAATTTTAGGAACGAAAGAGAACATTTTCTAGCTCATATAGGCCTGATAAAATAGAAATAAGAAAAGAAATAATTAACAATTAATTTGCAGCTTTAGCTAGTACTGTTTGACCCAGTCACAATTTAATAAAAAAATAAAAATCATTTTATTTGGAATTATTATTTAATGCCACGAGCTAACAGTGGATGTGATCAAAGTTATATTCACGAGTAACCTCGTTATTAATGGGAATAGAACAATAAGTGCTTAAGAATAACATTAACAACCAAAAAAAAAAACTTCGATCAAGATTACCGAAGACGGAGTTGGTGGGGTTCCTGGCGACCTGGTTCTTGGCTGCCTCACCAACCAAGCGCTCCATAGGCGTGAAAGCAACATAGGAGGGAGTGGTCCTGTTACCCTGATCATTCACTACTATCTCTACTCTTTCATGTTGCCACACTGCCACGCATGAGTACGTTGTTCCCAGATCAATCCCAATCGCCGGACCATCTCCTTGATTCGACATCGTCGTCGGGAACGAGAAGACGAGAGACTTTTGTAAACCGAAACTAAAGAATAAAAGTAGAATATGAGGCATTTTTAGAGCTGAAAGGTTGAAGGTCCTAAATACTTTTAGTAAAGCAAAACGAATCAGATTATCGAAAAAGCAAAACGAATCCGAAGAAAGAAGTATACGTAAGAGACACTCTTGTCCCTTTGGACATGAAAGGATTTCTTCTTCTTCTTCTTCTTTTTTTTTCTTTTGACAAGTTATTGTATACCTAATTAACCTCGAAGTTTACTTCCAGTCACAGGCGTGGGGCTGGAAAGTAATGGGTCCTACACTTATTTAATATTAATTTATATACTTGATACCAACTTGCTGAGTGCACAATTAAGAAGATATAAACTACATGCAATGGATACAAACACCCCTAATTACGTAAACAAGCAAAAGTTACTGAAATAGCAAATATGCAATAAGAACAAATAACAAATATGTTATAGGATTAATGATATTAATTTTTTTGTTAATAAATAACTTTTATTTGCAAAAATTCATAAAATCATGAAAAGCTACTTGAAAATGAAATTTCACCATTTTGACCATAATATATTTCGAGATTTGGACATTAAAAAAATTTACATATATTTTAATTGTGGAAATAGCTAGCAAGAAAGGACTAGAAATCAATATCCTAGATTTTGGAATTATTCTTTTCAATTGTGAATACAATCAAAACTAGATTTTGCAACAAAATGAAAGATTATATTCTAGTGAAATCTATTAAAGAAATGCAATGTCCATAATATTTTCACAATAAATCTTAAGTTGCAGGTTATTACTGGTTGTTATTATTGGAAAAAAAAAAAAAAAGTAATCTCAATGATAAGTTCAAATTTGAACCAATAAAAACTAATCAGCTATAATTTGTTATGAAAATGTTGTAGATGTAGCACTTCTCAATATTTTATTTTGTACAAAAAATAAAGAAAAGGAAATTGCTGCAAAATCTGTACAAAAACAATCATAAATAATTTTCAGTAAAAAAAAAAAAGAACTTTGAGATCCATTTGTAAACACAAATTTTTCTCAATTGCAGAAAATCAAACAATTGAAAAGAAATATGGTTTGCAAATATATATTTGTATTGATGTATAATGAGTACAATCTCTATTTCGATTCTTTTACAAAAGAATACCCTCTGATTCTATCTTCATTGAATTTGACTCGAACAAGAATCTTCTTGACTTTAATTGGAAGATGGATTGATCGGTCTTCACAATAAATCTCTTGCTTCGAGCTTATTAGAGATTTATTGTCCTTCAAGTTCTTCAAGCCCTTCAAATGTTCTTCAAGTTCTTCAAAGTTTCTTGAGACGGAATTTCTCCAGAGCTTGGGCCTCTTGAAAACTTGTGTTTAAAATGAGAGGAGATGTCCTCTATTTATAATGATTTTAGAGGATAAGCTCTACTTCGAATTAATATACTTGAAAGTATGTAATAGACTTTTGATTGGCCCAAATTCTTCTTAAAGATAATTATCTCTATTTATTTATTTTGATAAATACCATATTTTGATAAAGATAATAATCAATAAAGATCAATAATTATCTCTATTTAATTTATTTTAATAAAGATAATTGTCAATTAATTTTGAATAGAAAATTTATCTTTATTTTATTTATTTATAAAGATAATTATCCATAAATTTTGAATATGAAATTTATCTTTATCTTATGGGCCAAATAACACGTGGCAAATTTTAATATGCCAATGTGATATCAATTTGGATGACACATGTCATCATTTAATTTAATTAATTTAATGACATTAAAATTTGTCACTAAATTTTGATGTAGCATTTTATAATTGGCTTAAAATTTTGCCTCCTACAAATGCCCCCTCAAGACTCAGTCGTGTCCACAATTTTGAGTGTGAAAATTGGTAAGTCTCGACAACTTCATGCTTTGATGCAATTAATTTCAGCACCTTTCATTTATTTGGAAATTTGCAAGCAGACAAACTTACTGGAGAACCACTCCTCCAAGGGCTTTAATATGTGCAAGAGTCTACCGCCATGAGAAGAGCTTTGCTCCTAATCAAAGTGTCCTGCAAAGATAACTTTAAGAAGGAAATTTGTTTCCTAGTTAAAGTAGTAATCGTATAAGGACTGAAATTCTATCCTTTGCAATGATGATCCTTCATGCCTTCCATCAGATACTAGAATTGTCTTTCATTTTGACTTCTTTTCCTAGCCAAATTAGTCTTTGACTAGATAAACACTTCCAATAACCTTTCTATACCAATATGACTCCACGTGAACTTCTTTTCCTAGCCCAATATGACTCCACGTGAACATTAATTCCCAATAGCTCCCCATGAACATGGAACGTTGGATCATATTCTACCTGAGGTGGACTTCTTTTCATAGTCAAATTAGGACTAGAGGACTTCTAATAGAAATTAAGCAGACAACCTCAAACGTTTGAGACTAAGTCCAAACTGAATAAGGACTTGGACTCTTGTATTTCAAACAATCCCACTTAATCTTGAACTTCAGTAGATAGCAATAAGCAGAAAACTTCTTTCTTATCACAACTCAATACTTCTTCTTCCATTTAAATTCTTCCTTCATACACCTATGTAAAGACATCCCTTTCCTTCTTCTTTTTTCTTCGTTGATGATCAGGTACATGCCTTCTTTTTCATTCATTCATTCTATTTTTTTTTTTTTTTAGCCGCTTCCCTTTTAGATTTCTAGGTTCTCATCATAATATAGTCTTTTCTTTGCTATAGCTTGCCATTAAATCTTTCATTCTTTTATTTGAATGATCTTCAATCATGACTGACTTCTTTTATTCTTTAATTAGAAGCACAAAGAACAGGTGGCATCTCATTCTTGAGTTGGAGCAAGATTTCATAAATACTTTGAGATTTGCTTCTGAAAATTTGCAATAAGTTTCACAAGTTAGGCTTCAAAAGATTTCAACTTCACAATTCCATCGAACTTCTGGAGATTTCAATTACGCAAATCTGTTGGGCTTCACAAGAAGGCTATTGTGCAACTCCGTGGAGGTAAATTCTTGTTTGCTTCCTCCCTTGTGTATTTTTTTTTTTTTTTTTTCACGTCCCTTTTTTTTTTTTTTTTTTTGTGTATTGTTCCACTTCCATTTAGAATAAGTAATATGATGACTTAGTGGCACTACGAAGGACTTGCAATAGTTTATTTTGTTCCTCAAGCCAAGTAGCTACCAAGACAACGACCTCGACGACAATCTTGAAGACGAAGACAATCTTGACAACGAAGTCTATCTGTGATACGAAGACTTCCTTGAAGACGAAGACACTCTTAACAACGAAGTCTATCTGTGATACGAAGACAATCTTGAAAACGAAGACAGTCTTAACAACGAAGTCTATCTTAAGGATGGAGACAATCTTGAAGACAATCTTGAAGACGGAGTTTGTCCAAGCAAGGATGTGCGTTGGTATCTTTGCAATGGAGCAACTGTTGATGCAACAATCTAAGGATGTGCTTTGGCATCTTTGCAATGGATATGCATTGGCTTCTTGCTATGATACTTTTTAAAGGTATAAAATATTTAATGATGTGACATTTTTTATTGAAAAAATTACAAAAAAATATTTTTTTAGTGTGCATTTGGATTGAAATGAAAAATTAAAATTATTTTACAATTTAGCTTATTTTTATTACTATTCATGTGCCCCACAACACTTTTTGGCACTATTCATAGACTCCACTGTACTATTTCAACTAACTTTTAAGTTTCAGCAAAATAAGCGGTATTCAAACACACCCTTAATGATGATATCTCGCGGCTTCTCCTCTCCTCTCCAGAAAGCCTTTCTGAGTTTCAGGTATTGCTCTATTCTCTCTGTGGATATAGACAAGCCAGAGTGCTTTAGAAAGCTTCTAATCACCATTCATATCACTTTCCATATATTTATGAAGAGAAGATCTATATCATTTGCCTCTAGCCATTGGTTGGATTTGCACGGTTTAAACAGATGTCCTCCTAATATTAGACCATGGCCCCTACTTGAACCTTTTCTTTTTATGACCTTCGAAGATCCAGTTTCAAGTGACTTTCTATTCAAAAATTTATTTGCTTTCATATATTGATAAAAGAGCAAAGATTTGCTGCAAATTAAGTTGCAACAATTCCTGCAAAAATGCACACGTGTCAATGCCTATGATAGAATCACGTTTGGGTTTATATTTAAAGGAAAACTTCCATGTCAATATTGAATTTTTCACCAAATGACCACTTGACACATGTATTTTGCAGAAGTTGCTGCAACTTAGCTTGCAGCAAATCTTTATCCTTGATAAAATCTATCACAAACACTATTTCAAGTTGATTTCTTTTATTAAAGTTAGATAGGTGGTGAGTTTAGCCTATATATTCCTTTTGAATAAACAAATAAGTGTTATTGGGGGATCTATATATTAGAGTGTTTTTGAGGTGTAAAATAGAAAATAGGAAATTATACTTTACCATCCTAAACTATACACTATATTACACTTTGCACCCTAAGCTATTCGAATACACATTTTGCACCTTAAACTATCACACTTATTGCACTTTGCACCCCGCCATTATTTTTGATGTTATGCTAGACAGAATCCTATTACACATGACACACACAATCATTTTGCTTAGGTGGAACAAAATTAAAAAACAGAAATACCCTTCTTCAAAATCAATTAAAACAAAAGCCCATTTTTTTTCAGCTCTCTTTGTTTTGCATGCATGCCCACTACCCAGCCAGCCTCTCCCCAAATTCAGATTCTTGCAAAGATTTTAAACTAAATTTCTGCAAGTGAAAAAAAAATGGTATTAAACCAGATTTACTCTTGCACATGGCGTTCAATAATGATTACAATATTGCATGCTCAAATAAAGAACACATCAAGGGATAAGTTCGAAACACAGCAAAAGCCAAATGTAATGATAGTCATGTTTATGTAGGCCATCATGCCATTTATAAGATACTAGGCTGCAATGACTCAATCTGATCCTATTGAACGGCCTCTATACAACTTGTCCAAAATCTTCAAAAGCATTTGGGGATTTAGGGTTTATAAGAATCTGAATTTAGGGAGAGGTTGGGTAGTAGGCGTGCATGCAAGACAAAGAGAGCTGGAAAAAATGGGCTTTTGTTTTAATTGATTTTGAAGAAGGGTGTTTTTGTTTTTTAATTTTGTTCCATCTAAGCAAGATGCATGTGTGTGTCATATGCAGTAGGATTCCGTCTAACATGACAACAAAAGTAATGGTGGGATGCAAAGTGTGATAGTTTAGGGAGTAAAGTGTACATTCGAATAATTTATGGTACAAAGTATAATCTAGTGTATAGTTTAGGGTGGTAAAGTGTAATTTTCCATTAAAAAAATGTCACATCACTAAAATAAAATAAAAAAAAGAACAGATCATTATTTCGATAGCCACTTAAGTAAGAACACTAACGGTAGTTAATGGAATGACTAATACCACTTGTGGGGGGTCCAAGGAGATCACCACTATTGGGCCACGCCAGATCGTATGGGCCCAGTGGGTAGATGGTATCGTGGGAGATCTAAGGACAGCACCACTATTAGGCCACGCCCGAGGAACGTATGGGCCTAATGGATGAATGGGAGAATGTCGACCTAACTGAGAGAAGAGAGTCAGGCAAGAGCCCTTCGCACTCCAAGGAAGGAGAAATGAGCCACGTCCCTGTTTGGGGGTTTGGACCAGGGCGGGCAGCCAGGGTAGGTATTGGACTAAAAAGAAAGGGAGGCGTGTTGAGGAAGCACTCATCACCTCCGTATTAAATGTACTGCACCAACTAAGATAGTTGCATTTATGGAGGAAATGACGTCTATAGTGCCTGACCAGCCTGTAGCTTGCTCTGCACTTCCCCTAAAGGAGAGATGGGACAAGTATCTGGGAGAATCCACCACCTTCCAGATGGAGGTTTAGGATTAAAGGCAAGCAGCTATAAAAGGAAGGGAAAACCCATTGAAGAAAGATGGGGATTTTAGAATCAAGAACAAATTGCTTAAACTTGTAACTTATGAGTGTGTAACAAGCTCCCTCGATCAACCAATAAGCCATTAAATACAATCTTTTGACTATTCTTTCTATCTCAATTCTTGTTTTCTTTCATTGGGTCTATTTTTCTGACTTCAGCCCCTTTGACTACGGAACTTGTAAGTTGGTCCGCCTTTCCCATCTCTAAAACTTAGTTGCAGTGGGCTTAATACCTAGGCCCAATCCTCAACCCTTGGTCCCCGGTGCCATTGTTTTTACCCCACACACCACTAATTTTTAAAATTTAAGGAAGTAATAGGACTTACTTGAAATTTGAGGGACCAATTGCGCTCACAAGAGTAAATTTTAGAGACCAATAGTGTAATGTTGCCTTGTAAGTACTAAGAAATAGTTATTTGTGCCTCTCTTTTTTTCCTATTTTGTTAATGACTGTAAGGTTGAATTTATTCAATCATGTGTTGGCTTTATTCTGTGCTAAATTTACTTGTATTTCAGTAATTAGATACCATGTACTTTTGGTGAGAATAATGTAAGAGTTGTGTGTGAGAAGAGTGTGAAGAATTCAAGTGTGTGAGCAATCAAGAGGTTTCTCGAGACTGGATCTCGCGAGTGACTCATGACTGGCAACTCGCCAAAATGCCATACGTGTGAAGCATGTAGGAAGCTGAAGGGTCACGATAGCTGGAGCACTACAAAACAAAAATTGACAATCTAGTCTGGCAATTAACTAGTGATTCATCCCACTCGCGAAACTGAGTCTCCAGAATGCCCCTATTTTGCAGAAAAATGACTTTTCACATTCCTCACGTACCCTACTATAAATACCCTTATACCCACGAAATGTAGAGAGCTTCCAGAGAGAATTTTAAGAGAGAAACCCTAGAAAAAACCAAAATTGACTCATCCACAATCTTAGACATTTGATTCTCCAAATTCCTCTACTCTCACCCTCTCCATTGACATATCCTTTAAATGCTCATTTGCCAAATCTTTATCTCACCAGACCCATATTAGTGATGAGGTATTTTGGTACTTGGGAAGCAATTTAGAGATGACCAATTCATTTGGTTGATGCAATGGGCTTATCGCGGGATCTGAGAAGTTAAAGAAGACATGGTTAGGCTTAACCCTGTTGGAGCAAGAAGCTTAAAGGACTTAGATGCATTGGGTAGATTAGGCTTGGAGGGTCTACTGTTACTTGTATATCCCAACTTTATTTTTTAGTGGATCATTTTACCTCTTGGAGGGCAGCGGAGAGATTTTTTGCCGAATTCTTCGGTTTCCTTTACGATAACACATGCCGGTGTTATCTTTGTGTTTGCATCTCTCTAACACTTACTCTTGCCTTTTAATTGCTGCTATGTTGTGATTAATTATGGTGTGGAGTTGTTTATCTGTTTGGGTTTTTGCTTGTACTTATTATTCCGCACAATTATTGTTTAAGTATAAGCTTGTGTTGGTTATATTTAAAATTGGGAGTCTAAACATTCATTAGTGTTTTGTACACCAAGTGAAGTTTCAATGACAAATAAATATTAGTTTAAATTTTTATGTATTAATTTTTTTTTTTTTTTGAATCTTTGCATATTTTTTATTCTTAAATAATCAGCACCTAAGACAAATTCCTAGTTCTATCCTTGGGCATAGGTCTCAGTATGGCTTTTCGAAACCAAAAAAATAAAAACATTCTTAGCATTGCCACCATTTTTTAAAAGGTCATGTAACATGTGATTTATACATGAGAAAATTTATCATGTATCCACCTTCTCACACTAGGCTAGGTTCCACAAGTGTGAGTTCCATCTCTATGTGAGAGGGTGGATATATGTAATACCACCTCTTTATATAGGGGTAAAAAATCAAAAGTAATCTTCGAGCTGCACTAGGAAAAAAAAACTTGAGAATCTCGCTCGAGTGAATGCTCGCAAGTGTCACAAAATTTTTGTTTCTCAAATAATGATCACTCGAGCAGTCTAGAACTTACTTGAGAGAGCTTGCTTGTCTTCAATTTCTTCAAAGAACATTGTAAAAGATTTTTTACACTATTTAACCCTAACTTACACACATTGAAATACAACCCTCAGTTTGTCACAAGGAATTTACCAAATTAAAACCTAACAGTACCTGCCTAAGGATGTTCCTACACCGATTCCTCTATTCTTCAGGGGAAAAAAATTGCATATTTATTTTCACAAAATGGCACATGACGAATTGTCATTGGAGGCACAGATTGCAATTATCAACATATATCAATTACTACAATATATTCAAGTGGAGTTGTATAGGAAAAAAGTGGGGAGGGGAAAATTTTATTGTTGCCTTGCTCTTCTCTTGTATGGCGAGACAAGCTTATGATCCTCACCTCGAATTTCCAGTAGAATATAGAAATCCCAGTAGTGGTGTCTCGATTGATTATGGATCGTTTTCTCTCCACTACTTCTCTCACAACCAAAAAAGAAAAATTTTCATATCTTGAATCAGATTTTTTTTTTTTCTAAACATAAATTCAGGGCCATATTACATTTCACAAAGGCTACGTAACAGGGGCAATTATCCTCTACATGAACAGAGTCAGAGTTAATCCTCTATCAATTCATATGGGTTCTTAATCTAATCAAAGTCTCTAAAATCCAAACAAACTGTGGCTTTTACGAGGATAAATCCACATCCAAGCTAGACAGGTTGAGGCTCAACCTTATCAGTGGACATAAAAATGACAAGCCATAAATTAAGTAATAAATTTCCATCCAAGGACAAATTACTAATAACTAGCAAGAAAATAATTGAGTTAAAGGTATGGAAAAATAAAGTCGAAATAGTCACACTTGTAACAGGGTCTGCACCCTTACATATGTTGCACCATTGAGAGGTGCTGCTCAATATATTTTGTTTTTATCCATAAATTCTCTCAATAATGGGATTGCAGATGCTCTCGAGCATTTCCAGCTTTTCCGCATACTCTTCTGAATCCACGAGCTGGAGGCCATCTAACCACTGAATCACCTGTTTAATAGCATCTTTAATTTTTTTCTTACCATTACGGGAAAGCTTAGCACCAATCTTCTCATCATTGATAGTATTCCTCATGTTGTAGGTATAGTTCTCCAAAGCATCCTTAGCCTTGACCTTCTTCCTGTGTTCATCATCTTCGGCCTTGTATATCTCTGCATCCTGGACCATCCTGTCAATCTCTTCACTGGACAGTCTTGACTCATTATTAGTGATGGTGATATTCCTCATTACACCAGTGGTCATCTCCTTAGCAGAAACATTCAAGATACCATTAGTGTCAATATTAAAACAAACGTTTATTTTAACAACACCCTTGGGTGCTGGAGGAATATTAGGAAGCTTAAATCGTCCCAACAAGTTGTTATCACAAGTTCTTGCTCTTTCACCCTCGTAAACAGAGATCAATACAGAAGTTTGGTTGTCAGCGCCAGTGGTGTAGTACCTCTTCTTCTCAGTAGGAATGGCGGTATTCCTTGGAATCATAATATTCATATCCATTCCATTAGCTTTTACACCAAGGGAAAGAGGGGTGACATCTAAGAGCACGATGTCTTGCAGTGTCTCATTTCTCTTATTGGTCAAGATCGCAGCTTGAACAGCTGCTCCATAAGCTACAGCCTCATCAGGATGAAGGCTCTTGCAAAGCTCCTTTCCATCGAAGAAGTCTTGCAACAACTGCTGCACCTTGGGAATTCGGGAAGAACCACCCGAAAGAACAACAGTATGGACGCAGCTCTTATCCATATTAGCATCAGTCAAGCACTTCTCCACAATAGCGATGCACTTCCTGAATAAATCCATATTGAGTTCTGCAAATTTGGCACGGGTAATAGTTGAAAAGAAATCAATACCATTACACAAAGAATCGACTTCAATGGTAGTATCAATTGCAGAAGAAAGAATCCTCTTTCCCTTCTCACATGCAGTTCTCAACCTCCTAAGAGCTCGCGAATTCCCACTAATGTCCACCTTGTGTTGCCTCTTAAATATTTCAACAAAGTGCTTTACCATTCGGTTATCAAAGTCCTCACCTCCAAGGTGAGTGTCTCCAGCAACGGCCTTCACTTGGAAGACACCCTTTTCAATGGTAAGTAGTGAGACATCTGCAGTACCACCACCCAAATCAAAAATCAACACATTTCTCTTGCCATTGCTATCTGCAATCTTGTCTAGACCATAAGCAATGGCTGCGGCAGTTGGTTCATTGATTATACGCAGGACATTCAGGCCTGCAATGCCTCCAGCATCCTTTGTAGCCTTACGCTGGGAGTCATTGAAGTAGGCGGGGACGGTAACAACCGCATTCTTCACAGTTGTGCCCAGGTAGGTTTCGGCAATCTCACGCATCACTCTAAGGACCATAGATGAGATTTCATCCGCAGAAAAGTGCTTCTCTTCGCTCTTATAGTTGACAACGATCATAGGCTTGTCATCAAGACCACAAATGACCTTGAAAGGCCAAAGCTTGATATCTTCCTGAACTAAAGGATCGCTGAATCTCCTACCAATCAATCGCTTCGCATCTACATGACAATACCATTTTAAGGAATTAAAAAATGATTTGACAAAAATAAAGCATAAAGAGCAGAAAATAAAATTTTCATTTCTTGTGAATTTTAGGAACGAAAGAGAACATTTTCTAGCTCATAAAGGCCTGATAAAATAGAAATAAGAAAAGAAAGAATTAACAATTATTTTGCAGCTTTAGCTAGTACTGTTTGACCCAGTCACAATTTAATAAAAAAATAAAAATCATTTTATTTGGAATTATTATTTAATGCCGCGAGCTAACGATGGACGTGATCAAAGTTAAATTCACGTGTAACCTTATTATTAATGGGAATAGAACAATAAGTGCTTAAAGAATAACATTAACAACCAAAAAAAAAAAAACCTTCGATCAAGATTACCGAAGACGGAGTTGGTGGGGTTCCTGGCGACCTGGTTCTTGGCAGCCTCACCGACCAAGCGCTCCATAGGAGTGAAAGCAACATAGGAGGGAGTGGTCCTGTTACCCTGATCATTCACTACTATCTCTACTCTTTCATGTTGCCACACTGCCACGCATGAGTACGTTGTTCCCAGATCAATCCCAATCGCCGGACCATCTCCTTGATTCGACATTGTCGTCGGGAACGAGAAGCCGAAAGACTTTTGTAAACCGAAACTAAAGAATAAAAGTAGAATACGAGGCACTTTTAGAGCTGAAAGGTTGAAGGTCCTAAATACTTTTAGTAAAGCAAAACGAATCAGATTATCATAAAAGCAAAACGAATCAGAAGAAAGAAGTATATGTAAGAGACAATCTTGTCCCTTTGGACAAGAAATGTTTTTTATTTATTTTTTTTTTATTTTTTTTTTTTTTTTGACATGCTATTACATACCTAATTAACCTCAAAGTTTACTTCCAGTCACGGGTGGGGGGTGGGAAAGTAATTATAGATAAACAATATGAATCACAATGCTATAATATTTGTGGGTTGAAAAGTATGAAATTTTATCATATTTAAGTTAAACTCTTTAGTTTTGAGTTAAAAATACAAACAAAATAGACATTAAAAATTATAAATATGAGCCCTAAAAATGTAATAAAAATTATAAATATTCAAAAGTTTTATTGGATCATATTTGGTCCATTATGTTATCTTCAATCCATTTTGGTTCTATTTTGTGCACTTCACGTTGGTCCATTGTGTTATCTTCAATCCACTTTGGTCCTATTCAGTAAACTTATGTCCTATTGGTCCTATTTATTCATATTCGGTCCATAATGTCTACTTTGGACCTAATCTTTGTCCATTCGTTCTTATTCAGTCCACTTTGGTCCCTTTCAATCTTCTTTAGTCTGCTTTGGTCCACTCAGTTCTACTTGGTCTACTTCAGTCCTATTTGATCCACCTTTTTCCCACTCTGTCCTATTAAGTCCATTCGGTCCACTTCATTCCATTTGGTCGAATTCGGTCCATTTGTGTACACCTTGGTCCATTTTTGTGCACTTACATATTAGGAAAAGACATGTTTGGGTTGAGACTTGAAAGCACCTATTCTAATTCTAAATTTAGGGCACGTTTGGTACACTGTAATGATTATTATATGGGAATAGGAATAAGTATTACAAAGAATACATTAAGTTGGAATGTAATAAGTATTATTATTCATTAATTTGGTGATCATTTAAGAATAGAATCTTGAATATGCATCTACAATTTAATAGAGTATAAAAAGAATGTGTAATTAAATCATTTTTAAGTCAAATTTCCTAAATTACACTTATTTTAGGGTGTTCAAAATAGAGTTAATAATTAACAATAAAGAAAATTTATTTTCTTTCCTTTTAAAGATGTAGCAACTAATGGCTTTTTAGGAAACTTTTTTAAAAAGTTATTACATAAGGTGTAGGAATAGATATTTAGTACTTTTGATAAAGAATAATTATTCCTCATTTTGAAGAATAGCTACTCATAAAGAATAACTATTCATTGTAATAAAAACATAACCAAATAACCGAATAGTTATGCCATAGGAATATCTATTACATTACAATATTTATTACAGTCTACCAAATGTGCCCTTATTAAAAAATATATAAATCTCAAACTCGTAATATCTAAAATCTTAAACATAAAATTTATTGTTTCTACATTTTTGTTGAGCCACATTAACGTAGTTTCAAATCACTTCGATCCAGCTAAATTTAAGTGAAAATCGTTCTAAGCATGAAGGCTATGAATATACAAATCTAATCTTTAGGACAGTTACTCATTTGTTTTAAAGTCATTACTTTTAAATGAATTGCATGAATTTGATTATGCTTTCAAGCAAAATAAATAAATAAATAAATATGTATAATTTTTATTTAAATACATTATTTAGATTCTTCATTATCTTAAAAGAGATTATTATGATAATCAAAATTCATAACAAACTGGTATTGAATATGTACAATTTATTCTCTAAATTTTATTGTACATAATTTGTTCTTCCTAAAAATTAAACAATTTCAAAAACAAATTTCCATCACTCTATTTTTACAAACATATAATTTTTGAATTTTTTAAGTTTTTTATTGATATTATTATTTTTTGAAATGGTCCATATTCTTTTAGCTATTGTTATTATGCATTATCTTTTCCTAGTTTCTTTTGGTACAATTAAAATTTTTAAGTTTCAAAGTTATTATTCAAATTCTCATTCTTATAAAGAGATAATTATGATAACCAAAATTTATCATATAATTACAATTGATATTACTCAAATAATTTTTTGATAAACATATTACTTAAATAATTGATAGTAATCTCAACCCAAACTTGTATTTTCCCATTCTTAAGTAGGTACACCGAAATAGACTGAAATGATCTGGAATAGACCAAATGAATCGAATAAGCAAAAGTGGATTGAATGGACCTAGTTAACTGAATTGGACCGAATGGACCAAATTGGACAAGATGGACCAAATTGACCGAAATAGACCAAAGTGAATCAAATGGATTGAACCAAAACGAATAGACCGAATTGTACTTAATTGACCGAAGTAGACCAAATGGACTTAATTGAACTAAAGTGGACTGAAGTAGAACGAAGTGGACTAAAGTAGACCAAACCAGACCGAATAGATGAAGTGGACCGAAATGGACCGAATGTCGATTTGTAATTAACATAGCCAAGATTTTGTTTTGATATAAACTCAAATTCTTACTTCCAAAATAATCAAGTATTAGCTCAAACAAAAATCAAACCGAAACTATGAGATACTACTTGTAATGAGGAACTAAAAAATATGCAAAATGGAGTTTTAAAAATCACAATAATTCATCAATATAAAGTATAGTCGCAAGAAAGAATTATAAAAATAAATAAATAAAAAAACGCGAGAGAGAGAGAGAGAGAGAGAGAGAGAGAGAGAGAGAGAGAGAGAGAGAGAGAATAACCGCTTTTTCAAGACAAAATGATAAGTTTGAGAGATGCTATGTCCATAACATTTTCACAACATTTTCCCAACAAATCCTAAATATTACGTTGTTATTAGTTGTTATGGGTAGACAAAAAAGTAATTTCAGTTTTGAATTCAAATTAGAACCAATAACAACTTACCACCTATAAGTTTTTGTGAAAATTTTGTGGACATAGCATTTCTCTAAGAATTTATATAAAATAATATGAGAAAAAAAAAAGTAAAAATAAAAAAATAGTAATAAAAACACAACTTAATCACGTCAACCTAAAGTAGAGTTCCATATAATAAAAAAATTCATCAACCTAAAGTATAGATGCAAAAAAAATATTTAAAACAAATCCACAAAAAATGAAAAAAAAAAATTAAGAGAGAAATAACATTTTGTGTGTGGGAAAACTATCTATTTATAATCTATATCTATATAAATCTAAAAGTTGAAGTGTAGCATTTAATGTTGCTATGCTCAAGTTGAGCCACATCAGCAATCATGTCATTACCATTTTTTTTCTTTAATTTGTCCTATAATTTGAAAATAATTTTCCTAAATTTTAAAATACTAATAAAAAGAATCTCAGCCTATCTCCACTATAAAGCCCAATCTTTATAGCTTTAATTCCACCATAAAGCCCAGACCCAAGCTTGTGTTTCATGGTTTCAATTTTGTGTTTCATAGTTTCAAATTTAAACACAGCAACATTTGTGTTTCACAGCTACAATTTTAGACAGCAACCTTTGTGTTCCACGATTACAATCTCAAACGGCAACCCTTTGTGTTCCAAGGTTACAATCTCAAACGGCATCACTTCAACATCCTACTGCTAGACTTTGGCTTTCTAACTCCTTCATCTCTTCCTCTCCTCACACTATATTAATACTGAGAAGCTAGATCAGTTCAAGTATCTCTAAATCTCAGTTGCTCTTGACCTCTATTCTTGTGACTGCCCTGCATAATAGTTCAATGTAAGGATTAAATTAATAGTATTGTTTTTTTTTTTTATTGCTATTTAAAAAAAAAAATTTGTTACTACCTCTTTTGTGTTGTGGGTCATATATGGGTTTTTATGTATTTGGGTTGGGTATTTGTATTGATATATGATTGTTCATTTCTCTGTTTAAAATTGATTTGGGCTTCTTTTTTTTTTTTTAGTGTTTGAGATCGTAACGTTATTGGTTTATATGGTGTAATCCATGTGAAGCTGTAAATAGGACTTTTAGTAGTTAGCAAATTGAATAATAGAGTTTTAGTAGTTAGCAAATTGAATGATAAAGTTTTAGTAGTATCCATGCCTGCAGAAATTTAATTGAATGCTGTAATCTGTGCCTGTAGAAATTCAATTTGCTAACGATATTGTTTCTATGTTCAAAAAAACTGGTGAAGATTTGGTTTAAAGTCCTTTTGTTGAAGTGGAGTATATTTTCTTATCCCCTAATTACATGACAAATTATGTGAGCCAGACATAAAAATGATATAACCATAAAGAATCAAGATATGAACAAACCTTTAGTTTTCTCATGTGAACTAATAGAACTGTTATTGAGGTTCACATATGATATTTTCAAACACAAGTATATAGATCTGGTTAAAGGTCTATGGCTATTTCTCTGCTTAATATGATAAGTAATGTCTATAGTTCCGTTTATCAAAAAAAAAAAAAAAAACCAAACAAAAAAATGAGAAACAAGGGGATGGCAATATATAGAAACTTTAAGAATCAACAATTTAGTTAGACCTACCACAATTAATTGGCTTGAATTAGACTAATTAGTTTATCAAAGTTTTACAATACAAGCGGATAGCAATATATAGAAACAAAATGACATAAGATAACGGGCAAATGAGAAACAAGGTAGGGGTCCATCAAGAAAGGTTCATTACTTACATTTTCTTTCTTGCGTTAAAACTGTGAAATATTTATTTAAAATAATATCTTATTAATGCAATCTGTAATTCTGTATATTGCACTCTACATTTTGTATGTATCAGTAGTGTATAATTTTTTAAAAAAAATCTGGCTAACAGTAAGTGTAACTGACATGTTGATGGTCTAATTTTGAAATCATTATCAATGAAATAGATATCAACCATTCTTTAAAATAAATATATAAATAAATAATCTTGAAAACCAATTGTTTGGGTGTCAAATAACACATTCATAATAATAAGCATGAGCCAAGAGCCTTTAGTTCAACTAGTTAGCACCTCTTGGTATATTCATGAGGACACGGCTTGTGTCCAGTGGAAATTTCCACTGGACATGTCCGGATTCGAACACGTGTCCAAGAGTAGACACGTGTCCACCATCCAACGTATCCAGTGGAAACTTCCACTGGATGCAAGCCACACCCTATCCATGATATCCAAGATTCAAATCTTCCCTCCTCTTTGTAACAATTGAATTATCAATAATAAACCACCTCATTATCACTACTTTTGAATATTTACCTATGTAAGCATGGATAACGGCTTAGTATTATGTTATTGTGTAATTATTCAATACACCTGAAGCACAACAAATGCATGCTCCCCCTCTCACATGAATAGTAAATCCTAGGATTCGGCTTATGTCCAGTGGCCAGTGGCCACAGGACCCGATACAACCTAGGGAGCATGAAATTATTGTGCTCCAGGATCACTAAATAATAATTATTCGTTATTAATGTTAAGGCCAAACATCTTTCAATTGTTTTCACCTCTATATGTGATAAGTTGTGAGTGAAGTAATAATATTTTTACATTAGTATAGATTGCATACACATCGTAACAATATCCACTGTAGCCATTGTGAAAATTTTGTTCCTAAACTAATGACCCATTTGGTATTAATGTAGGAAGTAGAACTCAGCTGTCAAAATTTAGTAACAGGGCTTTTTGTGCTAAAGAGTTCTAACTAAAAGAGTTTTAGCATTTAGAGCACTATTTTTTTTTTTTTTTTATACAAGATAGAATTTTTACTCTAATCTAATCTAAGTGTATATGTGTGTGAAGCTTCCTCTTAAAGACTTGAACCCTAAATCTTACCTCCTACACTCCACAAGCACTTCTACTTTAAAGTTGTTGAAAGCTGTTTGGTAATCAATTGCTAAAAAAGATTTTAGACATGAGCAAGAAAACGCTAAAACAAAATGTAAAAATATTAGCAGTGGTGACATATAGTTTGAACTTTTTTTGGGTAGAAAGGGGAGATATATAAGAACTTATGTGGCTACTGCCACAACATACAAATACGGTTCTGGGTCAAGCCCAACTTGTCAAAACTCATAGAGTTTACAATAGAGAGGGGAAGGGAATCAAAAGTGACAAAATCATCCTCCATGAGTACTGCTCCTGCTCTAGCTAGGGCATCAGACAGTTTGAACTTTGAACCATTACATCCGTTGCATTAATGGGGTGCTACGACGAACTCTTTAACTATCACCTTTTTTGTTGAATGGGACTGCAAATACTCTTGAGCCATTTCAACTTGTCCTGATATGGTTTTAAATCCATGACCTTGCTGTCATCTAATGACCATTGAATCACCTGTTCAACAGCATTTTTAATCTCTATCCGAACTGCAGGGCTAAGCCTGGCACAAATATTCTCATCATTGACAGCATTCTTCATGTCGTAAGCATAGTCCTCCAAATCTAACTTAGCATTAACCTTCTTCATGTGATAGTCATCTTCAGCCTTGTATATCTCAGCGTCGTGGACCATCCTCTCAATCTCTTCATTGGACAGTCTCCACTTATCATTGGTAATAGTGACCTTCTTTTTCACACCAGTAGTCTTCTCCTCCACAGAAACATTCAAGATACCATCAATGTCAAGATCAAAACAAACTATTGGCTTAGCAACACCCCTGGATGCTGGAGTAACAGGAATTCTAATTTTCCCAACAGGTTGTTATCACAAGATCTTGCTCTCTCTCCCTCATAAACCTTCCAAGACATAGAAGCCTGGTTGTCAGACACGGTGTGGTATTCACCCTCTTTCTTGGTGGGAATGGTGGTATTCCCTGGAATCAAAACAGACATCACCCGTCCATGAGTTTGTACACCAAGGGACAGAGGGGTGACATCAAAGAGTATGATGTCTTGAATTTTCTCATTGCCCATTCCAGTCAAGATTGCAGCTTGAACAGCAGCTCCATAAGCCACAGCCTCATCTGGATTTATGCTCTTGCAGAGCTCCTTCCCATCAAAGAAGTCCTGTAACAACTGCTGCACCTTGGGGATTCTGGAAGAACCACCCGTGAGAACAACATCATGGACGCAACTCTTGTCCATCTTAGCATCAGCCAAACACTTTTCCACAGGCTCAATACACTTCCTGAACAAATCCATGTTGAGTTCCGCAAATTTGGCACGGGTAATAGTTGAAAAGAAATCAACACCATTATATAAACAATCAACTCCAATGGAAGTCTCAATTGCAGAAGAAAGAATCCTCTTTGCTTTCTCACAAGCAGTTTTTAACCTCCTAAGAGCTCTGGAATCTCCACTAATATCCACCTTGTGCTGCATCTTAAATATTTCAACAAAGTGCTTCAACATTCTGTTATCAAAGTCCTCACCTCCAAGGTGAGTATCTCCAGCAACTGCCTTCACTTTGAAGACACCCTTCTCAATGGTAAGCAGTGAGATATCAGCAGTACCACCACCCACATCAAAAATCAACACATTTTTCTTGCCAATGCAGCTAGACTTCTCAAGACCATATGCAATGGCTGCAGCAGTTGGTTCATTGATTATACGAAGGACATTCAAGCCTGCAATTCCTCCAGCATCCCTTGTGGCCTTGCGCTGGGAGTCATTGAAGTAGGCAGGAACTGTAACAACTGCATTCTTCACCGTTGTACCCAGGTAGGCTTCAGCCATCTCACGCATCTTTTTGAGCACCATAGATGAGATTTCCTCAGCGGCAAAATGCTTCTCTTCACCTTTATAGTTGACCACAATCATAGGCTTATCACTAGGACCTTCAATGACCTTAAATGGCCAAAGGTTGATATCGCTTTGAACCAAGGGATCACTAAATCTCCTACCAATCAACCGCTTTGCATCTGCAATACAATACCCTCTTAAGAAAAAGATACTTCAAATAGAAGAAGAAAAAAATTATAAAACAACACTGAAGCAGAAGAACCAGGAGGTTGTGCTTTTCCTGATTTAATAGAATTGAGATTTCCTTCCAAAAAAAAAAGGAGACACAAGAACCAGAAATTAAGTTTGATTCTTTGTTGACAACTATATTTAATTCATGAATTAAAGGAATGAAAGAAGACATTTTGTAGTTCACATCATAAGACTAATAAAAATATAAAATAACAAGGGAGGAAACAAAAGAAATTGGCACATTAATCTACTCTTGATAACATTGTGATTTCACTTTAAAATTTTAAATTTGATTAGAGCTAATTATACACAAGTTTGGAAATTTTTAAACGGAGAACTTGTATTAAAATCTTGACTCACAATTACTGAAAAGACTTAAAAATTGATGCATATAATAGAGAACTTTAATTAAAATCTTGATAATTACAATTACTAAAGCGAAAAGACATCATAATTAATGCATGTAATGGAAAAGGTTATTAGTTCTCTAGGAAAAGTATACACTTTACATTGGATGTTGTACTTGTTGTGTTATATGTACCCGTGCTTCGATGTATCGTTGTAGCATACTCGTACTCATACCTTTCCAAGTTAGTTCTTCACTTCTCCAAATCAGTTTTACTATTGAAGTTGTGAATCCTATTAATAACATTCTTAAAGTGATTTAAGTGGAGGAAATTTTATCTTCTGCTGTGAACTAAGGGAAAAAAAAAACCATCTTTTGGCTAAGATGGTTTTTTTCCTAACCTCGCCAAAAAATAATAATCCATGTAAAATCAAGAGCCAAGAGGACAGGGATAGACAAACACAATATATAATCAGGGGCGTAGCCAGGAATAAATACTTGGGGGGGCCGGGTTGTAACAAATATATACTAAATATAATTCTTAAGTCTATTGGATACAAAATTATCAACTTTCATATATCATCATATACTTGAACATGTTGGGAATTCAACCGAAATTCCAAACCTGTGAGAAACAAAAAAATAGAGAAAACAAAATGCCAAAAGAAAAACAATCACACGCACAATACAGTATTTACGTGGTTCGGCAATATGCCTACGTCCATGGAGTTGCAGAGATTTCACTATCATCAAAAAAAATTACAATGTGCGGCTACAATATGACTCAAAAATTAACCTGAAAAGAATTTTAAAAAATAAAATTTTAATTAGAAATTTTTTCCTTAGTTATATGGATGTTATTCATACTCAAGAAAAAACAAAAATTTCACTATAATTTAAACAATCAAACCCATCAATCATCATCATTCCTATTATTAAAATTTTCTTGTATTTTAATTTTTTTAATACAACTTTAATTAATAATAACCTCTTAAAGGCTTAAACAAAAACAAAAATTAAACACACAAGGATTTTTACACAACATAAACCAAACAATTTAACAACTTTTACATCCACATGATATCTAACTAATCAAAAATATGTAATATATCAAAATAATTTTACCTGTCTTCATAGAATCACAAAGTGCAAAAATGGTTAGGCCATGTGGCAATGCTTATTTGCCTACGACTGTAGATATTCTTCCCTTCAAGACTCATCAATCATCACAAACAAATTGAAACAATCTCCTTATCATTGGTTAGTGACCATCCAAGGCTTGATAGATAGACATTTCTTTCTTGCCTTTCCAAGTTCTTTACTTGAAACAAAGTGCTCACACAATCCAACAAAAACAGCAACAAGTAACTACAACGGAAGCACCCTTTTCTATTTCATTTTGGTAATAAAAAAAAAAATAGCAATAACGAAAACAAAAACACCCTCTTTCTCTCTCTCTCTCTTTCTCTAACATTATTTTTATTTTTATTTTCTGAAAACAGAAAAAAAAAAAAAAACAAAAAAAAACAAAAAAACAAAAAAACATTTTCACGTTCGTAGAAAGGCACAATCTTTCTTCTGTGTTCTAAACCAACTGATCAGTAAAACCCATTTCTCGTTTTCGTTTCTAGTCGTCAAAAAACATGGAGCTTTGGAGATCAATTATCTCCATCCCAATTCCTTCAATCATATATTTCTCTAAAAATTTATGAAAATATAAAAAAACATGTGAATATTTAGGTGTAGATGGTTGAGAAAATCACAAAAAGACACTGAAAATAAATGAAGGTCTAGTGCTTAAATAAGAGAAGAAAACTCACCACTTCACCAGGCAGTCACTAAGTTCCAAATCCTAAAATTTGACAATAAAATATACTGAGTGATTTGTTTTAGAAAGCAAGAAGAAAGAAAAAATTGGTTAGGATTTTTTTTTTTTTTTTTTTTTTTTTTTCGGACTGGAGGACTGATGCTGCTGAGTTTTGGGGGTTGGTAGGCGGTACTGGGAAGTGTATCATAGAAGACAAAAAAGAAAAGAATAGGGGATTTTGTGGGGGACCTTGGGGTGGGTTTTTGAGATGGAGAAGTTATGTGTTTGGATTTTAGTATTTAAATGTTAGTGGGCCAACTTTGTGTTTTATTTGGAGAATGAGAGGCCTAAAACTAATTGTGGGAGTCTGGGAGAATAGAGGCCTAATCTATAATTGGGAGTGGGAGAAATATGGGGGCGGCCAGATGTCCAAAAGTGGGGGGGTCCAAATAAATTTTAAACCTACTCTGTTGGATTTTTTTTTTTTTTTTTTTTTTTTTTTGCAGGGGCCACGGCCTCCCCAGGGGACAACGTGGCTCCGCCCCTGTATATAATATATGACTACCAAGAGTATAAATTGATGTCGGTAAGTCAAAACCAAGTTTTTAACCTTTTTTTTTTTTCTCCTTCTTCTAAAAAAAGGCAAGGTTTTTTTTGAAGATTACCGAAAACGGAGTTGGTGGGGTTCCTGGCGACCTGGTTCTTGGCGGCAACACCCACCAAGCGCTCCATAGGAGTGAAAGCAACATAGGAGGGAGTGGTCCTGTAACCCTGATCATTCAATATTATCTCTACTCTTTCATTTTGCCACACTGCCACACACGAGTACGTTGTACCCAGATCGATCCCAATCGCCAGACCCTCTACTTTGTTGGCCATTGTCCAGCGGAACCACAAGTTCTAATCTTTTATAAATTTTTTTCAAAAAAAAGTAGATGAATGAATACTATGAGACACTTCAGCAATGACAAAGTTGAAGACAGTCTATATATGCTTAAAGGCGGAGGCTTTTCTCTTTAAAAGATAAAAACGGCGGAGGCTTTTTATAAACCAAAACGATGTAGATGAAAGAAGACTATGATACACTTTACATTGAAACTTGAAAGGTTGAAGACAGTCAAATGTCCGCACTAATTTCTTTTTCTTTTTAAATTTTTTACGGTGATGACGTGATGTCCACCGGTTGGGTTTGGTCCAGCTGAAGGATTTTTCAATATAACTCGTTACGGGAAGTTTTTTAAAATCTCAATCCAACTCAACCCATCAAAAGGTCCAATCCAACCCACATTAGACCTATGGGTTAGAGAGTTAAAAAAAGAAAAAAAAAAAAAAAATAGAAGCAATATTACAATCATTTGTTATCCCATGCCATCTAAAAATTCTAATTAGTAGCATCACCGTACACAAATTATTATATAAATACAAAATATCAACCCAAATGACATTTAATTAGTAAGAAATCAAATAGTTCTGTCTCAACTTAGTTAAGAAACTAAATAAATTTGAAATAGTTTTATGATTGGTAGGATATCAAATGGTTCTATCCCAATTTAATTGAGAAATAAAATAAACATAAATTAGTTTTTCTAATTTATTAAAGTAGGGAGAGGGGCAAAATAGCAACTAAAAAAAAACATATAATATATGTTTAAAATATATATTCAACATAAGTGGGTTGTTCACCTTAGGCAGATTTGTGAATCTATTGACCTCAAACCCAACCCAATCCACAACCAAAAAAAAAAAAAAATGGCAATCCAACCCAACCCAGCAATCCCTAAAAATTAACCTAACCCATCGGGTTCGTACAGTTTTAGCGGATCAATGGGTTGGTTGCACATACCCTAATTCTAACACTACAAACTAATTTCAATCACTCCATTTGTACCCTGATTCTCAAAGAAAAAAAATCTCTCTTTTTGTACCCAAAAATCCTAGCATCCCTATTCTAAGGAATATGATGCTTGACAATCTAGATATCTAGGCATGTAATTATTTCGTTGTTTGGTTTGATTATAACAATCTAATAAGAATCTTGAGAATATGAGATGTTTATAATTGATTTTGTAGCAACTGGGTTTGAGCACTTCTTCCGTTAAGTGAATGGACTCATACCCAATTAGCTCAACACAATAAATTTATAGAGAGTGAGTTTAAGAACTAGGCCTTAATGAGGGTTACAACAATTAGACATGGTTATGAGTGGATCGAATGACAAGGACGTGGGCTAAAATATGAAATTCTCTTCTCGGCCCTTATCCGGTTAGCTTTTTGTTTATATTCTTTCTTCAATACTTGGTTACACAAGTTTCAAAGATGAAACAAATTGCTAGAGTACTTTCTGCTTCTAATTCCCAATCCCCTTTCCTGGAGGTTTTCTTACATTATATATCTCATTTTAGTTGATCTTGGTCATCCATTTGTTGGTCATGCAGGTCACTACTCAAGTGCTTATCCCATCAGCCACCTTCTTAAACCTTCTATGAGTTGCAGCGACCAACATAGCACTGTTTAGGGGTCATTTCCTCATTAATGCGGCCAGAACGTTAGTTGTGAGTATTTAATGCGGATGTGACAGTTTCTCCTTGAATTGCTCCTTCACCATGCTCTCATGGCTAACCCATTGTACTTGTCCTTTTTCTTGGGATGCCTTAAGGGGTTGCCTTTGATGGTGTGCCGCTCTTCACTCCCATTGGTCTTGGTTGGCCGAGGACAGGATTGTCCTCGGCAACATTTCCTGGTAATTCGGACTTTCTTTGTCCGTCCTCGGACATCTCTTCCTCTTCAGCGTGGCCTTGGGCTTAGTATAAAGTGGGTTGGGGTCGCCAAATTCTTTGGCCCCACAATAGCCCCTCGAAATCCTATTGTCCAGCTCCTCGGACGGAGAAGAGGATTTTGATGTCCTCGGCCCTTTGTTGAGGCTTGTCAAGTCTTGTCTTCCACCAGTGCCAGAGTCTTTTCACCTGTTTAAGGCACGTCCCTAGCGCTTCGGTATAAGGAGCGCGCCCTCATTAAATTTTGGCGGCTCTATGTTCTCTACATTCAATGGCGTGATGCTAATCTAATGGTGGGGATTTCTTTAACTTTATGGGCGGGAAAACCCGCACAGGTTTTTTTTAATTGGAGGTATAAATACACATTCGAACCGATTTGCCTTTTTACCTTTACACTCAAGAGCTCTTGCGCACATATCCTGAGTTCGTTCAAATCTCCAACCAAACTCACGCCTCTTTTCAGCACAAAAAGCCTATCTGATGAGCTTTTTCTCATTTCTGTAAGTTTTCTTCTCCCTTTCTAACTCAGGTTTTCTCTCTTCTAGGCTTCTTTTCCTCTTATTCCCCTCTTTCTATCATCTTTCCCTGAGTCTTTTAGCCGTTTCTAAGGATGGGTAGGTTTAAGAAGTTGGTTAAGTCTGAAGAGGCAATAGAGAAATTCATCGCTGATTATAGAATACCCCATAATGTAGGTTTGAGATACTGTGAAGAAGGGGAGTGGCACTTTAAAAGGCAAGAGGGGGAAGTAGTGATTCTCATAATCGCCTTCATAGAAGGTGGTATGAGAATCCTTATGAGGCCGGTGATGAGGGATACCTTAAGCATTTCCGATTAGCTCCCACCTAGTGCGCCACCAATGTGTTTAGGATCCTAGGTTGTATGGACGCCTTAAACGAGAAGATGGGGTTGAGGTTAACCCATCACAATGTAAACTAGTGTTACAACCTCCAACACCTAAATAGTAAATCCTATTATATGAAGACGAGGGAGGATAGGGTTCTGCTTATTCAATGCCTCCTTGAGTCCAACAATGGGTTAAATAAGGACTTCTTCATCGTGTCCTGGGAGTGGCACGATGGCCTTCATTGTCCGACAGAGGAGGGGGCACTAGGTGGGGTATTCAGAGTAGGAAAGGGTTGATCTTTTGTGCTTATCACAGTTTGCATTATTCAGCTGCTAATATGAATATGCTTTCTTTTTTGCAGATCCACATGCCTTTGAGCGACACTTTCACTTGATCAACCAGGGAGATTTGGAGACCATCCTTAGGGCGAAGGTCTTTGTGAATGAAGCCGACAACCAAATCAGGGCTGCTCACAAGATCCTTGGGTACGATCCAATCCAGAAATCATTCTCGGCCCCGAAATACGTGATCAGAGTCAAAGACCCTCAGCTTCACAGGATCACCGTAGCAGAACACGGGTTCTTGCTTCCTGAAGGGTCTTCTATCCCATAAGGCATTCCGTTGGTAGGCCCTTCTTCATCCCATCAAGCTGTAGAGGCCAAAGGAGGAAGCCCAGAAAGAGAAGAAGAAGCTACTAATTTGGGTCCATCTGAGGACGAATTTGAGTCATTCGACCAAGTTAATTTATCCGAGGATCCCTCTAGTGACTTGGGTGACCCCAATTTGACTGAAGCGAACCTCCTATCAGTAGGGACTTTTCCTCAGGCCAAGATGGGTTTTAAGAGACAACCTCAATCCAGCTTGCTCGACCTAATTGAAGGCTAATTGAGGAAAGACGCGCCGAGGAAGCCACAATCCAAGCTTCCTCCTCCTTCACCCAAGCGCCAGCCTATTCAAACTAGGCCATCTTCCACCCAGCCCAAGCTTCCACCTCCTCCATCTCAGCCAAGTCTGCCACCAAGGCCCGAGCCTGCTGATCCCAAAGAGAAGAAAGACCCTAAAGGCAAAAGGCCCCTAGAAGCTGATAAATCTCGTTCCTCCCAGGAAGAGGATGAACCTCGGCGAACCTCCAAACAACAGAAGACGGGGCATCAGGGCCTTGATAAAGGAGGTGACACTCAGCCTAAGCCCCAAGCTTGGCTCCCTGCGCCAATGCTTCATGGGGAGCCTTTGATGGACAACGCCTCCCTCAGGGACTTCCGAGGGGGTGAAGGCACTTATGTAGCCGACGTGTTGGAGCGGTCACTATTTCTCCACGCCGATATGGCCGAGTTGGGGAACTTGAGGAGGCAGGAGGTATTCCTCAACCTCAAAAGATATTTAGGCATGGTAAAACTTCTAGCACTTGTGACTCCGTTGATTTTTGTTCTTTAGTTTCCAACTTATTGTGCGCTTGTTTTAATTGGCAGGTTGTCCAGGCCACTTATAGGTTGGAAAAGGCAGCCAACAGCCAGAGCAGGGCCCTGAAGGCTGAGCGTGACAAGCACTTGGATGCTGGGCAGACCCTAAAAATCTTTAAGGCTGATCTCTCGAAAGCAAGGGAGGATTTTAAGAAGATGACCAGTGCTAGAGATAGCACTGAAGCAGGCCTAGATGGCGCCCAAAAGCAGGCCACAAACCAGACGAGGTGCCTGCTCGAGACTGAGGATCAGCTGAAGATCGCCAAGGAGCATATCGTTGAACTAAAGAAGAAGATAGCTGAGGCGAAAGGGGCCAAGAATGTCATAAAGTGGGCCAGAGATGAAGCATTGAGGACTAAGGAAGAGGCGGAGTTCGCCAGAGCAGAGGCTGAGAGCTCTAAGGAGAAAGCCGAGGAGGAGGCTTTCGCCATAGGAGTGGCTGAGACCTAGGCCACTCTCAAGGCTTAAGTGCCTGGGGTGTGCAAGTTCTATTATTCCTAGGTTTGGAATGAAGCCCTAAAACAAGTTAGAGTTGAGGCTTCATCTGACCTGTGGAAGGTGGAGAATGTACACTACCCCCTTGCCATCTGAAAGCCAGGCCCTCCTAGCTCTGAGGCTGGTACTCCTCTTAAGGTGGTTGAGGCAGACTGTCCTGACGTAGCTCTTGCTTCAACTGCTCTTGATGAGCCTGTCGAGAAAGCTGAGCCTTCTGGGGTAGTTGAGACAGACAAAGGCCCTAACCAGGAAGCGCTCTAGGATGCTGCAGAGCCCTTAGCTGATGCCCAGGACCCTCTTCCACTAGGTGGAAACTCCGAGGACCCTGAGGCCGCTTCAAACCAGCCTTCCAAGGGGGAAAGAAAGATTAAGTTGAAAAAATAGGCTGCCTCTGTCTTGCTTTTCCCTCATGTTTTGTACTTGGATTTTTGTAAAGGAATTGTCTTTCCCTTTTTCTCTCTTTTTTTTTTTTTTTTTTTTTGCAATGAAATGTGTATGTTTCTTTTAATGGCAGAGTTCTTTGTTCATACAATTCACGTTTTTATTGACACTTACGTACAATCAAACTATAATAACATTCCCTTTTCACGTGTTAATTGTTGCTATGATAGGTTTTACTATTTATATAACATGTGCTTTGGTCATTAGCTAAATAGTCTCACCAACGTGACTTGTTTTCCATTTTGAAACAGCAGCCAAGAAATGCAAAGTCCTTAATGATAACTTCCATTTAGACTTTGATTAAGAATTGAGCCACCTTATTACTACAACTTACTTTTGCTGAATAGACTACAAAAGGCCATAACCTTGTAATACGAATCCTAAACCTCATAAATTGGTTATCATATGGGTAAAAAATGCTAAACGCGCAGCATTTATAAAGATAAAGCTTTTAAATCCTAAAATCAAATGTCACAACGTAACATGCAAAAGTACTCATAAGTATGTTCTAAAAATTTACTGACCTCAAGGAAACAATTAGCTATTGACTATGCGGGGGAGTTAAGTTCAATGTACCTCAGAGTGCCTTAAGTGATGCTCATGGGCTTGTGTTCATTTGCATCTTTATTGAATAAGGACAGGGCAAGTGGTCCGAGGTGCCAGACTCCCCTTTGGCTGTATTTGTAACTCAGGTGAATGCCCAAGCTCGTTAATTTCCTCAAAAGTTATGGTCCAAAGAGCCACACAACACCTGGAATCTATTTAACGCTCAGGCCTCTGTTGAAAGGGGTTAGTTTCTCCATAGGTTTGAGTCCAAGGACCATACAAGACCTTGATTCTGTCTAACACTTAGATCTTCATTGAAATAGTTAGTTTTCCCACAAGTATGAGTCCGAGGACCATGCAAGACCTTGGTTATGTCTAACATTTAGATCTTCATTGAAGTAGTTAGTTTCACCACAGGTTTGAGTCCGAGGACCATGCAAGACCTTGGTTTTGTTTAACACTTAGATATTTATTGAAGTAGTTAGTTTCTCCGCAAGTTTGAATCCGAGAATCATGCAAGATCTTGGTTCTGTCTAACACTTAGATATTTATTGAAGTAGTTAGTTTTACCACAGGTTTGAGTCCGAGGACCATACAAGACCTTGGTTCTGTTTAACACTTAGATATTTATTGAAGTAGTTAGTTTCTCCGCAAGTTTGAGTCCGAGGACCATGCAAGACCTTAGTTCTGTCTAACACTTAGATATTTATTGAAGTAGTTAGTTTCCCCACAGGTTTGAGTCCGAGGATCATGCAAGACCTTGATTCTGTCTAACACTTAGATATTTATTGAAGTAGTTAGTTTCCCCACAGGTTTGAGCCCGAGGACCATGTAAGACCTTGATTCTGTCTAATACTTAGATCTTCATTGAAGTAGTTAGTTTCCCATAAGTTTGAGTCCGAGGACCATGTAAGACCTTAGTTCTGTCTAACACTCAGATCTTCATTGAAGTAGTTAGTTTCACCATAGGTTTGAATCTGAGGACCATATAAGACTTTGGTTCTGTCTAACACTTAGATATTTATTGAAGTAGTTAGTTTTCCCACAAGTTTGAGTTCGAGCACCATGCAAGACCTTGGTTCTGTCTAACACTTAGATATTTATTGAAGTAATTAATTTCCCTACAGGTTTGAGTCCGAGGACCATGCAAGACCTTGGTTCTGTCTAACACTTAGATCTTCATTGAAGTAATTAGTTTCCCCACAGGTTTGAGTCCGAAAACCATGCAAGACCTAGGTTTTGTCTAACACTTAGATGGTTGCCAAAACACAAGACATATAATCATAATAGACCTAAGATTTGAATCAGAGTGATGCTTTTATTAATAATAATACCTTCTCAAGTTATTTACATTCCATGGGCGAGGTACAGCTTTTTCATCTAAATCCTCTAAGTAGTATGCACCTATCCCTACTACCGAAGTAATTCGGCATGGTCCTTCCCAACTGGGCCCTAGCTTTCCCCAGGATAGGTTTTTGGCAGCACCCACAACTTTCCTCAATACCAAGTCCCCTAGTGCAAATGGTCTCAGCCTCACATTGGCATCATATCCCTGCTTGAGCTTCTGGTGGTAATAGGCCAACTGGATCACTACCCTAGTAGTTCATCATTACTACTTGGAGTGAAGGAGCTCGTCCTCAGCGTTGGGAAGCTTGTCTCTAAAAGGATAACGGCCTCGACCCTATAGGTCATGGTAAAGGGTGTCTCCCCCGTTGACCGCCGTGGTGTGGTCCGGTAAGTCCATAGAACGTATGCAGCTTTTCTACTCATCTTCCCTTGGCTTCATCCAGTCTCTTCTTAAACCCATTGACTATGACCTTGTTGACAGCCTCGGCCTGTCCATTTTCCTAAGGATAAGCTGGAGTTGAGAACCTGTTTGTGATCCCCAGTTTGCAACAGTATCTTCTGAAGGCTTTGCTATCAAATTGGAGTCCATTATCTGAAATGAGAGTATGAGAGACCCCGAATCGTGTAACAATGCTCCTCCAAATGAATTTCTTAGCATCCACACATCTGATGTTGGCCAATGGCTTAGCTTCGATCTATTTGGTGAAATAGTCTGTGCCGACCAACAGATATCTCTTATTTCTTGCTGCCTTGGGGAAAGAGCTAACAATATCTATGCCCTATTGGGCAAACGACCATGGACTGGACAAAAGGTTGAGGACTCCTCTTGGCTAATGAATATTTGGGGCAAACATTTGGCACTGGTCACATTTCTTAACATATTTTAGGACTTCCTTCTGTATCCCCGACTACTAATATCCCTGGGTAATGGCTCGGTGCGACAGAGATCATCCTCCTGTATGACTCCCACAGATCCCTTCGTGCAGCTATTCAAGCAGTAATTCTGATACTTCAGGATGAATACACAGTAAATATGGCCCAGAATAGGAGCGCATATACAACTTGTGGTCCTCGGACAACCAGAACCAATGAGCGTTTCTTCGTACTTTCTTAGCCTCTGACTTCGCCTCGGGCAGAATATCATCCTTGAGGTATCTCACTATAGGGTCCATCCAGCTAGGGCCCACTCTAACTTGATGGATATGAACCATGCCTTTTGCAACCTCGTTTGCTCTATCCAGATGCTCGACAAGAATAATCCGAGGCAGACTCCTTGCCAATGAGGTAGCAAGCGTGACCAATGAGTCTGCATGGGTGTTTCCACTTCTGGAGATATGTGATAAGTTGAAAAGATCGAAGTCTGACTGCAAGCGTTTGACTCGACTTAAGTATTCTTGCATCCTCGTATCTCTAGCTTCCAACTCTCCCTTTACCTGGCCCACTACCAATCTCGAGCCCAAGAACATCTCTACTGCTTTTCCTCCCATTTTCTGCACCATGGCCATTCCTTGTAACAATGCCTCATACTCCGCTTCGTTATTTGTAGCCGAGAACCCAAGTTTCAGGGATTTCTCTATGACAGTCTTCTCAGGAGATACTAGGACTAGCCCCACTCCGAACCCTCTTTGATTTGCTACGCCATCAACGAACACCTTTCAACATGGGGGTTCTAGCATAGAGATTACCCCAACTGATTTTCCATCCATGTTTCGCTTCTCTGCTACTATTTCTACTAGTGGTTCAGCAAATTCGGCGACCAAGTCAACCGGGACCTGGCCCTTTATAGAGGTCTGAAGCATGTACTTGATGTCAAATGCCCCCAGAATTGTGTTCCATATGGCGATCGTTCCTGTAGTCAGCGGTCCGAAGTACAAACTTCAAGGGTAGTTGAGTTAGAACAACCACTGTGTGGACTTGGAAATAATAGGGAAGCTTTCGTGTAGCATGGACCACAGCTAGTATGGCTTTTTCCAAGGGTAAGTATCTGACCTCAGCTTCATGTAGCGACTTGCTCACGTAATAGACTGGCTTTTGAAGGCCATTGTCAACTCGTATTAGCACCAAGCTCACAGCATGAGGGGCCATAGCAATATATGCGTATAGGACTTCATCGTCCCTATTCTCATTTGCGTGCTCTCTTGACGGGTACCGGGGTGGTTGTTTCTTGGGAATGATGGACGAGTTGACATTGAGATGGTGACAGATGAAGGCTGGATCAATCCCTAGGGCATCGCAGGCATCCCATGCAAATACGTCAATATTTCTTTTGAGAAACTCAGTCAACTCCCCCTTCTCTTTAAAAGGCAGTTGAGTCTCGACCTGAAAGAACTTTTATGGGTCATTACCAATGACAACTTTGTCTAGATCCTCGCATTATGCCTCGTCGGCAGTTGTATCAGGAGGCAACACCAAGGCCTTTGATTGCTATAAGTTCTTTTCAGTAGAGGCAGAGGACTCCACGTCAAGCCAATGCGAAATGGCCGCCACCATACACTACCTTGCCGTGGATTGGCAACTACGGATTTTGAGAACCTGGTCCCTTGACGGGAATTTCACCTTCTGATGCAAAGATAAGGCAACAGCCCCCAAGGTATGGAGCCAGGGCCTACTGACGATGGCTGTGTATGAAGAGTAGGTGTCCGCCACGATAAAGTTCACCTCCACTATCTCTGGGCTGGTCTGGATGGGTAGCCTAATCATGCCCTTTGGGATAACTAGCTTCCCGTCAAAGCTCATTAAAGGAGAGTTATAGGGCATCAGATCTTCTAGTTTTAACCTAAGCCCCTTGTAGAGGTCGGGGTATATAACCTCGGCCGCACTGCTATTATCCATCATCACTCTTTTCACATCGTAGTTCCGGATTCTGAGAGTGATCAACAGCGCATCATCATGGGGCTGGGTGGTTCCAATCTTGTCTTCCTCTGAAAAACTCAAGACTGGGTGGCATTTCATTCTGGCCCTCTTCGGCTCTGGCTGGAACTCATCGGCAAGCAGTTGAGCCACAGATAACACTCGTGAAGGGTGCGTGCCTGTTCTTCCTGGCGCGGCCAAGATTACATTGATTGTCCATACGGGTGGCTTTAGAGTGGTATCTCTTTGGGGTTCCTGATGGGTTTGGCCTTGATGACCATTGGAATGATGCAGAAGGTGCTTCAGCTTTCCTTCTTGGACTAGCTGTTCCAGATAGTTCTTGCAGTTCTCCGTGGTATGTTTATGATCTTGGTGGTATTGGCAATAAAAGTTCTGATTGCACCTCATGGATTCCTCCGTTATCTTATTCGGCCCCTTAAAGTATGGCTCGTTCCTGATTTTCTCTAACACTTGATGTACTGGTTCTCGGAATACAGCATTGACAATATGTGTGTTGGCGCACGCTGGTGGCAAGCTTGCCAATCAAAGATTTCCTCAAGCCGTGCTCGGCTGGGAGACTATTTTTGAAGGTGCTGACGACGACGTCATCAAAATTGCCGTCCATTTCATTATACATCTCCCAATATCTGTCCGAGTAGGCCTTTAGAGTTTCTTTATCGTGCATGGATAAAGACAATAACGCACTCAAGAGCCGAGGTGCTCTGCTATTTGTAACGAAACGGGAGCCAAAGGCTTGGGTTAATTTCCTATATGAATCTATGGAATTCGTCTTCAAGCCGTTGAACCACCTTATCGCCACTGGTCCTAAGCTAGATGGGAAAACCTTGCACATCAGCACCTCGTTTTTAGAATGGACAGCCAGCTTTTGGTTAAACTGGCTCACATGCTCCATGGGGTCTGTTTTGTCGTTATATATGGTGAAGGTTGGCTGCTGGAATCATCAAAGGAGTGTAGCCCCTTCTATGTGGTGTGTGAAGGGTGATTTGGAGAGTTGATCCAGTGCCCTACTCAAGGCATCGTTTCCCGGGCCCCTAGAAGAGGGGCTTTTACGTTCACGCCTCCAGTGATGCTCATCTTCATGAGAGAAGGTCTCGCTTAGAGGAGTTTTCGATCTTTGCCTATAGTCATCATCACTTTCATCATCGGAGGGCATGTCAGGGCTAGAACAAGACCGCCTTCGTTGTACATGGTGCAGCCTTCTCTTCAAGTTGTCTATCTCTCGCTGTATGGCCTGCTGGTCATTTTGTCTCTGGGATACGTGACTCTTAACTTCTTCTTGTTGCATGGCCCGGTCATTATTTCGTCTCTAGAGCACGTGACTGCCCACACGAGAATGGCTTCTGCTTGTTTGAGTGGTGTGCACACTACCCTCTCGAAACCTTCCATTCTCTTCGTTTCAATAACTCTTAGGGTTGGGGAAGTTACCCTACTGTTGGGATCTAGCCGGTTCAGGCTGATGGGAGCCTGCTTGATAAGGGCCTGATCCTACCATGCTTGATTGCTGCCCTTACTAACACACAAGTTCTTTCCCACAAACGGTGCCAATTGTGGGGACTGGGTTTGAGCACTTCTTCCTTTAAGTGAATGGACTCATACCCAATTAGGCCAATACAATAAATTTATAGAGAGTGAGTTTAAGAACTAGGCCTTAATGAGGGTTACAACAACTAGACATGGTTATAAGTGAATTAAACGACAAGGACGTGGGCTAAAATATGAAACTCTCTTCTCGGCCCTTTTCCAGTGAGCTTGTTGTTTATATTCTTTCTTCAATACTTGGTTACACAGGTTTCAAAGATGAAACAAATTGCTACAGTACTTTTTGCTTCTAATTCCCAATCCCCTTTCCTGGAGGTTTTCTTACATTATATATCTCCTTTTAGTTGATCTTGGCCATCCATTTGTTGGTCATGCAAGTCACTACTCGAGTGCTTGTCCCATCAGCCACCTTCACAAACCTTCTGTGAGTTGCAGTGACCAAGACAGCACTGTTCATGGGTTATTTCCTCATTAATGTAGCCAGAACGTTAGTTGTGGGTATTTAATGCGGAGGTGACAGTTTCTCCTAGAATTGTTCCTTCACCATGCTCCCATGGCTGACCTATTGTACTTGTCCTTTTTCTTGGGACGCTTTGGGCGGTTGCCTTTGATGGTGTGCCGCTCTTCACTCCCATTTGTCTTGGTTGGCCGAGGACAGGATTGTCCTCGGCGACGTTTCCTGGTAATTCGGACTTTCTTCGTCTGTCCTCAAACATCTCTTCCTCCTTGATATGGGCCTTGAGCTTAGTATAAAGAGGGCCGGGGTCACCAAATTTTTTGGCCCCACAAATTTATTTCTAGAAATATTATAAGAATTATTTATTTTTCTCAAAATATCCTTTGATTCGTATTAAGTCTTTCTCATTTTTTTTCCTCCAAATAAATTATAAGAAACAAGAATATAAACTATAATTCATAAAAAAAATTCAATAAAATTATAATAAAACATTTTTTAAATAGCATTAGCCTCTGAGCAAGCGCTCACACGCATGCTCAGACGCTCTTCTATTTTTTGGGAAAAAATTAATAATTTGCATCCATTATAATTTGAGATTACTACATTTTTCAATCACAAAAATACATAGGCGTGTGATGAGTGTTATACATTTGTGGGTGAAATAATTTTTCATCACACGCCTAGGTATTTTTATTGTTGAAAAATGTAGTAATTCAAAATTATAATTGATGTTAATTATTAACTTTTTCCTAAAAAAATAAAAGAGCGTCTGAGCATGCGCATAAGCGCGTGCTTAGAGGCTAGTATGCACTTAAATATAAGCACAATCTTTCACAAAAATAAATAAATAAACACAATTGCATTTGGTGGTAATGTTTCCTCTTTTACATTTGACTTTGGAACCCCCAATGTAAAAGAGGAATGTATACATCCAAAACAAATTAATTGAAAAATGGAATATATAATCTAAATTGAGAGAGAGAAAAGAAAAATAAAAAAGAATAGAAAAAAGTAGATAAAAACTTGACCCTACAATCTCATGTTTACTCCCCCTATAAAGTGTATTAGACTCCAATTGCAAAATTAATTTAAAAATAGAAGAAGAAAGGAAAAACCCCACAATTGTTAACACAGTAAACTAAATACCACAACCATAAAAGAACACTCCCTGTTTAAAGGGTATTGGACTTTAATGGTGTTGTTATCGATATGGAATTTCTATTGATCCTCGAAGTTACATATTTATAAGGGAAATTGCAGTATTAAAAATAGAAAAGAAAAAAAAATGGTATTCCTAATATTATAATATTCATTAAAAATTAATAAAATTATAACAATTAAATTTAAGTTTCGTGTAATGACTTGCTAAAAAAAAAAAAAAAAAAAAACAAAGCAAGTCTTTACATATTGTAACACCTATGTTAACTATCTTAAAAAATAATAATAATTCGCACTTGTGATGAGACCCTTTTTTTATTTTGGGTTTAGTGTCATGATTTTTCATTGTCCCAATTTTTGGATTATGACACTAAACCCCCCAACAAATACCAAAATCATGTTGCTTTGAACTGAAAAAAAAAAAAAAAAAAAAAAAATTCAGAAACCACAAACCAAACTTCTCAACCTTATTCCTCAGAGTTTTAATCAATTCGGCAAGATCAACTCTCATGATCACCACTAGTTGATCATTCTCCTCTTTGAGTTTCATAAAGTCCACGTCTGCATAACAAATGAAAGATATATAAAAGTCTAGAATTTGACATATTAATGATTTAGTTTTTAACATGTGATTTCGCAAGAAAATATTCAATGTAGTGGGCATATTTTATAAAAACTTTTTAAAGATTCAATAATTTTTTTTTTTTTTTTTTTTTTTTGGAGAAGCAAAAGATTCAATAACTTGGTGACCTAGCATGCAGGTGAATTTAAACAGAAACTATGTTAATCTTATGAGTCACTTTGAAAAACAAAATGAATGAATGAAATTTCTAGACAGGCATTAATAGAAGCCAAGATGAAGAAGTATAAATGAAGGGAACAAAAAAAAAAAAAAAAAAAAAAAAAAAAAAAAAAAAAAAAAGAGAGAGAGAGAACAGTTTGACATCAAAAAAGAGAAATAAGTACCAAATAAATAGAAAATTGTCATGTGGCAAGAGACAAACAAATACAATATTTTAAAACAGCAATTGAATGTAAGAAATAGAAAACTAAAAAACAGGAGAAGTAAAAGAAGAATATTTGCTTATATACTTATCCGGATAATCTTGGAAGTCAAGTAATCAAGTCTTTTTTTTTTTTTTTTTTGATGTTTCCAGAAGATGAAGATGAAGAGGAAGGAGTATATAGTGTGAAACTTAAATAAAATAAAAACCAGATAAGCAAAAGAAGTTAAAGAGAAGTTTAAAATTTTAAATTTGACAGTAAAGCAGTTTCTTAGGAGTAAAACATGGGAGAGTAGAATTCAAGCAATTTGTTAGGAGTAAAATGTGGGAGTGGAATTCAAACATGTTAAGTATTTTTTTTTTTTTTAATTTGAAAAAAAAGGGGTGGCCGGGGTAGTTTTTTTTACAAAACGTAGGATAGTTTTTTTTTTTTTTTTTTTCTTTTCAAAATAGAAACGTCGTAGATAATTTTTTTGATACAAGGCTTTTTTCATTATGTTTTTTGTTTTTAATTTTTATCAATTTAAGATTTTAAACCATTTCTTATGATTTAGAGATAAAGATAAGTTTATTAAATTAAGGGTATTTCATTGGTTTTTTTTTTTTTTTTTTTACTAAACGTGAGGTTTTTTTTTTTTTTTTAAGAATAAAATATTAGAAACGTGTGTTAGAATAAGTGGGTTAGTGGAAGTGTTCCTATTTTGTAGATAATTTTTTTTTTTAATTTATCTAAAATTTAGGACTTTTTAAATTGATAATTTTACATGTCTAACCATACTATTTAAACTTTACAAACTGATAAATTTGAGGATATTTTGGGCATTAAAATTGAAGAATCCAAACAAGAGAAGTTCCTTAAATAATAGTATAGATGTGTAATAAAAAAATATTATTTAAATTGTCAATTTATATATTAAAAAAATGTTTCCAACTATGGGAATGTGGATACTCGTCTTTTTAAAAAGGAAATCCGCGCCATTGGCTCCTAGTTAATTTCTAGACAATATTGAATTTTGAAAAGCTTTATGGACAAACAATAGATGTACACTATTAAGAGCACAATAAATATGTGCTACCTCCTCTAACATGAAAAGTAAATCCCAAAAGGAATTAAATTAGTGTGACTTACTTTCTTCTTCTTTTTTTAACTTGGTTAGAAATCCCTAAATCTAAACCGAGGTAGCTAACATTTATTGTGCTCTTGGATCTCCAAATAATTATCCCTTATTAATACTAAGGCCAAACATTTTTCAACTGTTTTCACTATTATATGTGATAAGTTGTGATTCTAGCAATAATATTTTTACATTGGTCTACCATAGATTGCATACACATCGCAACAATCCACATTAGAGGAAATGTTGTCACTAAGCTAATGATCCACATGGTATTAATGTAAGAAGTAGAACTTTTTTTGTTTTGTCTTTTAGAATTAGGAAGTAGAACTAAGCTGTAAAGGTTTAGTAGTAGAGCTTTTTGTGCTAAATAGTTCTAACTAAAAAGAGTTTTAGCGACTAGAGCAAATATTAAAGTATTTTGAAGTCGTGGAAAGCTATTTGGTAATCATTACATCCGTTGCAAGAAAACGCAAGAACAAAATGTGGTCAAACGTAGGTGACACAATTTGAACCATTACATCCATTGCAATGATAGGGTGCTATGACGAACTTTTAATTATCATCTTTTTGTTGCATGGGATTGCAGATACTCTTGAGCCATTCCAGCTTGTCCTGATACGGTTTTAAATCCACGACATGGCGGTCATCTAATGACCATTGAATCACCTGTTCAATGGCATCTTTAATCTCTTTCAGAACTGCAGGGCTAAGCTTGGCACAAATATTCTCATCATTGACAGCATTTTTCATGTTGTAGGCATAGTTCTCCAAATCTAACTTAGCCTTAACCTTCTTCATGTGATAGTCATCGTCAGCCTTGTATCTCTTTGCATCCTGGACCATCCTCTCAACCTCTTCATTGGACAGTCTCCACTTATCATTGGTAATAGTGATCTTCCTTTTCACACCAGTGGTCTTCTCCTCCGCAGAAACATTCAAGATACCATCGATGTCAAGATCAAAACAAACTATTACCCTAGCAACACCCCTAGGTGCTGGAGTAACAGGAATTTTAATATTTCCCAACAAGTTGTTATCACGGGGTCTTGCTCTCTCACCCTCATAAACCAAGAAATCTAAAATATCCTGGTTATCAAGCACACTGCAGAATTCACCCTTCTTCTTGGTAGGAATGGTGGTATTCCTTGGAATCAAAACACACATCGTCGGTCCACGAAGCCTTACACCAAGGGACAGAGGGGTGACATCTGAGAGTATAATGTCTTGAATTTTCTCATTACCCATTCCGGTCAAGATAGCAGCTTGAACAGCGGCTCCATAAGCCACAGCTTCATCAGGATTAATGCTCCTGCTGAGCTCCTTCCCATCAAAGAAGTCCTGCAACAACTGCTGGACCTTGGGGATTCTGGAAGAACCACCAGTAAGAACAATATCATGGACGCAATTCTTGTCCATCTTAGCATCGGCTAAACACTTTTCCACAGGCTCGATACACTTCCTCAACAAATCCATGTTGAGTTCGGAAAATTTAGCACAGGTAATAGTTGAAAAGAAATCGATACCATTATATAAACAGTCCACTTCAATGGTTGTCTCAATTGTAGAAGAAAGAATCCTCTTTGCTTTCTCGCAAGCAGTTCTCAACCTCCTAAGAGCTCTGGAGTCTCTACTAATGTCCACATTGTGTTGCATCCTAAATATCTCAACAAAATGCTTTAACATTCTGTTATCAAAGTCCTCACCTCCAAGATTAGTGTCTCCAGCCACGGCCTTCACTTCGAAGACACCCTTTTCAAATGTAAGGAGAGAGACATCAGTAGTACCACCACCCAAATCGAAAATCAACACATTTCTCTTGCCAATGCTACCAACCATCTTGTCAAGACCATAAGCAATGGCTGCAGCAGTTGGTTCATTAATTATGCGCAGAACATTCAGGCCTGCAATGCCTCCAGCATCCTTTGTGGCCTTACGCTGAGAGTCATTGAAGTAGGCTGGGACAGTAACAACTGCATTCTTCACAGTTTTGCCTAGGTAGGCTTCAGCTATCTCACGCATCTTTATTAGGACCATAGATGAAATTTCCTCGGCAGTAAAGTGCTTCTCTTCGCCTTTATAGTTCACCACGATCATAGGCTTGTCACCAGGACCTCCAATGACCTTGAATGGCCAGAGGTTGATATCATTCTGAACCAAGGGATCACTGAATCTCCTACCGATCAACCTCTTTGCATCTGCAATATAATACCTTATTAAGAAACAGATACCTCAAATAGTACTATTAGACAACACTGAAGCACAAGAAGAAGCAAGATTATATATTCCTAAGTGAAAAACAAGTTTTAAGGAATAAAAACAAATCCTTTCTTTTAAAAAAAAAAAAAAAAACAATTGTTCATTGGGGAGAGAGGAGATTACCAAAGACAGAGTTAGTGGGATTCCTGGCAACCTGATTCATGGCAGGATCACCGACCAAGCGTTGGGCAGAAGTGAATGCAACATAGGAGGGTGTGGTCCTATTTCCTTGATCATTCGCTATTATCTCTACTCTATCATTTTGCCACACTGCCACGCATGAATACGTTGTACCCAGATCGATCCCAATCGCCGGGCCCTCTCCTTAGTTGTTGGCCATTGTTGTCCTGAGGAACCACAAGTTCAAAGACTTGGTAATTATTAGTTCACACAATTTAGGTATAAAAAAAAAAAAGGATTTTTGTTTGAATGGACGGACAAACTCCAAATCAATATAGTTTTAGAAAATCTATTATTATAATCTCCTTCTCCAGTTTATGTCTAACTTGAAATTCCCATCAAAAGTAAATTAATATAAACTCACCTGATATATTCACTCATAGTTTGAATTCAATAACCCAAAAAGTCTCTCCTCAAAGAAAATCCCAAATAAAAAATCTCCTTATTTTTCTCGCTTCACCTTTTTTTGTACTTCACTGCCCTCAGTGACTTTCTTCTTCTTTTCACGTAACTCTCCCTGACTGCTTTCTCAATATTACAGTATCTTCTCTTTTATTTCAGGCGGCCCTGTTACACAGAAGTATCTGCGGTATATATAGGAGTATAACATACTACCATACCGCCTATGAGTTTTTTTTTTTAGGTTATGTGTCTCAATTCACCAGGATTTCTATTCCTTTTTAAAATAGGAGATTACGTGGGCCTCTTGTTTTATAAAGCTACTAACACAAACTACTCTACAAATATTTTATGTGGCATGCTCCACGTCACTAAAATGTCACATAAGATATTAATAAACTCAATTTTTTTTTTAAAAATTTTAAAACCTACTTCTCTCCGTCCCTCCCTTCAATCCCAAATCCACAAAATCGTGATTATACAAACCCCAAACCCACTGCTCCGTCTTGCCCATGCCTTCACTCCACCATTCACCAATGCACGCCTCCGCCACACAAGTCACCGGATCCGTTGCTGGAGCTGCTGTGAACATGGTGTCACCATCCCATCTGTCTCCCTCACGGTAACAACAATGACAACGATTATACTCTGTTTCAGTATTGAATTTTTTTATATTTAATTAATTCATATGAAATTTGGTGTAAAGGATTGCAAAATCTATGGCCTTGAGGCAATCCAATGGATTATATACATATATATATATATATATATATAAATGGAATGGGTTGAAATAACTAACAACCAAAAAGAATTTTTCTGTATTTTGAGCTTTTGAATAATGTGGAGATTTTTTGTGTTTACAAATGTAAATTAAATTTTTGCTCAAATTTGTTTAATTCATATTTTGAGTCTTGCAAGTTGCAAGTGGGTTTGACATACCCAAGTGGATAGATTTGAAACAGAGGGGTGCTATTTAGAAATTCATACCAATTGAGAGTATTTGAGTAACATACTGCGGAACCGTTGTTCAATTCTATATATTCTAAAGTAAATTTTTGTAGCTGCTGATTTGCATGAATAGCTTTTATTCCCTAAGACTTTGGATTTTGTCATTTATCTTGTTGTTGTACCCTGTTGTTGACTTGATTTTGTCATTTATCTTGTTGTTGAAAGCTACATTAGTGTAACTTGGCAAGGAGTATGCCCCTTAATATTGTATATATTTGCGCGCATGCATTCACACACACACACACATATATATATATATATATATATTTAAAAGAAGAAGAATAATAATGCAGTACCTTGATAAAATTCACTATTGCCCAGATGCAAATTTTTTTTTCAGTGTTTTTCCTGGTCTTACTGATTTGGTCTACTTATTTTCAGCTTTAAGGTTTAGCTGTTTTTTGAATCTCATAATGAGTTGCCCTCTATTCAAGTAGGGGCTTTGTTGTATTAGAGGGTATGTCCCTTGATATTGTATTGTTGTATATGTATCTAGTTCGTGTTAAAGTAGGTTATGAAACGAATTTGACCAAAACAAGTTACACTAAAAAAAAGAGAGTTATATCTCTATATATATCCCAAAATGAGCATAATTTAGGATGTACAATGTTCTACAATAACCAAAAATAACCCAATAACAAAAAATAACTCAAAAGATGGGCAATGTGACATCAACATAATGAGGATCAAACATGTCCATCTCTTAATAACATAAATATAGAGCAAAGATATCCATCTCTTTATTCATGATTTGACAAAATTTGAAAGAAATTTCAATGAATAAAGCTTGACAAATTCAAGTTATACAGAAGCTATAGTTGTAAAGCTCAAAAAAAAATAATAATAAATAAAAAAGAAGCTCTTGTTGTAAGTCACCATCTGTGCTTAAAAATAAATAAATAAAATAAAATAAAATAAAATAAATAAAAAGCTTTCCGCCCACACGTAATACCACAATATCCATTTCAAATGAAGAACCAAAACCACCCATTTCTAATATGTTGTGTTCACCACAAAAAGGAAAAGCAAAAATTTAGTCATCTTAATCAAGTCGAACTTAATTTTTACTGAAGTTGCCAGCCTCTTGATCCTTAAATTAATGCCCACGATGTTAAGCCTACATAAAGAACAAAAGAAAATGTATCAAATTATTTAGAAATCCACGTGCTTATAATTGACATAGTTAAATATACAGTGCAGTAACAATACTTGTAGTAGATCCAAATGATTAAAGTTGTTTATATGATGTTGTTCTGTTTTAAACACTAAACTGGTCAGTATTTGGCCTAAGACATCCACTTCCTGAAAATTGATTTGGATGACCCTAAAAATACAAATTTCATTAAACCAAAAAAAAAAAAAAAAAAAGGTTAAATTAAATCTCTTAACAAGTATAAGATTGAATAAAAGTTAAGGAATTACTAATAGTTGGTGTATATTGCTTCCCGGAATGCCAAAATATCTTGGGTTATTACTAGTTACCGCTCTTTGATAAGGAAGACTCTGCAATCAAATTAAATATATTGGCAAAAAATACAAATAAATAGTATAAAATGAATTATAAATGATAAACTATACTTGCATTTGGTTTCAAGAAAATAAAGGAGTGCCAAAATATGGCATCATATATATCCACCATTCGAAACTTGACTTGGATGACACTATGTGCAATTGAAAATAAATCTTAAAAATTAAATATCAATCACAAAGAAAAAATTATCCCAAAAAAAAAAAAAAAAAAAAACACATACAAAAAAACTTTTCCTGGAATTGGTTTAAACTAGAATTTGTTAATTGTAGCCCAACAAAACCATCTCCGATGGAGCTACAACTATTTGCCTATAATAAAATGCAATTGTGTGGTGCGGTGGAGGTATGGGCAAGAGGAAGCAGGTTGTTGATTTGGGATTTGAGACCGTAAAGGCAAGGAGGGAGGGAGGGAGGCAAAGAAGCTTGAGGGTTTTAGAAAAGTTTTGTTAGGTGATATGTTTTTTGTTTAGGAGGGTTTTTTTTTTTTTTTTGAGTTTGCTAATATCTTTCGTGGCATTTAGTTTTTAAAAGCTGATACAGAGCATGCCACACTGGAGCATGCCACATTAGCAGTTTGTAAAATGTTTGTAGAATAGTTTGTGTCTGTAGGATTACTCTTCTTACAAACTCACTTCTCATAAGTCATGAATACCTTTTTCTCAACAATAACAAAAATCACTAAGGAGTTCTATTCCTTTCTGAAATAGGATATTAAGTGAGCCTCTTGTTTTGTAAGTGGGCTTGACTCACTTCTTTTTCTGCATTGTCTCCCCAATCTATTCGGTTCCCCTTTCTATGATAGTGTAAAAAAATATTCTATCTAAATTCCCCATGTTAACACCAAAAGTTCAGATTGTTAATTATATTGTTGTTAGATTTATGGTATAATTGAATGGTTTTGAATTTTTCTGAAAATGAAGTAAAAGAATGGAAAAATTGTACTTACCTCCCTTCTAGTTTGAAATAAGACACCCACCTCTTTTAGAATACAAACTATTTATATCAACCACTTTTGGATGACTAAAAAAGACTTTAAAAATCTTCATTTTCCTATTGTGGCCTCCTTTTAAATTGTCATCCATGCCACGGCCACCTCAAATAGGAAATTCATAATTTTTTAAAGCATTTATTTTTAGGGACTTTTTTAAACTCGAATAGGATATTCCAGCCATTCAAAGGAAGTCAGTGTAAATAATTTGCATTTTAGGGGAGATGGGTGTCAGATGGAAATTGAGTGTTGTTGATGCTCATTTTGGAAGCCCAGTAGCAAGAAGAAGCCCAACAATATGGGCAAACAAGAGTTAGTGGATTGATAGAAAAACCATTAAGCCCGAATGGCAGGAACAATGGATCATAGGCCCATGAAGTAAATAGATAGGCCTTGAGGAAAGCAAATGGGCCTAAAGGAGCCCAAAGAGAGAAGTAGTAAACCCATGGGCATTATGTGATGTAGAAAAGTAAGAATGGGCCACAGCAAGCCCGAAATAATGAAGTAAGAAAGTAAAGGGTTGATGGAAAGCCCATGAGCCCCAAGAACGAAGGATAAGGTAATTGGGCCAAGGAAGCCCAAAAGAGTTAGCAAAAGTCCATGGGAATGCAGAATTAGAAAATGGGCCAAGGATGCCCAAGGAAAGCAAATGGGCCAAGGATGCCCAAGAAGAAAGAAATGGGACAAAGGAGCCCACAAGCAATACAATGGGTCAAGAAAGTCCAAAGTAGCATAAGTATAAATCTAATAATCATACTGAGTCATTGAGAGAAGAACATGTAGCAGGCCCAAAAGAGGCCAGCAAGCACAGGTCAAATAACACCACGGCAGGAACAGCAGAGTGGTATGGCAAGAATGACAGCAAGATTACAGAGGGAGTAAAAAATGGGCTAAAGAGAGGAAAACCCACAATCAAGCAAGGCCCAGCCCTTGAAAGGAGCAAGCCAATAAAGAATGGAAAATCATAACACAGTTCACACCATAAGAGGTTAAGGATGAGCGGCAGAATGCACAGATGAACCTCCAGACCATGGCAAATAAACGCATGAGCAGCGAACAAGCTCTTGACGTACACAGCAAGTGGAGCACGCGCAAGGCCTATGCACTACCAATCTGTACCCAGCCAATACAATAGAGATGGGTCATAGGTTAAAGGTAAGAGAGGGTATGGTCTAGCGATGGGGAGAAGGGAAAGCCTATTCTGGAGTTCCCGCTCAGAATCTTTTGGGGAAGATGTCCTGTTGGAATGACATACCACCCAAAAGAAAAAATGATGAGTTAGAGCTACTAGATGCATGCCATGAGGGATAGCAAAAGGGAATACCCACACTATGGTGGATAAGAATGCCATTGTGAGCAAGCAAACAGAACAGTCTTTTTTGTTTGGTAATGGAGAATGGCACAGCCAACATAGGTAAGTAGTGGTGACTGAGCAGCTGACAAACCAATGGGTGGTCGGGAAGAACACCCTAAACCAGAAAAAAGTAACTAAAGGCTAAAATGGTAAAAACCAGTCATGGCAGACAATATATAAAGGGTCATTGCCAGGCACAGTAACATCATCGCAACAGTAGCAACCACTAGGAGAGAATCATAACACCACCGTCACCATAACACTACACGAATAAGCACTAAAAGAGAAAGAAAAGGAGTGGGGAAAGAATCAAAGTAACAAAATGGAGAAAAAAAAGAGTGTAGAATGGCAGGTATGCACCAATAGGCTAATCCTTTCTCTCCCTCTAAAAGCCTACCCTCTGTTGAGGATAAAAAATTTTCTTGGGCATAGGTCATTCAGGTCCGTTCCTCAAAGTGGATAATTTCTACAACAGGATTCTCCTGTGAGGTTATCCACGTTGAGGAAGTGGTTCCCTCCTTGGTATTAGTCCTGTAGCATAGTTGAACATGGCAGACTAACCTTTTCCTTTTGATTTCACTATTTATCGAAATTATTTCCTTTATTGCCTTTGCAATTTCACTTATAACGTGTTTCTTATATCGTTCTTTTCCTACTTTACTTAAGGATTCCTTATTTATTTTGTCTAACGGGAAACGTATTGCCTTTATTGTCATACTGTATGTGATTGCAATAAATCTTCTATAACAGCTTCGCCTGCCATAAGCATGTGACCAAAGTTTTGGCAAACGGGACATAGTTTGTGCACAAGCCAGATCAAGGTAAGCTGCAATTAGACCAGTTACAACTCTCTTATCCAAAACACTTGGGCCTCAGTAGAGCAGGAGGCAGTCCAGCCTAAAATCATAAAAGGCCCACCACAAGTGTAATAACATAAAACCTAAAGCAAAGGTTGGTGTAATTTTCCCATTAAAACAAAAATCATAGCCGGTACAAAAACAATTACCATCTCAACCAGTGCAACATGGTAAAATCTTCTATCTCCATTAGGTATACTCCCCTGCCTTGCATGGCCAAGGTGCTGGTTTGCAATGGCAGCTCTCAAATTACCATCTTTCTGTCATTTAAATGTTGGCTGCGGATTGTTAGCTTCAATTAAGCAAAATTTATGTTAAACAATATATTACAGTCTGAATTTTTTTTTTTTTTTTTTTTTTTTTGGGTTGAGAATCAACAATTTAGTTAGGCCTACTAGAATTAATTGACTTGAATTATAGTTATGGGAATTATACTATTTCAGGTTATAAAAGTTTTACAATACAAGCGGATGGAAATATCTAGAAATAAAATTGCAATAAGATAATGTGCAAATGAGAAACAAGGCAGGGGTCTATCAAGAAGGTTCATTACTTACAAAATTTTTTTTTAAAGAAATGTTATGCCAATTTTCCTATATATATATATATATATATACCCATTTTCTTGTGTAGTTGGGTTAAAAGTGTGCAATATTCCTTTAAATAAAAATCTTAATAATGCAATCTTTATATTGCACTCTACATTTTGTTTGTATCAATATAGTGTGTCATTTTTTAACAATTTGGCTAACTTTAATTCTAACTGACATGTTGATGGTCTAATTTATTTTCAATCATGGGTACATAATGTCAAAATACAATTTCCTTATTATATGATAGATATCTGTCCTCTGGATTGGTTTTCACTTCTACAGCTTCATAAAGAAGAAGTTTGAAATAATTCACTTGTAGAGCCTCAATTTCTCGCATCAAAAATTTCTAAGTAAATGAAACTCTAGTACAGATCAATAAAACCATTCATGATAATCTTCATGAATATATATTCTTGATTGAAATAGATAGATAGAGGAAACAACAAAACCAAACCCAAAGAGAGCACTTTAAAGGAATATAAAAACAGCTTATAAAGAGAACTTCTATAGTTGTACTGAAGAAAGGTACCAAATGCTTTGTCCAAACACTCAAAACTTACCATATTTCCAAAAGCTAAAATCAGGGCTGTGGTCTTTGGTTCCCTTATCCGCATAATTACAGCAACCAAATGCTGCAAAGCAAGAAATTTTTTTAAAAAAAATGTTGAATATTAAGAGTGAAACTAGAAACAAGCTTAACCATCTTTGACAAAATCACCTCAAATTCAATAGAAAGGGAAAAAATTAGAGGACTAATAGCTTATCTAAGTCGTTAAATTCATATAAAATTAATTGCTTTAACCAAGCTTCTTGCAGTGAGCTGTTGCAATGCCCAATTCTTTAACAGAGCTTCAGCAGGAAAAAAAAATCTTTAACAGAGCCACATGGGAGAAGGAACAAAGTAGTAATAAACTAGTTTTTTTGCCTTCTATTTGATAAATTACCAATTTTCTCAAAAATTTAAGCGGTTAAGAAATTATGAATTTAATCAATTAAATATAATTCTAACACTATTTTTTACCAAAGTTTTACAATCTAATAGTTTTTACTTCTCTTTTGTGGAGAACCCAAAAGAAAAGTGATTATAACTCTACCAATTTCATTTTTCGTCTCTTGAATTTCTCAATCATAACCCTGACCCGGCAAGAAACTAAATCAAAATTTATTAAAGTGCAGTGAAATAAAATTATACATTCTAGAGCATTAGCATTGGGGAATGCTAATGCCAAATCTAAGGGAAATATGGAATTTTAAGCCCCAAAACCATCTGCATTAGGGAATGCTAAACAGCAGTATTGCAAATTTTTTTGCAATATTGCTACAGTGCAATTCTAAACATAGAATTGCACTGTAGCAAGTATTGTAAAAAAATAATAATATTTTATCTGAATCTCTCTCCTCTGTCTCTCATAGAATTGTAAACATAGAATTTGTGTTATTTTAAGATATACTATTTTATTATGTAGATATATTATTTTAATGAGTAAAAGAGGGAAATAGAAGTTTGGGATGTGGAGGAATTGTAAAATAGTATGGTATAATGATAAAGTGGCTTTTTAGAATTGTAAAATATAGTAGCATTGGAATTTTCCAATGCTAATGCTCTTAAGTATTTCATTAACTTTTTTTTTTCTACTTCTCCTTTTGTTTGTAAACTAAAACATAATAAAATATTTCTTGTGAAAATATAATTATAATTATAGATGACACAAACCAATGGATTTTCAAATTCCAGGGTAATAAATTTGCTCTATCGAGTTCAATTTTAGAACGAATAACAGTAATATCTTGACATAAGATAAGATTGACCAGTGTTTTAATAGAAGAAGCTAAGTATGTATAAAGCAATGACATGTGACATTACACATTGAATGCAAGATGTCCTTGGAGTTCCCAGATGGCTTAGCTACTATGAATAAAATTAAATTATGGCTGAAGCTGCAGAAGTGTTGATGACCATTGTGTTAATGTTTTCAGAAGGCTGGTTCTGTTTAATGAAACAGAAAAGTCAACAACCAATCTATGGGTTGAAGGCTTGAAGTTTTAATCCATATCAGCGGACATTTTTTCAAAATTTCAAACAGCTGCAGAACAAGGCCAAATAACTAGCAAGAAAACAGTTGAACCAAAGATTTTTGACAAAATGTAATCAAATAGTAACACCGGTGACATAGTTTGAACTTTGAACGATTACATCCCTTTCAATGATAAGAGTGCAATGACGGATTCCAGTAACTATAATATTTCTGTAGAATGGGGCTGGCTCAAATTTATTATTTTTTTCCACTAGTCCTAATGGGATTGCAGATTCTCTTGAGCCATGTCAGCCTGTCCTCATACAGTTTTATATGCATGGCCTGCCGTTCATCTAATGACCATTGAATCACCTGTTCAATGGCATCTTTAATATTTTTCTTAGTAGCAGGGAGAAGCTTGGCATCAACATTATCGGCATTGATAGCATTCCTCATGTCGTAGGCATAGTTCTCCAAATCTAACTTAGCCTTAACCTTCTTCATGTGATCATCATCTTCAACCTTGTATCTCTTTGCGTCCTGGACCATCCTCTCAACCTCTTCATTGGACAATCTCCACTTATCATTGGTAACAGTGATACTCTTTTTCACACCAGTGGCCTTCACTGTTGCAGAAACATTCAGGATACCATCGACGTCAAGATCAAAACAAACTATTACCTTTCCGTCACACCTGGGCGCTGGAGGAATGCCAGAAACCAGAAAAATTCCCCACAAATTGTTATCAGTAAATCTTGCTCTCTCACCCTCATAAACTAAAATACTCATTTTAAGTTGGTTGTCGATTATGGTGTGGTATACACTCTCCTTCTTGGTGGGAATGGTGGTATTCCTTGGAATCAAAACAGACATCACCTGTCCATTAGTCTCTATACCGAGGGATTGATTAGAGGGGTGACATTCTAAGAGTGCGATGTCTTGAATTTTATCATTACCCATTCCTGTCAAGATAGCTGCTTGAACAGCGGCTCCATAAGCAACAGCCTCATCTGAATCAAGTCTAAAAGAATATAAACTACTATATATCATTGAGATAAAAACTTTTATCATAGATACATTAATATTTTTTTGCCACAAATTTAAATCAAGCAAACTTAATAATTTTATATTATGTATTAGCATCGTCTTTGCTTCTTCTTCTTTTTCTCAAAAATATTATGTATCATCTTTAAAAGATGCCAACAATATTGATCTTATGGGAAAAGTTACATGAAATTTGAGAAAAAAAAAATGTTTTATATTACAACCTACTAAAAATATTTTTAAAATATTTAAACCTTTCTATTTTTCATATCACTAATGTGTTTTACAACTACCACATGTGCTAACTTTTTTTTTTTTTTTTTTGGTAAAAAGAAAAAAAAAAGTTGTCACAAAAGAGGAGTTCATGTAAAGTTTTTTGCAAAATAAAATATCTATTTTGTAAGGCACCAAACTTGATAATTTGCAAATGATGGAACCACTTGCAACAATATTTGCATAGTTATATTGTTCCAGCTAAAACAATTTTGTATACTTTTAGTCTTCAAAAAACACACATCTACAAGTGGTTAACGTTCATCTTGGGTAGTTTTAACTTTTCATATAATTTTACCTTTACATATTCATCTATTTTAATTTATAATTTTTTTTCAAAAAAAAAACTTTAATTTAGATATTTATAAGTAAACAATGAAATAATGATTCATGAATAATAAAAAACAAAAAAAGATTATCTATACATATTTATCTTGTGCAGTTGTAACTTTACATATAATTTTGCATTTATATATTCATCTACTTATAACAATCATATTTCTACTATTCAAAAAGTCACAATTTCTTTTTTCAAAAAAAGGCCTTCTACATTTTCTTGGAATTATTTTTAAAATTTTTTTATAAAACCTTTAACATGCCACTAACCTAACCACTTCATACATTAAAAAAATTTAACGCTCATTATTACTTCGGTTAATATATTATGGATATCTTAATTGATTGAGACCAAACTAGAGAAATGACTTTCATATTTCCTTGAAAATTCAAAAAAAAAAAAACCCTTTGACATACCACTAATGTAACTACATCTATAACTATTTAAGCCATCCATGATATCTATTTCTTATTGATAACCATAAAATTTACAACTAGCAAGGGAACATACAAAGTAATAAAGAATAAATGAAGGAAGAAAAAAAAAAAGAAATGAAATCAAACGTCAATTAATAACCGTTATTTGGAAAATAAAAAGGTGGTCAAGAAGAGTAATAAATAAAATAGAGATGACTATACAGAGGACATTGAAAACTTTATAGTGCAATAAAATCAACAATTAAGTATAATAATACAAAATTTAAACTTAAAACTAATCAAACTCTAACTAGAGAAATTATATATATATAATCATAATCTTCATACATTATGACCTAAAAAAATTTAATGAATAGTTCTACCTCTTATTTAATGTCTATGTTATGCAAATCATCAACCAATAATTATATGATAATGGTAAAAAATGTTATATACAAGATTATGAAAAATATGTAAAACTATTTTTTTTTTTTAATTCTTTATAAAGTTTAGGGACTAAAATAGTATTTTATCTCAAAAATAGTCACGCGCAATGTGCGGGTTTGTAGCTAGTTCATAATAATAAGCATGAGCCAAGAGCCTTTAGTTCAACTAGTTGGCACTTCCTGGTATATCCATGACATCCTAACCCTGGCCCGAGGCTGGCTTTTTGGGAAGCCCATTCCCACTGCGCTCACGGCCTAACTGGCTTGATAGCAGTAGTGGGAATTCTCCCGTTCCCTGGTCAAAGACTTGGTTTGATGCAAGATCTACTCCACGAGGAGCGGTACAGACGTAGATGATATCATCACGACCTCTCCTTTCGTACCGCTAGGGATGCTTAACGCCACTTCGCTAACTGGCGTTACCTGCGCTTTCCTATCCAAGATTCAAATCTCCCCTCCTCTTTGTAACAATTGAATTATCAATAATAAACCACCTCATAGGTTGAAACTCTCTCAAAAATAAAAAAACAAACCACCTCATTATCACTACTTTTGAATATTTACCTATGTAAGCATAGATAACTGCCTAGTGTTATGTTATTGTGTAATTATTCAATACACCTGAAGCACAATAAATGTGTGCTCTCCCTCTAACATGAATAGTAAATCATAACATGAATTTTTTTTTTAAAGATAAATCTCAACATGAATTTAATTAGTAGGATTTACCTTTTTTTTTTCCAATTAGTTAGAAATTCCTAAATATAAACCTAGGGAGTAGGAAATTATTGTGCTCTAGGATCACTAAATAATAATTATTTGTTATTAATGCTAAGGCCAAACATTTTTCAATTGTTTTCACTTCTATATGTGATAAGTTGTGATTGAAGTAATAATATGTTTACGTTAGTATAGACTGCATACACATAGTAACAATCCACAGTAGCCATTGTGAAAATTTTGTTCCTATACTAATGACCCATTTGGTATAATGTAGGAAGTAGAACTTAGATGTCAAAGTTTAGTAACAGAGCTTTTTGTGCTTAAGAGATCTTTTTTTTTTTTTTTTTTTTTTTTTTTTTTTTTTTTTTTTTTTTTTTTTGAGAGAAGTTAGGAAGTTAGTTTTAAATCGATTTTGCAGTGTACTCACGGGTCTAATATCACACAACTGACTAACCACAAAAGCCGGTAACTCTTGTGGAGAGTGAGAAGGCTTTAAACCCAAAAAAATCTAACTAAAAGGAGTTATAGCATTTAGAGCAATATTTAAAGTTGTTGAAAGCTATTTGGTAATCTCCCATAAAAATAAAAAATTAAAAAAATAAAAAGAAATAAAGAAAGCTATTTGGTAATCAATTGCTGAAAAAGATTTTAGACATGAGCAAGAAAACGCTAAAACAAATTGTAAAAATATTAGCACTGGTGACATAATTTGAACGTTTTTTTTTTTTGTTAGAAAAGGGAGATATATAAGAACTTATGTGGCTACTGCCACAACATTACAAATACGGTTCTGGGTCAAGCCCAACTTGTCAAAACGCATAGAATTTACAATAGAGAGGGGAGGGGAATCAAAAGTGACAAAATCATCCTCCATGACTGCTACTGCTCCAGCTAGGGCATCACTGCATCAGACAGTTTGAACTTCGAACCATTACATCCATTGCATTAATAGGGTGCTACGACGAACTCTTTAACTATCACCTTTTTTGTTGAATAGGACTGCAAATACTCTTGAGCCATTTCAACTTGTCCTGATATGGTTTTAAATCCATGGCCTTGCAGTCATCTAATGACCATTGAATCACCTGTTCAACAGTATTTTTAATCTCTTTCCGAACTGTACGGCTAAGCCTGGCACAAATATTCTCATCATTGACAGCATTCTTCATTTTGTAGGCATAGTCCTCCAAATCTAACTTAGCCTTAACCTTCTTCATGTGATAATCATCATCAGCCTTGTATCTCTTTGCATCCTGGACCATCCTCTCAGTTCTTTTTTTGGACAGTCTCCACTTATCATTGGTAATAGTGATCTTCCTTTTCACACCAGTGGTCTTCTCCTCCGCAGAAACATTCAAGATACCATCAATGTCAAGATCAAAACAAGCTATTACCATAGCAACATCCCTGGGTGCTGGAGTAACAGGAATCCTAAATTTTCCCAACAAGTTGTTATCACAAGCTTTTGCTCTCTCACCCTCATAAACCAAGAATTCTATAGAAGCCTGGTTATCAAACACAGTGCAGAATTCACCCTTCTTCTTGGTGGGAATGGTGGTATTCCTTGGAATCAAAACAGACATCACCTGTCCATTAGTCCCTATACCAAGGGACAGAGGGGTGACATTGGAGAGTATAATGTCTTGAATTTTCTCATTACCCATTCCAGTTAAGATTGCAGCTTGAACAGCAGCTCCATAAGCCACAGCCTCATCTGGATTTATGCTCTTGCAGAGCTCCTTCCCATCAAAGAAGTCCTGTAACAGCTGCTGCACCTTGGGGATTCTGGAAGAACCACCCGTAAGAACAACATCATGGACGCAACTCTTGTCCATCTTAGCATCGGCCAAACACTTTTCCACAGGCTTGATACACTTCCTGAACAAATCCATGTTGAGTTCCGCAAATTTGGCACAGTTAATAGTTGAAAAGAAATCAATACCATTACATAAACAATCAATTTCAATGGTAGTCTCAATTGCGGAAGAAAGAATCCTCTTTGCATTCTCACAAGCAGTTCTTAACCTCCTAAGAGCTCTGGAATCTCCACTAATATCCACCTTGTGCTGCCTCTTAAATATTTCAACAAAGTGCTTTAACATTCTGTTATCAAAGTCCTCACCTCCAAGGTGAGTATCTCCAGCAACGGCCTTCACTTCAAAGACACCCTTCTCAATGGTAATTAGTGAGACATCAACAGTACCACCACCTACATCAAAAATCAACACATTTTTCTTGCCAATGAAGCCAGATTTCTCAAGACCATATGCAAGGGCTGCAGCAGTTGGTTCATTGATTAAAAGAAGGACATTCAAGCCTGCAATTCCTCCAGCATCCCTTGTGGCCTTGCGCTGGGAGTCATTGAAGTAGGCAGGGACAGTAACAACCGCATTCTTCACAGTTGTGCCCAGGTAGGCTTCAGCCATCTCACGCATCTTTTTGAGCACCATAGATGAGATTTCCTCAGCAGCAAAACGCTTCTCTTCACCCTTATAGTTGACCACAATCATAGGCTTATCACTAGGACCTTCAATGACCTTAAATGGCCAAAGTTTGATATCGCTTTGAACCATGGGATCACTAAATCTCCTACCAATCAACCGCTTTGCATCTGCAATACAATACCCTTTTAAGAAAGAGACACTTCAAATAGAAGAGGAAAAATTATAAAACAACAATAAAGCAGAAGAGCCAGGAGGTCGTGTTTACTACAGCAATTGAATTTAGATGTTGGAGTTTAAGCTTCTGTTGTACTCTTTTTTTCCTGATTTAATAGAATTGAGATTTCCTTCAAAAAATAGAGAGACACAAGAACCAGAAATTAAGTATTGATTCTTTGTTGACAACTATATTTAATTCGTGAATTAAAGGAATGAAAGAGGACATTTTGTAGTTCACATCATAAGACTCATAAAATAACAAGGGATAGGAAAAAAAAAAAAAAAAAACTTGGCACATTAAGCTACTCTTGATAACATTGTGATTTCACTTTTATATATATATATATATATAAACATTGTGATTTCACTTTAAATTTTAAAATTTGATTAAAGCTGATTATACACATGTTAGGAAATTTTTAAACGGAGAACTTGTATTAAAATCTTGACTTACAATTACTGAAAAGACTTAATAATTGATGCATATAATAGAGAACTTTAATTAAAATCTTGATAATTACAATTAGTAAAGTGAAAAGACTTCATAATTAATGCATATAATGGAGAAAGTTATTAGTTCTCTAGGAAGAGTGGACCCTTCATTTGAGGTGTCGTGCTTCCTAGATAAGGGCTAATTTAAAAAAAAAATTGTTGCGCCATCATATGGTACCCATATCCATACCCTTCCTAGTTAGTTCTTTACTTCTTTAAATCATTTTTACTATTGAAGTTGTGAATCCTATTAATAACATTCTTAAAGTGATTTAAGTGGAGGAAATTTTATCCTCTGCTGTGAACTAAGGGGGAAAAAAACCATCTTTTGGCTAAGAAGATGGTTTTTTTTCCTCAAAATTATAATCCATGTAAAAGCAAGAGCCAAGAGGACAGGATAGACAAACGCAATATATAATATATGACTACCAAGAGTATACACTGATGTTGGTAAGGAAAAAACCAAGTTTTTAATTTTTGTTTTTTCCTTTTTTTTCAAAAAAAAAATTAAAAAGAAGCAATTTTTTTTGAAGATTACCGAAAACGGAGTTGGTGGGGTTCCTGGCGACCTGGTTCTTGGCGGCATCACCTACCAAGCGCTGCATTGGAGTGAAAGCAACATAGGAGGGAGTGGTTCTGTTACCTTGATCATTCACTATTATCTCTACTCTTTCATTTTTCCACACTGCCACGCACGAGTAAGTTGTACCCAGATCGATCCCAATCGCCGGACCCTCTCTTTGGTTGGCCATTGTCGTCGCGACAAGAAGCTCAGAGACTTTTGTAAACTGAAACTAAATAAGTAGAAGAAAGTAGACTCTAGGGAGTGTCTGAGACACTTGGCAATGGAAGCTTTAAGAACCGTATAGGTATGTATATATATGCCTTAACCTCGAAAAAAGGAAGTCTAATATGTAATGGGTCCTCCAATTAATGGAATTTATGAGATATTTTGGGAGTATTCTCTTTTAGAGTATTTAGTCTCTTATAAAAAAAAAAAAATGTCATTTTGACACGTCAAAATTCTATTTTATTATTTTAATACATTATTTTATAATTTATTATTTATCTAAATATTAAAATAAGGGTTATGTTAACAAGTGTTCTTAAGGCACTCATTAATAATTTATTTTAAGAAAATTTTGATATCACTTTTATGAAAAATAAAAAAAGCTGTCAAAATATTAATTACTTTTTTTTCATTTTTCATAAAAACTTTCTTTAAATAAATTATTAACCAATGTCCTTAGAGCACTCGTTAGCATTTTCCTTAAAATAATATATACAACACATTAAAATAATAATATTAACTCCTCAACAACAACAACAATAACAACAACCGCCACCACCATCGCAACAATGGCCACCAACAACCATTGCCGCAACAACACTAACAGCCAACACAAACCCATATCCGCCAACACCACCTTAAAAAAATAAAAAATAAAAACCACAACAACCCAAAAAAGAACCACCACAACCACCCAATAATCACCACCACAACTACCAAATTGCCGAAGAATGTTCGCCTACCCGAACTTGTCGTCATGTTCACTGCTACTGACATATGATACATCGCTAGCCATCCGTTTTCTCTCATTCAAGCCTGGCAAACAACTCTTTTGTCTTAAAAAAAGTGGGCTACGAAACGATATCTATAGTAAGACACGAGCGGTGATAGCTATCCTTCGCTTTATCGAGCGCATGAGAGAACGAACGAGAGCATTAAGCCAATAAGCCGGTCCATCCACAACCACAGTACCACTGCCACATACCAAAGGCTTCAAAGACTATAGGGACTGACTTACTGCTCATACCAAAGGTCTGAGCCATAGCCATGTGCACTTTAGATAAACGTGGCAGCCTTTTCATCCTAACACTCATCGGTGATGATCACGAGCACCATCTCAACCCATACCTCATCGACTCACTCCTCTCCACTCTCTCCCAAGTCAAGTCCCAATCCATCAATGGTGGCTCCGCTCTCATCACCGTCGCTCACGGAAAGTTCTTCTGCAACGGCTTCGACTTCCCCTAGGCCCAATCCGTCGGCACCTCCGTCGCCCGCTACAAACGCCTCCACCAAATGGCACAATCCCTTAAACCCATCATTGCCACACTCATATCCCTCCCCATCCCAATCGTCGCTGCCGTTTCCAGCCACGCTGCCGCCGCCAAGCTCATCCTCGCGCTCGGCCACGACTATGTCCTTATGAGGCGCGACCGCGGCTTTCTATACATGAGTGAGGTCAATCTGAGAGTGAGAATGAGTGAGGGCAAATGGAAGAGAGAACAAACAGGTGAGAGAGGAAGGAGAAAAGTAAGAATAAAAAAGGAATAAAGTGATGAAAGAGGAGAGAGAAAAGAGAATAAAATAATAATAAAACTTTTACAATTGTAGTATGTGCGCTTCTATATATGAGATGGCACTATTCACTCATGCCAAAAATTTTGGCATTTAGAATCTTTCATGAGAGTGGTTTTTTGGTGTTTGGTATGTCAAATGCCAAATATTTGACATTTGACACACCTAATGCTAATGCTCTTATATTGGGTGAGCCCTCCAAGTACACAGTTATAACCTACAATTAATATATATATATATATATATATAGATAATGCGTTAATTGCACTAATTTTAGTTTTTGTGTCACGTTAATGAGAAATTATTATTTATACTAGGAGAACTGCTAATGTGGTCTTCCCTAACCAATGAGATGATGTCATCTATGTAAATATATGTGTGAGCTTCCTAATCAGTACAAAGAATAAAAAATAAAAATTACCAAATAATATCACATTTACATAAATAACAACATTTTATTGGTTGGGAGGTTAGGGATGACCACGTCAGCAGTCTTCCTAGTGGACCTAATCATTTCTCCATGTTAATGGGTGTCCTTAGCAATTGTTAGTAAACCATTTTAGGAAAGTTTTTATATCACTTTTATGAGAAAAATGAAAAAAAAAATTCAAAAAATTAATTGCTTTTTCTCTTTCCCTAAAATTTTTTTTTCTAAAACTATTTACTAATAACAAATGCCCTTAGGGCATTCGTTGACATTTACCTTAGGTTTTTTTTTTTTTTGATAAGGACTTTAGTTATTACTTGTTACACTTGTATCTCTTCTAATTTGAAATAAGATACTCACATCTTCTAAAATATAAATTATTTACACTAATCTTTCCTAGATGACTAAAAAAATGCTTTAAAAATTCCCGAAAAAAAAAAAAAAAGGCTTTAAGAAAATTCCAAATTTCTCCTCAAAAAGGGAGTGGAGGATAGTTTAAGTGGATGGTAATATGGTAAATTTCAGATTTAAAAAAAAAAAAAATCAAATCATTTAAGGGAGACCAGTGTAAATAATCTTTGTATTTTAGGGAATTGAGTTTTTTAATCCATACTAGAGAAAAGATGAGTGTAATAACAAAAAAATCCACCCCTCCCCTGTTCAAATCACACTCGACATGATTATAAACCTTACTTTGTACTCTACCCTCCTCAATAGATTGTTAGTGAGTGTCGGGTGTTGTTTTTGCGTATAGTCACGTGTCATCCGCTCGAAGGGTGACCTAGTTCTTAGCGGCAACACCTACCAAGCGCTCCATAGGAATGAAAGCAACATAGAAGGGAGTGGTCTTGTTACCCTGATCATTCACTATTATTTCTTCTCTTTCATATTGCCACACTGCCACACACAAGTACGTTGTACCCAGATCTATCTCAATTGCCGGACCCTTTCCTTTGTTGGCCTTTGTCCAGCGGAACCACTTGTTCTAATATTTTTTTTTTTTTTTAAATGTTATGAATAAATACTATGAGGCACTTCAGCAATGAAAAAGTTGAAGACGGTCTATATGCTCAAAGGCGGAGGCTTTTCTCTTAAAAAAAAAAACAAAAACAAAAAGGCGGAGGCTTTTTATAAACCAAAACGTTGTAGAAGAAAGAAGACTATGAGACACTTTGCATTGAAACTTGAAAGGTTGGAGACGGTCAAATGTCCACACTAATTTCTCTTCTTTTTTTTTCTTTTAAAAAAAAAAAAAAAAAAACTGTCCACAGTAGGATTGGGTCCAGTTGTGGAATTTTTCAATCTAACCCATAACCCATAATAGGTAGATTTAAAAAATCTCAATCCAATCTAACTCATCACAAGGGTATAACCCAACCCACATGGGCGGGTTAGACCTATGGGTTAAAAAGTTTTTATTGAAAAAAAGTAGAATAACAGCAATACTACAACCATTTGTTGTCCCATGCCATCCTAAAAATTCTAAATAGTAGTACCACCATACACAAATTATTATATTAATACAAAATATTTACCTAAATGGCACTTAGTTAGTAAGAAATCAAATAGTTCTTCTCAACTTAGTTCATATTTTCTATTTAATTGGTTAATCTTTTGACAAAACACACTTTACTTGTAATTGGATAGATCTAAGTTGGGTTTAATGTATCAAGAAGTATGTTGTTCAAACATATCAAGTGGTATCATTAAAGACATGAAGGATGATCCAAGAAACAAGTGAAGAAAAATTGTTTCATTAAGTCTCAACACAAGCTCGACAAATGCTGCTATCGAAGATTAATGGAAAAGCTCGATACAAGCTCAATCTATCGAGATCTACAATTTCAGAATTTCCAAATCTGAAATTCAGTTCATGATGACTTGAATGATTAGGGTTTCTTTTCTTACAACCCTAGTCATATATAAAGTTTATTTTAAAAGTCGTCATACACAAAAATAGAGAACCATAACTCATACACTCTGTAAGAAGCTACTGCGTTTGTGCGTCTTAGGGTTTTATAATCAAGTGCTTCATGTTCTTCATCGTTTATGAAGTGAAGAACTTTGCAGCCAACAATAATCATTCAAGTTACTAGAATTAGTCACGTACTGGGATCCGTGCAAAGGAGTTAGTCACAGATTGAAGATTTGTGCAACAAAGGAAAGAAGACTACTACAATATCAAATTCAATTGAGTATTGAAGTGAAGGTTCAACTATAAGTTGGTATATTGGGATAGGCCGGGGTAGTGGTAAGATTCTTCATACTTGAAACCGCTTGATTATTTATTAGTGAATTCTTGAGAGTTCTGATCTTAAATTCACCCAGTGGGGCTTTTGCCTTGCAAGAGATTTTTCCCATTTGTCAACAAATCACCATGTCAATTTAATTTTCGCTGCATTTAGTTTATTTGGTGATTTATTAGTGCCTCCACGATTTGCATGTAATTTGATCTAATTAATCAACTTTAGTAATTGAATTAATTAATTGGAGTCAATTTGTTTTAACCCAACAAAATATATATTCAAAGTAGATGGGTTGGGCCAGGTTAGGTGAATTTGTGAATCTACTTACCCAAACCCAATCCAACCCACTACCAAAAAAAAAAAAAATGGCAATCCAACTCAATCCATAAACCCCTAAAAATTGACCTAACCCATCAGGTTTGATTAGTTTTGGTAGATCAGTGGGTTGGCTACACACACCCTAATTATAATGCTATAAACTAATTTCATTTTTCAATCACTCTATTGTATCTTGATTCTCAAAGGAAAAAAAAAATCTCTCTCTTTGTACCCAAAAATCCTAGCATCCAAATTTTAAGGAATGTGATGCTTGACAATCTAGATATCTCGGTATGTAATTATATCTTTGTTTGGTTTGATTATGAAAATCTAATAAGAATCCTTAGAATATGAGATACATATAATTGATTTATTTCTAGAAATATTATAAGGATTATTTGTTTTTCTCAAAATATCATTTGATTCATATCAAGTCTGTCTCTCATTTTTTTTCCTCCAAATAAATTATAAGAAATAAGAATATAAACTATAAATTATGAAAAAATTTAATAAAATTATAGTAAAACATTGTTTATATGACGGGTATAGTAAAAAAATAATTATTTAAATTGTAAATTTATATATAAAAAAAAAATGTAACTTTTTCCAAGTATAAGAATGTGGATACCCATCTATATCTATATATTACTAAAAGCTGAAGCGTAGCATTTAATGTTGCTACGCTCCAGTTAAGCCACATCAGCGCCATGTCATCATTTATTTTCTTTTTTTTTAATTTTATTTTTTGTTTTATCGATTGCCATTTATTGAGTCTCTTTTTAAATTCAGGTGTTATTTTATCTCCATATCTATCGTGTGTCTCTCTATTAACCCAGACTCTTGAGATGCCGCTATTATATAGAATTCTTATAGTCACCAATACTTTATCTCCATATCAATCGCGTGTCTCTCCATTAACCCAAACTCTTGAGATGCCGCTATTATATGGAATTCTTATAGTCACTGATACTTTATCTCCAAATCTATTGTGTGTCTTTCCATTAACCCAGACTCTTGAGATGCCGCTATTATATCGAATTTTTATACTCACCGATAGATTGCAACCTCCTTACCTCCTCACCTCTCATTTTTTTTCTATAAATTTTCAATTGTTCTCTGTTTACAAATTGATCGGTATGGCCTTCAATGCAATAGTTTCTTGAGTGTTTTTTCCATTCTTTTGGTCATGGCTCAAGTTCGTCTACCAAAACCCAATCAAGTGAGTGCAAGAGATAGATAATGACTCTAGAGCTTGCAAACGAAACTGAAGCAGATGAGAGGTGAACATTGGTAGCCCAGGTCCAAAGGGTATAAACTGAAAATGAGTTCTACTATTTGTATTATTCTTATTCTCTTTTTTTTCTTTTTTTATTCCCATCTCATTATTAGGAAAAAAAACGTAGTTCAATTTTGAGATTTCATTATGAACGAGATTGAGTTTTCATGGTCTTAAAACTATTAAAATATATATATATATATATATATTTAAAAAAAATTATTTGAGTTGGGCATTTGATCATGTTTGTTATAAATTGTTTTATGGTTGTCATTCTCTAGACTGTAGGAATGTTACTCTCAATATGTTTGTTCAATGTGATGTTTTTATTTTGGTCTTTGTTTTATAGTAAGAGTGTTATTCATTTTCATCAAAGAGAAATTGTTATTTTTCTCTTTTTCTTGTCATCTTATATGCAAAACTAAATTTCATTTTTATCTTTGTTTCGTTTGTCAATTCTTCGACAGATGTCAATGATCAAGACACGCAATCATTGGAGGCTTTTTCATCTATTGAAGGTCATACTAATCAATTGGTAACCATTCTTTTCTTAGAACATTTTGAAGGAAAGAGGAATAAATTTGTTGCTTTTCTTGGGTGGTGCTTGATAATTTGCTTTTTATGGTTCAATACACATTAACTATATTAGATTTTCAATTCCTTATACTAATAATTTTTTTTTATTGTTTAATTTGACTATTTGGTGTCCCAGAAATTGTGGGAAAATGGAAGAGAAAAGAGAGTAAAGTTTGAATCTTAAATTTTTTTTTGTGTATGGAACTTGGGATGTAATAGTTCAAATTTTTTTTATCTTAATCTTTTAAAGGAAACTCTAATTCTTCAAAGTACATCAACTTAAGTAGATTGTTGTGTTGTGGCTAGAATTTTTGTGTTTGGGACCTTAGTTGGCCTGTTTGGTTGATGAATAACATTGAGGATTATTTTGCTTATGTGAAATTTTTTGGTATTTTAGGAGTGACGAAATTCAAAGAATTGAGTTACTTTTAAATTCCATTAGTACCTAGCTCTATGCTAACTTTTGTGAGGATAGAAAAATTAATTGGTTCTTGATTTTTGAATACCTATCTTTAATACTGTGTACATGAACAATAATTGGGTTTTTAGTTTTAGATTTTGAATTATGCTATTTTTTCAACAAGTTGATTTTCTTTTTAGAATTTTCTCTTCTTGAATATCTAGAATACTATGTCTATGAGTTTTAGACAAATCTTAACAATACTATTTCTTTTGGATTTTAGAAGAATTAAAATATGATACAATCTCATCATGGGAAGAAAAATAGAAATCTAATGTTGTGTTGGCATGTCCCTCCATTATTGGTTTTCAAATATCATATCTATAAAATTAAAAAATAAAAATAACCCAAAATAATATAATGATATATTTGTAGAGATAGAGAGTTGGAAAATAATTTTAGAAATAGTTCAATTTTTTAGGAGAAAACTATCTTCAATAAATTTTAGAGAATAAATTATGAATTGTATCATATTACAAAATATGTATTCCCACGCATCGCGTGGGTCTGTGACTAGTATTTTTAAAAAGGGAATCCACGTTTCTACAAAAAAAAAGCACAATAAATATGTGCCACCTCCTCTAACATGAAAAATAAATCCCAAAAGGAATTAAATTTGTGACTTACTCTTTTTCTATTAATTTTAACTTGGTTAGAAATCCCTAAATCTACACATGGAAGATTTAAACATCTTTAACTCATACTCATTTTCCAATTATACGTGATAGGTTGTGATTGAAACAATAATATTTTTAAATTAGTCCACCATAGATTGCATACACATCACAACAATCCATATTAGCAGTTGTGAAAATGCTGTCACTAAGCTAATGGTCCATTTGGTATTAATGTAGGAAGTAAAACTTTTTTTTTTTTTGGTTAGAAATAGGAAGGAGAACAAAGCTGTAAAGGTTTAGTAGTAGATCATTTTGTGCTAAATAGTTCTAAGTAAAAAGAGTTTTAGCGATTACAGCAAATATTAAAGTATTTTGAAGTCGTGAACAGCTATTTGGTAATCATTACATCCGTTGCAAGAAAACGCAAGAACAAAATGTGGTCAAACGTAGGTGACACAATTTAAACCATCACATCCGTTGCAATGATAGGATGCCATGCGGAACTTTTAATTATCATCTTTTTGTTGAATGGGATTGCAGATACTCTTGAGCCATTCCAGCTTGTACTGATACGGTTTTAAATCCACGACATGGCGGTCATCTAATGACCATTGAATCACTTGTTCAATGGCATCTTTAATCTCTTTCAGAACTGCAGGGCTAAGCTTGGCACAAATATTCTCATCATTTACAGCATTTTTCATGTTGTAGGCATAGTTCTCTAAATCTAACTTAGCCTTAACCTTCTTCATGTGATAGTCATCTTCAGCCTTGTATCTCTTTGCATCCTGGACCATCCTCTCAACCTCTTCATTGGACAGTCTCCACTTATCATTGGTAATAGTGATCTTCCTTTTCACACCAGTGGTCTTCTCCTCCGCAGAAACATTCAAGATACCATCGATGTCAAGATCAAAACAAACTATTACCCTAGCAACACCCCTAGGTGCTGGAGTAACAGGAATTGTAATATTTCCCAACAAGTTGTTATCACGGGGTCTTGCTCTCTCACCCTCATAAACCAAGAAATCTAAAAAATCCTGGTTATCAAACACAGTGCAGAATTCACCCTTCTTCTTGGTGGGAATGGTGGTATTCCTTGGAATCAAAACATACATCGTCGGTCCACGAAGCCCTACACCAAGGGACAGAGGGGTGACATCTGAGAGTATAATGTCTTGAATTTTCTCATTACCCATTCCGGTCAAGATAGCAGCTTGAACAGCGGCTCCATAAGCCACAGCTTCATCAGGATTAATGCTCCTGCTGAGCTCCTTCCCATCAAAGAAGTCCTGCAACAACTGCTGGACCTTGGGGATTCTGGAAGAACCACCAGTAAGAACAATATCATGGACGCAACTCTTGTCCATCTTAGCATCGGCTAAACACTTTTCCACAGGCTCGATACACTTCCTCAACAAATCCATGTTGAGTTCGGAAAATTTAGCACAGGTAATAGTTGAAAAGAAATCGATACCATTATATAAACAGTCCACTTCAATGGTTGTCTCAATTGTAGAAGAAAGAATCCTCTTTGCTTTCTCGCAAGCAGTTCTCAACCTCCTAAGAGCTCTGGAGTCTCTACAAATGTCCACATTGTGTTGCATCCTAAATATCTCAACAAAATGCTTTAACATTCTGTTATCAAAGTCCTCGCCTCCAAGATGAGTGTCTCCAGCCACGGCCTTCACTTCGAAGACACCCTTTTCAAATGTAAGGAGAGAGACATCAGTAGTACCACCACCCAAATCGAAAATCAACACATTTCTCTTGCCAATGCTACCAACCATCTTGTCAAGACCATAAGCAATGGCTGCAGCAGTTGGTTCATTAATTATGCGCAGAACATTCAGGCCTGCAATGCCTCCAGCATCCTTTGTGGCCTTACGCTGAGAGTCATTGAAGTAGGCTGGGACAGTAACAACTGCATTCTTCACAGTTTTGCCTAGGTAGGCTTCAGCTATCTCACGCATCTTTATTAGGACCATAGATGAAATTTCCTCGGCAGTAAAGTGCTTCTCTTCGCCTTTATAGTTCACCACGATCATAGGCTTGTCACCAGGACCTCCAATGACCTTGAATGGCCAGAGGTTAATATCATTCTGAACCAAGGGATCACTGAATCTCCTACCGATCAACCTCTTTGCATCTGCAATATAATACCTTATTAAGAAACAGATACCTCAAATAGTACTATTAGACAACACTGAAGCACAAGAAGAAGCAAGATTATATATTCCTAAGTGAAAAACAAGTTTTAAGGAATAAAAACAAATCCTTTCTTTAAAAAAAAAAAAAAACAATTGTTCATTGGGGAGAGAGGAGATTACCAAAGACAGAGTTAGTGGGATTCCTGGCAACCTGATTCATGGCAGGATCACCGACCAAGCGTTGGGCAGAAGTGAATGCAACATAGGAGGGTGTGGTCCTGTTTCCTTGATCATTCGCTATTATCTCTACTCTATCATTTTGCCACACTGCCACGCATGAATACGTTGTACCCAGATCGATCCCAATCGCCGGGCCCTCTCCTTGGTTGTTGGCCATTGTTGTCCTGAGGAACCACAAGTTCAAAGACTTGGTAATTATTAGTTCACACAATTTAGGTATAAAAAAAAAAAAGGATTTTTGTTTGAATGGACGGACAAACTCCAAATCAATATAGTTTTAGAAAATCTATTATTATAATCTCCTTCTCCAGTTTATGTCTAACTTGAAATTCCCATCAAAAGTAAATTAATATAAACTCACCTGATATTTTCACTCATAGTTTGAATTCAATAACCCAAAAAGTCTCTCCTCAAAGAAAATCCCAAATAAAAAATCTCCTTATTTTTCTCGCTTCACCTTTTTTTGTACTTCACTGCCCTCAGTGACTTCACTACAAAAAACGCGGTTTTAAGCCGCGTTTTTTAGCTGCGTTTTTGTAAAACGCAGCTCTAGGCTAGACTTTGAGCTGCGTTTTTGTAAAACGCAGCTCCAGGCTAGGCTTTGAGCTGCGTTTATCAAAAACGCGGCTAAATCCTCTAGCTATAGCTGCGTTTTTGAAAAACGCGGCTATAGCTACCTATAGCTGCGTTTTTCAACGCGGCTACAAGCTCAGTAGAATAAAATTTTTTTAGGGAGACCTATAGCTGCGTTTTTTAAAAACGCGGCTATAGCTGACCTTAAGCCGCGTTTTTAAACGCAGCTATAAGTTAGCTGTAGCCGCGTTTTTCAAAAACGCAGCTATAGCTCCAACAAAAAATTTTTTAAAGGATGTCTGGTCGAATAAAGATTTTTTAATGGTGATCTATAGCCGCGTTTTTGGAAAACGAGGCTACAGCTCACCTTTAGCCGCGTTTTTAAACGCAGCTTCAAGTGAGCTATAGCGGCGTTTTTGAAAAACGCGGCTATAGCTCCAGCCGTATATGTAATAAGGGGGCCTATAGCGGCGTTTTACAGCCGCGTTTTTAAAAACGCCGCTATAGCTCACAACAAAAAAAAAAAAAAAATTCCTTCAGATCCCACGTGCCCCCCCTTTCCCACCTACATCTTCACCTACCCCCACTTTATTTTTTCTTTCTTATCTCTTTCTTTCTTTTTTCTTTCTTTATTCTTCCCTCACTCTTCTTCTACCGTAGCTCTTCAGGTTCCTTCTTTCCTTCTTTTTTTTTTTTTTTTTTTTCTTTCTTCCTTCCTTCTTCATAGTTGGGTAACTTTTTTTTTTTTTCTTTTTTCTTTCTTCGTTCTTCACATTTGTGTATCTCTTCTTCTTTTATTTTTTTTTTCCTTTTTCTTTCTTCCTTCCTCACATCTGGGTAACTCTATTTTTTTTTTTTTCTTTTTCTGCCTTCTTCTTATCTGTGTAAGTCTTTTTTTTTTCTTTGTTTCTTTGGAGCTACTACTACTTTTTTTTTTCTTTCTTTTTTTCTTCATCTCAAGCACACTGATTTGTCAATAGATCTAGTTTTTTTTTTTTTTTGTTGGTTTATATTTAGTTAGTAAGAAAACGGAGGAGATGCTGAAAATTTTGAATGAAGTGGATATTCTAGCAATATTTGATTTTGAATTTTTTGGATCTGTGCTTGAATTTGTGCTACTGTGTTGCTGATATTGTGATTATGTATAAATGGGTATGTGTTCTTATATTTTGGGGCACGTTGTGTATGATTTTGAATTTTCTGGGTGTGTTTGTATTGTGAGTATGTTGTGTTTGATTTTGAATTTTTTTGGGTGTTTTTGTATTGTGCAGATGTTGTATTTGATTTTGAATTTTTTGGATTTGCGTTTAATTTTGAATTTTTTTTGTTTGAATTTCGAATTTTGAATTTTCTGGAAAGAAAAAAACCCAAAAATATTTTTTTTCGTTTTCTGGAAAAAAACCCAAAAAATATTTTTTTTTGTTATTAAAAACCTATAGCCGCGTTTTTAAAAACGCGGCTATAGGTCCGAACCCTTTGCCACGATCATAAACGCAGCTGCAAGTTGGGATATAGCTGCGTTTTTTAAAAACGCGGCTAAAGGTACGCCGCTGTAGCCGCGGTTTGAAACGCGGCTCAAGGGGAGTCTATAGCCGCGTTTCTTAAAAAACGCGGCTATAGGTCTAGGCCCAAATTACATCTTCTGGGGGGAGGAAACGCGGCTTCAGGGGTAACCTATGGCCGCGTTTTCGGAAAACGCGGCTATAGGGATAACCTATGGCCGCGTTTTTTAAAAACGCGGCCATAGTTCTGTTGCTTCGGTGCTTAAGCCGCGTTTAAAAACGCGGCTACAAAAACGCGGCTATAGGCCTATAGCCGCGTTTTTTAGGCCTATAGCTGCGTTTTTTAAACGCAGCTATAGACCACTTTTTTTGTAGTGCTTTCTTCTTCTTTTCACGTAACTCTCCCTGACTGCTTTCTCAATATTACAGTATCTTCTCTTTTATTTCAGGCGGCCCTTTTACACAGAAGTATCTGCGGTATATATAGGAGTATAACATACTACCATACCGCCTATGAGTTTTTTTTTTAGGTTATGTGTCTCAATTCACCAGGATTTCTATTCCTTTTTAAAATAGGAGATTACGTGGGCCTCTTGTTTTATAAAGCTACTAACACAAACTACTCTACAAATATTTTATGTGGCATGCTCCACGTCACTAAAATGTCACATAAGATATTAATAAACTCAATTTTTTTTTTTTTTTTAAATTTTAAAACCTACTTCTCTCCCTCCCTCCCTTCAATCCCAAATCCACAAAAACGTGATTATACAAACCCCAAACCCACTGCTCCGTCTTGCCCATGCCTTCACTCCACCATTCACCAATGCACGCCTCCGCCACACAAGTCACCGGATCCGTTGCTGGAGCTGCTGTGAACATGGTGTCACCATCCCATCTGTCTCCCTCACGGTAACAACAATGACAACGATTATACTCTGTTTCAGTATTGAATTTTTTTTTTATTTAATTAATTCATATGAAATTTGGTGTAAAGTATTGCAAAATCTATGGCCTTGAGGCAATCCAATGGATTATATATATATATATATATAAATGGAATGGGTTGAAATAACTAACAACCAAAAAGAATTTTTCTGTATTTTGAGCTTTTGAATAATGTGGAGATTTTTTGTGTTTACAAATGTAAATTAAATTTTTGCTCAAATTTGTTTAATTCATATTTTGAGTCTTGCAAGTTGCAAGTGGGTTTGACATACCCAAGTGGATAGATTTGAAACAGAGGGGTGCTATTTAGAAATTCATACCAATTGAGAGTATTTGCAATATAAATCTAATTTTGAGTAACATTCTGCGGAACCTTTGTTCAATTCTATATATTCTAAAGTAAATTTTTGTAGCTGCTGATTTGCATGAATAGCTTTTATTCCCTAAGACTTTGGATTTTGTCATTTATCTTGTTGTACCCTGTTGTTGACTTGATTTTGTCATTTATCTTGTTGTTGAAAGCTACATTAGTGTAACTTGGCAAGGAGTATGCCCCTTAATATTGTATATATTTGCGCGCATGCATACACACACATATATATATATATATATATTTATATTTAAAAGAAGAAGAATAATAATGCAGTACCTTGATAAAATTCACTATTGCCCAGATGCAATTTTTTTTTTCAGTGTTTTTCCTGGTCTTACTGATTTGGTCTACTTATTTTCAGCTTTAAGGTTTAGCTGTTTTTTGAATCTCATAATGAGTTGCCCTCTATTCAAGTAGGGGCTTTGTTGTATTAGAGGGTATGTCCCTTGATATTGTATTGTTGTATATGTATCTAGTTCGTGTTAAAGTAGGTTATGAAACGAATTTGACCAAAACAAGTTACACTAAAAAAAAGAGAGAGTTATATCTCTATATATCCCAAAATGAGCATAATTTAGGATGTACAATGTTCTACAATAACAAAAAATAACCCAATAACAAAAAATAACTCAAAAGATGGGCAATGTGACATCAACATAATGAGGATCAAACATGTCCATCTCTTAATAACATAAATATAGAGCAAAGATATCCATCTCTTTATTCATGATTTGACAAAATTTGAAAGAAATTTCAATGAATAAAGCTTGACAAATTCAAGTTATACAGAAGCTATAGTTGTAAAGCTCAAAAAAAAAAAAATAATAAATAAAAAAGAAGCTCTTGTTGTAAGTCACCATCTGTGCTTAAAAATAAATAAATAAAATAAATAAAAAGCTTTCCGCCCGCACGTAATACCACAATATTCATTTCAAATGAAGAACCAAAACCACCCATTTCTAATATGTTGTGTTCACCACAAAAAGGTGTTGACACCCCATTTTGCAACCCGCATTTAACCTCACCGGGAGGGTAAAAGGGTAATTTTGACTTTGAAATATGCATCTTGATTCTGGTCATTAGATTCTTAATCTTATTTCATCAAAATGATCTTGATGTTGTAACGATCAAATCGACTGGTCATAAGCCCTAATCAGACCATCAGATTGAAAGTTATCATCAAATTAAGTTTTAATAGCTAAGATGTACTATCGCAAATTGAGTCCAACTATATATGATTATGAACAATTGATTTCAATTGGTTATAGGAGTGATCAATTTGAGATCAATGATGTGTCATAATTTAATTGGTTAGAACTACATTTTATGGTGAGGTTGCATACACCTAATTAATTAGATAGTTAAACATTAATTATTCAATGAGTAATTTGTATAATTATCTTTTAATTAGAGTAAATTTGGAACCAATTAATTCTGAAATGGGAGTGATTGGAGCCATTTAATGTTAATTGGGAGCTAATTTGGAACCTATTAATGTTAATTATGCTGAAACCATTTTCTAACAAATGACCTCTGCTCACCATTTCATCAATATCTCTCAGAATATTTTGAATCTGTGAATGAGGTTAATTTTCCCAGAAACTAGACATCTAGGGCTTCAATTTGAGTACAAAAACGAGACAATTCCGATCAGAATTAGGTCAAATATGATTTTTCGAAGTTAGCTCTACAAGCTGTTACAGCAGCTACAGGAAAACCGAATTTTGGCTTGCTTCCCACTCCCACTAATCTCTCCATTTAATGCACCAGATTTTCCCCAAGGCTAAAATGAGGTCTAGGTTCATAATCCTTGTCAACCCTCATTAAATGGCCTTCCATTCATATTCCCTCCACTACTACTATATAAACCCTCCCCCTCCTTCATTCCAAGACAACCAAAAACCCCCCTCTCTTCTCCTCTCTTGAGTTCTAGTGAAGTAGAGTAGTCTTATCATATCTTGGTCTTCCTGAGACTCAAGGTATTGAGTGAGACTCACTCTCCCTCTCCTAGTTCTTCTTTCTTCCTCCCTTAGGACTTCTACCAAGAGTCTCCTCTTCCACCATATGGATCTTGCATGAAGGTAGAATCTCTTTTCCTAACTAGTTTTTGTGTTGCCATGATAAGAATTTAGGATTAAAGTATGATAGCAATTATTTAAATTCTCTTGAATATGTTTGAATGTTCTTAATTGTTCTTATGTGTTCTTCGCATGTTCTTGGTTGTTCATCACATGTTCATGCATATCATTAGTTTTAATCTTAAATCCACATCAAAAATGTGAAAAACATGTTTGTTTAATAATTCTTTTAAATCTTTGAATCTAGGTTATCACCATCCACACACATTCACTAGAATTTATTTATTTTCAATCTAAATATAATGTTCAATAAATTGAATTAGGATTTATCACATGCACACACATCAAACTCAACATGCAAATTGATTGACATATTGGATGATATGATATGAATGTTGGCTACCATAGTCTAGAAGACTGGTTTCACCGGGCAAAGTGGGTGCTTAACACCTTCCCACTTTGTAACATAGCCTCCGAACTTAGATCAAGGGTTAGTAGATGAAGTGCTTATCCATGTAATTTTCGATTTTTAGATTGTAACTAGGAAACAAAGCCATGTACTTTATCTTAGATTGTATCTAGGACCAAAGCCATGTAATTTTCCTATGATCAATGTAAATTTCAAATTAATAAAATAAGGAATTTTTTTTTTTTATTATGGTTTTCTTATTTTTTCAATAATTAAATAAGTGGCGACTCCATTGTTAGACCCTTAATCTAAAGGGGAAAATATAACTAGTCGAACCTCCATTTTGAGAGGCAATAACACGACTCCACCCATTCACGTGGGTTTGGCCCAACATTCCTATAAAAAAGGGGGCCGGGGGCGCGGTCTCTCACAAAAGGAAAAGCAAAATTTTTTTCATCTTAATCAAGTCGAACTTAATTTTTACTGAAGTTGCCAGCCTCTTGATCCTTAAATTAATGCCCACGATGTTAAGCCTACATAAAGAACAAAAGAAAATGTATCAAATTATTTAGAAATCCACGTGCTTATAATTGACATAGTTAAATATACAGTGCAGTAACAATACTTGTAGTAGATCCAAATGATTAAAGTTGTTTATATGATGTTGTTGTGTTCCTTAAACACTAAGCTGGTCAGTATTTGGCCTAAGACATCCACTTCCTGAAAATTGATTTGGATGACCCTAAAAATACAAATTTCATTAAACCAAAAAAAAAAAAAAAAGGTTAAATTAAATCTCTTAACAAGTATAAGATTGAATAAAAGTTAAGGAATTACTAATAGTTGGTGTATATTGCTTCCCGGAATGCCAAAATATCTTGGGTTATTACTAGTTACCGCTCTTTGATAAGGAAGACTCTGCAATCAAATTAAATATATTGGCAAAAAATACAAATAAATTGATGTAGAACAGATAGCACATGCTTTCCTGGAGCAGCAGGGGCGCAGGAAGTCACAACGCAGGCTCAAAGGGGAGTGCCAGTAGGGGGCCATCGGGGTGACAGTGTCGGAATTGCATGAAATTTGGCAGGTTGAAGGGAAACGGCGTTCTGATCCAGATTCATGACAGCCATGAACGTCGCCAAAATTTAGGCGAATTCCTTCATTAAGGCCCTGAAAACATTGTTTTTGCTATTTATAGTATTATTCGTTTTTCCTTAATAACTTTTAATTTAAAAGTCAGAATAAGGTCCCGTCTGTTTTGGGACGACCCTTAAGGTCAGTAGTTTATGATTCTGAATTTAACTCAATTTTGCCATTTTTGGTAAATTTCAGTATTTTGTCACCTAATCGTGTAATTAGTGCGAATTAGGGTTTTTAGACGTTTATTTCAGTATTTATATGTTTTGTAGCCGTCTGAAGGCAGGATAGACTATTATCAATAAACTTAGACATTTTGTCAATTTTTTCTTCTGGTGGATTCCAGTTTTATTCTCCTTGTGGATTCAGGGAAACCCCTCGTGGATTCGAGGTTTACTACCAGAAACTAACAGTTTAGTTTTTGTTCCATCAAAAAAGCATCGTGTGTGCTTTTCTTCAGGCTTCCGCGACATCATAAATAGTATAAAATGAATTATAAATGATAAACTATACCTGCATTTGGTTTCAAGGAAATAAAGGAGTGCCAAAATATGGCATCATATATATCCACCATTCGAAACTTGACTTGGATGACACTATGTGCAATTGAAAATAAATCTTAAAAATTAAATATCAATCACAAAGAAAAAATTATCCCAAAAAAAAAAAAAAAAAACACATACAAAAAAACTTTTCCTAGAATTGGTTTAAACTAGAATTTGTTAATTGTAGCCCAACAAAACCATCTCCGATGGAGCTACAACTATTTGCCTATAATAAAATGCAATCGTGTGGTGTGGTGGAGGTATGGGCAAGAGGAAGCAGGTTGTTGATTTGGGATTTGAGACCGTAAAGGCAAGGAGGGAGGGAGGGAGGTAGAGGAGATGTAATAGGGAGGGAGGGAGGCAAAGAAGCTTGAGGGTTTTAGAAAAGTTTTGTTAGGTGATATGTTTTTTGTTTAGGAGGGGTTTTTTTTTTTTTTTGAGTTTGCTAATATCTTTCGTGGCATTTAGTTTTTAAAAGCTGATACAGAGCATGCCACACTGGAGCATGCCACATTAGCAGTTTGTAAAATGTTTGTAGAATAGTTTGTGTCTGTAAGATTACTCTTCTTACAAACTCACTTCTCATAAGTCATGAATACCTTTTTCTCAACAATAACAAAAATCACTAAGGAGTTCTATTCCTTTCTAAAATAGGATATTAAGTGAGCCTCTTGTTTTGTAAGTGGGCTTGACTCACTTCTTTTTCTGCATTGTCTCCCCAATCTATTCGGTTCCCCTTTCTATGATATAGTGTAGAAAAATATTCTATCTAAATTCCCCGTGTTAACACCAAAAGTTCAGATTGTTAATTATATTGTTGTTAGATTTAGGGTATAATTGAATGGTTTTGAATTTTTCTGAAAATGAAGTAAAAGAATGGAAAAATTGTACTTACCTCCCTTCTAGTTTGAAATAAGACACCCACCTCTTTTAGAATACAAACTATTTATATCAACCACTTTTGGATGACTAAAAAAGACTTTAAAAATCTTCATTTTCCTATTGAGGCCTCCTTTTAAATTGTCATCCATGCCACGGCCACCTCAAATAGGAAATTCATAATTTTTTAAAGCATTTATTTTTAGGGACTTTTTTAAACTCGAATAGGATATTCCAGCCATTCAAAGGAAGTCAATGTAAATAATTTGCATTTTAGGGGAGATGGGTGTCAGATGGAAATTGAGTGTTGTTGATGCTCATTTTGGAAGCCCAATAGCAAGAAGAAGCCCAACAATATGGGCAAACAAGAGTTAGTGGATTGATAGAAAAACCATTAAGCCCGAATGGCAGGAACAATGGATCATAGGCCCATGAAGTAAATAGATAAGCCTTGAGGAAAGCAAATGGGCCTAAAGGAGCCCAAAGAGAGAAGTAGTAAACCCATGGGTATTATGTGATGTAGAAAAGTAAGAATGGGCCACAGCAAGCCTGAAATAATGAAGTAAGAAAGTAAAAGGTTGATGGAAAGCCTATGAGCCCCAAGGATGAAGGATAAGGTAATTGGGCCAAGGAAGCCCAAAAGAGTTAGCAAAAGTCCATGGGAATGCAGAATTAGAAAATGGGCCAAGGATGCCCAAGAAGAAAGAAATGGGACAAAGGAGCCCACAAGCAATGTAATGGGTCAAGAAAGCCCAAAGTAGCATAAGTATAAATCTAATAATCATACTGAGTCATTGAGAGAAGAACATGTAGTAGGCCCAAAAGAGGCCAGCAAGTACAGGTCAAATAACACCACGGCAGGAACAGCAGAGTGGTATGGCAAGAATGACAGCAAGATTACAGAGGGAGCAAAAAATGGGCTAAAGAGAGGAAAACCCACAATCAAGCAAGGCCCAGCCCTTGAAAGGAACAAGCCAATAAAGAATGGAAAATCAGAACATAGTTCACGCCATAAAAGGTCAAGGATGAGCGGCAGAATGCACAGATGAACCTCCAGACCATGGCAAACAAACGCATGAGCAGCAAACAAGCTTTTGACGTACACAGCAAGTGGAGCACGCACAAGGCCTATGCACTACCAATCTGTACCCAGCCAATATAATAGTGATGGGTCATAGGTTAGAGGTAAGAGAGGGTATGGTCTAGCGGTTGGGAGAAGGGAAAGCCTATTCTGGAGTTCCCGCTCAGAATCTTTTGGGGAAGATGTCCCGTTGGAATGACATACCACCCAAAAGAAGGAAGGATGAGTTAGGGCCACTAGATGCATGCCATGAAGGATAGCAAAAGAGAATACCCACACTATGGTGGATAAGAATGCCACTGTGAGCAAGCAAACAAAACAGTCTTCTTTGTTTGGTAATGGAGAGTGGCACAGCCAACATAGGTAAGTAGTGGTGACTAAGCAGCTGACAAACCAATGGGTGGTCAGGAAGAACACCCTAAACCAGACAAAAGTAACTAAAGGCTAAAATGGTAAAAACTAGTCATGGCAGACAATATATAAAGGGTCACTGCCGAGCACAGTAACATCATCGCAACAGTAGCAACCACTAGGAGAGAATCATTACACCACCGTCACCATAACACTACACGAGTAAGCACTAAAAGAGAAAGAAAAGGAGTGGGGAAAGAATCAAAGTAACAAAATGGAGAAAAAAAAGAGTGTAGAATGGCAGGTATGCACCAATAGGCTAATCATTTCTCTCCCTCTAAAAGCCTACCCTGTGTTGAGGATAAAGAATTTTCTTAAGCATAGGTCATTCAGGTCCGTTCCTCAAAGTGGATAATTTCTACAACAGGATTCTCCTGCGAGGTTATCCACGTTGAGGAAGTGGTTCCCTCCTTAGTATTAGTCCTGTAGCATAGTTGAATATGGCAGACTAACCTTTTCCTTTTGATTTCACTATTTATCGAAATTATTTCCTTTATAGCCATTGCAATTTCACTTATAACATGTTTCTTATATCGTTCTTTTCCTACTTTACTTAAGGATTCCTTATTTATTTTGTCTAACGGGAAGCGTATTGCCTTTATTGTCATACTGTATGTGTCTACAATAACTCTTCTATAACAGCTTCGCCTGCCATGGGCATGTGACCAAAGTTTTGGCAAACGGGGCATAGTTTGTGCACAATCCAAATCAAGGTGAGTTGCAATTAGACCAGTTACAACTCTCTTATCCAGAACACTTGGGCCTCAGTACAGCAGGAGGCAGTCCAGCCTAAAATCATAAAAGGCCCACCACAAGTGTAATAACATAAAACCTAAAGCAAAGGTTGGTGTAATTTTCCCATTAAAACATAAATCATAGCCGGTACAAAAACAATTACCATCTCAACCAGTGCAACATGGTAAAATCTTCTATCTCCATTAGGTATACTCCCCTACCTTGCATGGCCAAGGTGCTAGTTTGCAATGGCAGCTCTCAAATTACCATCTTTCTGTCATTTAAATGTTGGCTGCGGATTGTTAGCTTCAATTAAGCAATATTTATGTTAAACAATTTATTACAATCTGAATTTTTTTTATTTTTTTATTTTTTTTTGGGTTGAGAATCAACAATTTAGTTAGGCCTACTAGAATTAATTGACTTGAATTATAGTTATGGGAATTATACTATTTCAGGTTATAAAAGTTTTACAATACAAGCGGATGGAAATATCTAGAAATAAAATTGCAATAAGATAATGTGCAAATGAGAAACAAGGCAGGGGTCTATCAAGAAGGTTCATTACTTACAAAATTTTTTTTTTAAAGAAATGTTATGCCAATTTTCCTATATATATACCCATTTTCTTGTGTAGTTGGGTTAAAAGTGTGCAATATTCCTTTAAATAAAAATCTTAATAATGCAATCTTTATATTGCACTCTACATTTTGTTTGTATCAATATAGTGTGTCATTTTTTAACAATTTGGCTAACTTTAATTCTAACTGACATGTTGATGGTCTAATTTATTTTCAATCATGGGTACATAATGTCAAAATACAATTTCCTTATTATATGATAGATATCTGTCCTCTGGATTGGTTTTCACTTCTACAGCTTCATAAAGAAGAAGTTTGAAATAATTCACTTGTAGAGCCTCAATTTCTCGTATCAAAAATTTCTAAGTAAATGAAACTCTAGTACAGATCAATAAAACCATTCATGATAATCTTCATGAATATATATTCTTGATTGAAATAGATAGATAGAGAAAACAACAAAACCAAACCCAAAGAGAGCACTTTAAAGGAATATAAAAACAGCTTATAAAGAGAACTTCTATAGTTGTACTGAAGAAAGGTACCAACTGCTTTGTCCAAACACTCAAAACTTACCATATTTCCAAAAGCTAAAATCAGGGCTGTGGTCTTTGGTTCCCTTATCCGCATAATTACAGCAACCAAATGCTGCAAAGCAAGAAATTTTTTTAAAAAAAATGTTGAATATTAAGAGTGAAACTAGAAACAAGCTTAACCATCTTTGACAAAATCACCTCAAATTCAATAGAAAGGGAAAAAATTAGAGGACTAATAGCTTATCTGAGTCGTTAAATTCATATAAAATTAATCGCTTTAACCAAGCTTCTTGCAGTGAGCTGTTGCAATGCCCAATTCTTTAACAGAGCTTCAGCAAGAAAAAAAAAATCTTTAACAGAGCCACATGGGAGAAGGAACAAAGTAGTAATAAACTAGTTTTTTTGCCTTCTATTTGATAAATTACCAATTCTCTCAAAAATTTAAGCAGTTAAGAAATTATGAATTTAATCAATTAAATATAATTCTAACACTATTTTTTACCAAAGTTTTACAATCTAATAGTTTTTACTTCTCTTTTGTGGAGAACCCAAAAGAAAAGTGATCATAACTCTACCAATTTCATTTTTCGTCTCTTGAATTTCTCAATCATAACCCTGACCCGGCAAGAAACTAAATCAAAATTTATTAAAGTGCAGTGAAATAAAATTATACATTCTAGAGCATTAGCATTGGGGAATGCTAATGCCAAATCGAAGGGAAATTTGGAATTTTAAGCCCCAAAACCATCTGCATTGGGGAATGCTAAACAGCAGTATTGCAAATTTTTTTGCAATACTGCTACAGTGCAATTCTAAACATAGAATTGCACTGTAGCAAGTATTGTAAAAAAATAATAATATTTTATCTGACTCTCTCTCCTCTGTCTCTCATAGAATTGTAAACATAGAATTTGTGTTATTTTAAGATATACTATTTTATTATGTAGATATATTATTTTAATGAGTAAAAGAGGGAAATAGAAGTTTGAGATGTGGAGGAATTGTAAAATAGTATGGTATAATGATAAAGTGGCTTTTTAGAATTGTAAAATATAGTAGCATTGGAATTTTCCAATGCTAATGCTAAGTATTTCATTAACTTTTTTTTTTCTACTTCTCCTTTTGTTTGTAAACTAAAACACAATAGAATATTTCTTGTGAAAATATAATTATAATTATAGATGACACAAACCAATGGATTTTCAAATTCCAGGGTAATAAATTTGCTCTATCGAGTTCAATTTTAGAACGAATAACAGTAATATCTTGACATAAGATAAGATTGACCAGTGTTTTAATAGAAGAAGCTAAGTATGTATAAAGCAATGACATGTGACATTACACATTGAATGCAAGATGTCCTTGGAGTTCCCAGATGGCTTTACTATGAATAAAATTAAATTATGGCTGAAGCTGCAGAAGTGTTGATGACCATTGTGTTAATGTTTTCAGAAGGCTGGTTCTGTTTAATGAAACAGAAAAGTCAACAACCAATCTATGGGTTGAAGGCTTGAAGTTTCAATCCATATCAGCGGACATTTTTTCAAAATTTCAAACAGTTGCAGAACAAGGCCAAATAACTAGCAAGAAAACAGTTCATCCAAAGATTTTTGACAAAATGTAATCAAATAGTAACACCGGTGACATAGTTTGAACTTTGAACGATTACATCCCTTTCAATGATAGAGTGCAATGACGGATTCCAGTAACTATAATATTTCTGTAGAATGGGGCTGGCTCAAATTTATTATTTTTTTCCACTAGTCCTAACGGGATTGCAGATTCTCTTGAGCCATGTCAGCCTGTCCTCATACAGTTTTAAATGCATGGCCTGCCGTTCATCTAATGACCATTGAATCACCTATTCAATGGCATCTTTAATATTTTTCTTAGTAGCAGGGAGAAGCTTGGCATCAACATTATCGGCATTGATAGCATTCCTCATGTCGTAGGCATAGTTCTCCAAATCTAACTTAGCCTTAACCTTCTTCATGTGATCATCATCTTCAACCTTGTATCTCTTTGCGTCCTGGACCATCCTCTCAACCTCTTCATTGGACAATCTCCACTTATCATTGGTAATAGTGATACTCTTTTTCACACCAGTGGCCTTCACTGTTGCAGAAACATTCAGGATACCATCGACGTCAAGATCAAAACAAACTATTACCTTTCCGTCACGCCTGGGCGCTGGAGGAATGCCAGAAACCAAAAAAATTCCCAACAAATTGTTATCAGTAAATCTTGCTCTCTCACCCTCATAAACTAAAATACTCATTTTAAGTTGGTTGTCGATTGTGGTGTGGTATACACTCTCCTTCTTGGTGGGAATGGTGGTATTCCTTGGAATCAAAACAGACATCACCTGTCCATAGTCTCTATACCGAGGGATAGATTAAAGGGGTGACATTCTAAGAGTGCGATGTCTTGAATTTTATCATTACCATTCCTGTCAAGATAGCAGCTTGAACAGCGGCTCCATAAGCAACAGCCTCATCTGGATTAATGCTCTTGTAGAGCTCCTTCCCATCAAAGAAGTCCAGCAACAATTGTTGCACCATGGGAATTCTGGACGAAACATGTCTCCGCATGCTCAATACACTTTCTGAACAAATCCATGTTGAGTTCTGCAAATTTGGCACGGGTAATAGTTGAAAAGAATTCAATACCATTATATAAACAGTCAATTTCAATGGTAGTCTCAATTGCAGAAGAAAGAATCCTCTTCGCTTTCTCACAAGCAGTTCTCAACCTCCTAAGAGCTCTAGATTCTCCACTAATGTCCACCTTGTGTTGACTCTTAAATATTTGAACAAAGTGCTTCACCATTCTGTTGTCGAAGTCCTCACCTCCAAGGTGAGTGTCTCCAGAAATAGCCTTCACTTCAAATAAACCCTCATCAATAGTTAAGTAGTGAGACATCGGCGGTGCCACCACCCACATCAAAGATCAACACATTTCTCTTGCCAATGCTATCTTCCATCTTGTCAAGACCGTAAGCAATGGCTGCAGCAGTTGGTTCATTGATTATGCGCAGAACATTGAGACCTGCAATGCGTCCAGCATCCCTTGTGGCCTTACGCTGAGAGTCATTGAAGTAAGCAGGGACAGTAACAACCGCATTCTTCACAGTTTTACCCAGGTAGGCTTCGGCTATCTCACGCATCTTTATTAGGAGCCATAGATGAGATTTCTTCAGCAGCAAAGTGCTTCTCTTCACCCCTAAGTTGACCACGATCACAGGCTTATCACCAGTACCCTTAATGACCTTGAAGGGCCAAAGTATCATATCGCTCTGAGTCAAGGGATCACTGAATGTCCTGCCAGTCAACCGCTTTGCATCTGCAATGTCATACCTCTTAAAGCATTAGTATTGGCGATGATAAAAAACTATATTGCTATTTTTAACACTACCAAATGCAAATTTACTTATATACATTGATGGAGACAAAGCCAAATAATTTGGCTCTTATCTATACTACTATTTAAGAGATTTTTTCTATTTGAGATTTTATTTTATTTTTGTTCAAAAATGCTTATACATCCCTATGTTTAAGGAGTAATTCTATGGTACTCCCAAAAAAAAAATGGGGGTTAGGTAACCTGCTACATAAGGTTAATATTTTCTCACATTTGACGGTTCCATTCTCACATTATGCAGTTCCAATATCATATGTGACTGTTCTTTTCTCACATTTAGTGGTTCCCTTACTTTTTTCTCACATTTGATGATTCTATCCTCACATTGTGCAGTTCCAACATCACATGTGACAGTTCTTTTCTCACATTTGGTAGTTTCCTTACTTTTTTTTTCTCACATTTGACGATTTCATCCTCACATTATACGATTTCAACATCGCATATGATAGTTCTTTTCTCATATTTGGCAGTTCCCTTACTTTTTTTCTCACGCTTAACGATTCCATCATTACATTGTGCAGTTCCAACATCACATATGATAGTTCTTTTCTCACATTTGGTGGTTCCCTTACTTTTTTCTCACATTTGACAATTCTATCATCACATTGTGCAATTCCAACATCACATGTAACAGTTTTTTTCTCACATTTGACGGTTCCATTCTCACATTGTGCGGTTCCAACATCACATTTGACAGTTTTTTTGTCACATTGGGTGGTTCCCTTACTTTTTTCTCACACTTGACGGTTCCATCCTCACATTGTGCAATTCCAACATCACATGTGAGTTCTTTTCTCACATTTGATGGTTCCCTTACTTTTTTCTCACATTTGACGGTTTCATCCTCACATTGTGCAGTTCCAACATCATATGTAACAGTTATTTTCTCACATTTAATGGTTCTTTTACTTTTTTTCTCACATTTGACGATTCCATCATCACGTTGTACAGTTCCAATATCACATGTAACAGTTGTTTTGTCACATTTGGTGGTTCTCTTATTATTTCTCACATTTAACAATTCTATCCTCACATTGTGCAATTCCAATATTACATGTGACAGTTCTTTTGTCATATTTGGTGGTTCCCTTACTTTTTTCTCACACTTGACAGTTTCATCCTCACATTGTGTAGTTCCAACATCACATGTGACAGTTTTTTTTTCTCACATTTGGTGGTTCTCTTACTTTTTTTCTCACACTTAACGATTCCATCCTCACATTGTACAGTTCCAACATCACATGTGACAATTCTTTTCTTACATTGGGTGGTTTCTTTACTTTTTTCTCACATTTGACAATTCCATTATCACATTGTGCAATTCCAATATCACATTTGACAGTTCTTTTGTCACATATAGTGGTTCCTTTATTTATTTATTTTTCAAATTTGATGGTTCCATTGTGATATTAAGCAATACCAACATCACATCTGTTCTATTTTTTTCACAAGTGACAATTCTTTTGTCACATTGGGCGACGATTCCATCCTCACATTGTGCAGTTCTAACATTACATGTGACAGTTTTTTTTTTTACATTTAATGGTTCCCTTACTTTTTTCTCACATTTGACGGTTCCATTATCACATTGTACAGTTCCAATATCACATGTGACAGTTGTTTTGTCACATTTTGTGGTTCCCTTACTTTTTTTCTCACATTCGACGATTCTATCCTCACATTGTGCAGTTTCAATATCACATTTGACAATTCTTTTGTCACATTCGGTGTTTCCCTTATTTGTTTCTCACATTGTGCAGTTCCAACATCACATTTGACAGTTCTTTTGTTACATATAGTGATTCATTTTTCTACATCACATTTGACAGTTTTTTTGTTACATATAGTGATTCCTTTTTCTTTTTCTTTTTTCACAAATTTGATGGTTCCATCCTCATATTTTGCCGTGCTAACATCACATTTGACAGTATTTACACATTTGGGCCCACCACTAAAGTTACTTTTTTAATCACTAATAACCGCTCATCACAATAGCAATTTTAAAAAAAAAATAAAAAATAAAAGAGTAGCTCTAGCATTTTCCTCCTTTTAAAAGCTATTAAAAAATTTAGATCTAAAATCTAAAACAAAATAAATATCTCAAAAAATTGGCCCAACCACAATAATTACTAATAGTAAAGTTAAAAGCAATTAAACTCAATTAACTAATTTTAACAAAAACAAACAACCCGACCCTTTTAAAAATTTGAAACTAAATATTTTTGTCCTTCATTGTTTATCATTTTGACCATAATGAAAAGTATTAGCCTTATTTGAGTTAGCAAAGCCTCCACCAGCTAAGTCTAAGAAAGCCGTAATAGCAATGAAATGTTTTCTTTGTTAAAGACATATCAGTATTACAAAAGGTCAATTTTAACATAATTGGCCATTAAAACGTAAATTTTCATCTCTCTCTACTTTGTTCATTCATATTGGCGGTTGACAATAACCCACACTAACTCCTTAGTGTAAGCAAGACCTATTGACATATGTATTAGTATCATAAATAATATGATACAGTAGATGACCACTTGAGAAGAAGCAATTCAGACATAATGTTTGCTCTTGTATTCCTTGATGAAGTTGTTTTATAGACTCTAAGTGTGTGTTTGCCTCCAAATTAAAAAACCAGTTTCTTTTATTATTCAGGTTATTTTTGCTATTATTCATAAGCCCCGCTACACTTGTTGGTACCATTTATGGGTCTCATCATATTATTTCAGTTAACTTTTACCTTTATCTACAATACTTTCAACAAAAAGTTTTCAGTTTCAACAAAATAATCAGTTCCCAAATAGACCCTAAGGATTCTTATATATGAAAATGTGATAGCCTTGAAGGACTCAAAATGGTGGTCTTGGTCAAACTTTGATTATTTTAATGTTTTTTGCCCATGAATATTCACTTCATTAACATGAATCAAACAAAAGCTAGCAAAGTCCCTACCATTTCATTCTTCTAATGGAGGAATTTGATTCACACAAGAGATATATGTGGCTCCCACCATAACGTAATGGCTCTTCTAAGACCACAACTTTTTTTTTTTTTTTTTGAAATGCTAAGACCACAACTTTTACCATAATTTGATGAAGTAGTCAAATGTGAATGATGTACAATTACTTTCATATAAATCTATCACTTTATCTTCATTAATCACAACTGACCACTTCAAAGTTGTGTCTAAATGCTTTATAAAAACAAAATCCACAAAAAATTAAAATTAAAATAAAAATAAGCTAGAATTATCTTGATTTCTTCCATAAATCTTTGAATATATCAATTAACTTTTTAAGTATCTCCCTTGGTAGCTCACATCACATTCAGGGCATGCCTCCCTCTAAAATAACGTAGTTGAGGTCACTTTCTTGATATTTATATTTTTCTAATTAACATTAATGTGTGAGATTGATAGGGATATATTATTTATTTATATCTATTTATATATGTTTTAAGATATGCTTTACATCATCTTAGCGGCATTAGCTTGCTAGTAATACAGACATGGTTTTGCCAAGCAAGTACATGTTCCAGCAAGGTAATTTGAATAGGCTTCCTTCAGAGAAAACACCAATGCTACACAACCTGCAAATTTCCATTAAAGTTTTATTGGCATTAGCTGAAAATCGATAGTGTCATAAAACAAAAGCAAAGCAGTTATTCAAAAAAGCAAAAAAAGGAGACTTCTTCTGGATTGCCACAAATACAGAAAAGTCTGCTCAAAGACAAATACATTGAACATAGCTCTATTTCTTCAATATGGCTCAAGAAAGACTCTAGCTGCCTTGGTTCATTTAGAAAGTAAAATAAAAATCCAAAAATGTTACAGTTCACAATTGCACAAGCTGCTAGAGAATCTCATGAACCTAATCTACCAAATGTTATTTTTGTTATGTGACAAGACTGTTCCAAAATCATATTCCAATAGTCCTACTATTTGAGTCACTAATAATATTCCATGTTCAAGAATTGTTACTAAAGGATCGGGTTTAGTGAACAGGAAAAAGCATTATGTGGGAATCAGTTATCAGTCCCCAAAAACTAGAAAAGAGAGTAAAAACAGAAGTCAGGATTAGATTTAGAATGTTCTTAGACTACATAGGTACCACTCCCAATTCTGTAACTGGCAGATTGCATGCAAACCCTGCAATATTTGCTTGCCATAGATTATATGCATGAATCCAAGGTGCGGTTAATCATCTTGATGTTTTCAGAAATTGTCAGAACTAGGAATACTGAGAGTTGACCTCGATCAAAACAAATCATTTTGGATGATTGATTGTTAAAGCACTACTAACAAATTTTAAAATTTTACTGTGCTGAGTTGCCAAGAGAGTATAAGACTATATTTGAAATACACAGAAATATAGAGGTAGTAACTACAAAAATAAGCAAATACCTTGGACCCAAAATACTAACATATATATACGTAAGAATAACTTTATTGCAAAGAGACTACTTCATGAAAAAAAAAAAAAAAAAAAAAAAAAAAACAACGTGAAGTAGCCTAAAGAATTACATCTGAAAAATATTTACATATAAATTGACTCTATGAAAGTACTATCTGTGAGTCCTAAAGCAAAGGACCACTCATAAAGAGAACTAATGAAAGATGTTAGCAATTGATTTGATGTGCACTCCATACCTTCAAAACACTAACATATACTTGAAATTGCCACTATATATCTGTACACATTACAGGCTAGACCTATCACACTTGATTGAAGAAAGGTGAACATGTAGCAAGAATTTCAATAGAAAAACAAGCTCTCACAGCATAGCCTAAGGTATTTTTCAAAAACGCAGGTATACTCATGTACAATGGTCACTTCAAGCCTTGAAACATTTGCACATGTTGAACTCATCCTAAAGAAGCACAGTGACCACAAAGGATGCTAATTTCCAACATAACAGAAACTCTCAATGCCTAGAACCACACTGACCAAGGTTTTGGAGTCTCAAGGCTCTTTTTTTTTTTTTTTTTTGGGGGGGGCGGGGGGGGGTGGGGGGGGTGGTAAGTAAATCTAAGACTACAGATTTCAAAGTGCATTATTTATATTCTCTCTTATTATCACTTCAACTTCTTCCAAAGGACATTTAGCACCCATCTTCCAAGACATAAATCTCATGTAAAAGGAAAGAGTGGAATTAAATTTCTCATCGGATGTAACAAATCCCAAAAATGAAAGCTATAAGGAAAATAAGGGGAATGTAGCAAGAAAAATTCTAATAGCAATAGCATACCCAATGAGAAAGGGAATCAAGCCTCATAAAATTAAAAATAATTTACACTTTACATTAAAAAAATAATAATAATAATAATAAAATGTAAGACTGCCAATGCAAGTCCAAGATTCCTATTCAAGATATTCCTTATAAAAGCCATAAGAGAGGTCTCTAACCATGCAAACTCCAAGTTAACTCTTAATGACCAACACTAATAGGGCCCCTTTGGCATGTGTTTGCCAGTATAGTGTTATCAGGACAGTTGAGCACCAGTATCTGTCAACACCTTTTGATTCTCAATGCAACCAATGTAGTTGCAAGTACCAAGCAAAGGCCAAGCTCTACTTAGATAGAATTGCTAGAATAACAACACCAAATCTAAAATACAAGAAATAACCCTCACTTGATGCCACATGACTTTTCATGCATGCTCCAAGTTTAAGGAAGCAGCCGCCTCTACTGAAACTATACTATTTAGTAAGTTAATCCATATGTAATGTGAAAACATAATAATATAAGTTGTCTACCCCCTAAGAGACATTTTAGTTTTTGGTAACCAGGACTAGCCAACAAATCACTTAAGTTCTAACCATCTTGGCCTCTCCAGCTCTCTTTTCTTTGTGACACCACACCACCAAATTTTCATCAAATCTCATAAGCAACATTTGAGCAGCATGAATCAACTAATATAATCAAATTCTTTATGTTCCCAGTAATTTCTCGTTGATTTAAGTACACGGTCTCCACAATTTGTCAACTAAATCACAGTAGGTTCATTTGGACTATAGCTTTGAGAACTATTTTGACTATTGAGAATTTATGTATGAGGAAGATGTTGACATAAATAATATAATGTTTACAGTTGATAATGAATAGTTGAATACTATTCCTATGGATTTTTCTTTGTAACTTTTTCCAAACCTAAACAACGAGGAAAAAAAAGGAGATTTGACCCCCCCCCCCCCCCCCCAATTTATCAAATTCCTCATGGAACTCATTTTCTGTAACAGTGGAGACATAAAACATTTAGAATCATGACCATTATAGAGCAAGACATATATTACATAATAATTATCTTATTTTCGAAATATAGAAATCTGTGTAATCAAAACTATATCCTGGCTGTGCCTGTGACTTGTCACTAAAATAAAATGATCCTATCCAATCAGGCGCAAAGTAGTGGAACCCAAAATTTGACATCTAGAGAAGATGAAAGCAAAATTAAAATGTTGGTTTGAAACTTTCGATTTCAACTTGCCTAAATCCCAAATATTTTGCTTCAGTAATAAAACTGAAGGATCTAAAATCAATGATATTCGAACACCAAAACTATATCCTTAGGGAGTTTAGGGTTCTGAAGTCATTCAAATCCAAGAAACAAAAAACCACATATAAAAGAAAGAAAGAAAGAAAAAACATGATTCTGATTGTTGAAAATGAAAAAAATAAGAAGAAAGAGTTCACACCTTGGAGTTTGCAGAAGCAGTCTCAACTCTCAAGAGCATCGACATCATCTTCTCTGGATCGCTTCAGAAATCAGAATTAAAGGAACGCAAAAAAATTTTGGTTGCTTTTATATGCTTACATGTTCTACCGGTAACTAGTAACCATTAAATTTAATTAAACGGTCGAGATTAAAGCCAATAGAATTGTGTGGTTTAGATTTAGTGGGTAACGTACCCAAAAAAAAAAAAAAAGTAAGGGGTACGGTAAAATGACCCATGTTTAAGTAGAAACAAAATTAAATGACAATTCAGTAAAAATACAACTGTAATTTTTACGAAAATATTGCCTAAAAAATAGGGCTACTCTCTTGTTGATTTTTAAATTTCTTTATCCACTGATAAATTAGATTCTCAAAATAAAAAATATACATATAAAAACACAGTTTTTTTTTTTTTTTTTGGCTACAAAATTGGACCACAAAAAAAAAAAAAAAAAAAAAAAAAAAAAAAAAAAAAACCTCAATGCAAATAAAAACCACTAATGTTAGGTGTTTTATAAAGTAAGAATGTAAAATAGATAAAATAGTTTTTTGTGAAAAATTTAAGAATGTAAGTGAAAATTTTATAGCTCATTAAGATAAAAGCAAAAAAATCAACAAAGCTGTCTAAAAATTAATATTTCATATTTAAGTTTTAGATTTGATTTTATTATTGCTAATAGATATATTTATATATATATATATATATATATCTTTATATATATATATATATATATATATATATACAAGATAGAAATTCTACTCTAACCTAATCTAAGTGTATATGTGTGTGAAGCTCCCTCCTAGAGACTTGAAACTCGACCCTTACCCCCCACACCCCACAAACACTTATATTTGTAGAGTGACCATCGCACCAAGAGTATGCGGTGGTTATATATATGTCTTGCAAATATTAAACTGAGAACTTAATCAATGTTTTGTCAACCACAATTACTATAAGCCATGACAATTACTATAAGCTAGCCATGCGATGCGACACATGCCAAAGAGCTAGGTTTTTTTCTTTTTTTTTTCTTTTTTTTCTTTTTAAGTATAAGAGTTCGTATTCAATGTCTTCTCAAAAAAAAAAAAAAAAGGTTGGTATTCAATGCCTATACAATATCCATGCGATATGTGGTGGAATTAAAATGAGTCCAAATCTTCTGTTCTACTTTTCCTGCTTCATTCTATACTCCACCAATAAAAACTTGTCACGTGTTTACCTAATTAATGAAATACTATTATTATTGACTTATTAATACTACAGTTATTAATTAATAGTAGTATTTAATTAATTAAGTGAACACGTGACAAGTTTTTATTGGTGAAGTATAGAATAGAATAAAAAAAGTGAGACAGAAGATTTAGACTCAATTAAAATAAGCTATCAGTCACCTATAAATGATTTTTACTATTAAAGTAATTAATAATTATATCCGTCTCATAAAAAAAATAAAAAAACTTATATCTGTTCACTAGGAATATATTTTAAAAAAAATTACAAAGAAAAAAAACTCTAAAAAGATGACATTCTGACATAGAAATACTATAAATTAAACGCTGTCAATAATTGAAAACTAAAGTTTTGCAGCTCTTAGTTGAATTATCAAAACACCTAACATCTTTTGCCGATAATGATAAGTGAGTGCACAAAAAGAAAAAAGTGTGTTAACTCATGATTTTAGTTTATGAAAACACATGTAATAAACATCCCTGCACAAAATATCAACTTTTTCCTTCTAAAAAAAATCATTTCAACTTTTAAAAAAGAAAAACTAGAAAAAGAATTACAAATTAGTTTAAATGTGTGTGTGTGTATATATATATATACACACACTAGCCTCATCACACGCGCTTTGCACGTGTGATGAGGCTTTTTTTTTTTGGTTTAGTGGTCTTATTTTATAGTAAAAAAAATGATGTGTTTTTATTTTTTTATATATAATTTTTATTTTGAAAATTTAATTTATAAGTAAATAAAAAAATTTAAAAATCAACAAGAAAGTGGCCCAATTTTTTAGGCAACGTTTTAGTGTAAGTTAGAGTTGTATTTTTACCGGATTGTCATTTATTTTGTCTCTATTTAAACATAGAAGTGTAGGGCCATTTTTAAACAAAAAAAAAATTAAGGAATTCAAACTGCAAAAGTCCTTTAAATAATAGTATAGATATATACTGTGGAGTCATGGGCCCAAGTCATACAACTGGGTCTTGGGCTTTGGCCGAGAGCATAGGGCTTTGGCCGAGATCGTGAGTAGTCCGAGTCCGAGGAGGAATATCTCATCGGATAAACTAAACACAGATCGGGTATAGATCTTAATGATCAAAGTGACCTTCCAAGAAGCTCTAGTGATAGGGACGTACGCCATAAACGTACAAGAAAGATGGGAACCCAAAAATATCTAAGGGAAAGCTGCTACCACTGCATTAAATACTCTGTAGCTCACTCTCTGGCCACATTAATGAGAAAGTGACCTCTGAACAGTATTTTTGCAGCCTTACAACCACCCCAGAAGACTTCTAGAGGGGGCTGATGGAACAAGTATCAGCATAAACCATCAACTGTCCACGTGTAGGGTAAAGATGAAGGAAGAGATGTAGTATAAATAAAGGTAAAGACCCCAGAGAACAAGGGGGGGGGGGGGGGGGAAGGACAGAGAAAGCAATATAGCAATCTCAACAACTCCTATAACCATTGTCATCTAATATATATCAGAGCAGAGCTCCTCAGATTGTGCCGAGTACAAACTTTCTCGCACAAACCAGGTTCAATTCTTGTTTGCTCTTCCTCCAAAACCATATTAACTGTTATCCATGCATTAAAGCCTAACTTTTTGATCCACTCTCTATAAATTTATTGTACTAGGCTTACTGGGCCAAGACCCCATACATTTTTTGGCTTGGTCTAAAAATCGTGTCCCTATATATATATATATATATATATCTCATATTCAAGTAATAAAAATATGAATAAGAATAAAAATCTAACCATTCTTTCATTTGCCTTTTCTCATGCACATAGTATTGTAGACTGTTATAATAATGTAAGATTTACATTGTAAATTAACTAAAAAACTGTGTATAATATATTTTACATAGTTTTTTAGTCTACAATGTAAAATCTATATTACTAATGCAATGTAAACTTATAATTATCTGTAGTAGTATATGAAATAATAATAATATAAATCTTTTAGGAGTGTGCAAGGTCGGGTTGGATCCAGAAATTCCCAACCCAAACCAACACGTGTAGAAACTAGAAACTCTTTCATGCATTTTTAAAATTAAATTGGGCTTTCAAGAGGTTATTAAAAAAAATTAGTAACTACTTAACCTTTTTTTCAATAAATTATTATTATAATTCTCATAATATGTCTATTTAACTATGGAAAAAAAAAAAAAAAAAAAAAGTATGGAGATTAAGAATACCAAAGATGGAGTTGGTAGGGTTTCTTGCGACTTGATTATTGGCAGCATCACCAATCAAACGCTTATTGTCAGTGAAGGCAACATAGGAAGGAGTCAATCTATTGCCCAGGTCATTTAGTATATCTCTACACGATCATGTTGCCACATTCCCACGCATGATGAGTACGTCGTCCCAAGATCGATACCGATCGCCGGGCTTTCTCCTTCGCCACCACCCTTTCTCTTTTTTGGTAACACTGATTTGCCAGCCATGAACACAGAACAGAAGACTCTTTTGCAAGTCTCAACAGCCACTGAAACCGATTCAGTCTTCAAAAGAGAGAGAGAGAGAGAGAGATGTACAACCGGTTCTGGGTTTTTTTTTTCTGAGTATATCCTTATGCGTAAATTTTTGCTACGTTAAAATAGGGAAATATGTGTATTTGAAAGATATTTCATTATTTCCCTTTAAAATAGGTGGAAAATCTTTCTTTGAAATTTGAGCCTTACAAGGCAATTCGTTGGTTAATGGATGCAAGTTGAGAAGTGAAAGAAGAAGGTTGTTGGGGGCTGGATTTTTTTTTTTTTTTTTTTTTTTTTTTTTTTTTTTTTTGCTGTTTTGGTTTGTGGTTGTGACTAGTGGGAGGACGGTAGAGATGGTGGAGGTGATTATTGCTGTTGTGTTGGTTTTTGTGGTGATTGTTTATTATTATTTTAATAAGTTATTTATATTTGATGATAATGAGTTATTTATATTATTTTAAATAAGTTACTAAAAATATAAAGTCTTTGATGTTAGATGTATTGTAAAGTGTATTGTTAAAATAGATAAAATTGCTTTTTAAGTTGCTAAAAGCTATAATTGTTATAGCTTCCTGACCGTGAATGTTCTAAACATGTTATTCAAAGTGCAAAGGCCACACGGATGCTATTAGGTTTATTTTCATTTATTAGGATTATTCTAGTGTCAGAAAAATTTCATATCAAAAGTATCAAGTGTATTTGCATCAATTCCCATTAATTTTATTCTTTTGAGTTGCTTTCAATTGAGTCGACAAGGAAAAAAAGGGTGAAAGTTGAAGTTTTTACTACGAAGATCCTGGTTGAGCAAAGTATGGAAATGTCAAGCGGGGAATTAAAATTGACTTCCAAAGGAGCTCGCCTAACACCTTAATTGAGTGAGACTTCCAATAATTTTTCATATCAGTATTTTTCTAAATATAAAAATATTTATCTAAATATAAAAATATTTATCTAACCATTGATTTGTACTATTTAAATTAACAAAAAATAAAACATGATATAGTAGTGTAGGGACACGGTTTGCGGCTCAAATCCAAGATGTATGGGATCTTGGCCCAGTAAGCCCAGTACAACAAATTTGTAGAGAGTGGGTTAAAGAGCTAGGCTTTAGTGCATGGATAACAATTAATATGGTTTTGGAGGATGAGCAAACAAGAATTGAACTCAGTTTATGCGAGAAAGTTTGTCCTCGGCACAATCTGAGGGACTCTTCTCCCGTATATATTAGATGAAAATGGCTACAGGAGTTGTTGATATTGCTATATTGTTTTCTCTGTCCTCTCTTCCCCCCCCCCCCTCCCCAATTCTCTGGGGTCTCTACCCTTATTTATACTATATATCCTCCTTCATCTTTACCCTACACGTGGACAGTTGATGGTTTATGTTGATACTTGTCCCATCAGCCTCCTCTAGAAGTCTTTTAGAGTGGTTGTAAGGCTGCAAAAATATTGTTCAGATGTCACTTTTTCATTAATGCGACTAGAGAGTGAGCTACATAGCATTTAATGCGGTGGTAGCAGCTTTCTCTTAGATATTTTTGAGTTCCCGTCTTTCTTGTACGTTTATGGCATCTGTCCTTATCACTAGAGCTTCCTAGAAGGTCACTTTGATCATTAAGATCTATACCCGATCTACGTTTAGTTTATCCAAGGAGATATTCCTCCTCGGACTCGGACTATTCACGATCTCGGCCAAAGCCCCACGCACTCGGTCAAAGCCCAAGACCCAATTGTATGACTTGGGCCTATGATCTCACAATAACCCCTCAAAACTTCGGTTTTTTCCTCTCATCCGAGGAGAAAAGTGGGGTTTTGAATTCTTAAGAGTTAATTCTACTTGATCCTTTGATTTACACCCGTGGGAGTGCCGTTTTACGCGCCCTATATTTGTACTGTAAATTGCTCCTTTCAGAGCTACCAATCTGAGGAGTTGGTTATGATCTTGGGTCTGTCTTGACACTTTAGTGAGAAACAAATAGATAGCATGGAATGTTAACTTCCCCACATCATCTGGTCCGAGGACCGCGGCATAACTGAAGCTCAGTTTAAACACCTGTAGAGTTGTCATGGAGTGTTAACTTCTCACATCATCTGGTCCAAGGACCGAGGCATGATTGAGTTTTAGTTTAAACACTTAAAAGAGTTGTCATTGAGTGTTAACCTCCCCACATCATCTGGTCCGAGGACCGATGCATGATTGAGTTTCAGTTTAAACACTTAGAAGAGTTGTCATTGAGTGTTAACCTCCCCACATCATCTGGTCCAAGGACCGATGCATAATTGAGTTTCAGTTTAAACACTTAGAAGAGTTGTCATTGAGTGTTAACCTCCCCACATCATCTGGTCTGAGGACCGAGGCATGATTGAGTTTCAGTTTAAACACTTAGAAAAGTTGTCATTGAGTGTTAATTTCCCCAAAGCAAGAGGTCCGAGGGACCCGACATAGCTAAGGTTCTGTTTAACCACTTCTAAGATGCCAGCGTGTGTTAATTTCCCCAGAGCATGAGGTCTGAGGGACCCGTCACAGCTAAGGTTCTATTTAACCACTTCTAAAGATGCTAGTGCGTGTTAACTTCCCCAAAGTATGTGGTCCGAGGAGCCACGCATAACTAAGGTTCTGTTCAACCACTTATAAAGATGCCACTGCGTATTAATTTCCCCAAAGTATGTGGTCTGAGGAGCCATGCATAACTAAGGTTCTGTTTAACCACTTCTAAAGATTTCACTATATACCTTTTAGAACTAGCCCCGCTGCGAAGCCCCTTGGATTTGTTGCCCCACATCATCTAGTCCGAGGACCGAGGCATGATTGAGTTTCAATTTAAACACTTAAAAGAGTTGTCATTGAGTGTTAATTTCCCCAAAGCATGAGGTCTAAGGGACCCGACATAGCTAAGGTTCTGTTTAACCAGTTCTAAATATGTCAGTGTGTGTTAATTTCTCCAGAGCAGGAGGTTTGAGGGACCCGTCATAGCTAAGGTTCTATTTAACCACTTCTAAAGATGCCAGTGTATGTTAATTTCCCCAGAACATGAGGTACGAGGGACCCGTCATAGCTAAAGTTCTGTTTAACCACTTCTAAAGATGCTAGTGTGTGTTAATTTCCCCAAAGTATGTGGTTCGAGGAGCCATACATAACTAAGGTTCTGTTTAACTACTTATAAAGATGTCACTATGTGTTAATTTTTCCAAAGTATGTGGTCCGACGAGTCATGCATAACTAAGGTTCTGTTTAACCACTTATAAAGATGTCACTGTGTGTTAATTTTCCCAAAGTATGTGGTCCGAGGAGCCATGCATAACTAAGGTTTTGTTTAACCACTTCTAAAGATGTCACTATATACCTTCCAGAACTATCCCCACTGCAGAGCCCCTTGGATTTGTTGCACCATCAATATATACCTTCCAAAATAAAGGTTCTTGCAGAGAGATTATGCCAACCGGTTTTCCATCCTTACTCTGTGTTGCTGCCACTTCCTTTAATAGAGGTTCAGCAAACTCAATCGCCAGATTCGCGAGGACTTGGCCCTTGACAGAGGTACGAGGCATGTACTTGATGTCAAAATCCCCTAAAACTGTGCCCCATATAGCAATCCTCCCCGTGTAATCAGCACTTTGAAGTATAGACCTGAGCGGAAGCTGAGTTAGGACAACAACTATGTGTGCCCTTGGAAAAAATGGGGAAGCTTTCGTGTAATATACACCACCGCCAAAATGGCCTTCTCTAGTGGTAGATGACGAACTTTGGCCTCATGTAGTGACTTACTCACATAGTAAACTGGCCACCATAATAGCTTTCCCCAAGGAGTCTTGCTGATGGGAGCTTGATCCTACCATAACTAACCGTTGCAATCATTATCACACAAGCCCTCCCCACAAACAGTGCCAATTGTAGGGACGCGATTTTCAGACCAAGCCAAAAAATGTATAGGATCTTGGCCTAGTGAGCCCAGTACAATAAATTTATAGAGAGTGGATCAAAGAACTAGGCTTTAATGCATGGATAACAATTAAAATGGTTTTGGAGGATGAGTAAACAAGAATTGAACCCGGTTTGTGCGAGAAAGTTTGTCCTCGACATAATCCGAGGAGCTCTGCTCCGGTATATATTAGATGACAATGGTTACAAGAGTTGTTGAGATTGCTATATTACTTTCTCTGTCCTCTCCCCCTCCACCCCCTCCTTGTTCTTTGAGGTCTCTACCCTTATTTATACTACATCTCTTCCTTCATCTTTACCCTACATGTGGATAGTTGATGGTTTATGCTGATACTTATCCCATCAACCCCTTCTAGAAGTCTTCTGGGGTGGTTGTAAGACTGCAAAAATAGATATCATTTCCTCATTAATGCGGCCAGAGAGTGAGCTACAGAGCATTTAATGCGGTGGTAGCAACTTTCCCTTAAATATTTTTGGGTTCCCATCTTTCTTGTACATTTATAGCGCACGTCCCTATCACTAGAACTTCTTAGAAGGTCATTTTGATCATTAAGATTTATACCCGATCTGTGTTTAGTTTATCCGAGGAAATATTCTTCCTCGGACACGGACTACTCACAATCTCGGCTAAAGCCCAAAACCCAATTGTATGACTTAGGCCCATGACCCCACAAGTAGAATGAAGGTAGAGGCTCTTGTAACTTTAGAAAGAATTCTTTGTATTCTCATATATATACCTTCACCCTCTCCCATTGATGAGAGGAGAATAACCAATTAAAACAATGAGTGAAACCCTGAGCGTCTTGCATTGCCGAAAATACGTAAGACTTATTGAAATCTTCAAAAGGTCTTGAAGTGTTCGTGAGATCGAACTTACAATTGGCAACTTGACACTCCACTAGAGACTATGAAGAGAAACAAATGGTACAGTCTATTGCTAGTAAGAGTTGAAGGTTCAAGTATATATACATTGCATAACTAGAGGTTTTGTAAGTCAGTATATGTAGTGCAGCTATCTTTGTAGTGGATTTTGTTTACTGGACTATATCAGAAAGAGTTTTTATCTCTTACGTGTTACTTTGCGAAATCACATCATGTATCTAAGTGTGCGCGTAGTGATTTAATATTTCGTTGTGCTATCCATTATGATTGAGATTTGAATTAACTTGTTTAAACACTCAATTAAATTAACTTTGAAAAATAGATAGTAAGTCATTTAAGGGACGGGTTTTAAACCTAACCAACATCATTGAAGCTTCAAGAGAGTGGATTGCTTCAGGTCTGGATGATTCTCCATTAGATATACACGAAGAAATGTCAACTAAATTGTACATTTGTGGTATAATTAGAGGGTTTTGAATTTTCTGAATAATAAGTAAAAGAATTAATTCATAGCTGGAACAAAAACAATTACCATCTCTATTTTTTTTGGATAAACAGTTACCATCGAAATCATATCAGGAACAAAAACAAAAACAATTACTATTTTTTTTTTCTGGATAAAAAGTTACCATCTCTCAACTGGTGCTACATGATCAAAATTTCAATGTCCATCAGATATACTACCCTGGCTTGTATGGCCATGGTGCTGGTTGGCATTGGCAATGGCAGCTCTTAAATTACCATCTTTCTGTCATTTAAATGTTGAAATTTTGGTCGATTGATAACTTTGCCATAACCTTCTTCATGTGATCATCATCTTCAACCTTGTAACTCTTTGCCTCCTGGACCATTCTCTCAACATCTTCATTGGACAGTCTCCACTTATCATTGGTAATATCAATCTTCCCTTTCACACCAGTGGTCTTCTCTGTCACAGAAACATTCAAGATATCATCGATATCAAGATCAAAACAAACTATTAACTTTCCAACACCCCTGGATGCTGGAGGAATGCCAGAAACCACAAATTGTCCCAACATGCATGCAAGTTGTTATCATATGCAAGTAATAAAAAATATCAAGAATACAAATCTAGCCATTATTTCATTTCCCTTTTCCCATGCAGTAGTATAGTAGTAGTAAAAAACATTTAAATTTACATTGTTAGTACAATGTAAACCTATAATGAATATAAATCTTTTTAGAAGAAATTCCCAACCCAAACAAACACATACAGAAACTCTTTCATACATTTCAAGAAATTAGCCTTATTTTAAGCTATTAAAAAAATAAGTAACTACATAACCTTTTTAATGAAGTAGTAAATTTATTAATTCACATAATATTTCTAAATTATATTCTAATTTCATCAAAATCAATCCTCAAAATATATATTTTTTTTTAAACCAAGGTTATATATGTTGGGATCATAAATTTTTTTTTTTTTTTTTTTTTTTGAGTTTTGTCAATTTGTCAACTTGGAGAGTTGGATGCTGCAGACAAAAATAAATAGGAAAAAAAAAACCAAATAAAAAGGATGGAGATTTAGATTACCAAAGATGGAGTTGGTAGAGTTTCTGGGAACTTGGTTATTGGCAGCATCACCAATCAAGCACTCATTGCCAGTGAAGGCAACATAGGAAGGGGTTTTTGACAGTCCCACGCATGGATACAGCGTCCCCAGATCGATACCGACTTTCGGGCTTTCTCCTTTGCCAGCCATGAATACAGAAAACTCTTTCTCGACAGTCACTGAAAGCGATTCAGCTTTCAAACACAGAGAGAGAGAGAGAGAGAGAGAGATGTACAGCACAGTCGAATATATAATCTTATGTATGTAGGGTTTCAGTTTTTTTTTTTTTTTTTTTTTTTTTTTTTTTTGGGGTATCCTTATGAGTAAATTTTTGCTAAGTTAAAATAGGGAAATATCTGTATTCGAAAGATATTATTTCATTATTTCCCTTTAAAATAGGAGGAAAATCATTCTTTGAAATTTGAGCCGTGCAACTGCAAGGCAATTCGAATTTGACCATGTAAAATTAAAAAATACGTTGTTGTTGTTGTTGTTGTTTTATTTTTTTTTTTATAGAGAAAACGATAGTAGACTTTATTCAATTAAATCACTTTATACAATGGGGAAGATGAAATAGGGGCATTCTTCTAACTAAACAATGGCCTCCTCATTCTCTTTTGTAGCACAAACTAATGCTAATGCAGCAGGATTACATCTCAAAGGTATACTTTAAAAAGAAATAAAAGAAAAATGATCTCTAATTAAACCAATGTCTTCAATAATCCAAGCAGCTTCTAAACAGTAGATTCTATCTTAATTCAAGAGATCCATAAGTTCCACAAAATTGCATTCCACCATCACCTTATAGAAACTGGTATTTGGACAAAACAAAAGAGCCAATTTCATCACCGTAGCTGCTGTACAGAAGGGGTTTAAATTCTTCTGCTGACGATGACATGATGCCGCTAACACTTCACCTTTGTTGTTCCTTATAAGAAAACCAAAACCAACATAGGTGTTCTTCTTCGATTGGGAAATTGCTAGATTAAATTTATGGATTGAATCAGAAATAGGGGGCTGCCACTTCAGATTCTGCACTTTAGCAACCTGGTGTTGTTTTTGTTGCACTTCCATGAATTCCAACTTGTAAAGTTCAGCCCGTGCCCATAAATCCTTTGCTAGGTTGAAGGAGTTTTATTCTCAAATATCAGCTTGTTTCTGCAATTCCAAATCATCCAACAAGCAATACAAAGAGTGTCAAAATCTGCAGAATTCAAGTTGTTTAAAGCAGCCTCCATAGCATCAATAAAACTGATCAATTGTGGTAGCCGAAGAACATTCCAAAACTGAGTTTGCAACCAAATAGATTGTGCAAAGGAGCATTCCAGAAACAGGTGGCTATTTGTCTCAGCTTCATCATTGCAGAGGGCACATGAGAAAGAGTTAAAGATCTTCCTATCAAAAAGCTTTGTCCGAGTAGGAAGGCTATCATTGCAAGCTCTCCAAATAAATGATTTAATTTTTGAAGGAATTGTAGAGGACCAAATACCTTTCCAAAATGAATGAATCTTAGTATGATCTGATGTGGTAGCCGAAGAAGCATTGGATTGTTTTTCAATTTCCAATTGCAGAAAGTAAGCACTCCTAACAGAGAACCTTCCCGATTTGGTTTTGGTCCAAATAAAAGTATCTTCAGATCTCCAAATACTAAGAGGAATGGTTTTAATGATTGAGGCTTCAAAGGGAAAGAAAATAGAATCAATGAGGAATTCCTTCCACCTCGATTGTGGGGCTAAGAAATCCATAAGATCAGCTACTATGGCGTCAGCTAGTAAAATTGTTCTAGGCAAACATACTTTCCAGTTTGTCACTAAAGGCAACCATCTGTCAGTCCATATTTTCATCAAAGAACCATTACCCACCCTCCATCTGCTGCCTTGAATGAGCAAATCCCCCCCACGAGTTATACTTCTCCATGCAAAAGAAGCATGATTCGGAACTGAAGCTTCAAGAAAGGATGTATATTGAAAGTATTTAGCTTTATATACTTTGAAAAGGAGTGAGTCCGGACACTGCATTAATCTCCATCCCTGTTTGGCAAGTAAAGCTAAATTGAAACTCTTCAAGTCACAAAAGCCAAGGGCTCCATCCTTCTTTGCTAAGCACATATGCTTCCAACTCAACCAATGCATTTTCTTCTCTTCATTTTTCTGCCCCCACCAGAATTGCCCCATCATTGAATTGATTTCATCACAAAAACCTGCTGGCAATAAGAAACAATTCATGGCATAGACAGGTATCGCTTGGGCTACAGACTTGATTAAGACTTCTCTCCCTGCCTGAGATAATAATTTAGTTTTCCACCCACTAAGTTTGGATTGAATACGAAGTTTAATTTCAGCAAAAGCTTGTTTCTTACCTCTACCAATAATTGGGGGCAAACCAAGATATCTAGCATAATATTCCTATTTTGAAACTATTAAGCATTATGTCCCTGTTTTGTAACTTGATTTTTAGAAAATCGAGTTTCCCATAGAACTCGATTTTATGATAATCGAGTTCTAGGTAAGTTTTTACAATGCTAAAGGAGCACTCGTGGCTTTTCCCAATTTAAAAAATCCAGCTGGAACTCGATTTTAGTAAAATTAAGTTTTGGGGAAAAACTTACCTAAACCTCGATAATCATAAAATCGAGTTACATTGAAACTCAATTTTTAGAAAATTGAGTTACATTGAAAATCAATTTTTAGAAATCGAGTTTCAAAACAGGGACAATTCGCTAGATATTTTAAAAAATAAGTGCAAAAACCCATTTTCCCCAAAACAATTGTGTTCTAGGTCTATTCATATTAAGGTAATCATCACATTATTAAAATCCTTTTTATGTTTCATAGTATTCTAGATCCTAAATCTTTAATTAAAACCCAAGCTATGAAGTTTTTTTTTTTGGGGGGGGGGGGGGGGGGGGGGGGGGGGGGAATGGGCATTTGCTCCTAATTTACAAATTATGCAGCAAAATGCCCCTTTTTTTTAAACTCGATTTTAATATAATTGAGTTACAAGTGAAACTCAATATTAGCAATGTCAAGTTCTATGCATATTTTGTCACTTAAAATTTTTTGAAAATTTAAGTGGAACTCAACATGCTAATATCGAGTTTCACTTAAAAATATACATAATACTCAATTTTGGGGTGCTCCTATTTTTGAAACTCGATTTTGGGGATATCGTGTTTTACATAAAACTCAATTTTGTTAAAATCGAGTTTAAAAAATATTGGCATTTTACTAAATAGTTTCAAAATATGGACATTTTGCTGCATAGTTTGTAAATTAGGGACAAATGCCCATTTTCCCTAGTTTTTGGGAGCCTTAAACATGTTATTCTTGCTGCAAAGGCTGCGCAGGTTTATTTCCATTTATTAGGATTATATTAGTGTTAGCAAAATTTCATATCAAAAGTTTCAAATGTGTATTTGCATCAATTTCCATGTATCTTATTATTTTGAGTTGCTTTCACTTGAGTCAACAGGGAAAAGAAAAGATGAAAGTTGAAGTTGTTGTGAAGATCTTGGTTGAGCAAAGTATGAAAATGTCAATGGAGGGAATTAAAATTGACTTGCTTCCTAGTAATTTTTCATATCAGTATTTTTCCAAATATGAAAATAGTCATTTAACCATTGATTTGTAACCATTTATATTAACAAAAAATAAACCCTAATCATGGTAGAATGAAGGTAGAGGCTCTTGTAAATTTAGAGAGAATTCTTTGTATTCTCACATACCTTTACCCGCTCTCTCCCGTTGATGAGAGGTAAATAACCAAAACAATGAGGGAAACCTTTAGTGTCTTGGATTGTTGAAAATACAGACTCGTTGAAATCTTCAAGAGGAGATTATCAATAGAAACAAATGGTGCAATCTATTGCTAGCAGGAGTTGAAGGTTCAAGTGCATATACATTGCATAACTGGAGATTTTGTATGTAAGTCGTTATGCAGCGCAACTATCTTCATAGTGGATTTAATTTGTTTATTGAACTATGTCCCTAAGAGTTTTCGTCTCTGGCTTGTTTTACTCTGCAAAATCACATCATGTCTCTGTATGTGTGTATAGTATTTTTTAAAAAATTTTCTATTGTGTAATCCATTGTGATTGAGATTTCAATTAACTCGTTTAGACACTAAATTAATAAGTTAACTTAGAAAAATCAGTAATAAGTCATTGTAGGGGTCTAAACCTAACCAACACCATTGAAGTTTCAAGAGATTAGATTTGTTCAAGTTTGGATGATTCTCCATTAGATACACAAAGAGTGGAGAAAATGGGCAAATACCCCTTTCAAAAAAAAAATCCAGCATTTTGCCCTCTTTCTCAAACTAATTAGGGAAATGCCCCTCTTTTGAAAATCGATTTTCTCAAAATCGATTTAGGCCCTATAGCGGCGTTTTTAAGGAGGTTATAGTGATATTTTAAGGACCTATAGTGACGTTTTGTAACTCGATCTCCATGAAGTCGAGTTACATGCAATTTTTTTTTTCTTTTTTTTACCTATAACTCGATTTCATATATATCGAGTTACAAAACGTCACTATAGGTCTTTAAAACGTCACTATAAGCTCCTTAAAAACGCCACTATAGGGCCTAAATCGATTTTGAAAAAATCGATTTTCAAAAGAGAAGCATTTCTCTAATTAGTTTAAGAAAGATGGCAAAATGCTAGATTGTTTTTTTAAAAATGGCAAAAGCCAATTTTTTCCCACAAAGAGGTGTTAGCTAAGATACAAGGCTCTTGGCCTTAACTAGGTACTCAGTTTGTATAATTTAGGTGTTAAGTTTTTTTTATTTCTTATTTTTTATTTATAAGCAAGTGATTAGCGAGTTATATGTTGATACTAATTAAATGCATTGATATTAAATTATATAGAAGTCTTAGGGTATTAGATGTTGATATTAATGTTAGGTTTAATAGATTAAGTGTGTTGGCAACTCATGAAAAAAAAAAAAGAGTTTTACTAAGTCCAAAGTGTTTTTTTTCAAGTCCAAGATGAAGATCTAAGTTCAGTTTAAAGAAAGGCAAGCCTTTGGAATTTCGACGGCTTTTTAATTGATCAAAGTGTCGAAACTATTGGATAGATTGAAAATTAATCTAGATCAAACGAAAATTGTGAATTTTGTCAGCCAAGCCCGTCACATCATCAATTTAAGTCCTATTATGTGTAGAACAATGTCAACTTCAAACCATTATATTTCACTTATTTCAAATTCAAATTAAGTAGAATTTGTATATGCTTTGAAGATTCAAAACTCTACTTTCCATTAAAACATGACTTATTCAAATATCATTTATGGTATAAAAAATATGAGCAACATATGATCAACCTCTTATTATCTTTTGAGCATATCAAAATTTGGTAATATTTGAACAACTTTTGACTTGAATCCAGCTCTTTTTTACCACTTTTCTTACTCCATTTTATGCTCAATAAATATAAACATGCCACATGTCCACCTATTTAATTAAATCATAAAACTATGTATCTTGTTTTAATTACCTAAATATAATTTTAAAAAATAAAACCTACAAATCCACATCATCACCACCACCATCCTCAAGAAATTTTAAAGATTAAAGAATATTTTTCCCCATTAAAATATGAGGTTGTTTTCATTTTTACATTGCATTTCAAAAAAGTTCATTTTGGCCCATTATTTTTTTATCTATGTTTCAATATTGGTTTCATTGTTCATTTCTGTTGATAACCTGATTAACTATTTCATAAAATAAATTCTAATTGGTTAAAAATGTTAAAATTAAAATAACCTTAATTAAGGTTAAAAGCGTACTTTAAGTTTTTTTTTTTTTCTTTGAGAGAGTTTCAAACTTATAGCGTCCGCTCCTAATGATAGCTTTTTATTATCAGACTAAGACACCCGTCAATTTTTAGTGTATGTGAGAATTAAATCTCAAATCACTTATTCAATCATCAAAAACTTTAAATATATATTGTACTTCATTCTCAATAAAAATAAATAAATAAATAAAAACTATATATTGTACTTGAAAAAGCCCAAAGAGGTTGGTTGTACAAGTTATCCACTCGCAAAAGCCCAAAATGATAAAATTCTAGACAGCCAACCATCTTCGACTATAGGACCAACGTACCGTATGATTCAAAAAATGCAAAACTACAGTATTGGTCCCTCAAGTTTGAAGCGTGCGCAATTGATCCTTCAAGTTTTTAAAATGAGCAATATAAGTCCTTTTACTAACTACCATTAATGGTATTACTTATGTGGCTAATGAAATAATGATTTGGCATTTTATTTTAATGCTGTGGCATATTTTTAATTAAAAATTTACAAACTAAAATTACACGTAAGAAACATTATTTACCAAATTAAAAAACTATTTCTACCAATTGTAAACACCCAGCCACGGCTTAAAAATAAAAAATAAAACCCAACAAAGACAGAGAAGGGGAGAGAGGGAACAACAAGCCTTAGCCGCCCATCAAGCTCAACCCATGCAGATACTCAATAACAGTTGGGTCACTGAAATCAACATGTCTAGGTTGAGACAAAGCCGTTTTGGGATTCTAAATCAACAATTCGTGGTGGACTCTTTGGCCAATTTGGCAAGCTTGGTGTCTTTCAACGCTTCTGGGTTTTCGCTTTCGGGGCCCATTCCTGACTGGTTCGGCCAAAGACTTAATGCACTCCAAGTGCTCGATCTAAGGTCTAGCTCAGTTACCGGGTCGATCCCTCCATCGCTCGATGGATTGAGTACCCTGAGGTATTTGTATCTCTCAGGTAATAACCTTACTGGTAGTATATCTTCTTCATTGGGAAATTTATCTGAGCTGTTAATTCTTGATCTTTCACGGAATTCACTTACTGGGTCATTGCCTTCTGGTTTTAAGTCTCTTGCTAAACTCACAAGGCTTGACCTTTCTTCAAATTACTTAATTTGAAGCGGAGATGAGGAAATTGAAGGAGGATCTCGACTATCGGATTCACGATCAAAAACTTGCCATCAATATCCACAACATCCCAGACTCGGAGTGTTTCAGGCTGTATTTCAAGGGCTTGGTAAGCGAAGAGAGGGTTAGGGGCATAATGGTAAATGTGGCTAGTGCTGGTGCTGCCATGGAGAAGAGAGTGTTGGGGTCGTGGCCGGCGGCATATAAGGAGAGATTGAGAATTGGAGGTGGCATATAAGCGTCACCTTTTTCTGTGACGATTACAATTGGTGAGTGGAGGAGTGCGTGAATAGCTTGCATGTAATTTTAGTTTGTAATTTTTTTAATTAAAAATATGTTACATTATTAAAATAAAATGTTAAGTTATTATTCTGTTAGCCATGTAAATAACATCATTAATGACAGTTAGTAAAAAACTTATATAGTTCATTTTGAAAACTTGAAATGACCAATTATGCACGCTTTAAACTTGAGGAATCAATTGCACACACAGAATAAACTTGAAGATCCAATATTGTAGTTTCGCTTTCAAAAAACCATAGGATTCATTCCTTAACTTTCTTTCATTTTTTTTTTTAATTTTTTCTCTTGGAACTTGATTTGGGAAATTGGATTAGGATTTTAGGGTTTCTCGTTGATTTTCGATTCCGCCATTGAAGGCAAAGAAACCAAATCCATCACAGTACAACACAGCTACAAATCTCAATGGGGAAGAACGAGTTCCTAACGCCCAAAGCGATCGCGAATCGGATCAAAGCGAAGGGGCTCTAGAAGCTCCGATGGTGCTGCCAGATGTGCCAGAAGCAATGTCGCGACGAGAACGGTTTCAAGTGCCACTGCATGAGCGAGAGCCACCAGCGTAAGATGGAGGTTTTCGGCCAAAACCCGACCCGAATTGTCGAAGGATACTCCGAAGAATTCGAACGCACTTTCTTGGACCACATGAAGCGTAGCCACCGGTTCAGTCGCATCGCCGCCACCGTCGTTTACAACGAGTATATCAACAATCGCCACCACGTCCACATGAACTCGACGGAGTGGGCCACACTCACTAAGTTCGTCAAGTATCTCGGTCGAACCGGCTAGTGTAAGGTCGAGGAAGCCCCTAAAGGTTGGCTCATTACGTATATAGATAGAGATTCGAAGACTTTGTTCAAAGAGAGATTGAAAAATAAGCGAATCAAGGCCGATTTGGCTAAGGAAGAGAAGCAAGAGAGAGAGATTCAGAAACAGATCGAGAAAGCCGCGGAGTTATTCACCGAGCCTCCGAAGCCTCTCGAGGCTGAACCTATTAGGGAATTGAAACCCAAAGCTGGTGTTAAGATCGGTTTGAAGCTCGCCCCGTCAAATTTGAAGCCGAAAGAGAGGGGAGAGGGTTCGAAACTGGTGTTTGATGAAATGGAAACCAATAACGAAGCCAGTGTGGCGAAGATGAATAATAATAAGTCCATTTTGGGGAGATGATGAGGGAGGAGGAGATGAAGAGGGACAGGATTAATAGGAAGGACTATTGGTTGTGAGAGGGAATTGTTGTTAAGGTTATGAGCAAAGCTTTGGCTGAGAAGGGTTACTACAAGCAAAAAGGGGTTGTGAAGAAAGTGATTGATAAGTATGTTGGGGAAATTGAGATGCTTGAGAGTAAGCATGTGTTGAGAATTGATCAGTTGGAGCTCGAGACTGTGATTCCGCAAATTGGGGGACTCGTGAAGATTGAGAATGGGGCGTATCGCGGCACGATTGCCAAGTTGTTGGGGGTTGATACGGAGAAGTTTTGTGCCAAGGTGCAGATAGAGAAGAGTGCTTATGTTGGTAGAGTTCTTAAAGCTGTTGAGTATGAGGATATTTGTAAACTTGCTGAGTGAGTTTGATTAGAAAAACAATAATGGATTATATGTTGGCTATGTTTTGTTGTTTGTCAAAATTTCATTCTGTTAAGAAACTTTAATCTGTTGAATGAATGTATGATGTTTCTTGTGTTCTTAAATACGTATGTTTCTCTTGGATTAATGACTTGGATACTGTTTGTGAAGGAAATAATGGAGAACCCTGTTTTAGAATTCATTTAGTTTCCTTAATTAGATATCTAATAGAATATCTAGCCTTATAGAATTCTTTTTAAAGAAAATTAATTAACAAGGGAATTTAGTATATTAAAAGTGGCAGTTTTACGAGTAAGTAATTGTCCAATCTTTTTACTCCATATTTTGTAGATGGAAAATTTTCATGTGAACTGAATTATGTTTATAGAGTTTCTCAGGATTTATCTATGTGTGTGCGCGCGCATTTGGGGGGGGGGGGGGGGGGGGCGTGTAAATTACAGTTAAATATTAAAATGGCACCACAAAAAGGGCACAAGGTGACTGTTTGGACAACTTGAGGAACAAGGTTGAGAGTAGGAAGGACCAAATGGAAGAAGACTAGTGCATTTGGATGTAGCTTTTTGCTGAAAGTTGGTTAAAGTATAGTTTTACCTAGAAAAATTGAAGCTTAAAAATCTGTACATAAGCAAATAATTTAAAAAGTTGTTGCCTAACAAACACTTAAGAGCAGCTTCCTAGGTGCATCTTTGCAAATTTTTTCGGGATCAGTGATCACCATTATATTTCCCTACATTTACATATGCACAAATGCAGGGGGGTGTCCCTTAGCGATCATCTACATTTGAACTTTTGTCTTTCTCTTTTTTCTTGCTGCAGCCTAAACTTTGGGAGATATGAAATAGTGATGTATATAGTCTGCCCCATGATAGCCGTAGAATGTCAACATTGATGCTAGATATCTTATTGTTATGGACTTGGTGGTACAGGTGTTCCCTTTAGCATGTTGATATACGTTTACTTTACCTATTACTTGTTATAGCTGTTTACAGATTGTGGCAACCCAGTACATTGCCTTCTCTCTCAAATTTTTTTTTTTTTTTCAGCATTACACTCTTTATCATGTGCCAATGAGATCTAACTCAAATGACATCTCCTACCATCATAACAACAAGGTGGAAGGTGAAGTAGATTCAAGATCTACTTGGTGTGTGTGTTAATGTGAGTTACCAAAAAAAAGAAAAAAATCTCTACGGTGGAGTACCACTTGTGATCACAGTAAATGTCTTAGCTTATAAGGAAACGAACCATCTGTGATATCCAGGAAGGTTTGATTTTTGAATTTGTGTGGCTATTGCAGGTGGAGACCTGTTATAATTCTACTATTTCTCTCATAAAAGTGCATCTGCTAAGTCCACTCCATTTGGACATTTAAATTTCCTGAATATTGTTCAAATTCACTGTTTTTGTGGAAAAAGGAAGTCATTTTCATAACTTTCTTATGTTTTTGTTGTTTCTACTAATTTAAATATGTATGTGATTGGCTGTGCCACTTAGAGCATTGCAACAAGTAATGAGTGTGCATAACTTGAAACACATCCTATAATTGGAATTTAAAAACTTTGTATCATTACCCCTGTCCATTGTAACATATGATGGACATGTCTGTCTTTTTCTTTGATTATATTATCAAATGAGGGTTAGCGTTTTGTTTAATTTTTTTATAAATTTAAGATCTTGCAATTACTGGCTTGATTATGCTATTTAGGTCTGTCATAGGTTTGCTACCACTAGAATGTCTGCTTTTGATTTATTTGTTCTGCAAGACCATCATGTGTTTGACATGTATTATCCATTTGGTAGGCTCTTAGATTTGTCTGCTTTTCCCTTTTGGGAGTGGGGATGACATTTTTAGATAGGTAATTGGAGATATGGTTCTTCATAGGGTGAGTAACATGAAACAATCCATGTAGCCAACCCCAATTAGTTGGGATTAAGGCTTAGTTAAGTTGGTGTTGAGAGACCATTTATAATTGTAAAGTTTTTATATGTAATAGTTATTTTTCTTCACTAACGCTATTTTGTTGGAGCTTTATGCATTGCAGCAGACCTAATGTACTGTTCTTGGCAGTTTACTTGGTCTTCTCATGTGATCTATTAAGAATTTAAGAATGTTGGAAGGATATAATAAGTACTTTTCTATTTCCAGTTCATCTGTGTCATTGCAAATTTATTTAACAGGATATTAGTTACACATCGAACCTGAACAATTCATAGATTCTCTTTCCAAGGGAAGGATTGAAGAAGAAATAGTATCCGGTACATGGCAACAAAAGAAAATTGTGAGGGAGGGGAACATGCATTCCTTGCATCCATCACAATGGTATGGCTTTTGATAATTCTTCAGCTTAAGCTCGTGCTCTATACGAAAATGTGAGTTTTCTTTGTAATTTTCATTCTAAGAACTTCTCTTGGCATTGTTAGTAAAGAACTAACTACAAGAAAGAAAAATATTTGATTTTGAAAAATTGAGCTTATTTCATCTTTCATTTCTAGCTTGCATGGCTGTATATCATCAGGGAACAAGAAGCGTTGCTATCATAACTCTTGAACTATTTTAAGCATGTGCAGTCTCGCATGTGATAGCTCTGGAAGAAATGAGAAGTACTAGTAATGACATTCCTTGAGTTAAATCTTAATCAGTACGTAAATATATATGTGCAGCTTTGATAACAAACAACAGATGTATGTAATTTTACCAGAGAAACCAAATATTTGCAAAAGATAATAAAGAAGCTTCTAGTTAGATATGAGCCCACAAGATAGCACTTGACATGATTTGAAGCTTAGGTTACTGTCTAATTAGAAGTCTGTTTTGCAACGGCTTTTTCTTTTAATTTTTTTATCTAATTTGTTTATGAATAGCTTTTTAAAACATCACTTTTTCTAAAGTCAACCATATTTTAATCAAATTTCAATTAAAGGTTATATCCAAATTAACATAGTAGGGTTTGCTAGCCATGTTTTCTTATGGCTAAATTGGTGAAACCATAACAGTGTATTGTATCTTTAGATATGGTAACAGAGTAATTTATGATGCTGTTTGTAGTTTAAATGCCAAACTATCTAGTGTTTTAAGGGAAAGGACTGGTTGTGGAAACTTACCGAATATGAAGATCTTGTATCTATACAAAGTAAGCTGGGAACTTGTAAAGATAGGAGAGACTGATAGATAGGCCTGTTTGGTACCCATCCAAACCAGGTAAGTAGTCATGCTCTGAAACCAGGAGCCATATTCAAAAGAAAAAAAATCCAGAGGCAAGCTAGTTTGGTTTTCTTACTGCATTCCTAAGCATGCTTTCATAGGTTGGCTAGCGATTTAAAATAGATTTTCCATAAAACGAGGGCTGCTGTAGTGGGGACTATAGGTTGAAGATCAGTATGTTATGTACAGAAATCGACTTGAAAAAAGGGAGCATTTTTTTTTTCCAGTTTTCTCTCTTATAGAATATTTTGGCAGCCAATGAACTGGTGTAGCATTAAGCCCTAAGTTTAGTTGGGATGATAATTATGGCTTAGGGAGAATCTGAGTTATAAGGTAAAATCTTAAAGGCTATAGTTTGCAATTGTTTTGTGGGCTGCTTTATCACATGTGGTGGCACATATATGATGTAATACACGATGGCAGGCTTGAGACTAATCAGGTTGATTAGATGGGAAGTTTAAAGAGCAAGGTGGAAACCAAATGAGGTTTTTGCACCGGAAATAGAGTTTTGTATCATATTCTGTATTAAAGTCTCCATGAATTGTAGCTTGGTGGAATTTGAGCTTTTTATTATCTCTGTGCGTGTGTATATGCTAGTCATTGAACATGTTTATGTGTTGAAATAAAGTCTGCTTTATCATCTAAAACATAAAGGTACATTAAAAAGGGGGGAATTCCATTATTCAAATGGAAAATGTGATGTTACAATGGCGCGGCTCTAGTAATTTTTCTCAAGGTATTCCTTAAAAAGCATAAATTTCACAATCTAATAAAAAGAGAAATTCATATATTGACAACAACAACAATAAAAAAACACGCAAATACATAAAGTTTACAATACCCCACTATGCAGTAGCACACACCCCATGTGCATTATCCACAGCTCAACCCACTGCCTAACATAATTTAATTTGTTTGTCTTTTATAATGTATTGGTCAATTACTTTTATGCATTTACTACCTCTACCTATCCACTTTTATGCCTTTACTGCCAGTGGCAACTCCAAGAATGTTTTTTAGGAGGGTCATTCTAATTCGTGTTGAAGAGGTTGATAAGAAGCTCTTAGAAAATAATTTTTTTTTCATCTTGATCATTATGATAATATTGATGAGATCTTTCGCAACCTATGATCCAAATGAAGATTTTTTTAAGCCAACACGAGTTCTTTTAGATAATAAATCTTATGTAGGAAATAAATCTTGCAGAATATGTGACTTCCTTATCAAAAATTTATTCATAGTATTAGCAAAAGAATTAAAGATAAATTATAAGTTCACTGGGCATATATTTTCCTAGTATAATGAAGATATTAATTATTATTACTAAATTAAATCTTGTAAATTATCTATTCTCTATTACTATAATAAAGTTATTAGTTATTGTTGTTAAGTGAATTTTAATTATTATTACTTAGAATGCTCTAATTCATTATTTATTAGTTTTTGTTTTTACTCTTTTCAATTCTTTTATTTAACAATTGAACTCAATTGTGACAACTTAAAGGTGTTTGTAATTCATTAAGAAGAATTTTGTTGTGTTTTTACATTACTCTATTAAGAATTCAACGTAACAATACAATCATAAAAAAAAATGTCTTCACTCTTCACTGTCTCGCGTCCCACTTCCACTATCTCACACTTAATTTTCTTTTAGTGTTTACACTTTACAGCTTATTTAATTGTCTTTTCTGAGATTTAAGATCAACAAATTACTAATTTTTGTTGTTGGACTTGCTATTTTTTTTCTTGAGATGTTATATCAAATTGGTTTGATGTTGGGTTTTTTCTTTTTGTTTAAGAAGGCCAAGATAAATTTTAGTATTGAATTGATTTTTTCTTTGGACTTAATTTAGGGGTTCAATATTTTATTTTAAGGTATTCAAAACAAAAATATTTTAAAATGTTATATGTAAAAATAAAAATAAAAATCACAAGTCAGGGGATTCATTTGAACCCCTGAACACCATGTGGCGCTGCCACTATTTACTACCTCTACCTGTCCACTTCCCCAATTCAAATATCTAACCCCACAACCCCATGGCCCCCATCAACCCCCCACTCAATAGACGAGCCAATCAACATTACACAAAACATTAAAGATATAAAACATTCACAACACACAAAATTCACAATACACAAAACGACAAACTCACAAACCGATAAAGTCAAAATGTCAAATAAAGGCAATTAGACATAATGTAAAGCTATTCAATTCCAAAGAGAGAATCTCATTTTTCAGTTCAAAGAAAATAGAGAGAGAGCTCCACTCTCACTCTCAGAGCACAGCAAAGATGTAAGATGAGATAGAGAAAAAAGAGAGAAAACTAAAATACCTTGAGGGGCGGGGCCGCAGCAGCATGTCGAGGACTCGAGGCCAAGCCAAGGCAATCTCTGATCCAATGTCGTCGTTGCCGATGTCGATGTGCTTGGGGACCAAGGGCGGGGCGGGGTCTGTTGCTCGAGGCAAATGCAATCTCTTTCTCTTATCTTCAATCCGATCTTGCCATCGTCAATGGCCCGATGTACTTAGTTATTGTTGTTGTTGCTAAGTTTAAGGCAGAGGCACCGATGTGCTTGATGTTGTTGATGAGGTTCTTTTTTCCTTTAGGTTAGGATTTCAATTTTGCTTTACCATTTGATCAATCGGCGTACATGTATTGGGTTTATTGGGTTGGGTATTTAGTTAATAAAAATTTAATTATTTTGATTTAAAAATCTGTCTGGGTTTATTTTTGTCGATTTAAAAATCTGTCTGGGTCTATTTAGGATTGATCTTGGGCTTTTTTTTCCCTGGGGTATATTGGGCATTTGGGCTTGCTATGTTACAATTTTTTTTTTTTTTCAAATTTTAGTTCAAAAATTTTTTTTGGGCTTTTTCTTTTTGCTTGAAAGTAGAACAAATTATGAAGCAAAATTTAATTTTATTAGCATAAAAAAAACTGAGGGTGTTCCCAAATTTTTTTTGAAGGGTAGACAAATAAAAAATTTTAAATTATTATATATAATTTTTTTTTCAAGTCAGGGTGGTCCCAGGACCACCCTAGCCTTAACATGGCGCCGCCACTAGTTACCTAATTCTCTAGTTAGTCAGTGACTCAGTAGTGTTTGGGACCTTCTAGCACATTTGTCTACTTGATGGATACACACCACTTGTGAGCTCATGCTTATAAGCTGTGGGTGAGAGGCGTCTCTCCCCGATGTGAGATTGAGTAAATTCGTGAGATTGAGCAAATTCATGAGGGTGGCATCGGCTCCTCGGCCCATTCCCAAAGTGAACAATACCTGATTGGGGAAAGATTCATTCCTCCCACAAGAGGCATGTTGCAATGTGTAAAATTTGAGTTAAAAAGATCCAACCTGTGCGACCTAATAATCAAGAAGTTATTTGGGTTCTTGGACAATATACAAGCTTGGCCCAATACCAATTAGGATAGAAATAAATTAAAGAAGAAAAAAGAAATTAATTGAAATAACAAACGTTCGAGGATGGAATTAATAAATGAAAGTAATGATTTCGATCATCTTGTTTATTTAGAGAGTTGAGCTTTTAAACTTTTTTTTTTTTAATTTTACGGGGACCTTTAAAACTAACTAGCATATAACACATGCAAATGCATGGATGCATTTAAAATTAAATACAATTTTTATTATAAAAATATAAATAATTAATCAAATTATTTATAATAAAAAAAACATGTAACAAATGCATTCGTATAGATACATTTAAAATTAAACAATTTTTTATCATAAAAATATAAATAATTAGTCAAATTATTTTTTTAAGTAAACGTAATTAGTCACATATTAAAATTCTTATTTAAATTTAATACTACTTATGATTATTTTTTTTCTAATTTTTAATAAGATCGAACATGTGGTGATCTTTGTTATGTAGTGATTTTTATTGAGTATGTATAATTGGTTTTTAAAAAAAAATTATTTCATTTTATAATTCATTAATATTAGATTCTTAGTATTTTGTACTCATTAACTCATTTGGCATAAAGATTAAAAAACTTAAGTGAATACATGGCACAAACTTAAGTGGATAATTATGGTGGTCCCCACACAAATTTAGACATATAACACAAAATTAGATTCTAATTTAAATTCTAATTGAGCTTTCTTTAAATTTTACCTATTAATATATAGGACAAAACTTAAATGCTGTACCTTAGGTGCTGTTCCTTAGGTTTCTCTCTTAAGATTCAGTCATGTGTCTACTTAATTAAAAAAAAAAACACTTCTATCCTATGAGAAAAAACCCACATGGCAGAATCTTAAAAGGGGAACCTAAAGAACAGCACCTAAGTACTATACCTAAGTCTTGCTCTAATATATATATATATATATTGTGGGGCGCAAGAATTTAAATAAGGTACTTGTGCCATGTGTCGTATCCATGGCCGATGAGTCCATTATCGTGTTAAGGAGGCCACACACTCGGACAGTAAGGCCACGTCAGTGGCACATTGCCAGAGGAGGTCTTACTATTAAGAAAAAGTTTCGAAGAGGGGGTTAGCCCTAGCATGACTGAAGGGATGGTGGCTGCCCCAACATTTAATACATCTCACCAAATTTCCTGACTGCATTTATATGGAGAAGACCCTTAAACAATGTCATCTTAGCCGCTGCAACTTACAAGGGGTTTAGGAAAATGTCTGATGGGACAAACACTTAAGTAGTGGATTGGACAATCAACAAATGAATGACCAAGATTGCCTGAAGGGAGCTATATAATGTGAGAGACCCTCCAAGAAGAAGGGGGCAGAAAATCTGGAGAGAAAACACTGTAGCATTAAGAACTGTAACTGTAATTAAATCTAAGAAAAATATATTCAAGAACTACTCTTCTAGGACATTGCCGAAAAAGAATTTCTGTGCACAACATTTGTCTATTCACTGTTTTTCCTTACTCTCTTACCATCTTTAGCCCATTGAGGGCGTTGTCCACTTCATTGATGTTGGGAAATCTAAACTGGTTTTGTATCTCATACAAAACACATGCAGCGGAAGCAACAAATACACGGATCTGCTTCAATCATGAATGATAAACATGTAACCATGAATTCTAGAACAAAGAAAAAGATGCGTACCTTGGTGTGGTGAAATTCAAAACCTTGAAGATCAAATGTTATTGGGAAGACTTTCGATCTTCACTCCAATTCCACGTGATGCCCAAGATGTGTGGTCTCTCAATTGGTAACAAAAGGGATTTAAGAGAGTGACTTTCATTCTCTTCCACACCATTACAATGATGATTTTCTTACTTAAAATATTCTGAACGTTTTTCCCTTTTGTATCTAACCAATTATCTAATTGGGCTGGTCTTTTGGGCCTTTCCAATTGGGCTTAAGTTTGTGGCTTGGAGTGGGACCAAAAGGGACCAATAAGACACTAGCTCCAATGGGCCTTGGGCTTTTCCGTCAACTCTTGACAAGTCCAAAGTTACCATTAACTATATTTAATACCACTATATAAATATAGTTGCACTCTAGGCCTTATTAATAAATTATTTTCCAAGACTTTATTGTACATTCAACCCCTTCATTAAAATATTCGTAGTAATACAAAGTCATAAATATAGACTGCCACTTTGAAAATTACTACATCTTAATCCTTGAGTACCCGGTTTAATCCTTTATGTTATTCATATATTTATGAAATCCAATTCCATAAATATATATATTTTAGTAACTCCTTACTAAAGTGGTTGGGCCCAACACTCTGAATAACAAAACCATTAAACTTATCTCAAGGGAATATTTTATATCTCCGTTAAGAGATTATGAATTCCATCTTGAAAATATATGTTCCATCAACATTAAATGCAGCTGCCCAACATACTGAGGTTTTGACCATAACTAATAGATCTCACTCCTGATATATCAAAGCAACCTACATCTCATGATCAGGTTCATTATTCTCTCAGGATTTAGAGTTGATATAAATAGAAGTCGTGAGATTCATTATTCAATTGACAGTCATTTGGAGAATAATAAATCTCACAGCGGTCCAGTTCAATATGTCTTAACTCTTAAAACATATCAACATACCAACTAGAAATCTCCATTTCCATGATCAAGACAAATCATCGTAGTTGATATGTTATAGTCTTCGCAGATGAAATGTCCAATTTCATCACCGACTACGAACTAAAACTATGAGTTTACAAAGAACTTGTGATTTATATCTTTCTGTGACTTTTCACATAAATCACATACTATGCATGTCATGGACTAAGATAATGTCTCATTAGTTCATAAATAGATAGTCTCATATAATAAAATAATTTAATTATTTATGACATGCCTATAAATTGGATTTTAGGGCACAAACCCTAACAATTGAAACCTAGCTTTTTAGCCCACTCTCTACAAATTTATTGTGTTGGGCTCTTTGGACCTTAATCCATTCATCTTTTGGACCTAAGAATCAAAGCCTGCCCTTACATATATATATATATATATATATATATATATATTAATTCTATGAGGGATCACCTTTTTAATAAATAAAAAATAAAGAGGTTTCATTGGATTTGTTAAATTTAAAATATAAATAGGTAACTGGAATTAGAGGTTGAAACTTGAAAAGGTTGATGGAGATAATTTGTGGAGGTGCCAAATTATTAGTAAAAAAAAGTTCATTCCTAACCAAATTTTTATGGGTGAGGCATTGTTGTTGATTTTTACACTGTACCACAGTTGACAAAATTTGTATCCATTACCAAACTATTCCACAATTTTTTGCTATGACTCTGACGTGGTAAATTATGAGCAGTTGTCAATTATTTACATATAAACCCTCTATTTTTTCTTCATCTCTCACTCTGTCACACCACAGTTGTGGCAAAGAAGTTGTATAATAGTTTGTGGTACTAGATTTTTTCTTTTCTTAAATTACATCTTATTTCTACTTATACTAATCATTCCAGTATGTTTTGACAGTTTTGACTAACGCGTACTATCCAACTAGCACAAGCTACATCTCTTCTACTCACTTCCTTCTCTTCATCAATCACATCTATCCTCCTCTTTCTTCTTCTTTGTTTTCTCCACCATCCATTTATGCGATATTTTTTTACGTTAATAATTCAATTGTTAGGAGACAAACATTTAAATCTTAAATGTCTTTATTTAAAAAAATCATAAAATCGAACTACAAAGCTTTTCGCCATCAATTCAAACTTTATTGTCTCTTTCTATTTGTTGTTTGTAGGTTTATTGGTGTGTGCACTTGTGTCATGATCTTTTTATTAAATTCCCATTTTTTTTCCCCATCAAAGCATCACATATAATCTTCTTCTTCTTCTTATTATTATTATTATTATTAGATCACATGTATTCTATAAAGGTGTCATTCGACCTATATATTGGGCTGGGGCATGGATTTGCATGTATAATAAATTACATGGGTTTTAACTTCTATCCATAATCCCAAAATTGCGTATTAATATTTTTTTTTTCAAAATATGTTGATTTTCTGACAAGAATTTTGTAGCTCAATTGATATTTAATAATTTCATTTGAAACTTCAAGGTTGAAATCCATCTCTAGCAACTAAGGAATTATATTATATATACTCTTAACCAAATATGGAAAGTAAGGCGGTAAACAAGTTAAGCCAAGTCGAGTATTAAAAGTTCAAGCTTGTTTATTTAATTTAATTTTTTCAAAAACAAGCCGAGCTTGAGCTCATTATATATCAAACAAGATTTTATGCTCAAGTTTTGCTCATTTTCTTATCGAGCAAGCTCAAACTTGTTCACTAGTTACTTGATTAACTTATTCTTTTTATCTATATTGTGAATCCATGACTAAAATATTTTATCTATTCACAATCCCATGAATTTTTATTATAAATAAACTGTATATATCATTAATAAACTATAAATAATAATTTAATATCATATGAACCTATTAACAAATTATACAATCCTATTTCAAGTTTATATTAACATATTTTTAAACAAGTATACATATAAAAGGTTATATTATATATAGTTAAATCAAACTCTCATATTCACAAATTTATTCACAAACACACTATTATGTTTGAACTTGACTTATTAAATAATCGAGTCTAAAATTGAGACTTAAACTTTACTTATTTTCTAATCAAATAAATAGAACTTTACTTGTTTTCTTGAGTCAATTGTTCACAAACAATTTGGTCTATATACAGCCATACGATGGGAAGGGAAATTTGAAGAGTAGACAATAAAGGCCACACTTGTCTTCACTCTTCACATCTCTTGACCAAATTTAATAAGGTGGGACCTATGGTGATATGTTCGAAAGTTGTTAGAAGTTAGAGGTTAAAACCTGGCCCACGAGTGTAAATCCCTGGTTATGGTATAGCTTATTAGGCAACACAGATGAGATGAGGAATTGTGGTTCATCAGCCAATACAGTTAGCTCTCCTACCCCAACTACACGCCATTACTATATCTCCCAAACCCACCCCTTAATTACTCTGCAAAAAAATTAGTACTACCCTACCCATTTCTGGGATCTCATGCGAGTTTCCCATTTCCTCAATTGGGTCACAGCTCTTGGATCTTCAATAAAACCACCCACAAATTAAAAGGGTTCGTCGTTTACACCATTTCGTGAATTGGGTCACTCTCTTTTGGTCTCAAAAAATGAAGGTCAGTGTAGTTTCTCGGAGTGGTAAAGATGTTGTCAAGGGTGGCCTTGAGCTCAGTGATTCCGTACGTTCTTCTCTTTCTCTTTTTTCCTTTGTTTTTGTAATTTATTAACATAGTGTCTCTGTGAATCGTTGGTAACGATCATCTCAATTCAGCTGGGTTTGTTAGTTCCAATTTAAGTAAAAGATTGATTTTTTTTTTTTTGGAGGGTAAAATGATTAAGACCCGAAAATGGTCTTCTTCTTTGTTTTCTTGGGTTTTTATTAGTTTCATGATTTTTGATTTCCTTTTCATGTATTTGAAAAATATCCACTTGTGATTGTATATGTCTTTTTTGTTAATTTGTAGGCTACGGTTGCAGATCTGCAGGAGGCAATTCATCAACGAAGTAAGTGCTGGATTTGCTTTCCTTGTTATTAGAATTTCCATGCAAATTTTTACCTTGAAGGCTTGAACTGCTAAGTATGCTTTGTTAGTCTGTTAATCTATGTTTAGCGAAATAGACAAATGCCCAAAAAGTGTTATTTTCCACATGTAGTGATGTAGGTGTTAATACTGGTTTTAGTATGGGTTTGAGGATGAAAAGAGATTTTCTTTATTATGGGAATTACTGAAACTTCCATAAACGGCTGCAAATTTGACAAGTGGGTTCTACATGATGTTGTTTGCACACAAATGTGAAGGACATCTTCTCTATTGTCTTTAAGGACTTAATTTTCTTTCTTGAAATTATCCTAGTAAGAATTAGTAACATCCTTATGCTTAAAGCTAAATTAGAGCTTTGGTTGTCCATACCACATAGGTGAAACCTTTCTAGTGATAAATTTTTTGATACAGATTTGCCTCTTGAACTGCATTTGTCTCTCTCCCCCCCACCCCCACCCCCACCCAGCCACCCCCCATAGAAGGAATGAAGTTCACTTTTTCTACTAGAATGTACACATATCAGTCTGTGGAGGGTAATGTACTTTCTTGAAGATGATTCTCCCAAATCATTGAATATTTTTCTACTATGGTAGTATCCAAGGATAATGAGTCATGACATTGACAGGAATTTTATTTTTACTATTAATTCAATTCAATTATTTGTGGGCATGACAGATCAATTTTAAAATTATATGTTAAAGCACCAGGTCTTGTTGGGGTTTGTTTGACTAAGGTATTTTCAGATTTCAGAGAACTATAATTTGTATGCAGTGTTAATTACAATTAGATAAAAAAAAACTTATAAAAAAAAAAAAAATTGTATGCAGTGTGAATTCAAGCACACTGAAAGCAAATCTTGACACTTCCCACTGGAGCTCTTTTTTTTTTTTTTTTTTTTTTTTTTCATGATATGATATTTCTGTCAAGAACAAAATAATTTTTAAGTCCATGGGATCAGTAAGATTTTTAACAAAATCAGCACTAGACTTCCTGTCTGATTTTATTTATATTTTCTGGACCTCCGGTGTGTCTAAGATTGAGGCATGGCCTTTTGTAGTTCATCATATTAGGTGTATTCACTATTGGACTTAAATTTATTACTGATTTACTGCCTGAGATAATACTTATATGCTTTGTTTCACTGTGAGTTTGACCCCTGCCCCAAAAAACTGAATGTGAGTGCATGTGTATATGTTTTGACAGACTTGCATGTCATATGATTTAACTCACCTGATTTTCATCTTACATCAACAGCCAAAAAGTTCTATCCTTCAAGACAGCGGTTAACCCTCCCCCTTAAACCAGGATCAAAGGAAAAGCCTGTTGTTCTTAACTACAAGAAAAGTCTCAAGGATTATTGTGATGGAAACCACTTGACTGTAGTGTTCAAGGACCTGGGCACACAAGTTTCCTATCGCACACTTTTCTTCTTTGAATACTTGGGTCCTTTGCTCCTTTATCCATCTTTTATTACTTCCCTGTCTACCAGTTCTTTGGCTACAAAGGGGAGCGAGTCATCCACCCAGTTCAGACATATGCTTTATATTACTGGTGTTTCCACTACTTCAAACGAATTATGGAAACATTTTTTGTGCATCGGTTCAGCCATGCAACCTCACCACTCTCCAATGTGTTTCGTAATTGTGCATATTATTGGACCTTTGCTCTTACATTGCTTACTATGTGAACCACCCACTTTACAGCCCTGTTAGTGACCTCCAAATGAAGATCGGCTTTGGGTTTGGAGTGCTTTGTCAAATCTGTAACTTCTATTGCCATATCTTGCTGAGGAATCTGCGCAGCCCTGATGGGAATGGAGGATATCAAATTCCACGTGGTTTTCTATTCAATATTGTGACATGTGCAAACTACACAACAGAGATTTATCAATGGTTGGGTTTCAATATTGCCACACAGACTGTCGCAGGCTATGTTTTCCTTGTGGTTGCTACTCTTATTATGACCAATTGGGCCCTTGCAAAGCACCGTCGTCTGAAGAAGGTTACTTTTTTTAATGAAACTTTCTTTACTTTTTGTTGAACATGTTTGTTTTAATTTCTTTTCTGCATATAACTGCATGCATTTCTTAAAAATTTGAGGCATTTTCTCTGATGATATGTCCACCTGCATTTACTCCTTTCTAGATTGGGTGTGATTAGGATCTAGGTAAGTTATTTTAGATTTTCATCTGTAAAGTATAGATTGGTTAGGATATTTGAGAAGGTTTACGGCTTTGTAATGTCAAATAAATTACCCTCATACATTTGTCACGCTAGCAACTACTGGATACGTCTACATACCAGTGTTTATATGTGTTTATATATTAGGGGTGACCCGTTGGACCATGAATCTGGTATACACATATAGATACATTTTTTTATATGTAGATGTATGTGTATTTTTTTGGTAAGTTTGATCCGATATTTGTTGAGCTTTATCAAATTCAATGGAATACCCTGTTTTGTCTCTTTTTTTATATAATCTGAGTAGGATCTTGTTATGCTTTATTGACAACCCTAGATTGCCTCCCTCTTAAACAACAAAAAAGACAGAAGGCAAGCCTAACTCCTGGGCTTCTAACCTCAGATGTTAACTCCCCCTGCAACGAGGGAGAGATGCACCATGTGTAACATGAAAGTATTTACCCATCCCCTAAAAGGCAAGCCTAGTTACTGAATAAAAGAAAGACCTCAAGTGTACTGTTACCTAACAAAAGTTTATCAATCTAAAATAGATGGCAGGGAGTCCTAACAAAAGTCCAGTTGTGTGCACCTCAAAATTTATAGGCATCATCAACATGTTGCTCAGTGTGTTTTCACTTCTGAATATTTTGATGTGTATCCTATCAGCTTCATTTGTAAACATAATTTCAATTCTATAGACTCAGAAATTTCATTTCATGTGATATTTCTTGTTAATGTTGCTTCTTAACCTTGTCATCTGCAGCTATTTGATGGGAAGGATGGAAAACCGAAGTATCCACGCAGATGGGTAATATTTCCCCCATTCCTGTAAGCATGGCTCTTATCTTGCATCTTGTTGCTCTCTTTGGTACCAAAAATCAGATTCAACAGCAAAAAATTCAAGATGGTTGGAGCTTAATAGGTGTCAGATATGAACTTGACATTTTTATAGACAGCTTACTCCCACTTGAACTACCTGAGGATAATCATCTTTTATTCTTTTCTTATTGTTTTGTCTCCCCCCCACCACACCACCCCCCCCCCCCCCCCCCCCCCCCCCCCCCCAACCAAAAAAATTATGTTTCCTCTCATTTGTCATGTTATTTGGGAAGAAATAAAGTTAATGTTGGTGATCTAGCTTTTTATCAGATTGGCTTCTTGACTATTTTTTATATTTCATTGGGCTTTTTTTTAATGACCTCTAGATATGAAAAGTATTAGAAAATCATGGCTCTTACATAAAGCAAGATTTGGAGAATTTTAACATTTTGTTACAGTTTGGTCAGACCATTCAATCCACCATTTCTTGTTAGGAAGTGGCATTGAATTTAATGATGGCTGATAATCATTTAGACATCAAACTGTAATTTCTATGGTCTATATCTCAAAAGAAAGCTGTCATGGGATGCCATGACTTTAAAAATATTCCCAATTTTGTGGACAAGTGGAGCAATGAAACAAAGTGGTCGTTGGCAACTAAAACAATTAGAACTAACCGTTTGACGATGACAATCTATACAGAGCCTAGAGTTGACTGCTATATTTATGGCATAGCGACAGCTGACAACCCACCTTTCCGATTGAATAGCTAAGGTACTCCTAGTGAGATCAGAATGAAGAGGATGTACAAAATTTAGGTACAACTTGTTAGGAAAGAGGAGCTTCTAAGTTTATAATTCATTTGCTAGAAAGAAGGCAAACAAAAGCAAACTTATAGTATTTACATCTGCTCATGAAAAAATTTTCGTTTATTTTAGTATAAGAACTTATTTTTTATATTTTATGTATTTATTTTTCAAAACACTCATATTAGATTATTTATTTTACATTACATTACATTAAAATGTCAATTTTTCTTAATTTTTTTTAATTGTTTCTCTTTCTTCACATACAATAACCATCATCCACTCTTGTCCTTCAACCTCGAAATATGTAAAGAAAAAAATAAAAAATAAAAACTATATGCAAAGTGAATGGTATCAATGTAAATTTACACAATTACTATAATAACTTTGTAAATTTACATATTTTTAATTTAACTGATGTGGGTGATACCTTTTCTCTATTTTGCATTGTTTGATGCCGAAATGCTCTTAGAACCTTGCTATAGCTTCAATTTTCCTCTAAAATGTTAGATAACTTTAAGTAGAAAAATTGGATCTCAAATGGTCCTGGCAATAGACCAAAAGTGTAGGCTCTTTACACTAAGAATGGGCTGTACCTTTCAGCTTTTACATGAGTAATGATTTAATAAGGACTTGGATTGGCAAATCCATGAGACAAAAGGATGGAGTGGTGGAGTGGTGGAGTGGCGGACAACTATGCTTTGTTGGAAGAAGTTGCCTAAGCAATTTCAAAGCATATTTTTATGTTTAAGGAAGTATTCAATTGGATTATAATCTCTTTAAAGCTCGTTATTTTATTAAACACAGAAAATGTCCAGAACCCATCATGGTTGCCACTCCATAATGTGAGGATCCAAGTTTTTATTGTTATTATTATTTGTAGTAAAGACTTCTTTTTGATACATGGCATAAAATAACGTTTTAAAAAATGTGCATAAAAAAGATTATTCCTTTTGGAATGAGATTGGAGCTTAGACTTATGATTTATGAACTTCATGCACTCAAATTATTTTCCTACTTAACCAAGAAAATCTGATATACCAACTGTACCAATCCAACCTTTTTTTGAGGTAGAAAAAAAAAATTCCCCTTTTCGGACATAGTTTCTTCTGCAACCCAAAAGCATTTGCTAAGGTACAAGGATCCAATTTTTTTTTTTTTTTTTAAATATATGAAATAATGGCATTTCATAAAACTCCTTCCCTTAGGACAATGTTTACCAAGAAAAGAAAATTTTTTTACTACGGACTAATGAGTTATGAAAAGCATTTGACTTTGTAGTTTGTACTTTGCATCATCATTATTCCATTGAATTCATTCTAGATATCAATTTGTCAAATGTATAAACATTACATTTGGATGCATTTTACTGAATACTTATTTAATGAAAGTATGGGGAAAAGTTTTGTTTTGCTATGGGCCTTGCTACAATGAGTTAAAAAAAATGATTTTTTGGTGTGTACAAATACACTATAATTTTGGCTATTTCTAGAGAAATTTTTATTTGTGCCAAAAAATTATGCGGGCCCCAATCTCATAATAATAATAAAAAAGTAGAGTAGAATAAGAATTAGTGCATTTTTCACCATTAAAAAATAAAATCACTCACCATAGAATTAGAAAGAAATCATAATTTAAATTAATATTCTTTTGTATTTTAATTGACTTAAATTGTTAAGAAGTGAGAATAATAATGAATTTAAATTTTTTTTTCCTTTTAAATGATAAACTTGAGCTCAGGAATATAAGATTTCTCATCTATTAATCATTTTCAATTAATTATACTGATATTATTTAAAAGTTAAATTACAAGTTACACCTTTTTAATTTCAACATGTTTTCAATTCAATCCTTCAAATTTAATTTTTTTTAGTATTTAACCCCTTTATTTCCATTGTAGCCTTTAGTCCACTTTTGTTTAATTCACACCAATTTCTAATCCTTCATAATAATAATAAAAAAAAATTTTGAGTATTGTTTATATAAATTTGAATCAAAGAAAGATAGTATATATAACTATATATAATAACTGATTGATTGTTTGAATTGAAAAATGAAAGAAAGAAACGGAGAGGAATGAATGAATAAAAAAAAGACCATAAATAGGGAAAAAAGGAAGGCCTTAAAGGCGAGCCCAGTGGACGCGTTCTTCGCTTCGATATAAAAGTTCCAGACTGTACTCCAACCCCAAATATCTAACGGTCCAAACCGCATCTCTTCCCTCTTTTAATTCCTCTCTCTTTTCTTTCCCATTTCGCCTATTCACAAACCCCTCCCCCACTATATTTCTCTCTCTCTCTCTCTCTCTCTCTCTCTAGGTCGCTTTCGTTTTCCAATCACATTCCCACAGGTCAATTTCCCTTACTCTCTCTCGCTTTCTCATCGATCTGTTTCGTTTTCGCTCAGATCTATAAGCCATTTCGATTTTCGATTTTTTTTTTTTTTTTTTAATTTGGCAATGTATGATTTAATTTCTGTGATTATTATTGTGTTATTTTTGATAATTGCGTTGGATCTAAAATGTTGTTCATTGTTATGTAAAATGCAGAGGAAACGATGAAAATTGTTGTGAAAGTTTAGCAAGAAATGAAATAATGCTGGCTAGTTTTTTTTTTTTTTTTTTTTTTTTTAATATGTTTTTTGAAAACATTGTGAAACGAAAATGGAAGTGGAGGAGGTTGCATGTTGCATTGTTGTAATTAAAAGGAGTCAAGAAAATTGAAGTAAAGCTAATTCTATCAAACTATGGGAAGTGTATGTTAACATAAATAAATAAAGGGTAGCTTTTCAGATCTCAATTATTTGATTTTTTTTTTTTTTTTTTTTAATTTGGGTGTGTCTCTTGGTTCCTTGTTATTGAGTTTTGAAGGGGAATGTTATGTGGTTTTTTTTTTTTTTTTTTTTTTAGTTTTATTCTGAAACTGTTTGATTCATTCTGTTGTTGATAATGGAGGAATTTTTTTATTGCAATGAGCTGTGTTGTGTTACGTTTATTGGGAAATTCAAATTGTCATTGCCTTGATAGTCTAGAATAATCCAAAATGCAATTTGTTTTGGATCAATGTTGCTAATAAGAAGTGATGGGATTATGGTTATACATATTGGAGGATGCGAGTATGCATTTGTTGGGTGATGAATGGTTTTGACATTCTTTTCGTCCTTTTGATTTGGTAGTTTTGGAGATATTCCCTATAGAATTATATTAGTTTGTGACTGTGCTATGTTGAATCACGCTACGATGTAAATCTAGTGCAATCTTGATAGAAAAATTGCCATTGGGTGGTTGTTGTAAATGTTAATGTTTTCTTTTCCCAATTAAACTCCCTTAAGATAGTTTTGTACTTCAATCATGGTATCAACCAATGATGTGCATGCTTATGGTAGAACCCCGGGTGCTTATCTATGGTGTGTGTATTTATCAATATGATATTCTAGCTGAAAGATATGAAATAAGGTGAAAAGAAGGAAGGCAAATCCCAGCATGTGCTTCTTGTTCTGAATAACAAAGATGGTGCTTTTTTTTTTGACTGGTTATAGTTTATCAAGCAGGTAATACAAGATGGCAGATGCTGAGGACATTCAGCCACTTGTGTGTGACAATGGGACAGGAATGGTTAAGGTATTAGATGAGACCTATCTGTGTTATGATGTTTGGTTTAGTTTTTAATATGCAAAGCTATTATTGACTGTTCAGTTGAGGTACTGCTCAACTTTTATGCCTTCTCCCTCCTTTTTTTTCATTATTGAATTTCGGATAATGGACTGTAATATTATGTTCTAGGCTGGATTTGCCGGAGATGATGCCCCCCGAGCTGTGTTCCCTAGTATTGTAGGCCGGCCCCGTCACACTGGTGTGATGGTTGGAATGGGCCAGAAAGATGCATATGTTGGTGACGAAGCCCAGTCCAAGAGAGGTATTTTAACTCTCAAATACCCAATTGAGCATGGTATTGTGAGCAACTGGGATGATATGGAAAAGATTTGGCATCACACCTTCTACAACGAGCTTCGTGTTGCCCCAGAAGAGCACCCTGTTCTTCTAACTGAGGCTCCTCTTAACCCTAAAGCTAATCGTGAGAAGATGACCCAAATCATGTTTGAGACCTTTAACACTCCTGCTATGTATGTAGCCATTCAAGCTGTTCTTTCCTTGTATGCAAGTGGTCGTACAACTGGTAAGCAACTGATCAATCATTTTGTTTGCAAGGGTTTTAATTGGAATATCTCATTGACACTGGCATGCCATTCTTTATATACCCAAATTTAATTTGTTTTGCATGTTTTATTGCATCTCAACATGTAATCACATACATGGTTTGTGATTACACTTAGTATGCCATACAACCTAAGGGCAATTCCAGGAAATTGTTGTGATGTATCTCTTCCCCTTCATTGTTGATGGATTTTGCCTTTGCCATGCAGGAATTGTGTTGGACTCTGGTGATGGTGTCAGTCATACAGTTCCCATATACGAGGGGTATGCCCTCCCACATGCCATTCTTCGTCTAGACCTGGCTGGCCGTGACCTCACAGATCACTTGATGAAAATTCTTACCGAGCGTGGGTATTCTTTCACCACCACAGCTGAGCGGGAAATTGTGAGGGACATGAAGGAAAAGCTGGCTTACATTGCGCTTGACTATGAGCAGGAGATTGAGACCTCCAAGACCAGCTCTTCAGTTGAGAAGAGCTATGAGTTACCAGATGGACAGGTCATCACCATTGGTGCTGAGCGGTTCAGATGCCCCGAGGTTCTGTTCCAACCATCCATGATCGGAATGGAAGCAGCAGGCATTCACGAGACCACATATAACTCCATCATGAAGTGTGATGTTGATATCAGGAAGGACCTGTATGGAAACATTGTCCTCTCAGGTGGTTCAACCATGTTCCCAGGTATTGCTGATAGAATGAGCAAGGAAATCTCTGCTCTTGCCCCAAGCAGTATGAAGATCAAGGTGGTGGCTCCACCCGAGAGGAAGTACAGTGTCTGGATTGGAGGATCTATCTTGGCATCACTTAGCACCTTCCAGCAGGTATGTTTTGATTCTTGTATCTCAACTTGTTCAGCTTCTTTTGTATGGTTACTGATGAGAGGATTTTGATTCTCTTATGAGTGCAGATGTGGATCGCAAAGGCAGAGTATGATGAATCCGGGCCATCAATTGTGCATAGGAAATGCTTCTAAATGTTCGAGAATAGGATCTTTGAAGAAACAAAGTTCTGTTTTTGTTTCTCAGAACAAAGTGCTGCTTGCGCTGGCAACTCTTTGTTCTAGCTTTGTTATCATTTTATGTTATTCTCATGTTGGAGTGATGACTTTTTTTGGAAGGCGAGGAGTTGAATTTGAAAAATTTGTCCATTTCTTATTTATTATATATTTTGGGAAGTTTTTGACTCTTCCATTCCAGCTTTTTTTTTTTCTTTTTTATGAGGGCAAGAGGGTATTTTGGAATACTTGAATGGTCCGATAAATGATTCTTTCATTTTAATTTTCTAACACCAATTGCCCGTTGTAGCAAAGGGCCAATTTATTTTATTCCTCGAGTTTTCAACTACTTGCATCGTTTTGCTCGGTAAAAAATGAAATCCCTATTGTTTGAATTTGTTCAGATAAACAAAAGAGAGATTCTCTTACGAGTCAGACGGTGTAGCTAACTACACTAAAACCTTGAGTAGATTTTTGGGAACACCATGGTGTTCTAAGGTGCATACATTCTCACTAACGCTAAAAAGTAAACCCAGGCCCAGCTGGTTTTGGAGGCCTCATCCGTAAGAGGCTCGAGTTTGTTTGCCAAAATATGAGCTTTAAAAGATAGGCTCAAACTAGCAAAGGATTTACACTCCGTTTGGTTGGAGTGAAAATAGGAGGAGTGAAAAATGGAGGAAAACAGGGGAGAAAACGATGTTTTCCCTTGTTTGGTACAGGAAAGAAAACACAGAGGATGGAAAATGCTGAAGAAAAAAAACCACCGGGCTCACAAATTTTTTGAAAGAAAACACAGAGGATGGAAAATGCTGAAGAAAAAAAACCACCGGGCTCACAAATTTTTTTCCTCCCGATTTGGGAGGAAAACTGGGAAGAAAATAGAGAAATGAGAGCTTAATACTTAAAATTACATATTTACCCCCTTCTCTTGTGAGTCAGGTCCTGACTCCTTGTCTTTTTTTTTTTTTAGTTCTTTTCTTTTGTATCCGTACAACACCCTTTCTTTTTTCAATTGTTTTGGTTTTTTTTTTTTTTTTTATATAAAAAAATTGTTTTGGATATAATAAAATATAATGTATTATTTTTGTTTTACCTAAATTGGATATAATGGTAATTTTATATAAACTTTATTTTCTATCCTCTCACTTTTCTTCTCCAACCAAACAAAAAAAATTTTCACTCTCCCACTTTTCCACCTCTCCAACCAAACACATAAGAGGGAAAACTAAATATTTTCTATCCTCCCACTTTTTCATCCTCCCATAATTTTCCATCCTCTTACTTTTCCACTCCTCCATCCAAACGGACCCTTAGAGTCCAAATCTTAGGGCCTATTTGATCTTTATTCTCAAACTCACATTTTCATATTTTAAATAACATTACACACATTTCTACACACTTTTTCACCTACATGTATTTCAAAAAACTATAAATAACATTACTCAAACTACTCTACCAAACACCCCCTTAATGTCATTCTCAAAAAAAAAAAAAAAAACACCCCCTTAATGTGTAGAATTGGAAGCTATGGAAATGGTGTGAGGTTAACTGGTTAAGCATAACTAATAAAAAATAATGGCAAAAGCATTTTTGTTTGTTTTTTTAGTAGTCATTGAGCATACCTAACGATATAATGCTTTTATTAAAGTTTGATAACTCTGAAACTTTGGAAAACCTTTGTAAGCAAATAACTATTCATTAAGCATTCCATTTTTTTTATTAAAATTTGATAACTCTGAAACTTTGGAAAACCTTTGTAAGCAAATTACTATTCATTAAGCATTCCATTTTTTTCAAAAATGTAAAACATGGGGAATATAGAGTATAGAACACCACTAATTATTCATTATGCTCCCATTAAACTAATGTAACACAATTAACTGCTACCAAATTCTTTAACCTGCATTTCGATTCTCATAATCTCATTAAATGAAAATGTAGTAGTCTGCTTTTTTATTATTACAAATTCTTTAACCTACATCCCGATTCTCATAATCTCATTAAATGAGAATGGAGTAGTTTGCTTTTTATTGTCACAAAATGGACGACTTGGTGTATCCACCTCTAGTGTTTGAATATTTTTCTTGCGGGAACTTAGTATGATAGGCCAAGAATGTATTGACCCCTTGTGATGAATTAACCAATTAATTAGCCAAGTTAATTAATTAATTCAATTTGCATACAATAAGCGCGGTAGCACAAACAAATCACAAACTAAGTTAAAATGCAATGGAAAATAAATTTACATAGTAATTTGTTTACGAATAGGAAAAATCTACACGGCAAAAACCTCATAGGGTAATTTTAAGGTCACCACTCCCGAGAATTCACTATTATCACAATAAGCGATTACAAGTAAAGGAATCTCAATACCTTATACCAACCTACAGTTGAACCCTTACCCCGATACCCAATTGGACTTGTTTTGCAGTGACAATCTCTCCTTTTAATGCACGGCTCCCAGTATGTGACTAACTAATTCGATGCGCGGATCCCAGTACGCGGCTTACTCACCAACTTGAGAAAGATGTTAGTTGCAAAGTTCTTCAGTTCATCTACACGATGAAGATCATGGAGCTCCTTGGTTGCAAAACCCTACGATGTACAAATACAGCAGCTTCTTGAATAGAAAGATGAACTAGGGCATATGTCTCTGGTTCATAATATGCTTGTGAAAAACTTTTGCATTGAGTTGCATCAGCTGTGACGACCCTTAGAACAATCCTTAAATATGTTTAGGGTTGTGAGAAAAGAAAGCCTAAACATCTATTCACGGATTGAAGTGAAATCAGTTTCGAAAAATTGAATTTCATAAACCTCGATAGATACCTTATCTGTCAAGCAGCTGTTGAGCATCGGACTGAAAATAGCTTTTTAAACCTTGATAGATACTAGCTATCGAGCTTTAAAATCCAGCACTTCTTCACTTGTTTCTTAGTCAAACTTGCATGACTTTAACACTTGATCATGAAATTTTGTTCCTTGAAGCATTAAACACATTCTAGATCTACCCAATTACAAGTAAAGCGCGTTTTGTCAAAAGATTAGCCAATTCTATATTAACATATGTTCCTAACATTGATTCACATATGTCCTAACAATTTCCTCCTTTGGCAATCCGTGACAAAACCACAATAAACAAATGAACATATGAGAGAAGTCATAAATCACTCAACTCATACTCACTTGTTGAATACAATAAAATTTATCATAACACAAACTCTTGAAAAACTTTGCAAAAAGAGAGTTCATGGCAAGAAGAATTTGACAATCTGTATTTCTGAAACACTTTAAACAAAACTCATCACAGCATTTTAGTGTGAAACAAAAATAAAAGATTGCATACAATATATAAGAAGCATGTACATAAAGAGAGAAAAGAAACAACACATGTAAAGATAGGTGAAAGAACTATAATAACAACCTTATGATATATATAGCATCATATTTTAGATGGTCATTATCTCTCTTGGCAATGTTGAATTTCAATTATTGAACAATGGATTTCAATAGTTAATTTGTCCCGAGAACTATTAATTCTAATTTTAATTTTGTTAAAGAGAGAAAAGAAGAATAACTTTTTTGGAAAATTGAGAATTTTTATACTCTTAAACCGTGGTAAACATAGTAAAATAAATTTAATAGAATGTTGAAAATAGTACAATATTTCAAAAATACTTTATTTTTATTAAAGTTTTGGGCCTTAATTAAAAGTTTTACCTAGTAAGAAAAAAACAAAGCATTTTATCGGCCAATAGAAGATTTATTTTTTTTAACAAAAATTCTAAGTGAGAGGCTTTACTTTTTTCATTAGCAATACTATAAGACACAGATATATTATGGGCTTTCTTCTCTTTGGGGACATTAGTCATTGTCTAAATGGCTTAATAGTTGAGCTGTCTGCTTAGTAATTTATTTTGTATCTGGTTAGTGGTAAAAGTAAAACTGCACTATTTCTTGAGTTTTCCACTACCTGAATCAGTTTGATCAATAAAACAAGATTCAATAATTCCTCTTTTTCGAACCTTGATCTTTCTGTTTTAATTTTGTATAGAATATCTTCACATAATTACTATTTTATTTTATTTTTTGAAAAAAAAAAAGAAAAAAAAGACATTTGTTTATGATAATACCCAACGGTTTAGCTAACAAAGTAACAAGCTTGAAACCTTCAGGAGGTTTTAGGGAACACCTTAGTTTAGCGTGGGTACATATTCTCACCAAGCATCAAAATTCAAAAAGAGAACTGGGTATTCTAAGAGCAACTGTTTTTTTTGGGTAAAATAAGAGCAACTGTTTAACATAGGGAATATAGACTATAGAGTATATAGACCACCTTAACTAGTTGACCTTCTACAGCTCCCAATCAAGCAAATAGACTGTTGCTTTGGACATTTATCCTAAGTCTAATTCCTTGGGAAACCCATGGGTCTGTTTCATTTTCTGGCTCCTTGGGCACTAAGTTAATACCCTCATGAGTTTGCTGTGCTGTTCTAGTCCCTTGCTTGATGAGGCTTTTGCTTGAGATCAATGACTCATTTTCGGGATTTTGAAGATCGTTACAGTGAGAATTAGATCTCCCAACCCAGGGGTCTGATTCATTTTCTGGCTCCTTGAGCACTGAGTTGATACCCTCATGAGTTTGCTGTGCTGTTCTAGTCCCTTGCTTAATGAGACTTTCGCTTGAGACCAATGACTCATTTTCGGGATTTTGATCATCATTACAGTGAGAATTAGATCTCCCAAATCTTTGAAAAGATGAGTCTTTCATGATTGCATCTTTTGAAGAGGACCGCTGACTGAAGCTCCCAAACCCTTCAATCCCATGTGTTAGCTTTCTAGCTCTAGCCCTCTCTTCCTTGAGAAGTGTCTCACTTTCAAGAAGCTTCAATACCCTCTCAGATGAGTCTTTAACCTTCAATCCCCAGTTGAATCTGCTTCGTGTGAAAAATAGAAAAGCTTATTAAAACATTGACTGGAGTTTCTAAAATCTCATAAATCCATTTTGATGAGTGGATTAGATTTTATTATGTCATCAATATTTTCAATAGATACTGAATTAGTAATAGTCAAAATGATGTCGAACAAAAATTTAATTCACTAGTTTAAAGATTGATGGATAGAATTTTAGAAAATCAATAATAGGGTTATCTAAAATACTTTGGAATATCTTAATCCATGAAGTTTATACTCAAATAAAGAAATCTGTATATGCATGCCAACCCTCTCTCGTCGATATACTGAAAGTTTCCAATCTCCTTAATAACATCTTTATCACACTGAAACTCCTCAGCAACTCTCCGTGGTCCATGGGTTAGAAGGTGTTCCAATAGAATTAGAGCCTTGTAAAAATCTCGCCAATTCGTTCTATCAAATTTAAACAACCTGAATTTGCAACAAAAGAGAAGGAAAAAAAAATTAACTGCCATAATTCTAATGAAAAAGAAAGTGTCAATCAAATCAAACATTGAGAAACTTAAGAGACCTCTTGTGTAGAATCTCCACAATTCTCCAATAATCATCAACTTCAAAGGCAGCCCGAGATATCACTCCCATGGTACGTATGTCTGGTGGCCCTGTATTTCCATCTGTAGCTTCTTCTGTCATTCTACAAATCCCACCAGAAAAACCATATCAAAAACAAATATGAACTCCCACATTTCAAAAGAAAAGTAATGAATCAAAATGATCAACTAAAAAAAGCTTACAATTCTGCAGGTGTAACATCTGTCAGCACCAATCGGGCAGTTTTAATCTTCTCCGTGAAGAAATAGGAAGCTTGCCTCTTGAATTCATGGAAAATTTCACTGCTCATGTTGATGTTATTGTTCTGTAGAGAAATTCAACCAGGCCCTATGCGAGTTGAGGGAAATGATGATGAAAACTCATGGCAGGTTCTTTCTTTTGGAAGCCTTATCAAGTACGTAAGAAGTGCAACCACTCCAATATTTGGAGTGATGTAACAAACACCAACTATTCTCTAAAGGTGGCGTTGCATATGAAGGCAATGAGACATATATAGGCTATGTATTAATATTTAAAGACAAGTATTGAAAAGAAAAGACTGTGTTTCCCCTTCATTTGGAATTATGTGAAAAAGATGTTGACCATGGACATGAAATTATAATATTTCGTATATTATGTAATAAAAAATTTAATTTGTTGCATCAAGTGGATATAGATTCTTCTTAAAAAATGGATGTATTCTCTCTCTCTCTTCTAAATAATTTTATTTATTTATTTCTTTATGTTTTGTCACTTTATTTTACACATTTAAATAAAATTTGTAAGGACTTAAAAAAATTCTCAACATACTATAAATCAAGTTCGACTAAACATTTTTTTGAAATCTAAGGTGATAAATTTAACTAGATTTTTTAATATTCAAATATCAATTTTTTAAAAGAAATATTTACATATAAATTAAATATTCTTATACAACTTTCTATATTAATTTTTTTTTATGTAAAACCATTATTTTTTTTTTTTTGAGATACAAAATTAGTTCTAATTAATTTTTATATTTACGTTTTATAGCAAATCTTTTACAATTCATAATAGTTAATCCTCTTAATTTTCTTGTGACCTAATTGATATTATTTGGCACACTCATGACTTCCTTTTATTTTTAATGAAATAGTTTAGGATTTCAATTTGGTTGAATTTTTATTGGCTCAATATTATAAAGTCCTTGGAAGTGGGGGAATGCATGCAAGACATATCTATATTTTCTTTTTTGCATAAAAAAAAAAATCAATTATTATTCTATGTTTTATGAGAGGTACGTTTTTGTACAGGTTTAGGACCTTTCGTTTATGTAATGGAGAGCTTTAGGGCTCTTTTCTAATTTCTTGGCAAAGGGGAGCCTTGTTACATCAAAAATGTTAAATTAATTCTACTATAGGAGAAACTCAATTATCAAATTTTCAAAAAAAAAAAATTTTATTTTTTCAATTAAAATTCTATTACTAACGTTAGAAAATTTAAATAGAAATTTAATTAATCTTAGTAATCTACCATAATTGTTAGTTTGACAAAATTAGGTCTTACACGATTACTTTCATCATAAAACTTAAGATATTTTTCTTTTATTAACTATCTTATTGTTCAATTTCTATTTTTATATTTGGGAAAATTTTTCTTTTTTCAAATATCAATTTTCATTATTAACCTGCGCATTCACACCAAGCTACTGCTTTTCTTTTTTCTTTTCTTTTTTGAGAAGATAGGTACTGCTAATTTATAAGAAAACTTACTGCTAATTTATAAGAAAAGTTTGGTCATTCTTCTTTTCCTTTAAGGTTGTTTATCTTATTATGGAGTGGCTTTAAAACTAGTTGCAGTCGAGTTAATGGAATCATGACTAGAAAGTAAAAGTTTATATTAAAAAAAGGACTAGAAAGTAAAAACGATGAGCTCTGTTTCAATCCGAACTTTCCGAAGTCATTTTCTACAGCCATCTCAAACTTTAACCAAAAAGAAATTGCATTTGCTGCATGGATATATGCATACATCATTTTCTTACCGTGTAAGAGTTCCAATCAATTGTAGAACCTCACGTATTGTGAGGTGACATGCATATATCTAATATTTGAAATATTCAACAATACTACAGATATAATCATTTTTACATCAATTTTCACAACTTATGCGTGATCGTTTCAAGCCTTCATTTGGCATCCCTAGCAATAGAGACAACAAATCTCGCACCAAAGATCCTAGAACTTCAACCAACGGCGCCAAGCTCCTTTTCTCCCTACTGTCTACCCCTCTCCTTTTAATTTTCTCGCTCATCATTCAATGCCAAGCCTATCCGATGAAACTACTACAATTAATTGTTGATCCAAAACACTCAATCCAATCAAGTGGTTTGATGGATTTGTTCAACGCCCGATTTTGTTTCTCTCCGTCCAAAAATAAAGCATTACCTTTTTAAGTATTAAGAATTCAAATTCTTTACATAATAATTTATTATTTTTTTATAAAATTGAGTAAGTAATAAAACATTGAAAAATATTGTGTAATAAACTCCCTAAGTTGATGTCATTTTCATGTTAAATTCTAAAGTACATGCACAAATAATTACTTTTTTGTTTTAAATTGTAATAATTTAATCATTACATGAGTTTAACAAAAGTGAACATAAATTGTATTTGAGATTTACATAATTACTAGAAATCATTAAGTGAGAATTATAAGTAAAATTTTGATTTAGATAAGAAAAAAAAAATACAATACGACTTATTAATAAATAAAAATATAAATCTCTTAAACACACAATATAAAGAATATGTTACATCTTTATTGACTACGTAATCGACATTTTTTTTTTTTTTTTGAGGAAATTGTAATCGACATTTTATTGTTTAGATTAGTATTAAATATTATATGCGTTTGTGTTGTGCTCACATACAACGTGTTTATCTATGTATATTTGAAGATGTTTGGAGACATGCATATTAGTTACAGATTTTGGAAAATTATTTCTCCCATCAAACCCTCTAGTTCTCTTCCATTTTTAGGAAGATGTGAGACATGCGACATTTATTTGATTTTTAAACACCATGTGTCTTACATATATAAAAATATTGAAGAAATTTGAGAATTCAATTGGAGAGGACTTTATACCATAAATTTGCCTCCCCATGTTACCTCTTGACATGGAGTGCAAAATCTCTATTTGAGATTTTTAAAGGTTTTAATGGGCATTTTCACAGTGAAAAGTATATATTACCAATTTCAAATATAAATTATATTTTCCATTAAAATTTTAAGAAGTCAATTTGCATATAACCAATCCATCATGAACGATACTGCTCAATTTTTTTTACTTTAGGGGGAGATTGGGAATTAATCCAATGGATCGGGAATAAACAAAAAAGAAAGTACCCCCAAATTATCTTACATGCCGAAACTGGGAGGTTAGATCATAGCTTGAATAAACAAGCTCCGAAAATTGTAAAATTTTCTCAATGCAAATGTTCTTGAAAGAAGGAAGCGTATACCCTAACGCCTAATCAGGTGTCACTTTTCTTTAATTCTTCTAGATGAACTCCGATACGAAGGCTCAATTAAAAATTTTCCACATACGGGTTCGATATCCAAAAGACATTAGCGCAAGCTCCCAAAGCATATTTGGTATGCTCAACGGATTCACCTTGGATCCAGGTATTTCAGACCAGTTCACAGATATCTCAATCATTGGGATGCCAAACCACTTACACAGAAAAACTAACTCAACATCAAAACACCACCTGCACAGAGTCCACATTGTAAGTCAGTTCCCGCAACATGTTTTACAAAAAAAATAGAATAATATTTGAATACCATGAGTTTCCTTCAACTCTACAAATTATACAAAAAATGGATAACATGGAAGAGGTAAATGGATCCGTTATTTCTACAATATCCTTAAAACGCACATAAATGCAGTTACCTCTTCAAACGAATATTTGTGAAAAGCTTCCTTGCAGCAGCCCTAGTAAACATCTTAAACCCACACTGTGATGCAGTGAAGAGTCAACGTCAGGATAAACATTTAAGTGTATTTTACCCAAGATTATCACACAAGCTTCATTTACAGCATGAATTAAGTACTGGACTTCTACAGTGGTAGTAAACTGGACATCAAATAAAAATAAAAATAAAAAATAAAAAAAATTGAAGCAGAAATACCAAAATAAAAAATTGACGCTGAAATACCTGTGTGTCACGAATTCCAGGTCCCGCAGTTAAGACAACCACAAGATGGAAACCCTTCATTAAAAAATTACGGTACCATTTCCTCTGTGACATTCAAGCAAAATGATTCAGCAAAGCAAAACCTAAAACAAATTTGGCAAGAAAAGTGCATAAACATCAAAATAGCAAGCAGCTTAGCAGACTGAACTGTAGCTAGAGCCTTTTCCTCAAGATGAGCCCGAGAACCAAATGCAGCAATTGGGATATCAGATATCTTAATACTGGAATCACTGGCTGCTGAATCCCCGGTATGATACTCTTTTCTGGCAAAAGCATGAATCTGGTAGGCATAATAACAGATAATTTGCAGTAGCTTTATTAACATCTCCAAATTGAACTAAAATTTTGACAACTTAAAAGTTTATACAAAAGTACCAGTATACATGAGGGATACTACAAACCTGATTTTCAAGTTTTTCTAGGTCATTAACCTTGGTTGCTCCATCAGCATCCAGCATTAGAAGCAGTTCACCACGTGAATGAAGCATTCCCTGTTTTACAATGCTTTCACAGAGGTAAAGCGCTTCAATCAATTGTCGTCATGCATAAAAGAGGAAAGATGGAAGCTTCTCAATAACATCAGAACACGTTTATAAGTGAATTGTTAAAGTTAGACTCACTTTTCTAATAGCTTCTCCCTTGCCATTATTTCTACCAAGAAGGATAACCCTCACATTGTCTACAGTGTATTTCCTTACAAAGTTAAAAGCTGCTTTTTTAGTCCCATCAGAACTTCCATCATCAACAATCACCACCTGGTACAAATTCATCCATTCAAAAGTTAAGCAGCAGCAAAAAAACGTAGTACAAACCCGAGCTAGCAAAACAACTGACATAATTTTATTGAAGGAAAGAAAAATGCATATACAGTAGAATGAGTGGCAGAGACAATGTAAGATATTTTCTTCCACTACCTTTTTATGAGAACTTATGTAAATTAACAAGAAGGCCTACAGAGCAGGAAGAAAAGCAGTAGCTGAGAATTAATGGTGCCAGGGGGAAGAGGTGATACTCATAGAAGTGAGAGTTCAAATATTAGGGCCAACGTTTACTCAATTAAACACGCTAATGCAATAGAAATATTAGTTCAACAGGCTTCAATGCCTTGTTATTAGGAACTTGACATAATAGAATTTACGAAAAATGATTAAACCTTATGATGAAGCACACAAGATCTCATTTTGTAAAAAAAAAGATACTGCAGAGCTCAAAATGGGGAAACCTGTCTAGCATCTGCTTGTATGATAACCCTCATTACAAATCCGGTAAAGAACTAGAAACACAAATATCCCTATTTGAATTTCTTTTATAAAACATAAATACAGCACCAGATACAATCTCAGGGTGCAATAATATAATCATAGGCCATGATAACCAACTCAAATGATTTAGTTAATGGAGGGAACAAAATGATACCTCGTAAGAAAATGACTTATCCTTTGCCGCACGTTGTTCAAGATAACTACAAAGAACAGACATAATTATCAGTACAATTTAAAATGCAATCCTCTCAGTAGTAGCCACCTACAGATATTATTTAACTACTTCATAAGTGCAGTTCTTAGGCAACTAGACACACATTTATGCAAAGGCCCCCATCTTCATTATGTATTACTACATAACAATAAATAGTTATGCTACACATAAATAAAAAATTTTTGTACAAAATAAAAAGGATGAAAGCATCCTTTGTGAGTCAATAAATATGAGTTTGAGCAGGCACAGATCCATATATCATTCCAGGTGCTAAGTCTCAATTGGCTCACAATCAAGCTCTGAAAGCTCAACACTGCCCCCCGCCCCCCACCGAAAAAAAGAATTAAGAAGAGAGAGAGTTCACAGAGCTGACTAAGAAAAAGATGATACGATAGTAGACACCTTTTCTGATTGTCATGCTAAAATTCAAGCAAATATGAAAAAACGCATGGCTTGGTGAAAGAAAAAGTAGAGTGCAATTACTTATGATTGTACTTACTTCATAGTTTCCTCAAGTGCTCCAGGAAGTCTATGCTCTTCATTGAATGCAGGTATTATCAAAGATATATACTTCTCTGCTGGATCAGAAACATGAGGGCAAGGAACCTAGAACAAAATCCTTCAGAAATGTCAGAATCACCCAAAACGACAACAGACAGCCCATAATATTCATACCAACATAACATTGTACGGTGAACATACTTATCACAATAATAACAACAAAGAGTCTAATACAATAACCAACATATTTCTAGAAAAAGACCTAGAGAATTCTAATATTTCTTCACAGATGCTTTTGAAGTCAACATATTGCTCACTAATAACTGAAACTTGATGTCAGAAGTTTATACATCTGCAAGGCATTTATTAAATTTAGAAACACACATTATATATCCTTTTTGGATAAGTTATCCTTTTCATTATATACTAATGCTAAAGTCTTTCATATGAACTTCAGATATCATGATGGATGGTGTAGGTCGTTAAGGTGGGGGGGAACATAATCTACTGTATAAAAATCCAGCTTGGATTATGTCTCTATTATTTTCTTTTAGAAGCACAGATTTGTTTCCATGAAGCTATGGTTCAACCAGAAAACTGTCATCCTCTGTAAAAAGGGTGTTACCTATGCCTTATACTACAAAATAAAGATATATCAGAAAATGACTACACCAAGAGAGCATAAAAGCTAGTTTCGGAAGGGAGGAAAGGATCTGAACTCTGAAGAGAATGGTGGGCACCCACCATCCCCCGTTGGAGTTTTTATCATTCCAATTTTATGACATCATATGTCCCGCAAGGTGCGTTTTCAGGGTACAGAAAGGAGAGACAATGAAATCAGTCATTCCATTTCATTCCTCTCCAATGGTCATATTTTTGTATGCAAGGGGATCATGATATGCTTTCCATTTTAAAATTTTACCTTTTATCCTACTTTCTAGAGAAGAGTATAACACCAATTTTTCGTAATCACATTCCTTTCCATTCCTTATTAAAAACTACCAAACAAAAGATTCTAAAACAGTGAGAGGAACATAATATTCTTTTTCATTTCCCACCCCATTTTACTTTTTCCACTCTTTTATGAACTCTTAAATACACTATAAACAATGTCTTGAGTTAACCACCGATGCTTCAACACATAAACGGCGACAGAGATTCCTCAATAGAATCGAACCAACTGTGCAACACAAGAACAACATTTGGACCATTCTTAACAAAAGCATTCATTTCAAACCACTAATTTCCAAGATGAATTTTGAAACTTACGCATAAGCCTATTCTCAATCCCATGCCCCCAAGATTCACACTTACAGATAAAACCATAGTTGAAAAACAAATTTCCAAAAAAACTCCAAAATAGCAGGAATTCCAAATTCGTTTCTTTCATTTTCTCATGAACCAAACGGAGAGTTACAAATCTCATAAACACCACAAAACCCTAATTTGAAGCTAAAATCGCAAAAATAATATGCAATGTAGATTTACCTGCTTTAACGAATTAGGGTCCTCGAAGATCGCGGGAGCTTCGACATGCCTAGCCAATGATAAATCAAATAAAAAGCAAAATTAGATCAAACAATATTCAATTTAACAAAAACAAAAACCAAAGACTAAAAAGGAAGAGATTGTGAATTGAAGAGAAATTGAAAGAGGTTTAGATTGGGTACGTGTGGTTGTGACTTCTTCGAGAAGCTTCGATGAATATTGCAGAAAGTAAAGCAAAGAGTGCGATGAAAATGAAGGCGAGCAAGAGCTCCAGCAGCGTCCATAGAAACCCCATTTTCGGTTTGCGGAGTTTGTAAGCGTTTTGGTCAGCTTGGCCTAGCTGACCTTGGAATTGATTTGATTAACTACTGAATGAAGTAGATGAAATGCTTATGGGGATTTGTTTAATTATGATTATTTGAGAGGAGATAACACCAAGAGCCCGTCTAGCTCAGTTGGTAGAGCGCAAGGCTCTTAACCTTGTGGTCGTGGGTTCGAGCCCCACGGTGGGCGATGTTCTTTTTAACGTTTTTTATTCATTTTATTTAGGATTAATTGCGTTTTCCCTAAACTATTGACTTCATTCCTCCCTCCCTAAATATCAAAATTGAGCAATCTCAACACACTCAATCCATTTAGCAACAATTTTTTTAAAAAAATAAACAAATCAAAGACAACACTATTTTCCTATTAAAATTCAACAAAATTTCTTATTACAAATCATAAGAAGAGGAAAAAAATCTTTGGAATAAGCCACACTATTTTTCATCCCAAAAATCTTTTTGGCCTGTGAGAAAACAAAACTGCGCATTTCCTACCACCATGGCTCCAACCTGACATCCTCCTTCAACCATATCTCCCTCATCGGTTTCATTAGGCTCAAGTCCTCCACCTAACTCCTTAGTTGCTCCTCTTACTAGCAACCATGCCACGAACATCATTATGCTTGTCGTGACAATCGCAATGCAGGCTCAAGCCAAGAGTACGAGTGAAGCTCTACAACTTAGTCATGTCCCCTTTAAGCCAAGTGAAGCATGCTTGAAGGAGTCATATACTTCTTCTAAGAATTTACTTGGTGCAATTGGGTAATCCTAGACTTGAGCAAGAGACCTTGCCCATGAAGTAAATTACCGCACCAATGGTCTAACCAATTAGGAGACAATCAATTTTTTCCTTTTTGAAAGCAATTCATCCTTCCCAAACATAGAATACAACTCTAACCACCTAGACTCAAAAGTTAGAAGCTTTTGAGAAGATTATGTGGATTAATATCTGTTGATGCCCATTTTTGCAAATCTGTACCTAATGGCCCATAAGGAAGAAAGCCCAATGAGAAGTAAGGCCCAAAGACCCACCAAGAAGACCGAAGAGCAAAGAAAGAAGTGCAAGTGAAAGCCATCTGCTGCAAAACGCAAATCTGTAGCAAAATATAAATCTGCCGCAGAATACAGCTTTACCGCAGAATACTGTTCTTTGGCAGGATGGCTTCGGCAGATGAAGATAAATTGGGCCCAAGACCCTTTTGATCCAGTCAACATTATTTGGCCCACAAAAGCCCAAATCCTTTTGTATGAAAAAGATGGGCGTGAGAACTGATATGAAAAAGAATGATGAAAGGAAACAAGTAGCAACAGGAAATGTCAGCAGCAGGAAACACGTGAAGAAATAAGACAAAAACACACAGCGGACGAAACAGAACTAATCTGCTACGGCAGAAATGGCGTGGGAGACAAAAACAAAAGACAGTGGAGCAAGCACAGAAAGGTCGGGGCACCACCAACTTGTACCCAGCCAATACAAGGGAGGTGGGCCCACGGTCAAGGAGATTCAGAGGGCGTGGTTTGGTGGTAGGGGGAAAAGGCAGTCTATATTTGGTTTCCTGTCATAACTTCTTTTAGGATATATACCTTACTGGGATGGTATCTTACCCAAAAGAAGTAACAAATGGTTAGGACCACTGATGCACACCATAGAGCTAGGTAATGAGTAGTCCAATCCTTACCCATTTAAACCTAGAGGTAGAGGTATACAGCAAGAGCAAACAAAAAGGAATTTTGTCGTGTAACAAACATGTACTAAGCAATGGCAGTGGCTGGGGCAACCAATGGGTTGGTGGGTAGTCTTGAATGGATGCCCACAACGAACCAAAAACAATTGGCGAAGCCCTAGGGGTAAAAGGGAGAAATCTCATTGAATTAGCTCACTATAAAAGGAGGAGCTAGCCATGGAAAAAAGGGGAGAGGGAAGGGGAAGAGGAAGAGAAAAAACAGGGGAAGAGGAAGAGAAAAAAACAGGGGAAAGAGTGAAAAACAGAGAAAGAAAGAAAGTCGTAAAACAAAGAGAGAAAATACGGCAGGAATAGGGGCATGTATCAATAGACCATCTTTTCCCTCCCTCTTAGCAAACCCACTCTTTGAAGTCTCCAAAATTAATAGCTAGTAGCCATTTAGGCCTATTCTCCAAAATGCACAACTTTTACGGCAGGAGCCTATGAAAAGGTTGTTTAAGTTGGAGTTTGGGTTTTCCTTTTTGGTTTACTTATCCTATGGGAAGATTTAATACTTGATTTTGATTATAAATATATTTTATTTCTCTCATTATAACTTATATCTGCTGTATTTGGTCATCCTGCTGTAGCATGTTTTTATCACATCTGCCGCATTAGTTGTCCTGCTGTGATATTTTTACTTGCTGTACTAGTTATTCTGCCGTAGCACCTTTTTTTATTATTTTTACCGTGTTAACTATTATCAAGCTAAACCTTTTCTGCCGAAACTTTCCTCTTTATTTGTTATTACGTATTTTACTGTTGACAAAAGCTAATCATTATCCTGCCGTAAATATATATATATATATATATATATATACATAAACGTTGTTTCTCACGTTCTGGAAAAAATATATAGTTTATATATGTATATATGAATACGTATAAGTATATATACTCATATATGTATGTATATATTTGAGAATATGCTAACCCATTTAAGCTAACATTTGTTTAATGGGTATTTTCTTTGGGTTTTAGATTCGTTTATGTGCAGGAAGTAGAAAAGTATTTCTGTAGTAAAAATGAAGAGTAGTCATTTACACGGCAGACAGCTCTATTGCACAGCAGAAGGCTTTACGGCAGGAAGCTTTTAAAGCACAGCAGAAAGCTTCATTGCACAGTAGACAGTCTTACTACGCGGCAGACAGTTTTGCTGCATAGTAGAAAGTCAGACCAGTGGCAGAAACCGGAGAAAAGTTCCTTTTGCGACAGAAACATCAATCCTACGGCAGAAACTGGCAGCGGCAGAAACAGAGGATAAGCCCACTTTGCTGCGTCTTCTCTTGGACTTGGACTTGGACTCAACATTTGCGCACAAGCCGGACCAAATTGAGTTGCAGTTGAACCGGTCTCAACTCCTTTACTTAGAATACTTTGGTCTACTACCGTGGGAGGCAGCCCAGCCTAACGCACAAAGAAAAGGCCCCCACAATATCTAAAATTCAAAAAATAAAAACCTTCACTGAATAATTGAGGATGGAGACTATTACATCATCACTTCTTTTGCAACTGCTAAAGATATTTGGAATTACATAAATACTATTTATTCTTAGGAAGATTCTCCACCTTTCTATCAATTGCAAAATGAAGAACATGCATTATCTGGCAATTTGAGCCACTATCGTGGAGATTGCATTGAAAATGTCACATATACCTCGCTAGTTGTCTAACATCCTAAACCCTTCCTCCCTCGAACCAATTACCCATTCCCCAACCTCCTTACCTATGCATTTATATAAAAAAAATCAATGGGATATTGCTCGATTTCAATGATAAAAAAGTTCTTGTATATTTGTTTTGAATCTAATGGAAAATTTGATACTAAGGATTATTTGCATATTAGCAATAAATCAAGGGGACATTGCTCAATTTTAAAGTTGAATGATATTATAGTTGATTCCTTACTTAGGGGAAGTGCAGTTTACCCTTTTATTTATTTCATATAAAAGGTTAAAATACCGTTTTTCATTTGTTTTTGGTAAAAATATTAAATTACATTTATACTTTGCCATATGCAAACAGAAGAAGTTGCAGGCCTGTGTGTAACTTGAACCATTTGGGGGATGAAAACCAAATGCTAATCTTTCCTTTCCAGTTTCATTCCCAATTTCCACATGTTAAGACTTAAGACAGTTGTGTTCCAATCTAGATATATATAAAATTGAGGTGTTTGCCAGTTTGCCTTAGTCAAGGATAGCAACATATAACCAAATCACTAGAACCTCTCAACAGCATGATGCTACAATTACCCAAACAAGTTTCCAATAGGAGAAGATAATGGAGATGACAGATTTGGAATAATTGTTGGAATGGACAGTAGTTGTTATCGAAGAGCAATTAGAGCTTATTGTGTATCTTTTTTATTGATTGGACCCCTAGCTAAATTAGTCGCGTTACAGCTGCTCTCTGCAAGAATTAAGTAAGGAAATTCTCTACCTTATTGGCTGAGTTGTCATGAATTAGTTTGGTTCCCAATGACTCTTCCTTTTAGACTCTTATGTAAGATTCGTAGTAATTACTAATTAGATAGTTGTTAAGAATATATTTTCATGTATCAGCTTCACAGCACATTCTACTAATGGATGATTGCTTCTCAATCTACTTTATGCCAACTATTGAATAGGACTAGCTTCATTTGTTTAATTAAACCCTTTTCTTGAAATTTAGACTTGTTAGGTCCAAGTCATATCAGGTGTTTTAGGGCATCTCCGATTGGTTCGGCAGTCCTTGTTCCTCTCCAATTTTTACAAAGTGAAATCCAAATTTCATGTTCCAACAGTCAAAAAGAGTAGCCTTGCATTTCAAATAAGTTCCATGTATGTTATATGCACTATGCACAATACATACGGTCCTGTAACTTAAAAAAAAAAAAAGTAATTATAATATGTTACTAACTATGCAATTCAAACTCGTTCACCATTAGACTGTCAAGCATTTTATGCATGAATGGCCTGGAATTTTGATCTCTTTGGAAACATCAACATATTTAATTATTTATATACAATTTGTTTATCCCCGAGTTTAAATTATGGCAATAGTATAGTACTATCCTTCATAGTTATTTTGGTACTGAAAATTATTCTGTATATAAACTATATATAGCATGTGATTCCTATTGCTCACTACTCCTTACTTCATGAACATGGAATTGTACAGAGTACAGACGCATATTTATTCCAGTTGCCTCAGAAGGACAAAGATGTCCAAGACTCATGTGATAAAAGGTAGTTGGCATGGGGCCTTCTCTCATGGCCATGATTAAGACCAGGGAGGTGGAAATAAGAAGAAAAAAAAAAGAATGGTTTTCCTTTCCCCTCACTTTTTTTTTGGTAGACCATAATTCCAGAGAGGTGGAGAAGGTGGCCCTTTTGCTTTTTTACAATACCCCATTTCTGCTTTTCCATCATGCCAAACAGCCTTTTTTCCCTCTCACCACCATCATCTTCATCACATTCATCCATGCACCACACATCATTGCAGTTATATATATCATCCATTTATTTATTTACTTCATCATAGTTCTGAGTTTTGACTACTACAATTTGAGCTCACATGTTTATTAATGAGTTAAATTATTTTTTAACCTTCGAGAAATTTGGCTTTATAGAACGAGTATTAAAATATGTAAAACAGTCGAATAATATCTATGGCACGTGTTCTAAACCAATTGCCAGAATGCATGTGTAGCTTCGACATTTGGGTTCACCGTTTACGGGTTATATCTAGGCACAAGTTACTAGAAAACAGTGCTAACGGAGGGAGATTGGGTTGGACCTGAAATTGAGATACCATTAATGGAAGCTTCCTTTTATTGAGGTATTCAACTATTCATATGCAATTAGACCCTGAAATATATTTACTGTAAATATGGTTGATAATATTTAATCTCAGGCTATAGTCACTAATTAAGCAATTCATGAGTGCCAAGGGATTTATGATGTTTTGGACTTGATGCGCAAACGATGAATTTTCACATCCAAGTTTGCGTTTAGATTAACTTTTCCCTTTATTAAAAGTGAATTTTTAAAAAGTTATATATATATATATATATATATATATAAATAAATCAAAAAATAATAATAATAATCCAAAGCTCATCCTAAGACAGCTGAGAATATAGTGGCATCAAGGTCCCAAATGAGAGTATTTGGCATTGAAAAGGATAGTCATAACTAGCTACCCTACATATAGTCAATTGTATTGTTTTTATAAGACATATAATTAACAGTTCGATCTTTTGCCAAAAAAATAAAAAATAAAATAAGAGCGATTTTAATATGCTCTAGCCTCTAAATGTACTATTGTTTGTGCAAAGAAAGTGGAAGAATGAAAAATACTAATAGAATTGATGGAGGAAATATGTATAAGGAACAATTACTTACTATTTTCTTTAAAGGAAACAAAATAATTATTTTTTTACATAGATGTTATTCAAGATAGAATCACTGAACCTGTAACATGTGCCACACTGCTGATGAACAGCAACATCACCATTTAGAGATTCTACAATTCTCTGTCATATATAGAAGTCGATCCAATTTATTCTTACTAAAATACAGCTTCTTTTTCAAAGAGAGAAAAAAGAAAACAAAAACAAGATCTCCAACAAATAAACCAATCCCCCCATCATAATCATAACAGAGAAAAAATCAATAAAAAAAGTCAAACTAGAATTATTATATGAAAAAAAAAATCCTAAGATAAGATGACGACGATGATGACGATGATGATGGCATTGATATTCTTTAAACAAGATGATGATAACAATAAAAATAAAAATAAAAATAAAAATAAAAAAGAAAGAAGAGAGAAAGGAAATGTTGCCTAGTGAGCCATGGCCACAGGAGGTGGAGTGGCGTAGCTAATGCTTCTTTGGTTAGGCATAGCAAGCATTGCAGTGTGATCCAAGAAATCATTGAGTGCAACCACAGACTGTAGTATATTCCTGAGATCATCAGCGCATGAAAAGCTCAAGCTTCCGACTTTCCTGACTGCGTACACATAAAAAGTTATGCACCCTTTTCTGAACTTGAACCTAGCCATCTCGGACCCTGCCAAGCCTCTGATGAGCCTCTTGTTCACTTCTCCAAGTGGTATCTCCGATGGCCAAACACGGTCTATAGCTGACTTCATGGACTCAGTTTCAAAAACGAATAGAAGTACTTTGGATTTCTTGGTGCCAAGGCCAAGTGTGAGGGTGTGCCAGGCATGGTGTGCCAAGATTGTAAAGTTTGTGGGCAAGAAAGCTGTGGTTGAAGGAAAAGGGAGTTTATTGTTGTTGTTATTGCTGTGGGGTTTGGTATTGGTATTGGTATTGGTTGGTACTGGAAAAGAAATGAGCTGTAAAAGTTCAAGAGGCCTAGCACGACGGATTGTGAATGATTTTACGATGAACTGGCCGCCGAATCGGAGACCCTTTACGTCGGAGCAAGGCTTGAAAGAGAAATCTGAGGTGGGTTTGGTGGTTTGGTCATTTGGGTGTTGGTGCTTCTGCTTCTTGTTGTTCTTCTTCTTCTCTTTTTTTTCCATGGCTGGGTTTTGGTGGTAGTGGGGGTTTTTGTTTGTGTATGAGATAACAAACCAATCTAAAGCCTTTGGTGGTTTACAAAATTACAATAATGGGTTTTTCTTTTTGAGATTAAATTAATAAGAATAGGGTGTACTAAAAGCTTTATATACGTTAAGACTAATACACTCAATCATACTTTTATTAAAACAATATTATCTAATATAATTAATTAGAAAATTTTAAAACCCAATCATGGTTAAAATCAACTTCCTAAATTATATAAATACACTCAAAAAATAAAAAATAAAACTAAAAACAAAGTGTTGTTTAACAAGTTTTTCATTAATTAATTCAAAAGTTTGATAATATCAAAGCAGTTTAAGGGGCTTAAGTGATATTTCAATGGCTATGGCTTTGTGATGCCCCATATCAATGGTTCGAATTCTACCTCTACCTCTTTTACTATCTACCAAAAAAAAAAGTTTAAAAAATTCAATTATATTAAGTAATAGAGTTTTCATGAGAATGTGTAATTGAATTTATTAACCTCTATTTTTCATTTTTGCAAAAATCTTATGTAACATAATATTATTACAATGTATAAATAAAGTTTTTTTTTTTTTTTTGTAGGGCATATATATAAGGGTTTTTACACTAACTTTGTATTGAATCTAAATTGAGAGAGAGAGATATTACAGTAAAAAAAGATGGGTAACTCTGTAATGGACAACCACTTTAATTAAATTTCATTTTAATTTTTTTATTCCAAAAACAAAGTATCTTTAGTTTTTGTTGTCAGTTTTATATTGTTCTTATATTGTCATTGTGCTATTTTACAGATGGGCTTTGAGATTGAGATGCAGTTGGTTGGGGTTCTTGAGTACACTTCCTTTTTCTTTTTAAATATTTTTCCTTTTACATAAAATAGATTATGATGTTTTTATTTTTTATGAGTAATAGCTCATGATGTTGCTAGTCCCTTTCATTCAATACACTGGACAAGATTGACAAATGGCACTAGAAGCAAGCCCAAACCTTTTATGTATCGTCTTTTTCCTGTGGTTGAAGCTTTAAACATCCCAGTCTCTCCCACCACAAATTAAAATAAAATAAAATAAAAAAGCTGAAACTCACAAATACATCATACATTAATGTAAATGCAGTTTTGTCAAAATCTTCACAAAATAATGTCCATGCAGAGCAGAGAGATGTGTCAGGCGTGCATTATCACCAAGTTGTGGTCATATATATCAGGAACCCAACCATCAAAAGATTTCATTGGATGACAGAGATTTTTTACTAGATATGAAATTCAATTTCGTTTAGCTACATTTATTCATTCTCAAAGCTTTTCTGGGTTCGATCATTTCCAAACCCAATGGCAGAGAAAAGTGCTTAATTAAATAAATAACTAAGCATAACATGTGCAATTAGATGATTTCGGGCTCATAAATGATAATTACACACTTAATATGGTATTTATGCACACTAACTTAGGATTGGGACCACATTATGAATCCCAAATAAAGGAAATTGCCCTAATCTAGAACTGACTTGTTTCCCGTAATCATAATTAAGGCCATCTGTTTATTCAGTCCTTGCATCGGCTGGCTAACACTTTTTTAATCACCAATATCTCAATCATTCAATCTACCCAAACTCAACCATTTTTGTTGCCAATAAGAAATGTACTATTGTATACTATATATGTTATGTGATCCCTTGGTTGGAATTGTATTATTAACAGGTTTGGTAGAAGTTGTTCACCATAAGATTTATTTTATAATATAAAAAATAACTAAATAATAATTTTTTTTTATATATATAGAGTTTCAATATATGACATTCATTTTTAATAATTATATTATTTATCATCAAACCAAGACATTAATTGATTTTTTGTGTAGGTGGGGATTAAATATCAAATCTCTTATTCAACCATCAGAAACTTTACTAATTAAGCTAATTGAAAATTTAAATACAATTCCTTAATCGATATGCTTTAAATTTTTAAACTAAATTTAAACATATGGTTGCAGTAACTACTCACTAGTGCGACACAAACAATATTATCTTTTTAAAAAATTTATTAGAAGAATTTAAGCTACAACCATTAAAGAAGTATACTAAATTTTAGTCATTAAAAAATATTAAAATGTAAGTTAAGTATGAGAGAGATGAACAAATTAAGCAAACAAGTGGTTGCCTTCATTCTTTCTGTTAGAAAGAGAGATAAGGTTGGCTTACCTCATTTGACAACCCGAAAGTCTTCTGATTAAAGTTGTTTCCTTCCAAAGGCACCATTTGCCTTTAATAATTTCATGGGAAAGAAATTCCAGAGGTCAGTGACTCGTGAGAAAGACCAACCTATAAAGCAATGACAAGAGGGGCCACAAACAATGTCCTAGCCAACACAATTTTCTTCTATGGGATGCTATGCTCTTGTTTATCGTCCTTTAATAAAGGTCTAGCGAATTTTGTTGTGTTGAATAAATATATAAGAGAAACATATAGTCGTAAAGTGACTTCTGAGATTCCAAATTATGTGATTCCAAACTTAAGTCATTATGACTACAAGTGAAAACAATACCAATCGATCACGTTTAATTTTTTTTTTTTAAGTGTACTATAATTTATATAAATTAACTAATAGATTTTTTAGACCCAAAATTAAAATTATTGGTTCTTTGAATTTCAGGTACTAGATAGGTTTTATTTGTGAGCTCCAATTAGCTCAACTGATAAATCTTTAATGATTAAATAAGAGAAATACAGAATTTAATTCTCTTTTACACCAAAAATCGATTGGTGTTATGATTTAATGATAAAAAGCAAGATCACAAAAGCAGATATCATAAGTTGAAATTCTATAAATAAATAAATAAATAAGGTTTTATTTATTTATTTAGGAGAAACAAATTGATAGGTAAGTTGGTTGCTAAGGTTCCAACAAGTTAGCTCGGATTAATTAAGAGGGTTACAGCTTACTAGAAAGCTTGTGTCCAAATCTACTTAATTGACGCGAAACCTACCAATAAGCATCAATTATCAAACATGCAAAAGAAGCTTATGTCCATGACATAATTAAGTGTAGCGAAGCGGATTTTTCCGACAAATTAATGTTCTCTTTGTCTAAATTTGAAATTTTGAACCATAAACAGGGTAGCAAAAGAAGCATCTCAATTGAGGATATTAAATTAAATTAGTTTTGGACATTAATTTTTGACGTGGTCAGCATCAATAAGATCCCCCCCCCCCCCCCCCCCCCATGGCCACCCCCACAAAAAAGAGATCCAATAAAGAGTAATGTTGTGTGATGTCATAACAGTTTCACAAAAAATTTTAAATAATAAGTTATTAGTAGTTTTAATATGAGTTCATTACTTAAATTACTTTTTTTACACCAATAACAACTAGGGTCCGTTTGGATACAACTTATTTTGCTGAACTGAACTGAACTGAACTGAAAACACTGTAGCAAAATAATTTTTAAATGTGTAAATAGTGCTGTGGGACCCATTTTTAATATTTTTTTAAATAAAGTGTGCGTGAACAGTGTGCGCACAGTGTGTGAACAGTGCGCGCACAGTACGTGAACAGTGCGCGCACTGTTCATGAACAGTGCGCGCTGTCCCTAAAAGCAGGACAACTGCGCAAGTGCAGAGAGAAAAAAAAAAAGAAAAAAAAAAGAAAAAGGAGAAAACGCAAACGTGGGACGTGGGACGTGAATCCAAACTCAACCCTAATAACAGCATGTCACATAAAATTTATAGTGAAAATATTATAAATATAACATTTTTCAAACGTTTTTTTTTTATAGAGAGTTTTAACCTGTAGTGTCCGCTTTTGATGATAGCTCTTTATCGTTAGACCAAGACACCCCTCGGTTTTTGGTGTAGGCAGAAATTGAACCGCATATCTCTTATTCAACTATTAGAGACTTTATCAGTTGAGTTAACTGAAACCCACGACATTTTTCAAATGTCAATGAGTTATGAAAAGTCATGATTCTAATTATTATAGATGGACAAAGCAGGATTGCTGTTATTCTCAAGCACGTTAAGTTTGCATGATTATCGTGTTAACTGTGTACTTCTTGCACATTTAATTACTTTTTTTTTTTTTTTTTTTTGAGAAAGTGCAGATTTAATTACTTGATTTCTAATTTTCCTTTAGCAACAACTACTAGCTAGGAGCCTAGTACAGTAAGTTCCGTACTAATCGATTTAATTATTATAATTTTTTTTTTTTGAGAAACATTTAATTATTATAATTTCATCTTACTTCATTGTCAATGTAACATAATATCCAGTGGTGCCGGGGTCCCTTAGTTATGTTGTGGTCTTTTTCTTTTTCTTTTTTTAACAACAGCTTTTCACAATCCATAGATAACTTTTCTCAATATTACAATCATATAATTTAAATCATATGTGCTTATATATTTTTATGTACTAAATCCATCTCGTCAAAAAAATAAATAAATAAAAATAAAACCATTTCATGTATTAATTCCATTATATCAATATGAAATGATGGTCAATCACTACTCATATTCATATCTAATAATGCTCATCATCAGTTTCAAATTGACTTGATTATGGGACACATACAATAGGAAGAATCAACTTGTAATAACGTGTGTAATCGATCAATAGTTAGCTAGCATTTGTTGTCCATATATAGCTAATAGCCTTAGCCCCCATCTCTCTCTTTGTTAGCAACGTTAATGGATCTAGAAATAGAATCCTAGATCACTCCAAACTCCAAAGGTCCAACCACCAGTGGACCAAAAGTTTCGGGCTTTTAGTATAGTTGTTATGTGATGTCAATGGTCAACTAACATTTGTCTGATTGGTCATGAAATGCCTTTTTTTATTTTATTTTATTTTTTTTATGGGATATATTGCTTATAATTAATTAAGCTGCAATCCCCTCCACCTGTAGTGCAAGCTTTGTACCTTGACTCTGTTTCCATTTAATGAATTATGAGGATATTATCCTCTTCAAAAAAAAAAAAAAAAGCTGCATCCTCCCTTTCTTTTTCTCAAATTAGTTATTAAAAGAAATACCCTCAAAGGGTCCTCTGTGAGCGTTGTCTTACTTTTTTTTTTTTTTTTTTTTTTTTTTGCTAAGTTGTGAGCACTGTCTTACGTTACTAAGAAGCAAAGATGTATAATATCTTATAACTAGTCGCTAACCCGTGCGATGCACGGGATAGTTAAATAAAAGGACAATTAACCAACATCACGTTAAGGTAAAAGAATTAGTGAGAGACTGATTTACCCACCAAGAATTTAAAAGAATAAGAGATTTATATAATAAAATCTAAGAAATTTAGAAATAGAAAATTGAGTTAATAATATGCATATTATAGACATTTTGCTAGTTAGCGTTTAAAAAAAATTCAAAAAATTCATATATAATATACCAAATAAAAATTCACCAAACGTGATAGGACATTGGGTGGAATCACTTCAAGTTTAGAACAAAACCCTTCAAATTCAAAAAATTCATATATAATATACCAAATAAAAATTTACCACACCTTGAGTTGGAAGACATAGGTTGCAGTTTTGATTTTTCTCCAAAAAATAGAGATGCTTCATCTGCTGCATACAATATAAAATAATATAAAATAATTTTTAGAAATTTCAACCCAAAAACCAAACCCACAAAAACACTATCAAAATATAGAGATTAACCCAAATACTTAGAAGAAAATAAATTCTAAACATAACAAAACAATAAGATAGAATGAAAATTTTAGGCACATATGAAAGCAAATAAAAAAGACAAAACCTACGTTTTTTTTTTTTTTTAGTTGAGTCTCTCTCCTTCTTATTTTTTTAATTTTAAAGTGAAGTTAAGTTTAGAGTTTTGAGATGGTAATTGCTAGGATTTTAAGGAGAGAAGAGAGAGTCCTACCAGGAGTCTAAATAATATAAACAATTCAAAACATGGAACATTATCAAATTTATAACACCTAATTCCATTATCTTTTACGTTGAATCCAAACAAATAATTAATTAAAATTAATCCAAACAAATAATTAATCAACCAAAAATCAGAGGTTTAATAAAAAAACAAAAAATCACATGAACCCAAATAAAAATTCTCAATAAAGCAAGAATATATAAAAATTTACCACACCTTGGGCTGGAAGACATAGGTTGCAGTTTTGATTTTTCTCCAAAAAATAGAGATGCTTCATCTACCATATACAATATAAAATAATTATTAGAATTTCAACCCAAAAACCAAACCCATAAAAACACTATCAAAATATAGAGATTAACCCAAATACTTATAAGAATATCAATTCTAAACATAATAAAACAATAAGACAGAATGAAAATTTCAGGCACATATGAAAGCAAATAAAAAAAGACAAAACCTACGTTTTTTTTTTTTTTTTTTTTACGTGAGTCTCTCTCCTTCTTATTTTTTTAATCTTAAAGTGAAGTTGAGTTTAGGGTTTTGAGATGGTAATTGCTAGGGTTTTAAGGAGAGAAGAGATTTTGGTATTTTTATGCAAAAAACGTTATTTTAGGTCTAGGTGATTTATTTCCTTGTTTTTAGGCTCTTTTAATATTTTTTTAGGTCAAATTTGGTTCCTATTATGGTTAGGTATTAATTAGGGCTTATTTTAGAATATATTTTCTTGTTCATCAAGTTTTATGGAGCCCTTAAATAGGCCTCCAAGTTTGTATACGTTTTTCAATATTATTGTTATAAGATATAAAATCTAAAATAAAAATAATAAAAAATAAAAAGAAAAAGAAAATAGTGATGATGTGGAAAATTGTGAGAGCTTCAAAAGTTTCGGTTTTATATATATATATAGATAAATGATAGAATTCGTTGTACTTATTTTGGAGTACCTTTGTGGGGTTTATCCCTCCCTTCTCTTTTTCATGGAAGTTAGGGCAAAAAAAAAAATTTCTTCTAAAAAAAAAAGTTAGGGCAAAATAAATAAATAAAAACAAAGTAAATTCTACAAACACCCTTGCACACACAACAACGACAACAGCAACAAAAACAAACAAACAAAAACATACCCCTAGAAGCCAGAAATAAAAATTTGTCAAAATCAAAGTTCACTCAACGAAAAAAGCACATTACCACCTTATTGTTTTTTTATTAGCGTTGGTGAATATAAGAATAAATAAAATGGAAATTACTGAAAATCATAACAATTTTATTTATTAATTCGAATAGAATTAGACTGAGGTGTGAAAATCTTGCTGTCTTTAAGGAGATTCAAGCGCTCTATAATTGGCAAGGCTCAAGAATCGGAACATAAAAACTAAACCTTATCCTGACTTGTATCCTCCATGATATAATAGTCCAACAATTAATGTTGTTAGGCTTAGACCAAATATGTTACAAGTGAGTGAACCCAAAACTTGACCACAAGAACATCTCTTTACCCATAAATTATCTAATACACTTACGAGTGAGCATGAGTAGGCTTGGAGAGTTTGTTTTGACTCAACCTATCCTTGTCGAGTTGAAAAATTCTTAACCCAATCCAACTCATACGTAGAACCTCACCTAGATGAGTTGAGTTGAGTTGGGATAGTGGGTTGTGTTTACATGTTTCATCACTTATAAAGAAATGAGCTTTCATCAACAATTTAATTAGCACTGTTTTTTTTTTTTAATAAATCAATACAACTCATATAACATGTCTAAATTATATTTCAAATTTATAAAAATTAATTTTTATAAAACCAAAATAAGTCAAACTAAAAAATTAAAAATTTCATATATCCTCCATTTAGTACTCTCACTAATTCCTATTTTCTCCTACATTACAGTTAGAGTATCTCCAACAGCTTCTCTAAATTTTTGTACAGTTTGGACATTGAACAGTGACATTTACATTTTACCTACCTACTTTTTCAAATACATCTTCCAACAAATTCTCTATTCTTTCTCTATCTCATTTAAATATTATTTTTTCATTAATTATTTATTCATTTTTTAATACACGTATTCCCATACCCCCGTCCCCACTTCTTTCTTTGCTAATTGTTTATTCTGTTTTATTCTTTTGCTAATGAACAATAGCACGTCAGGTTTGGAGAATGATTGTTTATTAGCAAAAAACTTTTTGAGTTTTAAAGAACCTGTTTTGGAGGACTATTTTATTGTTAGAATCTCTAAAATAAAGATGATTTTGTGTTTGATGATGCTATTAGAGATGCTCTTAAGCTCAATAACTTATCAAACTTATAATAAATAAGGATTTTTTTTTAAAAAAAATTTGAAAGTCTCTATTTTTTCATTTAATTCACCAAATTATTAATTTATTAAAATGTTCCAACAACTAGTAAAATCAATCACACGATTAGAGGAAACATATTAGTACCACCTAATGTCTTGTCATGTAAACTTGAATAGCGAGGCCCAGGCCTACTACATCCTCCAAAATTGGTCGATAAGTCTACAAATTACTAAGCCTTGCAGGGAAATTTTTCTTTAGCCTTGCACTAAATAGAAATCCAATTGATCATTAGACGTGAAAAAACAAGTTGAGAAATTTTCTTCTTTCTCTCCGTTCGATCATGATCCCCCAAAATGAAGAAAATTCAACTTCTTTTTTTTTTTTTTTTGACTGCAACGATTGAAAATTCAACTTCTACTCTGTTTAGTAAATGAAATTTCTCCATAGGTTAGACTAAAAACAGTGCACTAGCTTTTTTAGATTAGAAATTAGAAAACAATATTTAAAACCAATTCTATCCCGCTGATTAAGATGACCAAACTCTACGGGGCTATAAGCTACTCTATAAAGCATATAATTTCCACCGAAGAGTTAATTGGCAACATCATTAAAGTCTTCGATTAGGGCCCAAATTTCTGGGAGGTCAGGGCAGATCAAAGAGTACCTTGATTGGACTTAACAACGCATGTGACATTGACTGAATCAACAGGGATGTATGTGTAATGACAGATGATAATATAGCAATTTATTATGTATCGGCCCAAAATAACCCAATTTAGTGTAAAATTCGTCTGCATTTAACCCTAAACCGTGTATTATCTACATATATCTTACCAGTGTTTTCTATATTACATGTTTAATCATACAAAAATAATGTAGACGTTTAAGACTTTACATTGTAAACGTATACCATCGAGCTAAACCATGTAATTTTTTCTTTCTATTTGCTTCTGTTGGCTACAAATTTCTCTACAATTTTCTATTCCCTTCAATTGATTTTAACAATCATAAATAAGATTTTAAATTATTGATTGAAAAAGAAATTGTGTGTTTGTGTGATTATGTTAGGGTTGACTACGTGTGCGTTTGGATGTAGATTAAAATTATAAATTATTTCATTATTCAATTTATTTTTGTTACTATTTATAGGTCTCACTACACTTTTTGGCACTATTCATGGGCCCCAATGTACTATTTCAACTAACTTTTACTTTTATCTACAGTACTTTCAGTAATAAGTTTTCAGTTTCAACAAAATAAGCGGTATGTAAACTAGGACTGTAAATGAACCAAGGTGATCATAAACAACTCAAGCTCGGCTCGATAAAAAACTTGTACATGTTTGTTTGCTTATAAATAAGTCAAGCTTAACCCTTAATTTTAGGCTTGTTTAATAAACAAGCCGAGTCCAAGCAAAAAAAATTGTTCATGAACAAGCTCATAAGCTATTAGGCTTGATACAACACAATTTAAGTATAGACTCATTTATAAGCTTATATGTGCTAGTTAAATATACTTATTACACATATATTAATAATGACATGACCAACATAGGACCACTACTCATGACCTTAATATTTTCCTTCCCTCTAAACTGACCAAGAACCACTTTAGACTATAGTTACATTTAAAAATAAATTAATTAATTAAACTGGTCACATATGATCTTTTCCTATCAATCATCTAATGTAAAGTTATGAAACATATTAGTATTTTCTTATACATAATAGTTACAAACAAATATTTTTCTGGTTCTTCACATTCTAACGTGAATGTAAAAATTGTATTTTGAATAATTGATGAAACTGTAGACAGGAAATGATGAATGAATGAATTTAATTATGTAAAATTTTAATTTGAATAATGGCTAATCATAAGTAGGACTAGATGCATGATAATTAAAGTCTACTTTTTTTTTCTTCTTAATTTTAGAGATTTAAGCATTTAATAATGTAATTTTTTTATATCTCAAACTCAAAAACTTGACCTGAGCTCGAGTTTGAGCTTGATATTAAGCTTGAGCTTGACTTGACTAATTAATCAAGCCGAACTCAAGCTTTTTAGCTTTCCCACGAGCTCAATCTCAAACACCATTCTTGGGCTTGTCACGAGCTCAAACCAAGTTTAAGCTTTTAACTTTTTCTAACGAGCCAAGTTTAAACATGCATTACCCGATAAAACTCGGCTCGTTTACAACCCTCTAAACAAAGCCTACATATTAACGTTATGCTTCTTCCAGTATCCGTTAAGAACTTCTAAAAGAAAAGGAAATGCAAGTTGATCTACCAACAACAACAACAACAAAATACAACCTAAACTATACAATTTCTTTTTAGAATCCCAAATCCCACACTTTCATTTCATATGAAATCGGGCGTATCATTCTTGATTCTTCAAAAATTTATAATTTTACACGGTTCTTCCCATTATTGGCCTACAGTAACTACGTACAATGGCCTCTCATTGGAGTTAGACAGGCCCACCTTTTATGCACAGTGCAATTCACTGTTAAATAAATTATTATAAAACAATTAATTATATAACAGCATATAATTAAATACTTCCTCCAAGTATGGTTAGAGATACCAGGCAGTCTTTACACCCACAACCTTTATCTCAAAATCTCATGCGAATGTACAAGTGCCATAACCTGCACAAGACACACACAAAGAAAAGAAATATTAAATTTTGCTTAATTAGAGTTTCAGTTCTTATAACCACATGCTACTATTATAAAAGTTAGGCTTTTTTGTAGTGGTACTTTGCTTATGTAATATATTATAAGCCTACTTAAAAAACTCTATATACTACTTTCGTGTTCGTATGTTTTAATAAGTATTACTGTTTTCTAAAAAAAAAAATATTATACTTGGTTTTTTTTTTTTATATAATTAAATTCAATCATGTAATTACACTGACAAATATAGTATAGCAATTAAGTAAATGTATTTAAATTTAATCTTGATATAAACCAAACACACTTACTTGGGTTGTGGGAGACTAGGACTCCAGAATGAGAGAAATCACAGTTGTAAGAATGTTGACCCTTGGCCTTAAAGAAAGCATTCATGGCGTAGGATGCGTGGGACCTAACATCATTGGGTTGAAAGCAGGCTCCACCAGCTTGAATGGGCCTGCAATCCACCCCTTGGCTGCATACATAGTCTATGTTTGCCTGTAACGCTGCATTGCTAACTCCTACTTTTGGCACACACCATGCCGCGGATCGGGGTCGGTGTCGGGTGCTCCCTCCTCTTGCTCTTCCACCATTAGACTGTACAATAAAAAAATAAAAAATAAAATGATTATGATATATGCCGTGGACACCAAAAATCAATTAGTGTCTTAACTTAATGATAAAGAACAATCATCGAACGCCATAAATTTGAAATATTATCGTATTTATTAAAAGAAATATTTTTGAAAATGCAAAAATTAATTAATTTAATAACGTGTAAGCATAGCATTGGATCTAAATCTAAAAGAAAATTTGATATGGAACATAAAAATAAAAAACCAATCAGCATGTGGTCCCTTGTGGAAGCAATTTAATACTAACAAGACAAGATCTCATCAGATGCCAGGGAAAATGAAAAGAAAAGAAAAAGAAAAATATATATAAAAGAAGGCTACAAGATCCAATCAAATTTGAAAAAACAAATGTATCTTGAAAAAACTACTGTAGGTTTGCCAATCCGTTTTGAAATTGTTCCTTTTCAAAGTACATTTTTTTTACGTATAGTTTTTAACTCAATCAGCATGAACTTTATGCAATTTAATATAACACAGCTTTTTGGTTGAAGCATAAAAAATAAAATTAAAAATTTTGAAAATATGATTTCGATCTCCAAGTCATGTAGCTGGTTTTAATTTTATGCAAGAACTATAGGATACTTCAATTTATTTATTTATTTATTTTTTTTTTTTTTCTGAACGAAAGATAGAGAATTTTATTGAAATATACTCTGGTGTTTACAAGTAAGGCCAAACTAAAACAGAATGGCATAAGGGGGTGCAGACTACATCTCAGTCATAACCCTAGATAGGCTGACATACAAAGCCTAATTAACCAAGAATAGGCAGAACCAAAATACTAGAAGAATGCTCGTTAAGCCTCTTAGCACGTTTCCTTACAACCCAATCGTACAACCAAAGGGCTACGAAATCACTGCTCAAGGTAGTATGGAAACTGGGATCAGACCTTAGGATTATCGATTTCGAGGAATTATTTAAGTTTTAAAAATGTCTCAGTATAACTTTTTTCTACCTTGTCATTCTTATACTAATTGTTATTGTGGCAAATGGTTTTTATTAAACATTATTAAGATACGTTGAATTTAATATTTTAAAAGAAAATATTTTGTTCTCTAACTTGCATATAACGTATGTTTTAATTTTATATTTTAATATGTGATCAAATATGTTTTTAGTATTTCAAAATCACCATTTTTTTTTAAGAAATTTGTAGTTCAACTGACATCTTATAATGTTTTCAATGAAAATGTCTAAGAACCAAATCTCATCTCTCCGAACTATCAAATTATAAAAATAAAAAATAAAAAGCACTTTCATGTGAGCTCTCCACTAATTTCAAATCTTGAAAATCATAGGTTAACTTTGAGAACTCTTTATTTTTGTTTCTCCAAACGACTTGAAGCTCCTTCATAAAGTTTCATCTATGTATGGTAATTAAAATGAAGGACTCAAAGGCTCAAAGCTTAAGTTATTTAAAAATCTGATGACAGCTACTAAATTACAATTTTGTGAACTCCAAAAAGAAAATAACACCTATGCATCTCACTCGATGCACATTAGATAGTCACTTCTTCTATTTCGCTTCTTGAGTATTTTAGAGTTTATCCCTTACCAAGCTTAAAACCCTTATCTTTGATTCATAAAAAATAAATAAATAAATAAAAAACACCCTTACCTTTGTATATATAATATGTCACATTAGCAGTTGTCGTTTACAAAACAATTGTAAAAAAAAAACAATAAAAAAGTCAAGGGTAACCTTAAAACATTTTTAAAATTTAATTCAGAAACCATTTTTTTTAAGGAGATGATAGGGAAAATTTAAATAAATAAAAATAAAAAAATAAAAATAAAAAAAAAAACAACAACAACAACAACAACAACAACTAAAGTCGGCATTAAATTCTGATACTAATTAGTTCAAGCAAAAAAATTATATTGTGACCAAAATATTAATATATTAATTGTATGATGAATAAATTTACAAAATCAGGAGTCAGCACATATATAATCAATATAACTGTATGGATCATGTATGTGTGTGTCTCTGTATATATGGAGAGAGAGAGAGAGAGAGAGAGAGAGAGAGAGAGAGAGAGAGAGAGAGAGAGAGAGAGAGAGAGAGAGAGAGAGAGAGAGAGAGAGAGAGAGAGAGAGAGAGAGAGAGAGAGAGAGAGAGATTGCTCTTACTTCATGTCCACATTGCACGGAATAATAATTTTCTTGTTTTTACTTCTTTTTTTAAAATAGTTTAAATCTATAACATCTGTTTCTGATAATACTCTTTTATTATAAAATCAAGACAACAATTAGTTTTTTGATGTAAGCGGGGGATCGATCTTCAGATATCTTATTCAACAATAAAAGATTTTATCAATTGAGTTAACTGAATCTTATTTTTATTTCTACTCGTCAAGGCAAAAGGAACAATAAAATCTGAACAACTATTTTTTTAAAACCAAACAAACAAACTTAAAAGTTAAAACTTCTCCATACTCTTCCATGGCCCTCTTAAAGAAACCAACTTGAAGTGCTAAATACTTTTTGTCAGCTTTCTGGGTAGAGAGTTAGCAAGGAAAAATCTAGAATCCTTTTCTCAAAAAACACTCCTGAAGAAACTAGAAGAGCAATTTGTGGCTCTATGGGCATGCTAGAAACCCGAAAATTTGACAAGTATCTTGGGTTCCCGCTAAAATTTGTTGATCGTGGTGCTAGGGACTTTAATTTCATTATCCACAAGGTTCAAGAAAAGCTAGCAGGTTGGCAAGCTAGGCTATTATCCCTTGCTAGTAGGAGGACTCTTATTAAGTCATCATTAGGTGCAATTTCTGATTATGTCATGCAAGGTGCCTTGCTGCCAAGTAAAGTTTGTAAAGAAATTGACCGTGCAAATAGGAACTTCCTTTGGGGCTCAACTCCTGAAAAAAGGAAGATGCACCTTGTGAATTGGGACACTATCACTCGTCCTAAAGACCATGGTGGGTTGGGTATTCTTGAAACAAGACCTCGGAATCTCGCTCTTATTGCTAAACTGAATTGGAAATTATTGTCTGAGGATCACTCCCCTTGGGCTCAAGTTTTAAAAGCTAAATACCTCTCCAACAATGCTAACAGGAACCCATGAACCTCTAAAGGCTCTTGCTCCCGCGCATGGGCTGCTTGTAAAGCAGCCAAACCCCTTTTGGATTGCAGCATAAGGAAGGTCATTACCAATGGTGCCTCTACTTCCTTCTGGTTTGATAACTGGACCTCTCTTGGCCCTTTAAGAGCCCAATTAGTTGGCCCTCTCAATGTTGGTGAAGAAAATCAGCTTGTCAACCAAGCCATTGACACTTATGGCAATTGGAACCTCCAACTCTCCTTTGAGCTCCCTGATAATATTCTGAAAATCATCCAAGCTATCCCCACAAATTTAGCCTCTCAAGGGGACTTGATTGCTTGGGCTTTCACTAATGATGGTGACTTCTCTCTTCGGACTACCTATAATGCAGTAAAGGGTTTAAATACTTTGAACCCGAACACTCCCTCTCTCACTTCGATATGGAAGCTTAAAGTTCCTCCAAAGCTCGTTCTCTTTATTTGGCTTTGCACTTATAATAGCATACATGTGAAAGAAGTTTTGGGCTCAAGGGGTTTAAGCCTAGATCAACGATGCTCCATCTGTAAATCCCAAATTGAGTCCATTAATCACATGCTCAGAGAATGTCTCTACTCTGTCAGTTTTTGGAACCATCTTGGCCCACCCATAGGTCTATACAGCTCATTCGGCCTCCCTTTATCAAATTGGTTGCATGACAATTGCTCCTCTATTCTGCCCTCTCAACATCACAGCATACCATGGTCCACTCTCTTTTTTTTTTGGTTTTTGGTCTCTATGGACTAACAGAAATTGTGCTACTTACCAAGCTAAACCTCCGAACCAGTAGCTCTTAAAAGAGTGTGTTGCAAAAGCTTTAGAGTATCATTTTCTCACAGCTTCGTCCAAAGTCCCCAGTACAAGGTCTCGGCTCAATGCCAAAAGGAATAAACCCCCTCCGAGCTGGTATAAGCTGAATACTGATGCTTCCATCATCAATGGCCATGCTGGTGTTGGTGGTCTTCTTCGTGACTTGAATGGGACTTGGGCCCAAGGTTTCTCTAAACCGTTAAGCACTGCCAGAGTCCTAATGGCAGAACTTTGGGCTTTGAGGGAAGGGCTTCGCATGGCAAGACAACTTAATATATATTATCTTATAGTTAATGTTGATTCATTTGATTTGGTCAAACTCCTTTCCTCCTCATCTACCACTAATAGACTAACCCGGCCATTGGTGGCTGAATGCAGGGACATTCTCCAAGCTTTCCAACAAGTCCAACTCAGCCACTGCTATAGGGAGGCCAACCACGCTACTGACTTACTTGCTAAAATAGGAAGTTCTCAATGCGAGGATTTTGTTTATTATGTTACTCCTCCCTTTTCTTTGTTGGATGTATTAGCTTTTGATTGCGCTAATGACAACGCACCTAATGTATCTGTTAATCCTGAAACTGCTGTATCTTTTGATACCCGCTCCCTTGCGGGTTAGTTTGCAATAGACTCTTGGTTAATCAAAAAAAAAAAAAAAAAAAACCAACGTGCTCTCCTCAATAAATTCAAAAATATATTCTTTTCTTTCCATGTTAATGATACTTTAATCAACCATGATTTCTTACACCCAACAAATACTTAAATTATAAATTAAATCCAAACAACAACAACAAGTACTTTAATGGTTTAATCCCAAAAGTTTGGAATCAACCATAGCACATCAACAGAATCATCAGGACTGATCAAATGTATATTTTTTTAATCGAAAAAAAAAAAAACCCAAAATGCAACACAAATATCAAACCTGTCTGCGCAAAAGCCCAGCATCATAAATCGGAGTGAAATCTGGTTGGAAAATACCCCAGTTCCTCTCAGCATTTGGACCTGGCTTAAGGTTCTCGTTAAACATGGCAAAAAGGTACGTCTCAAATCTTCGTTTAGGCATCAATGGTGTGCCTCTACGTGAGTTAACATGCCTAACCAAATGCCCGTTAAAAAGAGAAGCATGCTTCAAGCTACAGGCCACGTAGCCATCGCAGCTGGTTGGCCAACCGGTCTCGCCCACGACTATGTTCACGTCTCCATATCCACTAGCTTTCATGGCTGAGTGCATAGCATCCATCATGGCGTCGAACATGTTTGTGTACCTTAGGCCAGTGTATCTGTCAAGGATACCCGCATTGCGCTTGAAGAGAGCGTAGCTTGCCATATTTGGTGCGTAGTTGAAGTATGGGTAGGGATTGACCATAAATGGTGACTTGGTTTGGCGTAAGAACTTGAGCATGGGTCCGAAGACGATCCGGTCATAGCCTGGCCTGAATCGGCCTTGACTTGGTGGCTCCGACTTTCCGAGTATGGCAACAGAATGAGGGGATGTTACCTAGTGATGAAATACAATTTAAGAAAATTAGAAGGTTAATTATTCAATACTGGAGGAGCAATGTTTTGAATCCGATATTAAAATGTCAAATTAACATCCAAATGATCTCATATAATGAAAGGCATAAGAAAATAATTTTGAAAAAAAATTCAATATGTCAAGACAGGAGCAATTAGATGCTTAAAAGGTCTTTAAAACTAATTAGGTTCAATTTTTTGAGCTTTTAATACTCTCTTTATTTGTTATTAAAATCTATGCAAAAGAAAAGAGGTTGTGTTAAACATTTTTATGTGATTATTATGTTTCTTTTTTAATTCAATAATTTTAACTATTGACTTAATTTGTTTGTTTTCATGAAAAATGTAATCAGATAAAAAAAAATGTTAATTATTTAGGTTTTTTTTTACAGCAGGACACTTTTATGTGATTATTATCTTATTTTTTAATTTCAACCTTTGACCTTACTGTTTGGAAATAGGATTAATTTGTTTGTTTTCATTAAATCTAATCAGAGAAAAGTTGTTATTCAAATATTTTTCCTTTTAATAAGACACCTTTATGTGATTGTAATGTTTCTTTTTTAATTTCAATAATTTCATCTTTTGACTTTACTATTTGATTGGATTAACATGTTTGTTTTGATTGGATTCTAGATTTAAAATACAAAAAACCAAATTTCCTTTTTTTTTTTTTTTTAAAAAAAAGCCTAAAACAAACAGCATATACCAATACCCAAAAAACATAGAGAGGCTGAATTAGACTAATTCTCTAACTCTAACCTTGATGTTATAGATTCTGGCGAGAAGAAGAGCCTTGTGGATTGACCTCATGGCAGGAACAAGCTTGAAGATAAGGTTGTTATCACCGGTGTTAAAGATTTCATTACCAACAGCAATATAAAGGAACCGTGTCTGAGGGTAGAAAGGGATAATGTGATTGGCAACCCATTGGCGAGCATTGTTAAGGTCTGCAAGGGCTGGGATATCCCCATTGCCAACAGTCACGGTCACGAAAATACCTGTATTGGCAAAGGCTCGGAGCACATCAGGGTTGGTGTCAAAGATTTTGACACTGTCAAAGATTGTCCTAGTTTTGATAAAGTTGGCAACTTGAGCTGGTGGTGGGAGGTTATTGCCAAGGGTGCCATAGTTTATGCCTATGGAGCTTGAGGTTGTGAAGAGATGGAAGAGAAGAGTTGAGAGGAAGAAGATGCGTTGAAAAAAGGCCATGGTTGATGGTTGTGGCCGTTGTTGTTGTTGTTGTGGGTGTTGAAAGAGAAGGAAAAGGATGGGAATTGTGGTATATTTATAGTGTGAGGAGGTGAAGGATTTTATTACTATTCCGAGTGTGATTCGGTTGTTTTTCGATAATTTTTGTTTTTTTTTTTTTTTCTAAATTGGTTAAGCTAATGCTAATATTTTTGCGGATCAAGTTTGTTTGTAGTACTAAAATTAACCTTTAAAACTAATAGTTTTGTTGTGGACCATGTGTTTTTATGTGCAATCCTATCCAATTCTCAAACAATTTTACATTTTTGAGAGAATTTTTTGGGTGTTTTTTAACCCCCCACAATAAGAGGAAGTATACCGATCCGCACATGTGAGGTTCACTTCCATGTGAGAGAAAAAACATGCATCTAATTCATAATTTATTTTCTTCCAAAACAAGATGCTCAACTCATATTAGGAAATTTAGAAAACAAACAACAGTGCATTACATTGGAAAAAAAAAATCAAATGAACTTTGCTCTTTTTACTTTTTTTTTTAATCATTTTATTTTTTTTAAATTATGCCTAGGTTTCAAGACTATAATCATTAATTTAGCTACAAAGGACACAACAAAGTGAATCAATCTAAAGGAACATTGTCTAGCTTATTGCTGAAAATTATGGATGATACCCCCAACAAACACCATAGGATTTGAAATCATTTGTTAATCTTTTACTTTTCTTTTTATTTTATTGAGAATCATTGAAAAATGGTTGTTGTTTAATGTTTACGCCTCCTAGTACAAATTCTGGTCTGCAGGAGAGTCTTGGATAAGGCAATACAGTCAATGGTACAAATTGGCAACAGTCGTAGATTTTGCTGAATCATTTAAAAAAGTATGATTCGGCTTCCTGATCCTAGCTCGTATGATACACGCGCTGTGAACGCGAATATAGCCGTTTCGAACTTTCCAAGTGTGAAACCGACCACCACATCTTTTGACTATTTTTAACATCATTCTAGGTTGCGCTCCAATAACGTACGCGCTTTTCCTCGTAAAAGGAAATCTAAAAAGTGACAAAGTGTTTTGCGCGTTACGTGGATTTTTGAAATGTCAGATCTCTCAGAGTCTACAATACATAGAGAAATTGAATTTGGGTTTGGGCTAATTGCCCTTCTTTGAATTGGGTTTAACTTGGTTTGGTTTGGTTCTTGAGTGCAAATCCAAGTCCAATTCAACCATTGATTGGGTAAGAAGTAAGAAGTAAGAATTGCTTCGGCTAAGGAGCTTGCAGCTTGAGCTTCCTGATTGAATAATTTTGTCTCCAAAACTAGGATGAAGTGGCGGTAAAAGGCTTGTACATTTTGGGCTCAAATGGCATTATTTTATAGCTATGATTTTATGGCCATTGGATCAGTCTCATGATCACACATCTTAGGAGAAGGCATTTGGTATCAAATAAAATTTTTTTTTTTTTTTGGGCAGAAACGATAATAGACTTTATTATTTATACAAAAATTATGTTGTAAAATGGGAAAGAGAAAAGAATGGCATTCTTCTAATCATACAATGATCTCTTCTTCCTCTTTTGCGACACTAGCCAAGGCTAGAGCAGCACGATTACATCGTAAAGGAATGCTAATTAAATAAAATAAAATAAATAAAAACTATTGCTAATGTCGGCAAGGATCCAAGCAATCTCAAGAGAGCGGTTTCTATCATTATTCAGAAAATCAACTGAGTTCAAAAAATTTCAAATTGCAAGGTTATCCTCATCATCGAAGGTGTAGTACAAAGTGGGTTCAAATTCTTCTTCACTTGTGTATTGAATTTGAAAGATGATGCACATAGAAACCAATAAAGCATCAAACAACAACCTCTTGATTTACCAAAGCATCAATATGATACAAGGAAGGGTCTTTAATCCAGCAAAGCTAGTTATGTCTAGCTAGGTTTTAAAAGACAAAGAGCTTTGGGACCTTTTTCACTCGCCAAACAGCGAGATTCCAGTTTTGGCGGTTAAGACTTAAAATCTTCATGGAGGACAATTCATGGGGTATTTTCCAACGAGATTCCAGTTTTTAGCCGCGTTTATAAAAACGCAACTATAGGACAGTTCTGTAGCTATGTTTTTAGAGTTTGTAGCGGTGTTTTATCTAGGGGTGTGCAGAAAACCCACCGACCCGCCAAACCCGACCCGCCGGGTTGGGTCGGTTTTTAAGGCTTGGTGGGTTGGGTTGGGTTATAATTTTTTTTTATTTATAGCGGGTTGGGTTGAGTTTGGGTCATAAAATTACAAACCCACCAAACCCGACCCGACCCACCCATATTTAATATATATTTAAAATATATTATATATTTAATATTTTTTTTAAAAAAATCAGCTGTAGGGCACTTATATATATATATATATATATATTTAATAATTTTTAAAAAAAACCAGTTGTAGAGCAGCATTTCTTTGGTTCCTCCTACTAATACTAATTTAATATATATATATATATATATATATATAATTGTGGGTAAGAAAGCCCAGTGTCGTATGTTGGGCCAGGGGCCCAATCCGGACAAGGCTCTCTGTCCGAAGAGGGTAAAAAACATCAATGTTTTGCTACCTTGGTATGAGTACAGCCCATGAGGGACAAATGTTCCGTCCGAAGACAACCTTTTCGGTCCGAAGAGACCATCTCCCACGGGCCTGCCCAGGACTTGACCAAGGAGCCATGCCGAAGATCTTCCTGCGGAAGCTGAGCCCCGAGCATGCCTAACTGCGAAGCTATCATGAAATATCCTGCTATTAAAGCTGCCACCGCCACATTTAATGCACTGCAGCAACTTTCCTGGCCGCATTTATGTGGAGAAGACACCTGAACAGTGAATCTTCACCTACCACCACTCACTGCAGGTTAAAGCAGACGGCTGATGTGACCAGTACTCAAGTAGGTGCCTAGATGAGGGACAAGTGTGCGGTGAGGATAAGTAAAGGGGGTCTATATAAGAATAGCAGGCCTCACAAAGAGAAGGGGGATTTTTTGTACAAGTAAAAAAGCTTTCAAATATAAGGCCTCTTCGGACCAAAGAGATCAATCTATAAAACACCGGTTTACCTTCATTTTTTATTATGTCAGCCTACATGAATCGTTGCTAAAACATAACCCAGCCCTGCTGTTTAACCCACTCTCTACAAATTTATTGTTGGGCAATTGTTGGGCTCACAACACAGAGTTGGTACCAGGCCCAACAAATCCATACCCTACAATTGGCGCCGTCTGTGGGAACAGCTCGAGCAAAGGTGTGAGCAACACCTCAAAAGATGGCTGAATCAAGACAACGACCAGCAGAATCCAGGTCATCTCAACACACCGACCCTTTTGTCCATCTGGAACGGAGACACGATCGTGAGGGAAACCCACACACCACCCGTGGCGACCAAAACCAATCACATGGAGAGAGCCACGTGTCCCATGCAGAGGAAAACCAGGCCATGCAGCTAGAGATTCAGAGGCTGAGAAAAGAGCTGCGCCGTGAAAAAAGAAAGCGCGTTTCCTCGCACTCTGATGAAAGCTCTGAGGATGAACGGGACGACGATTACAGGCGGAGGTCTCGAACACCAGTCAGTGAGCCTCCCCTCTATGAGGAAGCGTACAGCCGTGAGAGAAACCCTCAGAGCTCCTTTCCAAAGGGCACGGGGAACGATGCTATGAGCAAAGCCCTGGATCAGATCTCCAGGTCTCCTTTTACACGTAATATCGAGCGAGCCAAACTTCCCAGGCGTTTCCACCAGCCCACGTTTACCATCTACAATGGCCGGACCGACCCAGTAGAACACGTAAGCCATTTCAATCAGCGGATGGCAGTACACTCTAGGGACGAGGCCCTAATGTGCAAGGTTTTTCCATCCAGCCTAGGACCAATAGCCATGAGATGGTTCGACGGTCTGAAAGCGAACACCATTAGCTCCTTCCAAAGGCTGACACAGGCTTTTGGGTCCCGCTTCGTCACCTGCCGAAGAGTCCCCCAATCCGTGGCCTCCCTGTTGTCCATCAGCATGAAAGGGGATGAGACTTTGAAGTCCCATTCAGATAGATTCTGGGAAACGTACAATGAGGTGGAGGAAGACTGCGAGTTGGTGGCCGTAAGCTCTTTCAAGCTGGGCCTCCCCACTGAACATCCTTTGAGAACGTCCTTGACACGCAACCCTGTCACCAGTATACGCCAGTTGATGGACAAGATCGATAAATACAAAAGAGTCGAAGAGGACCAACAGCAGAGTAGGGGAAAGGAGAAGGTTATCCCTCATGAGGGGAGGGATTCCAGGTCGGACCGGCAGAATCACAACAGGCCGAGGAAGGACTGGGCCAGCCAAAGCACAGCGAACTCCCAGACGGTCAATGCAGTTTTTCGCGAACCAGTGCACCAAGTCCTGGATAAGATAAAAAACGAACCATTCTTCAAAAGGCCGAACAAGATGGTGGGAAACCCCGAAAGGCGCAACCACAATCTTTACTGCCAGTATCACCTGGATCATGGGCATACCACTGAGGACTGCAGGAGCCTGTGGGATCACTTGGATCAGCTGGTCAGCGAAGGCAGGTTAAAACACCTCCTACACCACTCGTATGGTCAGGGAAGTCAAACTAGCACGGGGCCCCGGAGGGATGATTTTGTGAAACCCCCCTTGGGAACAATCAATGTTATTTTTGCTGCACCAGGAAGGACGGGATCTTGCCCATCCAGGATATTGTCAGTCGCTCGGGTGAACGCGGATAGCGGTAACAGAGTGCCGAAGAAGCCTAGGACAGACATCCCAGTTTTGGGATTTTCGGAAGAAGACAAAATAGGAACCGTGCAGCCGCACGACGACGCCCTGGTAGTCACTCTGAGAATAGGCGGATATGACGTGAGGAGGGTGATGGTGGATCAGGGCAGCGCAGCAGAGATAATGTACCCAGACCTATATAAGGGGCTGAACTTGTCCCCCGAAGACCTAACTCCATACAGTTCCCCTTTAGTCAGCTTCGACGGAAAAGTAATCATTCCGAAGGGACAGATCAGACTGCCTGTGCAGACCGGTACAGAGGTTGTGGAGGTGGATTTCATAGTGGTGGACGCTTACTCACCTTACACCGCTATCGTAGGCAGACCCTGGCTTCATACCCTTGGGGCTGTATCCTCCACTCTCCACCAGAAGATTAAGTATCCCTCGGGGGGAGTAGTTGAAGAAGTCCGAGGGGACCAGGCTATGTCCAGGCATTGTCTAGTGGCAGCCATCCAGCATGAGCAGCATGCCGAGTCCTCGAACTGTGATAGGGAGAGTTTATAGCAATTAAGACCTTCGGCACAGGACGCCGAGGCCTCGGCCGAAGAGGCAGTGTGCGAAAACTTAACGAGGGTTGTTGTTGGTGACGATCCAGAGAAGTTTTTTCAAGTTGGATCCATGCTTCCCCCTCAGGAAAGGGAGGGGTTGATAGAGTTCCTCAGAGCCAACGTTGACGTATTTGCCTGGGACCCCGCGGACGCCCCAGGAGTAAGTCCAGAATTCATCTGCCACCACCTAAACGTTAATCCCACCATCATCCCTAAAAAACAGCCACTCCGACGGCCGTCGAGAGAACACGCTGACGCGGTCAGGGATGAAGTGATGAAACTCAAGCAGGCAGGAGCCATTAAAGAGATCTTCTACCCCGAATGGCTGGCTAACACGGTGGTAGTGAAAAAGAAAAGTGGGAAATGGCGGGTGTGTGTGGATTTCACCGACCTTAATAGAGCTTGTCCGAAGGATCCGTTTCCAATGCCGAAGATAGATCAATTAGTTGACGCTACTGTTGGGCATCCTCGGATGAGTTTCTTAGATGCCTTTCAAGGTTACCATCAGATACCCCTGGCTCTCGCCGACCAAGAGAAAACTTCCTTTGCAACTCCTGTAGGAAATTACCACTACAAGGTAATGCCGTTCGGCTTGAAAAACGCAGGGGCTACCTATCAGAGGATGATGACGAGGATGTTTGAGCCACAGCTGGGCAAAAGCATGGAGGTTTATATTGACGACATGGTGGTCAAAAGCAAGATTGTTGCCGAACACGTTGGGGATCTCAGTAACATATTCGAAATTCTGAGGGGACACAGATTGCGTTTGAATGCCTCTAAATGCTCCTTTGGTGTTGGATCAGGCAAATTCCTGGGGTATATGGTCACACACAGGGGAATCGAAGTCAACCCCGATCAGATAAGGGCCATCAACAACTTGCGAGCTCCTCGGAATCCCAAGGAGATTCAGAAGCTGACTGGGATGACCGCTGCCCTTAATCGGTTCATTTCCAGATCAGCAGACAGGTGTAGGCCTTTCTTCTCGCTAATCAATAAGTGGAAGGATTTTGAATGGACGCAGGAATGTGCTACTGCCTTCCAGCAACTTAAAGACTACCTGGCTAAGCCCCCCATCATGTCCAGTCCCCAGCCAGACGAAGTCTTGTTTGCTTACATTGCCGTGGCCCCTAATGCTGTAAGCTTGGTGCTGATCCGAACGGACTGTGGAGTGCAAAAGCCAGTTTACTACGTGAGCAAGTCGCTACAAGAGGCTGAAATCCGCTATTTGCCATTGGAGAAAGCCATTCTGGCCGTTGTGCTGGGTACTAAGAAGTTGCCCCATTATTTTCAAGCTCACACCGTTATAGTCCTTACTCAGCTCCCACTCAGAGCCGTACTCCGAAGTGCCGATTACACTGGTAGAATTGCTAAATGGGGGACGAGGCTAGGGGCTTTTGACATCAAGTACATGCCGCGCACATCAGTGAAGGGCCAGGTCCTTGCGGACCTGGTCGCCGAGTTCACAGAACCAAATTTAGAGGAAGCAGCCCAAACTCTAGGCGCGGTAGGAAGGCAAGTCAGCACGATTGCGTCACAAAACACATTGCCCTGGCAAGTGTATGTAGACGGCGCATCGAATCAGAGGGGCTCAGGCGTAGGGCTAGTGTTGATATCCCCCGAGAGAATCATCATTGAAAAAGCCTTAAGGCTAGACTTCTCAGCAACGAATAACGAGGCAGAGTATGAGGCTCTACTGATGGGGATGAAGATGGTGCGAAGGATGGGAGGAATATCCGTCGAGATATATTCAGACTCAAGGCTGGTCGTCGGTCAGGTGCTGGGAGAGTTCGAAGCGAAAGATGAGAGGATGCAGGGATACCTAAACCTTGTCAAGTCCCTACAGTCGGAGTTTGAATGTTTTACCCTACGGCACATCCCTAGGAGTGGCAACACGCATGCTGATTCCTTAGCTACGCTCGCCACATCTTCGGCGCAGGAATTACCAAGGGTTATTCTGATTGAGGATGTGCAGAGACCCACGGAGTTAACAAAAAAGCCACCCCAAGTCCACTGTATCGAAACCACCCCATGCTGGATGGACCCCATCATCAAGTTTTTGAGGGATGATGTGTTGCCCGAAGAAAGGGGAGAAGCGGACAAAATACGGAGAAAAACTGCAAGGTTCTGGCTGTCCGAAGATCACAAACTGTACAAACGATCCTATTCTGGCCCGTATTTGATGTGCATGCACCCCGAGGCGGCTGAATCACTGTTGGAGGAACTGCATGAAGGAATCTGTGGAAGCCATACTGGTGGAAGATCCTTAGCTCACCGAGCTATTACTCAAGGCTATTGGTGGCCAAATATGCAAAGAGAAGCACATGAGTACGCTAAAAAGTGTGACCAGTGCCAACGTTTTGCGCCGAGCATACATCAACCTGGTGGTACCCTTAATCCGCTATCCAGCCCATGGCCTTTTGCTCAGTGGGGGTTGGATATCGTAGGCCCTTTCCCAAAGGCAGCAGGAAACAGGAAATTCTTATTGGTCGGAACGGACTATTTCACCAAGTGGGTGGAAGCTGAGCCTCTAGCAAATATCAGGGACGTAGACGTGAAGAAATTCGTTTGGAAAAACATCGTCACCAGATTTGGAGTTCCACATACCCTCATCTCGGATAACGGGCTTCAATTCGATAGCAAAGCCTTCAGAAGCTATTGCAATGAGCTGGGAATCACAAATAGATACTCCACCCCCGCCTATCCCCAAGGGAATGGGCAGGCCGAAGCCACCAATAAAGTCATAGTTAGCGGGCTAAAGAAGAGGCTAGACGATGCGAAGGGTAGGTGGGTAGAAGAACTGCCCCACGTGTTGTGGGCATATAGAACCACGCCTCGCAGGTCCACCGGTGAAACCCCTTTTTCAATGACCTATGGAGCTGAAGCCGTTATACCTCTTGAGACTAAATTCCCAACCTACAGAACTAGCTCTTTTGACCCAATCAACAACGACAGGCAGCTAGAAAAGGGTTTGGATCTGATTGAAGAACGAAGGGAAAACGCCATGGTCCGATTGGCGCACTACCAGCAGAAGTTGAAACAGGGCTATGACATCAATGTGAGGTTGAGACCCCTTGAGCCTGGTGACCTGGTCCTAAGGAAGGTGGTAGGTAATGCAAAGAACCCGGCATGGGGAAAGCTGGGGCCGAACTGGGAGGGTCCATATCGCATCACTTCGAGGGCCGGCGTGGGAGCATACTTCCTGGAAGACCTGGATAATCATGTAGTGCCCCGGCCATGGAATGTAAATAACCTCAAAAGGTACTACTATTAAAAGAATTCTTCTTTCAGTTATGAGTACTTTGTTGCTATACTAATCTCTTTCAAGTGTTTAAACTTAAATTCAATCATGCCTGTAGTCCTCGGACCAGATGATTTGGGTTAGTTAACACTCCATTACGATCTCTTTCAAGTGTTTAAACTTAAATTCAATCATGCCTGTAGTCCTCGGACCAGATGATTTGGGTTAGTTAACACTCCATTACGATCTCTTTCAAGTGTTTAAACTTAAATTCAATCATGCCTGTAGTCCTCGGACCAGATGATTTGGGTTAGTTAACACTCCATTACGATCTCTTTCAAGTGTTTAAACTTAAATTCAATCATGCCTGTAGTCCTCGGACCAGATGATTTGGGTTAGTTAACACTCCATTACGATCTCTTTCAAGTGTTTAAACTTAAATTCAATCATGCCTGTAGTCCTCGGACCAGATGATTTGGGTTAGTTAACACTCCGTTACGATCTCTTTCAAGTGTTTAAACTTAAATTCAATCATGCCTGTAGTCCTCGGACCAGATGATTTGGGTTAGTTAACACTCCATTACGATCTTTTTCAAGTGTTTAAACTTAAATTCAATCATGCCTGTAGTCCTCGGACCAGATGATTTGGGTTAGTTAACACTCCATTACGATCTCTTTCAAGTGTTTAAACTTAAATTCAATCATGCCTGTAGTCCTCGGACCAGATGATTTGGGTTAGTTAACACTCCGTTACGATCTCTTTCAAGTGTTTAAACTTAAATTCAATCATGCCTGTAGTCCTCGGACCAGATGATTTGGGTTAGTTAACACTCCATTACGATCTCTTTCAAGTGTTTAAACTTAAATTCAATCATGCCTGTAGTCCTCGGACCAGATGATTTGGGTTAGTTAACGCTCCTTTACGTTATCAGTCTAATTTAGTGTTTGGGGAAACGTGTGGACTTAAGCCACATTACGTCAGTAGTTATTACCATAATTATTTGTCTTAGCAATGCATGGAAGGTTACCATACTTATGTTTCATTCTTAATCACTGAACTGTCTTTATTAGCCGCAATAGTGCAATATGATAAATACTCCACTGGCAACAAGTAACGAAAATAAACCGCTTGTTTCATTAAAAGATAATTTCCATACACAAAGGGCAAAAAATACATATATAAGCAACTACGCTATATGGAGATCCTAGGCTTTATCTTGGGGCTCTGGGTTGGTCTTTGGCAAATCGCCCGCATCTCCGGTCTGAAGAGGGGCTTGACTCGTCTCGGCTGGCGCTGGGGGATTCAGATCTGCCAAGGGTGCTTCTGAGGTTTCAGGAGCATCACATATTTCCGGATCGTAATAGATGTTCCCTGGCTGCCTTAAAGCTGACTCTGCAGGGACTCCGGCCGCATCGAGGCACTTGCTCCAGGTGATGTTGCAGTAGTCCCTGCAGACCTTCGCAAACTCTTCGGTCAGCCTTACTTGGGTCTCCTGCACCCCCAGCATGTAGGCGGCTTTCTTCTCAGCCTCAACTGCTTCCCTGGCCAATTGCGCGTCCTCCTTGGCCAATTTAGCAGCGTCCCTGGCTTGTTCCAGCTCAAGCCGAAGCTCTTTTACCATCACCCTCTCCGTCTCCAGATTGGTTTCGGCCGCGAGCAGCTTCTTGCGCTGATCTTCGGCCTGCTTCTCTGCATTTTTAAGGCCCGCCTCTACATTTTTTCTCGCTTTCACCTCCTCCTTCAGCTGATCGGAGATGCGGGCGCTTTCATCCTTTGCCTTGCCCAGTGCCTTCTCAACGTCCTCCCTGGACCGGACCTCAGCTTGCACGTCAACATCCTTCCGCTGAACCCACTCTTCGGCCACGTAGATTTGTTGAGCAAGCTGCATGGCAACAAAGAATAATGTTACGTAAAAATATAAATGAACGAGGGTTTCAAAAGAGCTGTGAAAGAACACCAGTTGTCTTACCATGCCTAGATCTCGTTTGAGGGACAGGAAGAGCTCCTTTTCACTGAAGCGCCGATAAGACTCCATGTCCCTCGGAAGCAGGAGGGGCTGCTCGAGCGCTTCTGCAATATACCCGGCCTTACCCCCGGCATAGTTTCTGAGGGAGGCGTCGAAAGGGATGGCCGTACCATCCAAAGTAAGCTTTGGGGACCACGCCTGGGTCCCCCGCCGCACGTCGGCAACCACATTTTCCTCCCGACTATCAGTAGAAGAAGCCCGTTTGCCTCTTGTATCGTGGGTCTTCTTCTGCTGCTTATGGCCCTTCGGAGGGACCACTTCCCCCTCCTCCACATCAGTCACATCCGTCACCACCCTTTTCTTCTTCAGATCGGGCAGTACTTTGAGTCCCAGATCCTTCGGGGCTTGAGGAGGAGGTGGTGGTGGTGGAAGGTTCGCCTGGGGCTGGGATGTGCCAGTACCCTTGGCTGGAGCGTTTGATTTTCTGTTCTTCATTAACTGGCCCAAGCTCAGCATGTCTTCTTCTGAAGAGTCGTCCGGCGCGGCTAGGTTGAGAAATGGAGCAGCCGAATTCCTGTCGAGTGCCTCTTCGGCCGACAGAATTTGGACTTCCCCAGAGGACTCTTCCTCGAACTTGAACTGATCGATTTGCTGGTCGAGCGAAGGAGTAGAAGAAACTCTTTCCTCCTCTGCGGCCGGTTGAAGAGGAACTTGTTGAAAGGGCTGAGCAAGCACCGGTATGGCTTGCGGATTAGGATGCGGCACTGGGGCGAGGTCGAAGGGCGCCAAAAAATGCTTCCTTGCCACGTCAATGCGATTTATCCGACGATCCTCGAGTGTGATTGCGTTCCCTCTCGGCTGAAGTTCAGTCTTCGGGGTGTAACCGAGGATGAGAGGAACAGACCTAAGCTGTCCGTCTTCGCTCGCGAAAATCTCTGACCGAAGAAGGTAATTCAATGCCGCAGTATTCGTCAGACTCAGCCGAGGAGCCACATGCCTTTTGTCTGAAAACATAACGAAAGAGTTGTCAGTGGGTTGCAATATGACGAAGAGGGGGACCGAACAGCTAAAAGTAAATAAAGAAGTAAAGCTCGAGGGGGAATGTCCCACCTGGCGTTCCTGGCGTGGTTGGGCAATGAACCCCATCATGCCAGGCACCCGAGACGATCAGATAATCGTCCTTCATCCCTTTGTTGGACTTGGGGAGGCCGGACAGGAGTCTGACGACATCGGATCGGGACTTTAAATAGTACCCCGCCCCTTTTTTGGTATGACACTCGTACATATGTACCACGTCGTGCCAGGTTAACCCCAAGCCTAAGTGACGGTTTAGGTCATCGACTGCACCTAAGATTCTAAAGGTATTGGGTGCACATTGGTCAGGACTAAGCCTATGGGCGGTAAGGTAACTTCTGGTGACTGGACCCATGGGAATGGTCATTCCCCCCTCCAAGAAGGCGATAATGGGGATAATGACTTCGCCCTCTTCCCTGTCCAGTAGCAGCCCCTCCGTGGAGCAATACCTTAAGCCCACCTCCTGAGGAATGCGATAAGTCGCCCTAAAATCTTCTATCTGGGAGGGGCTGTTCACTAGATACTCAAATCTACCCATGGTTGACAAAGTCAGAGGGAGGGAGACACGAAACGGCGACTGGGATAAGCTACCACGGGCCGAAGAGGCAATCTCTATGTAATACGAAAATCTCAGGGAGAGAACTTACGAAGAGTGAAATCGGCGGATGAGCTTTGGTCTCGCAGGGAGATCGTAGCGGATTCTGGAACTGGTTGAAGCGGATTACAGGAAGGGCTTTGAGAGTCAGAGCGCTTGAGTTCGCCGGGAGTTCTGAAGTTTGCAAAATGAGAAGACAATCTCATCTGGGACCTTATATAGTGGTAGATGAAATGGTGCAACTTAGCCCGCCCAAAAATTTCGAGGAGAATCTCGTCCGTTGATTCGAAATGGACCGCTAGATTTCAAGGACAAGACGCCGCCTGGAGTAATTAATGACGCCTCGGAAACGGCGCGGCAGCAGCGGTTATAAAGAAGGCGCCCAAAACTCGCGTGCACACGCGCGGAGTCAAAGTTCTGTGCCCACTTTTGTCAAAAGGTCAAAACCCCACTTTTTTCTCTTCGGATGCGAGGTAAAAAGTGAAATTTTGAGGGGCTATTGTGGGTAAGAAAGCCCAGTGTCGTATGTTGGGCCAGGGGCCCAATCCGGACAAGGCTCTCTGTCCGAAGAGGGTAAAAAACATCAATGTTTTGCTACCTTGGTATGAGTACAGCCCATGAGGGACAAATGTTCCGTCCGAAGACAACCTTTTCGGTCCGAAGAGACCATCTCCCACGGGCCTGCCCAGGACTTGACCAAGGAGCCATGCCGAAGATCTTCCTGCGGAAGCTGAGCCCCGAGCATGCCTAACTGCGAAGCTATCATGAAATATCCTGCTATTAAAGCTGCCACCGCCACATTTAATGCACTGCAGCAACTTTCCTGGCCGCATTTATGTGGAGAAGACACCTGAACAGTGAATCTTCACCTACCACCACTCACTGCAGGTTAAAGCAGACGGCTGATGTGACCAGTACTCAAGTAGGTGCCTAGATGAGGGACAAGTGTGCGGTGAGGATAAGTAAAGGGGGTCTATATAAGAATAGCAGGCCTCACAAAGAGAAGGGGGATTTTTTGTACAAGTAAAAAAGCTTTCAAATATAAGGCCTCTTCGGACCAAAGAGATCAATCTATAAAACACCGGTTTACCTTCATTTTTTATTATGTCAGCCTACATGAATCGTTGCTAAAACATAACCCAGCCCTGCTGTTTAACCCACTCTCTACAAATTTATTGTTGGGCAATTGTTGGGCTCACAACACAGAGTTGGTACCAGGCCCAACAAATCCATACCCTACAATAATATTATATAATTAATAAAAAATTTTAAATAACCAATTCTTCCTATCCTATATAAAAGCCAATTAGTTCACACAAATCCTAATAAATTACTATTTTTGTTTAGTCATTAGTGTTGTTTGCCTTTAAGGAGTTACATTGATACTAATCTTTAGGTTTTTTTAATAAATTAATATTTATATTTTTTTATACTCAATTTAATAATAATAATAATAAAAATTTGTCAAACCCATGGGTTCAACCCGACCCATGCACACCTCTAGTTTTATCGAGTAGGGCCTATGGCCACGTTTGAAAAACGCGGCTATAGGTCCAACCCAAATTTTTTTTTTTTAAAGAAGTCCTACAGCCGCGTTTAGAAAACGCAGCTATAATGTTGCCTGTAGCTGCATGTTTTAATCGCGGCTACAGTGTTGCCACTAGCTACGTGTTTTAATCGCGGCCATAGGTTGAACAATATATATATATATATATATATATATGTTTTTTTTTTTAAAAGGACCTATAGCTGCGTTTTGAAAACGCGGCTATAGCCTACCTACAGCTGCGTTTCTTTAAAACATGGCTTAAAGCATGTCTATAGCTACATTTGGTATAAAAAAAAAAATCTCAGATTACTCTCTCTTTAACCCGATCTCTCACCTTCTCTATCACTCTCTCCTTTTGACTCCCAAACCCTTACCGCCGACCCACCCCTTTCTACCACCGATCCTCATCACTCTTTCCCTTGAACTCATCACTTTGATCACCAGCACCACCACTACGGTGGTCTTCTCCATCTTTGAACCAACTCTCTCAACCTCAAAATCTCTCTCTAATCCTCGAATCTGAACTGTCTCTCTATCTCAAACCACCATGGCTGAAGCCTCCCAAGCTCATCACCGCCACCACCAACGGTGGTTTCACGTCTCAGCCTCAAATCAGAATTATCAAAAAAAAAAAAAATAGAAGAGAGTGAGACAGAGTCTGCAAGGGTAAAGATAGAAATGTGTGGGCTACCAACACGTGAGCCACCTCCACTAGCCGTACATCCTCCCGCCACCACCAGACCACTGGAACTGCTACTAATATTTTTTAAGAATTAGACGATAAATATGATTTTGGTTAGATTGGGGTTTAGACTAAGGAATTCAGGTAGAATTGGTTCTTTGGTTTTTGGGGTATTTTGATTATATTGGGTTTTGCCTAAAGAATTTGGATTAGAATAGGTTTTGTTTTGCCTATTTGGGTTGCATTCGTTTTGGGTATCTCCCTACATGCATGGAATTTCATTTATGTTTTTTTTTTTTTTATAATATTTTATAATTGATATATATTTCATTACCTCTTTGTTATATTTTTGTTTCCTATGTTCTCTTTGTTCGTTTTTGTAAAGTTATTTGAGTGCTTTTTTTTATAATAAAAAATAAAAATAATAAGTTTTTCCTGCAGTTGTCGATAAAGGCTACAGCGTTCAGTGATTGAGGCATTAGAATGAGTACTAAAATTAAAGGTATGTTTTTACCAATTTTCCCCTTTATTTTTCCAGTTCTTAATTTATACTTCTGTTAACAAGTAGTTGATTTTGTATTTACATTTAAAAACACCGAAATATTGTCACTTTTCATTTTGGTGGATTAAGGAAATGTTTCAATAATATTTTTCACATTAGTGATTTTCAGTCTCTTAAGTGGTAGTTATCTGTGAACTTCTTTAAAAGATAACACCCGCTTTAAAAAACCAATTGATGAAACTAAACTATGTAGGCAACATTCTGGCTCCTAGGTAGTTACTAATTTTGTACCTTTCATAATCATTCCCACAAAAAGCCAAAAGAAAGAAAAAAATTTCTCCTTTTTTATCCCTACACTTTTCTCCCTTTGTAATTTATTTCCTGCACAACTTTGAAACCGAAGACAGTTCCTTTTAGAGAAGGAGAAGGAGAAAGATGAGAGGCCGGTCTACAGTCTTCACCTCCAATAGGCACCTCTTCTTTCTCCCACCATTTTTTCCCTTAATTTAAATGGTTAATTTGACACTCTTACTATTTTTTTTAATCTCTGTTTTATGTTATTAATTGTTGTGTTTGGTTTTGGAGACAATACTTTAAAGCATAAAAATCTAGAACCATCTAAAAACCAAAACTACAGATTGTTTTTTATTTTCATTTTACTTTTTGCTTCCAATTTGTGTTCTGTTTTTTCTTTATTTCATATATTTCTTTCTTTTTTGGTTTTCACTTTTTAGGAAACAGAGGTCTCTTCTCACGAAACCTTGTAGCAAGTTGTTCTCCTAGGCCTAGCACAAATTTTGATGTGTACCTCTCATTTCTTTCTAGACTTTGTTTGCTCAAGTAATCCAAGTTATTGCTCTCCTAACTCACTATTATTCTCAACTTTATTCTTATCATCTATTAGAGTTTCAATTTTCATTTGGTTTGGAATTTGTTCTTCTCATATTGAAGTTGCTGATTTATGCCCAATATGTTTAGAATGAGAATTTAATCTAAAGTTAATTCATATGCACTTGAATATTGTCCAGGCAACTTTGGTTAGATATGGGCTCAAATTGCAAATTTGGAAGTACTAATACATACGTGTTTAGGAAGTTTTTTTGTTACATTTGAATTTTACAATGATTCATTAAGTGTTGTTTCTTTTACGTGCACACAAGTTGTTTGATAAAATTCTTAAGTGATGTTTTATTGGCCTTTTTTATTCTCTTCCCTAGTGATGTTATTAGCCCAGAGCACCGACTCCTTCAAGAAGGTCACTCTTTTCCTCCCTTTCCGACAAAATTGCATCATATAGTTGTGAATCTTTTTAACTTTTATTTAGTTTTACTAATTCCTTTATTTTCAAATTGCTTTTAGTTCAAGTATTGTTGATTTCAAAAGTCAATTTGGATTATAAGACTCTAATCTGCACCTAAGAATCAGTTAAATTGTTTGTTCATTTTTCAAATTTCAATTTGCTTCCAACAAGGTTCCATTTCTTTATTTCAGCATGTTTTCTTTCCTTTTTTTGTTTCCCTTTTTTATTGTTGTGTTTGGCTGCAGAGAAAATCTCAGATATTTTCAGAAGTATAATTTGGGATTTTTTGATTTGTAGGTGGTTGACAACTTTCATTGTGATTTGATTGTTGGGTTGTGTACATGAAAGCTTCTTAGAGAGCAACTTGGCTATTGTGGTGGTAGTGTACAGTTAATGAGGAAGGTTGTGACTTTTGAGGTGATTGGAGCAACGGTATTCCATATTACCCTTCTGTCACTCTCAACTTCTCGCTCAAGGTAATAAAAAGTTTCCACCTTTTCTTGAGTGTGAAAGGATTGTGGGCTATTTTTTATTTTTTTGGTTTTTATGGGTTTTCTTAATTCTTTCATGTTAAATTTTATTGCATTGATTCTAGCAATGCTAATGAATTTTTTGGGGGGGAAGGTTTGTGTATAATATGATTGATAAAATTCCTCAATGAAGGAGTGGTACTGGTATACTATATAGATAAAAAAAGAGTTGTAGCTATAGTTTCCTTTATTTTAATTTTTGTTTGTTTGCCCACCAAGGAGGTTAAATTTAATCTCAAACTATTAATATTGAACCATACTTTTATATTGTTATTTTGTTGTGAAAGTTTAATATGTAGAACAAGCTTCTTCTTCTTCTTCTTCTTCTTCTTCTTCTTCTTCATTGTGTGTGTATGTTATCCCATTTATAAAATCTACTAAAAGTTGAAACTATCTATGTTTGGTATGGTTTTTGGAGCCTAGATAAGCTTGCTGTGAGGTAATAACTTTAAAAAATAAAAAATAAAAAAAAAACATAAAACAGTGAGAAATGCTTCTGTCATTGATGATGAAATTTATATAGCAACTGATATCTATTTGAAGGTAAATATTGCAATATCTAAGGTTTATTATAATAAATAACCTGTGGCTGCTCATTTTTAGTGTCTTTAGTCCCTGTTATCTCTAGTGATTGCTTCAGCCTTGAGATGCTTGCCGAAGCTTTGTAGGAGTTTCTTTCTGTTGTCTTACTTTGAGTCCCCCACCGTCGATTCGTCTTCTTCTCCCTTCAATTGTAACCTTCTCTGGATATCAATTTATTTATTTATTTTAATTATGTATTGGTAAGCTATCTCAGTAAGTGAAAAAGATATTACAGTACATAGTCTTCTGTCATATAAGTTACAAAAACTACGATTGCAGACTACAAGATGAGAAAGCATGGTTTGTTTGGCTAATACTAGAAAATAACGTAGCAAAAGGCCATAATGTTTCTATGATTGAACACAATATGATATTTTGGTTTTGGTCTTTTTTTATTTTATTTGCTGTGTCAAGGATATTTAAAAAAGAAATTCAAACCCATCAGATTGAGAAGTCATTTTTACTCATAAGCCTAACTTTTAGTTACTTCTTGAAGTATTTTTCTGTAATGCTTGGTTTTTATTTATGCGGTAAGTTTTGGATGTTCTAAAAGATGTTTTTAAAATAAAATAGTCTTGAAGATGTTAGCACTATTTGAAGAGCGAATTGCACTAGAAATAGAATCAACAAAGGTATCCAGTTTGTGCTGAAAATTTAGAACTGGGTATTGTTGAGAGTAATTCATCTAACGAGGAGAAAGAATAATCTATTTAGGTAGTATTTCTGCACTAACAAATGCACTTAAGAAATGAGAACTTTGAGAACAAAAAAGAAAACTTGATACTTTACAACTACTAAGTTTGGTTTAGGATATCAAATTTTAAGGCCTACTGTTGTTGGCATCATAAAGCACGAAACAACTTACTATGTTCTACTTTCCTTAAATACTTGGTATTATTTAGTTAGGAGAGATGGTTGTTAAATAGTATTAATGTTATAGGTTATAGCATCTTATAACATTGATCTTGAATGCCACTTGATATTCTATTATGAATTAAACTATCAAAAAGGGTTAGGATAAGTGTACCATTATTGGGCTGTACCATTATTGAAATACTGAATGGAAAACCTCCTTGGAGTGATTTTACGGGAGTGAGGACATTGTTAACCTTGTTATGCTTCATTGATCATAATCTAGGCATGTAAAATGTCATCTACATGCTATTGTTTCATGTGCTCAGAATGAATTCAACCCATCTCTGATTTATATGGACCTATTAAAGAATCACACTTCTTTTGAGAAATTTCTTGTGGCTAATTTTTTTATGTACAACTAGTACTTATTTGTACTATCTTGTTTTGAAGGAGGAAATTAAAAAAATTAATCATCATTATTATTAATACTATCTTTGTAGCTATGCCTGGGTCAAATTAGTACATAGGTCTTTATCATTTTCCATAAAACAACAATAACAACAGTAAAGCAACAACTATAATTGGTCCATTTGGATACAGCTTATTGTTGCTGAAAGTTGCTGAAAACTGATTGTTGCTGAAAACACTATAGCAAAATAATTTTTTAATGTATAAATAGTATCGTGGGACTCATTTTTGATATTTTTTAATGCGTAAACAATACATGAACAGTGCGTGAACAGTGCCGCACTGTTCATGCACAATATTTTTTGTTCCTCAAAAGTCAAACAATGTGGCAAGAAAAAAAAAAACTGAAAACGCAGGGGCAAAACGCAACGCAACTAAACCCACTATCCAAACCCACACAATGTGTAAAAAGACAATCTTGAAGTAAACAACTCTTCGAATCCTAAGACAACAAAGAATCCCAATTAAAAGGGTGTAAACCAAACTTTACCCTTTGTAGCAATTCAATGAACAAAGAACAATGATGCAAGTAAATTTAAGTCTCAGAATCCTTTAAATTGGCCCAAAAAAATTCTTTGTCTCTAGCCAATTGGTCTTTCTTTATGAAATGGTTGTGGTCACCCAAATCAACCACCAAAACAAGTATATTCTATATATTTTGTTACATGCATCTTTCATGTCAATTAATTTGATGTGTTTTCATATTGTGATCCTTTTTGTTATTGCTGAATTACAGACATCCTTCTTAGTCTTTTTGCGTAGTGAATTACACATTGGATATGATCTTCCAATTGAAGCAAAATCATTATGAAGGGTTACTGAGAATTGCTTTACTTTTTACTGGAGCAAAAAGGGTTTTTTAAGGATTTCTTGTGTGATGGGTTACTTTTTACGCTCCAATATGAAGGTTACTTTTTACTTAGCATGTGTTAATTTCATTGCTATTCCTGGAATTCCAAGGTTGTGAATTTTAATAGTTTTTGGTTGTATGCCTAATAAAACTTGTAGATTCGGAGATGTAACAACTCATATATGGACAATAGCAGAGCTGCAGATGGTAGCTCGAGATCTACTTCTAATGGTCCTTTGAACATGCTGGTGCTGAAACATGTTAAGGGTAGAACAAATGAGAAGAGTAAAGATGTCACCACACTTGATTGGAATGTGAGTTTTATCTCACTATTCTAACTTAAGTTCATAATAGCTGCTAATTATGCTCTAGATGAACCCGCACTATTGTTTAGTTATACTATCAAAGTTTGCATGTCATAAGCTTCTGCTTTTTTAAAGCTTAGCTTTCAACTTGTTGGCTTTTATTCTTCTGTAGAATATGGTGCTTTATTTTTAGGGCTGATACCAGGTTTGGATTGGAATTATCTCCTGAAAGCCTTGTTTCTGAAGCTTAGAATGAAATAGTCCAACGCTTAAAGAGTGCCCAACTGCCAAGAATATAGTATGGTCCATGTTTTTAAAAACATGGAAAAAAAAAAAACCCTATAGCCGCGTTTTTAAAAACGCGGCTATAGACAAAAACCCTATAGAGGCTTTAGCTGCATTTCTAAAACGCAATTGTAGGAGGCTTTAGCCGCGTTTCTAAAATGCAGCCAAAACTGTACCTACAGCCGCGTTTCTTAAATGCAACCCAAATATGGTCTATAGCTGCTTTTTTAAAAGCACAGCTACAGGTCTCAGCCTATAACCACGTTTAAAAAAACGCGGCTATAGACCCACAGGAGCTATAGTCACGGAGTTTAGGCCGCGTGTGTAATCGCAACTATAGAAAACGCGACTATAGACCAAACGGGCCTATAGCCACATTTTAAGGGTCTGTAGCTGCGTTTTAGAAATGTGGCTATAGCCCTTATTTTTTGTAGTGTGTGTGTGTGTGTGTGTGTGTAAGGAATTATCTTGATCAATATATTAGTGCTGAAACTAGGCCTCCCAAACAAAATTTTCTAGCTTCACACCTGTAAAGTTTGGTATTGACGAATATTTTGAGCAGTATGTTTCAAAGGAAGATCTTATACCTATTCACCAAGCTATGCAATAAATAGTATTGGCAAAATAAATACGGTATGGTGTCCACATCTTTGGACTTGAATCTCATCTAAGTTGATTGTAAACTGATTAAAAAAAAAAAGGTGAATTGTAAACCGATTGAGAAAAATGATAAGTTTTGCACCATGTAATCACTTCCATAGTAGTTTGAAATTTGAGAACAATCCAAGTTAGACCTGCATATCAGCCACGTGTGGATTTTGTTGCAGAACGGTTAGGTTTCTTTGGACCTATTCAGGTCCTAGCAATGGAAGTGATTACATTTTTTTTTATTATAAACTATAGAAGTTGATTGAAAACTGATTCAGAGAAAAAAAAAATGTGAATTGTAAACAAATTGAGAAAATTGATAAGTTTTGCACCAATTGGTTTACAATTCACTTTTCTTTTTTTCTTTTTTTCTTTTTAATCAGTTTACGATCAACTTCCATAGTTTATAAAAAAAAAAAAAATGTAATCACTTCCATAGCTAGGACCTGAATAGATCCAAAAGAACTTGACCGTTCTAAGTGTCCGTTTAGCAAAGATTATTTTTGTCAATTTATTTTACTATTTAGTTTATTTTTGTTATTATTTATGGGTCCTACTTCATTTTTTGGTATTATTCATAACTCTCACTGTACTATTTCGGCTAACTTTTACTTTTATTTATAGTAGTTTTAGTAAAAAAAAATCAAATTCAATAAAATAAGTGAATCCTAAACTGACTCTATCTTTGCATTGTTCTCAAATTTCAAACTCCAAGAGCTTCTTGGTATTCAGTGCCATAGTTACATGCATGAGCTCAGTTGATTCCTTTGCAAGTGTCTAACTTGTGTCCAATGGCTAGTGGCCACTGGACCCATTAGGATACGGACACGTGTCCGTATCGCAACGTGTCCAGTGACACTGACCACTAGACACAAGCTCAACCCCCTTTGCAACCTTATCCTAACTTTTTTCTTTTTCTTTTTTCTTTTTTTTTTTTTTTTTTTCATTTTTGGAACACTGCTTCTTAAATTGACTAAGTTCAATTAATGGGATCATTATGAAGAAGTTATTAGTCTTAATTTTTAATAATGACAGGAAAGTGCTACTTTTAATTCATCTTTAAAGAATTATTAATGACATAGTAGAGTCCTTATTTGTAATTAATTACTACCATGGATAGTTATGGTAAGTTATTAATTAGATATATATCTTTAAAAGGAAAAATATTTAATGGCTCACTTTATACATAATTAAGGTGAATGAGTTGTCATTTCCTTTTAAGGACAATCTTGGCAACTCTCTTTATTTGGAAATGCATTCAATTTGATATTAACCTACCAGAACAATGGAATCTCGAAAGAAAGTGTCGGATTCTATTGGTGGCATGAAGTATTTTGATTAAATATTCTCTCGTCGATTAATATGATTTCAGTTTATTTCTCGGATGATGTAAGAACTATTTTGACAACTTTTTGTAGGGGAAATTTAGTTAATCAAACTCAAAAGTGATAAGAAAAAAAAAATCATTAACTAATAAGTAAGAATTTTCATCCATGTATCTCACGGTTAAGTAACAATAAGCATTATTTTCCAAGATTTTCAGACCCGGACCGTTCATTGAACCGTAAAAGGGAGAGATTCAAGGTTTTTGAGGTCGAAACGAGGTCGAACCGGGGTCGAACCGTGATGACGTCATAATTAATTTAATAATTATTTTAAAGCCTAAATATAGATATTAAATTTATAAAACTAGCAAAATTGACTAATATATCTATATATGTAAGGGAAATTTAATGATTTTTAAGCAAATATTTAATAATTAAATAAGAAAGTTAACAAAAGAAAATAATTACCATGAAAATATTAAAATTTATAATTAATTTTTGAAGCAAAGTTGAATATCTTTGAAGGATTTTAATTATAATTTTTTTTATTCCTTATAAGAGATGGATAATTTAATTAAGTAGAATAAAATTGTGTTAAGTTGTTTTTATAAATAAAAAAAAAAAAAAAAAAAAAAAAAAAATTGCTAAGGGGTTGGACCGCACGGTTCTCACCGGTTCATGCGGTCCAACCCCGGTTTTAGGGGTTCACGGAATTAACAAAAAATCCAGTTCTTTAGGCTTAAAAAACCGGTTTTCATCCCGATTCTTGATTCTCACAGTCCGACCTCCCGGTCCGATTCGATTCTGAGAACCATGTTATTTTCATAGAGATTTTAGTTAATTACATGACGGAAACTGTGTCAACTTCAACTTGTATTGATTACTAAATGAGTTGGGGTTCAAGTTGACCTTAAACCATGTAATCAACCAAACTTAGGGTCCGTTTGGATACAACTTATTTTGCTGAACTGAACTGAACTGAACTGAAAACACTGTAGCAAAATAATTTTTAAATGTGTAAATAGTGCTGTGGGACCCATTTTTAATATTTTTTTAAATAAAGTGTTCATGAACAGTGCGCGCTGTCCCTAAAAGCAGGACAACTGCGCAAGTGCAGAGAGAAAAAAAAAAAAAAAAAAAAAAAAAAAAAAAAAAAAAAAAAAAAAAAAAAAAAAAGAAAAAGGAGAAAACGCAAACGTGGGACGTGGGACGTGAATCCAAACTCAACCTTAGTAATTTTATGTATGAAATCAACCTAACTGCTAAAACCTAAAATAAGAAATGTGTTTAGGTAAGAAGGTTTTTGAATCGAAGAAAATTGGATCAATGCTAAGTTGGGTTCAAGTAAATAACTTTTCAACCAAAATTAAAACTGACATAACGCGATTTGACATATGTCAGGTCTCTATATTAAAAAAATTCCGAAAAATAGATAAATAAATAAAATCGCCGTTGTTGAATTTATCCGAATATATTATATAATGGGATTATAAATATCATCTAATTTCACCAAAAAAATCCGATAACACATCTCCTCCCCTTCTCCGTCTTCTCTTACTCTAATTTGTTTGGCTCAAGTGCTTAGATGTTGCGGCGACAAAGTCCTGCATGCACTAAGCATCTATTGGTATTAGATTCAGATACAGAGTCCGATAATCTAAGTGACTATCATGGCCCTCGGGCATTGAAGCGAAACAAAAAGGAAAATGAAATCGACGAAGGAAAGGACATTAAGTGGGAATGTAGTAAAAGGAAGAGAAATAAAAAAGAAAAAATTGTTGATGGGGAAAGTAGCCAGAATGTGAAGGCATTCAAAGAAGATCCAGGTTTAGAATGTTAAAATTCTTTTACTATCTACTTTTTAAGTTTGATCTTTCCTTTTGGACATTTTTTTTCCCTAATGTTACATCTAGTCCAAGTTTCTGCATACTATCCAAAAATCCATGCTTTAGTCCATAAGAAAAATGAATACATATTAGAAACCTTAAATATCTTTTCATTTTTAATTTCTTAGAAGGAATCTTTTCATCTTTTTATCCTTAGGTAAGATGGATCATTTACTTAATGAGTCTATCAATAAGTTCAAACTTTAGATATGAAGCTTAATCAAGCTTCAATTTTACAGATTTAATCAACACTACTTTTTAGTTGGAAATAGGTGTGGCCGATCGAATATATTCACCCAAAATATCATAATGGATCCAACAATATTTTGATTCATGAGTATGAAGTCTACTAATCCAGATCATAAATAGTTCAAATTATTACCATGGTGTAAAGATACATTAAAGAATAAAATACTTATCTCAAATGTATAAGGTGGATAATATTGACGTGAAATATGCTATCAAGATATTGGTATCACGATTTTGAGTACAAGATTTGTTGACTTTGATACTATAGGCACACAAGTAAATTCATTAATTCGTTCTCACATTTTTTGTTTTTTGTTTGAGGAACACATTTTTTTTGTTTTGTATTGGGAATTATTGGTCCATGAAATGGTATGAATCAACTGCTATTCCACTTAATGTCATAACTTATCTTGCTAAGTTTAATTATGTTCATTACAGTCAAGATACATGTGCTTGCCCTCAAAATAGCCTAACACATTGGCTCAATGAGAATCATGATTTTCCTACAAATCTCTTTGCTATGTAATCAGTGGATTTGATTTGGAGATATAATTAAGTTTTAGGTTCTAATAATGCTTCTAATGAAAAAAAAAATCATATTAATTAATTGTTATATATATAAGTCATACTTAAACCCAATGTTAATCACGAAATTGTTCCACTAAAATTCCAATCCAGTACCAAGAATAAAATACATGAAACATGATTGTGTTTCGTAATGCAGATTCGGTGATTGAACAAGCAAAAAAGTACCAAGAACACATGAAAGAAATTCCAGTCCCTCCAACTCATGGATCTGATGTTGTCTTCATCACATGGCAAGGATTAGCGAGATCCATGATGGAATTTTACGGGCAGCCACTGCATTACCTTACACATGTTCTTGTAAAGCAGTGGGATGAGTCGAGGATCGGCGCCGAAGATGAAGACAAGCCGATAATTAACATCATTAATCCTATCAAAGCTGAAACTATCATCTGGGGCATGGAAGAAGTCCACAGGCGTTGCACTTCTCATGTTCACCTAACTAGCCTCTGGCTATGTGACCCAGGTTACCATGCTTTTGTTGATGATGTTATTCCACCGTATTAAGCTCAGTTGGGGAAAAAAACTGCCAACTATAATGCATGGATAGTTGTATTACTATTACATGCTTGGATTATGTGTGCTTTTTAAATTTTATGCTTTGTAATTCAAATAAATCCACCTTAGAAACTCATCTTCCCAAAACTTAGTGTCTAGGTCATCGCTTGTTTTTTTTTTTTTTTTTTTTTTTTTTTTTGAGACAATTTTAATCTATGGCATCGTTTGTTTTATATGTTCGAATGTGGCCCTTTAATTTTTAGATGGATTTTGATGTTCCAAATAGATTTCTATCTCATTGTGATGATTGTTACTGTTATATATGATCTTTCATTGACAAAATTGGGGGATTATGTATTTATGTTACTTTTGCTTCCTATTATTTACACTTTGAAGTTTGCCTCCTATATATGTGTATATATAGGTCCGTTTAGATAGAATTTATTTTACTAAATTGAAAACTGAAAATACTGTAATAAAATAATTTTTAAATGTGTGAATAATACCGTGGAACTCATTTTTAATGAAAAAGTTGTTGAAAAGTGAATTTTATGGGTCCTGTGAGCAGTGCACAGGACCCACAAACTAATGAAAAGTTACTAAAAAGTTAGAAATATACAGTTGCATGAACAGTAGTCGTTTGTTCCCCTGAAACGTGTGCTGCAGCAAAAAAAAAAAAAAAAAATTACCAAGAAACGCCAACCGCAAAACGCAACGTGTATACAAACCCCCACCATAGGATGCATATGGTAGTTTTACACTACTTTTTCTAGTTTAACTAAACTTCCTAACTATTGTCCATGGCCAGATAATCACTAATAAGTACTAAACACAGATTTTAATTGGTAAGAAACCTGTTTATGGTAGGCTGGTAGCATTAATTTTTTCCTTTGTAAATACTAATTAAATGGTCTTTATTACATTGTTCTTACATGGTATTTTAATAACCAAGTTGGCATTGCCAATAATTGCCATTCAATTGTTATTATTAATACTCCTGTTACTTTATTTCCACTTAATTCATTTTTACAGTAAGAAATGAACTAACCAGTAAGTAAGTTCATACAAATTAATTAAATTAAGGAAATAATTAATTTGTTTGTTTTGCTAAATAAGTCTTAATTCATTATTGTATGAAGTTTGAACTAAAGTACTTAACATTTTAGAGATATAATTATGGTACTTTTTTCTTTTTTTGAGAATAATTATGGTACTTCATCACTAAGGTCTAAACAAGTTTTCTCAAAAAAAAAAAAAAAAAAAGAAAGAAGTCTAAGCAAGTCAGTTTATGCTCATTATTTAAAAGTTATAGAATATTCGAAATTGTGCCTCTCGGGAATCTAACCCAGATGACAACCAAAATCCACATGGATTTTTGCATGAATGCAGCAATAACTCATCTCTAAATCTGGCATGTTAATTATGTGTTCATATTAATCAGCCCAAAAAAATTTATATGTTTACATTTAAGACTTTCAAGTAGCAAAAAAATAGTATATATTAACAATCTGATATTTGCATGGGGACCCTTATATTTTAGTTTATTAGAAATTTGCCTGGTATATTTCTCGTATTCTTATAAGAACCAACTTATTGAAATACTTTTTGAGTAATATCATTTGTACGTATTTTTGAAGGAGTTTTGCATCTTCATTTTTTTTTTTTACATTCTTTAGTTTTTTTTTTTAAAAGGAAGTAATCTTTAGCATTTGAAAAAAAGATAAAATTGGCAAATAAGAATTGCTAATAATTAATACAAATTATGTTTAGTGATGGGACACGGCTCCCTGCCCGGGGGTTTAATACAACCATAAATGCCCCCATTTTTGTTAACCAAAAAAAAAAAATGTTTAGTGATGGGATGTCTGAAACCTGATCTACCTTGTTGGGTAACTGTCCATACAGTTATTACGATATTTTCAATATTTAAGAATATATTGAACTCCTAAGTTCATTAAATTAATTTCACATGTTCATGTAGTCCTAAAAATAGTACAATTTGGAGATTATAATAAAATTGCGGCAACTTTGTGGACGTAAGCTCAATTTTGGATAAACCGCATAAATCAAGTGATTATGTGTATGTACGTTGTTTTCTTGTTTCCTGCGTCTCTTATTCAATTTTTATAAATCTTAAGTTAGGATTGTATTGTTTCCATAAATCACAAAACTAAGGAGGTGTAGGTCATCTATAGTAAACTTGTATTAATCTATATATGTTGAAAACAAAACATAATTTCTTTTTTTGATGGGGACAAAACATAAATAATGTTGGCACAAATAGTGATAAAAAGGAAATATAGGGAGATGAAAGGTAATTATTTAAGTTACTTTCCAAAACAAGCCAATTTATAGCGGCATGAAAGCAAGATTTTCCAATCACATTACTTCTGCTTATCGCTGAGTAGCAAAAAAAAAGTTCCCCATTCGAAAGAAAATTTTGTTGGCCATGGAGCGTAGTGGTAATCAGCAGCGAAGCCATGCACAAGCCAACAACAGGAACAACCATATTCACACATTACTATCACCACTGACATGGTCTACTATATACAAAGTTCTGCAAAATCGAAGAAGGGGAGTCCGCGATGGGACTAAGTGCACCTTCCATGACAACACTTGCAATGGTTTTGGCTGGCTCCTCCCAGGTTGGGTCGCTGAGGAGCGAGTCAAGCAGACTGGCAGGGTCTATAGGGTAACAATATTATTAATTTATTATACACCTTTTCCTTAATTTTCTTTTTTAACATAAATCTTGCATCCTCTTTTTTATTACTTAAATGTTATTCAAGGGCATTTAACTATTTATTAGATTATCACTCAAAAAAGGAAAAAAAAAATAGTATGTATCGTATTTTTATATGAAACAAGAATATTGAAATTTGGTTTTATGCCAAAACGATCCATCTATAAAGACTTTTATATGATTTTCATTGATCTAGAAAAAACATATGATAAGATCCCTAAAGAAGTTACGTGATGGGTTTTGAAAATATATATATATATATATATATATATTCTGTAGTCTACATTTAATATGAAAGTAATAATGTGCATGTACATATGATGTACAATGATATTGTGTGATATTTTATTATTCCAACAAAAAATTGCAATAGGAAAGGAAGAAATTTTTTGTTTCACCAAAAAAAGGCTTTATTTTTGGGGCTTATACACTTGGATTGTTAATGTGCAACCTAGGGGTGTCCAAGCGGCCCGCCCACCCTCCCAACCCACCGTCACCCGATCTCCCGCTGTCGGACGCGGGTTCGAATCTCTCTAAACTTGACACTATCGGGTCGGTTGCGGGTTTCCTTTCTCAAAACCCATGAAACCCGACTTGCTCATGATTGTTATTGTTTCCAGCGATTTTTGAAGGATTTCAGACCGGATCCAATGAGATCTCGTCGAGATCCGTCAAGATTTAGTCCAAATCCTTCAAGATTCGGCGAGATCTCGTCGTTTTCTAACGAAATCTAGGCCAGATCTCATTGGATCTTGCCACATCTCAACAGATCCGGCCAGATCTCGTCGGAACTGGCTAGATATCGGCCGGATCTCAACATAACCGGCCAAATATCATCCCCAATGATAAAACCCGAGACCGACCCGATACAATTTGAAACCGACGAGACTCAAACAGGCAAATCCGATCAGATCTTCTAGGTCGGTTTCAAGTTATTTTATAATCCACCCGAATTATTCGAGTCGAGTCCGGGTTGGGCACAAACCCGACTCGTGGACAGCCCAAACCCACACACACCATATTTTCCTTGGTTTGACAACACGAGACTGTTTGTTTCAATCAAGTTCAACAAATTCCACCCATTTTAAGTTTTTTTTTTTTTTTTAAGGACACAAGTATAATCCAATTGTGTTTGAAGTAGTTTCAGGAAAAATTAACACCGTTATAGATCAGTAATAATAGGTTAGTATCAATAGTGGTAGACAGGAAATTCAAAATTCTGATTCTCCTAACAAAGATATGAAAGAAGAGTACATTATAAATTACAAAGTTCTTGGCGTCACTTGGACTAATTAAAATGATATGCTATCACTTATCGATTTTGACTAAACTAAACTATTTTTAAAAGGACACCAAAACATCTATAAATAAAATGTTTTAAAAGAGAGAGTCATTTATTCAAATTATGGTTCATTTTCCTCTACACTGGACAAACAGTTAAAACAATCCTACTCATAGTCATAGGAGACATCACTAGATTAAAGGGACCAAGATGATGAACCTCTGATTGGTTTTGATTCTTACTAAGATTAAATCAAACACAATACCATGCTTGTTATCAAGTGTGCTTGGATTTATGGATTTGGCTAATTTACAAGACAATGGTGGAGCTACTAAGGTGCTAGGGAGCTATGGCCCTCCAAAGTGATATTTTTTAAATATATATATAGGCATGTTACAAAATGTTTAGTATTTAGAATTCACAGCCCCTCAAATTCTCTCTTTGAACCTTCTTTATAATTTCACAACCCATAATCTTGTTTTAACTTTTAACTTTACAGCTAATCAAAATAATATATTATAAAATTAAATTAGATTAAAGTGACTTAATTTTCTTGTGACTCAACCAAGAAGTAAAATAAATTCACCTTCTTCTTTTACACTATACTTGAGAGATTAAGGCAGAATGGTTTTTTTTTTTTTAGCTTGTTTTGCACTTCACTTTTGCTAGTTCTAATCAGTGAAAGAATCTCACTGCACATTTTTTCACACCATGGTTACTCTCCAATACTAGGCTATAAGGGAGAAATATAAATTTTAATTATCATTCATATTTGTTTTCCTTTAAAATAATATTATTAATTCAATATATTAAATTAAATTCATTATTCTTTTAATAACAACAACAACAAAACCTTAATTCAAAATTTTTTGGAATCAGCTATGGGTACGCAACAAATTATTTTTCGTTACTCTGTTCTATTTGAAGTCATATTCGCTATTATTTCCTTAATTGACGTATCTTTTTTTTACTACTTTTACTAATTTTTTGTCTTCTTCTACTTTTTATTTTTTTTTCGTTCTCTCAACTTGAATCATCTACTCTTTCTCATTGACACATCAATAGCTCTTCTTTAAATGTAGCTAAAGCATCTTAGGCAAATCTCACTCATCTTTTCAACAATAGAAGACACCCATATCTTTAAGTGAAATTTACAAGTCCTATCTTTCTATATATTTAACATGTATAGTTTGGGTTTATCCAAGTTAAAGAATCATTACTTAACTTTTTAAAAGAAAATATGTTGACAATACATTGGATTATACTAATGAAAGTTCAATTCCTTAAAAGCTCTAATAATCTCCAAGAATGGTTTTTTTTTTTTTTTTTTGCAAATAATTTTTTTGTGTATATTGGAAGAAAATTTACTGAGAAGTCAGAACTTTAGTTCAAATTTGACACTTGATTATTTATTACTCTGTAAAAAAGTTTAGGCTACATTTTTAATTGGGGTTATTTAGTTTTTGTATTTGTTTCTATACCTACCAAGTACGTCTATGAAAATTGATCAAAGATAGATAAAAGGTATCGATTGTTTCTTAATTTCAGTACAAATTTTTTTGATAAACAATTTTTTGTTATAGATTTATTGATTTACAAAATACTTCATTTGCATTCTTTTTTTTTTTTTTAGAAATACTTCATTTGCATATATATGAATCGTGTTTATAATTTTTTTTAATCTTATTATTACGTAATATATAGTATGTAAAGAAAAAAATCATCTCACTTTATTTTGACCCATCAAAGATAAACTCATGACTCCACCATTGATACTGGGTTGCTATTATACATCTTCTATAATCTGAGATTCTATGCTTCTTCTTCTTCTTTTTCTTTTCCTTTTTTTGTTATAAAAGGGCAGACTTCAGTAAAAACTTATTCAAGTATTTCTTTTTGATAAACATTCAAGTATCTTTTTCCTTGCATTCAGAAAATAGAAGTATATTTTCCTTGCAATTTTCCTGCTTTATGTAATGAACTTGTTAACATTGTTGCGCAGTACTACTATGACCCTTCTGGGCGCCTATACCACAGTCAGCATGAAGTTACCAATGCTTGGGAAACTCTGGGCATCGTTGTCGTTGACAAATAACTTTTTCAAGGTAAAATTTCTGTCTTGCTGCAATATCCATGCTTTGTAAGAGCCAAGTTTGCAACACTTAAATGGTTCAAAAAGTCACATGGACTAGCAACTCTATGTTTATGTTTGTTTACTCTCCTGTGCCCTTTGTTGTTTATTCCATTTCACGATTTTGTATGATATTGCAATTGCAGGTAGAGTAATCGAAAGATCGCTTCAGATGAAGAACTTAATGATTTGGAAGAAAGTGATGTAGAACTTCCCGGTATCGTTTAGATGTTTGCTTTTTCTGTTCAGATCTTAAAGGGAATAACCTTTAAAAATAAATGGACCCTGAATATCTATTATGGTTTTCATGGATTGTGTTTGAGGATTTTCCCTCTACATTTGAAGTCAAATTTCAAAAGTAGTTTATATTTCAATTGTTTGTGCCTTTGTGGATGTTTTTTCCTTTTCTTTTCTGATCAAAAGAAACAAGAAAAGAAAAGCATGAATAGTTGTCTACCAGAGAAACATAAATGGGGGAAGAGATCGATCACAGTTCTCATATATATATAAGGCCCCAAGTATGACATTGAAAGGCTCAGTCGGCCAAGTTATGAGGTAGTTGATGGGTGCTTATAAGTGCTAGAATAATGATAAAGTTATATATTCGCCTATTCTTATTAGCTTAAAGTCTTTTTTTTAGTAATAATTTTTCATAAGTACCATAGCAGTTAGTTTTGAGTTCAAATCATGTTTTTCCAACTTACCTCTAATTTAGAAATTAAAATTTTAGGGCAACAATACGTGGAAATAACGATTAGGTGATTACCTTCACCATCTCCTATTAATTTAAGCCTTTGGAGATAATTTATTATTTAGGATGTCAAAGTTGAGCCTTAGGAACGTGATAGGTAGAAGGAACTATCTAACAATTGATGAAGGATGAGTATTGGCTCAACACTAGGCTTCTTCATGTTCTTTATTAACTCTATTTATTTGGTGATACAACTGAAGAGGGTGAGGAATGAGCTAGGCTGTTGTGAAGCTGTTTTTCTAGCCATCCATAGCAAATCCATATGGCAGTGGCACCAAAGAGGAAGAAGGATGAGACTTCCTCCAAGGAAATGCCCAGGTTTTGGGATAGGTTAAGAATAACCTTAATTGATTCACCTATTTTTAGGTGTGATAAATTACTAGTATTGAAAGGCCAAGATGAACTTTGCCAATACAACTTGTGAGAGAGGCATTAGAGGAAGAGATGTTCTTATGTGTGCAATAAAGATGACATAGCAAATGTTAGAATTATAGTTAAATGATTAAATTTACTATTTTCTAATAGCTTATACTTTTAGGATAATAAAAAATGAACATCATATCAAAGTTGAGTTTGATTCCTCTCTTCACTTTACCTCCTTTTAAAATGTTAAAAATCTCATTTGTTAATTAGGTCCTACCTATTAAGGGGAAGTTTGGGCTTACGCGTAAAGGGAATTGTTGGAATTTTGGCTTTCATTCCTAATAACGAGGATGTAATTGTTAGCCCCAAGTGTGGTGATCAAATGTGGTAGGACTATTTGCAAGAGGAATAAAATTGGCCTAAATAATCACACATTTCTTTTTTTCGTAAAGGAACATACATCCTTTCACAGAGGAACACAAAGACTCATAACGTTGTGAGGAGTCTCTCCTAACAATTGCATTATTTGCCAAAGGTTTTTTTTTTTAAGGCATTACATCGGCTATGACCAATATTTTAAAAATCTAATTGAATAAAGAATCAGAGATATAAAAAAAAAGGTTCATGGTTTTGAGGTTTGATTAAGATTCAATGAAAGATCAAACCATGATGATATCATACTTTTTATTACTAATAGCATGATCCTAGTGTGGGTTTGGCTTTTCAACTATACTAAAATGCCCTTTTCGCTATTTTGAGAAATCAAAAAAAAAAAATTGTAATTAATGGTGTTAAATGAATAAAATGACTAATTTTCAATATCCTAAATTTTAGCTTTTTTTTTTTTTTTTTCCATTTCGGCCACTCCAGTCTATTTGGTCCAAGTCGGTCCACTTTGGATCTAATGGACCGAAGTAATCTAATTGGACAAAAATGGATCTAAATAGACCAAAGAAACAGATTTACGCCAATTTAGATCAACATGGACCAAATTGAAGTGAGTGAACCTAAGTGGACCAAATAGACTGAAGTGACACAGATAGACCAATTTAGACCGAAATGAACCAAATTGGAGCGAGCGAACCTAACTGGATCTAATAGACCGAAGTCACTCAATTGGACCAATTTATACAGATATGGACCTAAATAGAGCAAATGGACCGAAATACCCCGAAGTGGACCCACTTTTTTTTTAATAAGAAAAATGCATAAATTTCAATGACAAATGCATAAACTCTAAATTGAGATGAACGAAAAGTTTTTTTTTTTTTTTAAGCCTCTAAGCATGCAAAGACACTAGTCTTATGTGGTGTGGGGGGCAAGGGCTGAAGTTCAAATTTTCACGAAAAAAGCTTCACACACATATACACTTAGATTAGGCTATAGTAGAATTTAAATTCTTTTATAAAAAATAATAATAAATTAAAACACAAATAAATTGATTAATTTGTATAAATGAGAAAAAAAAATGACTAATAATATCTAAAGAAATTTCACAACTTTCTTATAATATATGTGTGTGTGTGTGTGTGTGTGTGTGTGTGTGGGATGACTTTCATTTCGACCCCCAGTATTGTCCTCTTTGAAAATAGCGTTGAGCCTTAGTTCTCAAGAATTTGTTCAATCCCACATCGCGGAGAGACGCCTCCCACTCATGACTTATAAACCTTTGGCCTAAGAATGAGTGTACCACTAGGGATGGCAATGGGGCGGGGCGGGGCCGAAGGATGTGATCTTCGCCCCCGCCCCGCATAGATTTTTCTTGCCCTATCCCCGCCCCGCCTCGCATGACGGGGAAAATTTCTTACCCCATCCCCGCCCCTTAAGACCCCGTGAAGACCCGCGAAGCCCCGCCCTACCCCGCAAAACTTTATTTCTTATTAATTTTCCCTACAACTATTACCATTTTCCAAATAAAACAACATGTTTCAATAATAAAAATATACTTGAAATTATAAATAAATTTATCCTATCAAATCAAACTATTTTTTAGCAAAAACTAAATAATATTATCTAAATGTTTAACAAGACAATATCACAAGAAAAATTTCATAGTATGACACAGTAAAATAATCCAAACTCTTAATACATGATTGATGTTATCATATCAGCAATCAAACCAATAGGGAAACATATTCCTCATCACCTCGTTCTCCATTCACCACCTCATATTTCTAACATGAAAATTCAAAAACAAAAACCCAGCTCGTAAAATAGAAATGGATTTTGACAAGCATAAAGAAGCAGTGTTGTTAAGCAAAGTGAAATCCCAATGGGAATTCCAAGTGTTAAGAGAAAATGAGGTGTGTGACGGCGTACCTTATATTTTATAACAACCAATGAGCCAAATGTCCACACAAAATTACAAAAATAATGACACAGACAAATATTTAGAGCCTAAGACCCGTACCTCATTAAAAAAAAATTTATATTATGTTCATGATGAAAAGTAAGTTGAGAAAGATGTATGAATCATGAATGAAATCAGCAATTCAATAGTATATAAATTTGTTTCTAATAAAGAAAAAAAACACGTTAAAATTGGTACCTTATTTCCAACTTTGCTAGAGAGAAAAAAGAGGTAGAGCCACATTGGGTAGAATAAAATAAGTTGATGATATTTTTATTTAAATAGTAGGGTTTTATGGTATGAGAAAATTACAACTTAACCCTTATAATGCGCGGCGAGGTGGGGATGGGGCGGGGCGGGGTGGGGATAAAAAGTGTAAACCCATCCCCGCCCCGCCCCGTGGTGCGGGTCTAAAATCTCGCCCCATCCCCGCCCCACTACCTTTGCGGGGCGGGGAAAACCCGCACGAGGCGAAGCGGGGAGGGGCAGGTCTAGCGAGGCGGGGCAAAATTGCCATCCCTATGTACCGCTACTACACATGTGTACTAGAGGACTAAGTCTCAACGTCATTTCCAAAGAGGATAATACCTAATTGGGGGCAGAGACGAAAGTCCTCCCACAAAAAGGCATCTTTCGACTGCCATTGAGAGGACAATATGTGATTGGGAGCCGAGACAAAAGTCCTCCCACAATATATATAAAAAGAAATTTCACAACTTTCATTTATTAGTTTTACAAATTTTATAATACAAATAAAAAATAACAAAGTATAAGCAAGCATAAATAAGTAATGCGTTTATTAATTTTCAAATACAAAGCACTTTAAATATATTAGTTGTTCATTAACTAATATATTATTTTGAGGGATTGAATTCAAACAAATATATTATTAGTCTATTAATATACACAATCAAAACGGATAGCAAGTGTTATTTATAAAAAGAGAAATGATATGTCTACAACATTTTTACAACAAATCCTAAGTGGCAGATTGTTATTGGTTGTTATTGTTAGGGCAAAAAAATAATCTTATTGTTAGTTTCAAATTTGAACCAATAACAACTAACCACCTGTGATTTATTGTAAAATTGTTGTAAACGTAGCATCTCTCTTATAAAAATTAAGTTAAAATAGTATTATTTATAAATTGAAATATAATTATTTATATAAAAAAAATTTCAATAATTTTTAAAATAACAAAACCTAGAGCTTTTAGTAATAAAATAATAATATATTAATATCTATACGCGCCGTTTAGTCATTTACCCCGGAGGCTGAAAGAGCTAAAATAAAACACATTTTGTGAGCTCAAGTTTAGGGTTTTTCCATAGAGAGAGTGGCAATGGATGTGAATGGTGTTCCTCCCAAAGCGTTATCGGCGGAGAGCCTGCCGATATTCAAAGAAGGGATAGGTCTAGTTTTCTCTCGGTGGTCGGCGCTGCAAATGGCCGTCGAGAACGAGTGGGGCGGCCGTGACTCGCGTCTCAAAGCCGATCAAATCGGCTCCGATATCGTCTACTGGTTCACTCAGTCCAAAGGTACTAAAATCCAACGTTACCTTCTTTCTACAAATTTTGAATTAGATTAAACCTGATTGGCTTTATGAATTAGAATTTGAAAATGAAAATTTTGTGCATTAGAATCATTTCTTGGTTATTGATTGGCTTTTTGTGGTTGGAATTAGCTAATTTGTGATTAGAATACGAAATGATTGGAGTTTTATTGACGAAATTATATAATTGTTTTGTTTTAATTTTTTGATTTATCTGGATATTTGGTTGGAATTCACAAAATTGGTTTTTTTTTTTTTTTTTTCGAGGTTTATTTTTGACCTGGGATTAGTGGTTTAATTTTTTTTTTTTTAATTAACTAAATGGGTTTGTTTAACCTAACTAATGTAGCAAGTTTTGTAATGAAAAAAGGTTTTGGTTTAATTTGTTTTTCTGTTTGAATTGTTGTTTTTTTTTCTTTTTTCTTTTTTCTTTTTTTGTTTACTTATTTTTGTTACTATTAGTATTATTTGGTTCAGTTGAGTACTTCATTTTGCTAAGCAAAGCAGGAATTGATAAGTATTCTATGATAAGAACTTCCTCAAGAAATCTGAGATTGATGGGGGTTTAGTATTTGATGGGCTTTATTATTGTCCAAGTAATTTTATAATTCATTTTTGTGAATGTAGTTGATGTTTAATTTTTTTAAGATTTAGGTGAGGAACCTTGGTCCCCAATGTTATGAATTTCACAATTGAACTTTTTTTTTTTTCCCAATTATTTCACTGATAAATTTTTATTATTATGTTTTTTTTTTTTAGAGCCTCTTTATATGGATGATTTAGAAGCTATTCTTGAGGAAGGTTTGTTGACCCTCAATACCGAGGTTGATGATGGCAGCATTGAGGAGGTACACATTCTCTAAATTATTCAACCTTGACTTGGCAGGGTCCATAATTGTATTTGATAATGGGGTTTTGTTAGTACTTCCAATAATTATATCATGTTTTGTAATTTGACTACATATATCAATCCTATTAGAGTATCTATAAAGTGGTAAAGAAACTACATTTTTTTAAAAAGCTCATTCTTTTCCTCTTTTTTTTTCTTTTTTTTTTGGGTGGCCTTGATATTAGGAGATCAGCCTCCAAAAAAAAAAAAAAAACTTTGATGGTAAAGCAGTCTATCAACTACCTTTCCCATGCCTTGCAAAAGTGGGAGATTTCTGCACTAAGTACGACCTTTTTTTAATATTAGGAGATCACCATAGTTCTTTAATTGCATATCTTCCTCCCCTGGCCATTGTGGATTCCTTTATTTTTTATTTACGCCTGTTTGTATCTTTAAAAACTAGATAAGAATGCCATAGTTCATGCTCTTTAAGTTTTACTCAATTGGTCAGGATTTCTGTAATTTTAATGTCTCTCATTTGAATGCTTATGTTCTCTGGTTAGTCTTTTAAATATGAGGTTAATATTTACTATTGGGTGTTGGTTTTTCCGCACTTTGTCTAACTACACAGGTAGCCTATAAACTGATGGTTATGCATGAAGAATGTTTGGAAGGGAAGTTTCAGGCTATTGAAAGCCTAAGGGAAGCCAATCAAAATAGAGCTGCTGTTCATCATGTCAGACAGGTGATTTATGTGTAGAAATCTTGGCCTAAATCCTTTATGCTTCTTAATCAGAATAATGTCTTATAAGGTGTCATTCTTTTGTTTTTCCTAGATTCTTGTGTTTTTTTTTGGTGTTGCCCTTGTGAGGTAGTTGGAAATTTTTAACAGAACTTAAATGTTTCAACAAGAGGTGCATCAGTTGATATGATGTAGGTAGTTTCTTGTATCATGTATGACCAAACTATGCCTGGTCTTTGGGTTAAAAAGCACCTCCCCCCCCCCCCCCCCCCCCACTTCTCTTAAAAATGGGGTGGTAGGCCAATTTAGGAGTTCAAGTCTCGTGGATTGTGTGAGTTGCTTAGATGAGAATGTAACAACCAATTTCCATTTGCTGAAGTGGAATTTGGATTGGCAAGTTTGTGTGTTTTCTCTGCTGTAAGCTCTGCTTAAGAATTTTCGACTGGCCCTGCCTTACAATGTTTGCCAACCTAATAAGAAATATTGTGAGACCAGCAATTTTCACTTTCTTAGGAATTTCTGTAAACCTATGTGGTCCCCTTTATATTAGTACTGTGTTTCTAGTCAAATATCAAAGAGAGTTGATAGAAAACTTAAGCTTTTCTATGTAAGAAATATGAATCAGAAAAAAATTTATTATATAGGGATCTTTCTTCATTGTAACTTGAGAACTTGATTGTGTTGTTCCCTTTGTATGCTCCTTGTGTACTTGGGATACTTTTGATCATTAATAATGTTTTGTTACTTATATATTTATATATATATATATCACATATGAGATAGGTTCAAGTAGATCCAATGATTAAAAAAAAAACTATAATTATTACAAATATTCTGATTAGAATCTAATTAATTACAATCCAATGGTTTAAAAAAAGACTATAATTATTACAAATATTCTGATTAGAATATAATTAATTACTCTCATTTATTACCTTCTAAATTTATCTCTAAACTCAAAAAAAGTTTGACTTCTAACTCTCTCTCTCATTTACATTTCTCTCTCTCTTTTACCTCCACCACCTCCAACAACCCATCATATTTCTCTCCAGATTTCTGCAAGAGCCATTGACGTTTTAAGGTCGGAAGTAGGATCTATATATAGATAAGCCATTTTCCCCAAATATTAAGTTTACATGTTTCATATTATAAGCACCCAAGAAGGAAAGTTAGGGGGCTGAATCCAATACTTTTCATCCTATGTTGTATTGCACACCTGGCAAACTTCGACTTGTATGTTAGAAATAAAAACAAAAACAAGGAAATCTATTGGTTTAAGATAGTGTCTGTGTTGTACTCATGAATTAATTTATCAACAAACAATGCACGGGGGCTTCAATTTTAATTCACCCAGTTGAACCCGACAGTGGTATTTTTATACTTTGATGCATCCACATGCACAGTTAATAAGTGGGAAACTACAGGTTGCTATTTGATAGTCATACAACTTTAGAAACGAAAGTGGATTAAATCTGGAGAGAAATATGATGGGCTGTTGGACGCGGTGGAGGAGAAAGAGAGAGAGAAATGGAGAGAGAGTCAGAAGTCAAACTTTTTTTGGGTTTAAAGATAGGTTTAGATGGTAATAAATGAGAGTAATTAATTAGATTCTAATAAAAATATTTGTAATAATTATAGTCATTTTTTAACCGTTGGATCTATTTAAATCCAATGATTTAAATAAAGTTTAGAGTTACACCAGGTGTAACTTGAACCTATCTATATATATATATATATAAAATGTGTCTACTTACACTACTACTAGTACTACCATTATGTTGCAAATTGTGCAGTGATTGGCTTCCTAATTTTTATGTATGTATTATCGAAATTTTTTTAGATGGGATATTAGGATTCTTTCATTTGGATGTGTAATCATGTATGGTGGAAACATAATCTCTTTTGCTCACTGAGTGTCTTGAGGCCATGAATCAAATGATTCAGTGTACAAGAATTGTGAGGCTGAAATGAAAATTTTTAGACTTCAATAATATAATATCTCCTCTTTCTTCCCTACTGCCAGGCTGTGACTGATGATGATGATGACGACGATGACGATGACGATGATGATGACAATGTAAGCAGAGATGTTGCCAATAAGAATGAGAATTCGTCAAATATGATGGTGGATGCACCAGAGTCCCAATCAAATTTGAATCATGTAAACATGATAGTCGATGACCCTAGGCCAAAGGTGGCAGATGAAACAGAAGATGGATGGGTCCAAGTTTCACGCAGACGGAGTAGGGGTAAAAAGAATTAGGTTGAAACGGTGTACCACAGTGCCCTTTCAATATATCTTCTCTGTTTTTTTTTTTTTTTTTTTGGTTCTCCTTAAAAGTTTTGGTTTGCCAAATTATGAGTGGTGCTCCACAAGAGTTATATTGCTTGATTGAAAATCAAGTTTTCTTTGGTTCGAGGATATGCTAGGATGAGGTTTTTATTTGGGTTTTTATGCAGTATTTGTGCGTGCACATTTTTTGTGAAGAAATGATACGTCTATAACATTTTTATAACAAATTTTAAGTGGCAAGTTGTTACTAATTGTTATTGTTGGGGCAAAAAAGTAATCTTAGTGTTAGTTTTAAATTTGAACTAATAACAACTAACCACTAATGATTTGTTGTAAACGTAGCATCTTTCTTTTCTGTGAACTCTTTAAAGTATTTAAGGTGAGTTTGATTTAGTTTTTTAAAATTGGGCTTTTTGAAAATGTGGAGTTTCAAATGCTTTTTAAAAAAAAACTAAGTATTTGATAAAAACTGTTAAAAAGTGCTTTTTGAAAAAACTGAGTGTTTTGCTAACACTTATAAAAGTGGCGGTTTGAGTGGTAAATTATTAAAAAAGATAATGTATATATAAAGTATTATGAAAATAGTTTCTAAAAAATTATTCTAAAAAGAATTTTCAAAGTTTCTAAAAAAGTTATTTTTTTCTCACTAATATTAACTAATAATAATCTACCACTTAAGATTTATTGTGAAAATATTATAGTATTTTTCAATTTTAATTTCTCATTCTTTATTTTATTTTTCTCTTATTTCTTTACTTTTTTTGCCATTCGTATTTTCTTCTTTTTTTTTTCCCTCTTTTTTTCTCCTCCACACACGTACTATTCTCTTTTTTCTTTTTTCTTTTTTTCTTTTTTTCCCCTTTTTGCCTACCACTTCCTCCTGAGCATTACAGTTTTCTTTTTCCTTTTTTCTTTCTTTTCCCTTTTTTCCTACCACTTCCTCCAAAATGTACCAGTTGCTGCAGAATTCTTTTTTTTTTTTCTTCTTCCTTTCTCTCTTTTCTCTTACCACTTTGTCTGCAAGTTTCTTTCCCTCTATCCCATCAAAACACACAAACTTAAAAGTTACAAACACCACATCATTTTATTCTCATCAAACGAAGATAGAGGGGGAAATCCAAAAGAGAGGAATGGGTCAGATCGGTGCTTAGCCTTCACCGCCGCCTGTCTTCCTCAACACACTTTTGTCGTCTGCTGATCTGTTCTGCCTTTACTTCCACCTGTCTTCCTCCCCACTGCTGCTTGATCTCTTCCGCACTGCCAACGACATGCGGCAGAAATGGGTCAAATCGGTTTTTTTTTTTTTTTTTGGTTTTAATTTCATTATTGGGTTCTTTTGTAAAATTGTGTTATAAACAAATGGATAAAATTGGGTTTTTGGAAAATTTGCGCAACGGTAACATAAGATGCACCAACACTTTTTTGCAATGGAGCTCAGGGCTGCTTTAGTGAAACGCGCTTTTCCTTCACAAATGAAAACCTAGCTTTTTTAGAAAACGCAACTTTTAAAATTTACCAAACGCACATTTTATTTATTTGGATTCAAAAAGCGCGTTTCAGCTTCTAAAAGCTGAAACAAACGGGCACTTAAAAGTATAGATATCAAATTATCATGGTCTTATGTATTGATTCAATATTTAACAATAGAATTGGGTTACATTATTAACAGAGTAGTTTTTGATAGCTATGTAATCTCTTAAGAAGATGTTCAAGCATTATATTCATCTCTCCAAGAGATGGGTTGTCTATGCATTCAGATGAGTCAGTGTAATCAATAGATGTGAGTTCAAGTAGGGATGGCAAACAGGCAAGGAAAATCCATGCTAGATAGGTTGGGATTAGGGCATGTTAGAGGTTTTTGGACTGAAAATAGACTAATTTTAAATTAATTATACTCTATTATACTCTACGCTCCCTCTTTCTCCCTCAATTCAAACGGCCATAAATCTCATTAAAAATCTACTCAAATAAATTTTTACTTTCAAACACGGTTTCAAACATGAACCAAGTGGTTGTCTTTTTCTATTGTTTATATAAATATATATATATATATATATATATATATATATATATATATATATTAGAGAGCATCAAGTAAGCATCCTAAAAAGAAATACTAACAAGGTATCAAGTAAGCGGTTAGAAGATCTTTGAAAAATCCTAGAAATGGAATTTACTACACCGAGGACAAACTCAAGCTTTCAGCATTAATCTCCCAACCAATTAACTAATCTGATACCAAACTTGGTGAACGTTTAGTAAGTGATTAACTCTAACCGGTTGTTAAGAATCCAATTATCTTAGCACGCAATTGGGTCAACAACCCAAATAGCATTGGGCATTATGTTAATTTCATCAAGGCAGCCTGAGAAGGTTGGATAAGGCAGATGAGGTTACTGAAATGGACAAATGATTTTGCCTTGATTATTGTTTGGTTTAACCAAATGCATGTGTCCAGTCAGAAAATAATTTCATTCCACATCTTTGACAGAAGCCTTGCAGAATATGAAATGATTATCAGCAAAACCGTTTATAAAAAATATGGTCATCCTTGCCCTGGCCCTACTCACTTTGATGCCTTGTAGAACCACCTTTTGTTCTTCTAAAAGCAAACAAAAGATTACCACAGAAGCAATGGTGAATAGAAAGGGACACAACGGGTCACCTTGATGAAGACCTCTGCGGTTGAAAGGAGCCAATCCTTGATGAAAAAGTAGCCAAAAGAACCTCTATTGGTAAAAGGGTGCTTAAAAATAAGAGTAACGCATTTCATTGGTCAATCCAATTGAACCATTAATCAAAGAATCCCGAACGTGTTAGAACCAGTAAGATAAAACCATTAGTCATTTCGATCATGTTATAGAACTCAATCCAACTAACAAAATGAAATTTGGAGTGCTGATCCAATGCTCTCCAAACTTCTATGGCAGCCTTCTCTCACTCCCATGCATGTGATTCAACCTTGAGGTGGCTCCTTGAAACTCAGTTGGATAAGAATATGAGATTACAAGAGTTGCACATGTTAGGATTAGTTAATTAGTTCAGATTTAAAAATAATAATAATAATAATAAATAAATAAATAAATAAAAGGGATTGATAATGAAGTAAGTGGACAAAAAACCTTCAAACCAACACACAAATCCAAAGGGACTATCGATTTTGAGCCCATAATACTAACACAAACACTAATCAAGAGGAAAGACAACCGATAAAGAAATGCAAGTAACAAGTAGTAACCAAATAAATTACAGTAAGTAGTATTCAGCAATAAAAGATATTACAGTAAGCAGTTGTAAATTGTAATACTCAGCCATCAGAAGCAACTACATTTTTTAAGTTTTACCCTATAAAAAAATTGTGGTTCAAGCAACCATTTGACCACAGGAAAAGAAATACCACTCAATATTAAACGAGGAAAAGAAATTAAAAGGAAAAAAGACATCCTAACAAAATTTCCTAGGCCCACAAAAATAAAAGGCAAGGAATACATGATAGAAACTATTGAAGAGACAAAAACAAATACAATCTGTGACTCTCTGTAGGATGATGCACCGTGGTCGAGCAAGATACCAACTCATTCGACACTTTTGGCTGTTGCAAATGCTAGAGAGAACCGGCAGCAGATCCAAAAACCCAAAACCATTGTCCAATGGCTGTTGGCAATGAACAGAACTGGTATGTATGACTCCGGGAATAATATAAATAGAAATTTCTCCACCATGACATGGCTTATTACCATCACTGTGGAGGCTATATGAAACCTGCCCTTTCTTCAGGTTTCTCACTTATTTAGTATTAGGGACAAAAAAATTATAAATAGAAAGCCGCAATACACTCTTTTTGAAAGTAACTCTTTTCTCAAAGGCCAAAATCTCTGTACATCTCTTAAGTAGTCCGGTAAAAAGAGCGCCTCCGCCTCTCAGGCTTCAGCCTCCAGTTATTGTCACTGTTTATGGGCTTTAATAGTCGCTCTGCTTCCATTTCAGATTGAAGCAAAGACTGCAGCCTCTTCAAATGTCCACTGCACTGGTTATGGTCAACAAAATTAGTATTGCTAACGTTCGGTTCATCTGGATTAAAGTGTCTTTGGTAGGGTGATTGCCACTTAGCCTGCAGATATGCAAGTGACCTCCATGGAGGAAGTGGCATTGAATTCTGCTTGAGAGAAGATTTAGCTGCATCAACCATTATCTGAAGAAATTGTTTCAGCCTGGTCAAGGAACCCGCATATACGACTGGAAGTGAATTCAATATTCTGTCATATGAATCAACAGCTCTAGCTATTTCAAAGTGACTCCGGAAATCAATATCAATGATCAAACGCTCGGAGGTTCCAGTGCCGTTGTGGTTGATCACATCAATATATTCATGATCCCCTGCATAACAATTGATTTGTACAAAAACAAATGTCAATGATGGTCAAATCTAATATTTCATCAGCATTCCATACATCAATATGCATCTCCCTCTCATTTTGTAGTCATAATAAATTGTAAACGGTCCAGAAATTACAGAAAAAAAAATTTATAATCAAATATTAATTGCATAACAGAAATTTTTCAGCAAAGGATGGTTTTCCCACTCCAATTTTCATGCAATATAGGCAACAGATGCACCAGAAATATGGTTACAACACTCCAGAAAGTAAAATCCTGATAATATGCACTATAAATTAAGATTATGTAAATTTATTATTATTTTTTATTAATAAAAAATATTGTTTTTGCCAAGTTACATATAAGATTTGCAGTTCAAGAATTCGATAGCATACCTCCAGGGACCTTTCCACTACCCTGCCATTTGGTTGCACATACAGCAGCATCATATCCAGAGCGCCTCAGAAGCTTTACCAGAGAAAACCTTATGCAGCTGGCATTGCATGCACCCGACTTGACATAGTGAAGATCCGTCTCATTCATAGACAGTATAAGAGAATTAACAACTGACATCAAGTCGCTCTCATACTGAGGCAATGAGATCTTACAAAACTGTGGTTGGAACAACAACAAATCAGCAAAAAACTAGCATGTTCATACTGATTAACAGTTGTTAAATTATTTTGTTTAAAACAAAAACAACACAAATAGGTTGAATTATGTGCTCTATACACAATAGTGGTGAGCAATTAACAGCAACAAATCCCAGATTTTTTTTTTTTTTTTTTTTTTTGATAAGAACAAATCCCAGATTTAAGTGGGAAAAGAATGAAAGAAAAAACATGATTACACCCCAGTCCTTAATTAAAAAGACATCAAAAAGAACCAAAGATTGAATTGGACTTGTGTATGAACCATCAATATGTTGCAATGAACAAGAAACTCTAATTAAGATCAAAAAAATAATAATAATAATAAATAAATAAATAAAAAAGAAACTCTAATTAAAAGGACTCCCAATACTCAGATCTAACAAAACAAAAAACTTAATCAAGCATAAATATATTTTATGCAAAGTGAAATTATAGCAATTTTAACAGTGTTTGTATAAATAAAAAAAAATCAATCATTTGTTCAGTAACATACTTTCGTCTCCCAGACAAGTACTCTTTGACACTTAATTATTACAGGTACCATTCCTAAATTGTAGTAAAAATAGCAGAACAAACATATAAAGCAGGTAAATCATTAAAAGATGCCTAATTGAAGGCAAACATACTAATTTAGTAATTTTGTCCAACCTCAATATTAATTGAACAACCAACCGTTTACTTTTACATAGATACAAAAACCAAAATGAGCAACAATAGGAATTATCTCACCTACATATTACATACTCTCCATATAGTTGCTATACACATTTGTGACTTCAAACACTTTATACTACAGTTCCAAACCTAAACTTAAAAAAGTCTAATATCAATACTAAATTTAAAAAAAAGGCCCAAAGGAGGACATTTTCAGCCTTTTTTTTTTTCCTTTTTGATAAATTCAACAGTTATATGATTATATCAGAGGAGAAAAGATTTGAATCATGAAAGTCCCGCTAAAACCGCCAGAAGGTGCCAATTGAGCTACGAGTCTCTTCGTCTTCTTTTCATTTTCATTTTTTGGTCTAATTTCCCCTATACTTTCTAAGAACCAAACATGATGAAATTCTGGGTCCCTAAATGTTGATAACAAAATAATGATAGCTAAAAAAAAATCAATTACTTTTAGAGGTCTTTTTTTTTTTCTTTTTCTTTTTTTTCATTTCTCAATTAAGCAATCATTATTCACTATTTCATTACATTCAGACCCTTCAGCCTCAAATAAAATTACCAAGAAACAACAAACAAAGTTCAATATAACCCAATTATGTTAATAAAAAGTGAAACTAATCAGGAATTTTACCGGAATTTTATCGGCGAGGAGAGAAAGATCGGAGAGACCGGAATCGCTGTCACTGCTACACCAAGACTCGGTTCCACCGCTTCCATTCTCCAAGAAATCGCTAACCATCAGAGCCAAATCGTGCTCGCTCTCTAGGCTCAGGCTCAACCCTCCTCCTCCGATCTGACTTCCACCTCCACCTCCACCTCCACCTCCACCTGCACCTTTCATCAGCCACCAATCCCCTGTCGGCACGCACACTTTGCAATCCATGATCTCCACCTCCCCAAAAAACCACGTCGTTTTCGTTCTCACCGCCCCGATCACCAAGGCTAAGAAAACGACTACGACGATTCTTCTTCCTTTTGACACGAGTCAACCATCCTCACAAGATGAAATTATATATTCACTACAAACTCATTTTCTCACTCCAAACCCTAGAACTCTCACGAAGCTCAGGGGAAAAAAAACGTAAATTCAAAACCAAATTGAATTTTACGTACTCGTGCGAATTTCTTTTTTTTTTTTTTTTTTTTTTTACAAAAACAACTTATAATAATTTATGCGATTCTGCTTTGCGAAATTTGAAAACGTTTTCGGTGTTTTTTGGTTTGAAGCGAGAGAAATGTAAGAGGAAAAATTGGCTTTTCGCGATTTTGCTCCGAAAATAATATAATCCAGAAGGATAGAGAGAGAGAGAGAGAGACAGGAGCTTTTGGAATTGGAATCGGAATGGGAAGAGAAAACAAGAGGAAAAGGAATTCAATATAAAGTGGGAAACTTGTTGTGAAATGACGGTATTGCCCTTTGTTTCTGACTTAGGCACCGAGTCTTTTTCGAAATTCTCGTGGAAGTGGATAAAGGGGGGTGAGAGAGAATTTTGAACTTGGACGGAAAATAGGGGAATAGTCGTTTCTAAGTACCTAAATAAAAATGTGATTTTACTGTCCAAAAATATATTTTTATAATATTTTTACAACAAATTTTAGGTATTAAGTTGTTATTTGCTGTTATTGGTGAGTAAGAAAATAATTTTAATTGTGAATTTAAATTAAAAATCTCTAACAACTTACCACATAGGATCCTCTCTGTTTTAAATTGCTTTTTGGATAGTTATCAGATTTGTTTATTATTGCCAGAAATGTAAAACAAACTTGTTGAGAGATAAGTAGGAGTAGGAGGAGGTAAATTATTTGAAGGAATTTATTTGGCTACATTAAAGGTGAGAACTAATAGCCTGAATAATAGTTTTTTTATATATATATATATACAAGATAGAATTTCTACTCTAACCTAATCTAAGTATATATGTGTGTAAAACTCCCTCTTAAAAACTTGAACCCCGGCCCTTACCCCCCACACCCCACGAGCACTTATATTTGAGTGACCATCGCACCAAGGGTGTGCGGTGGTCTGAGTAATAGTTGATATAGAAGAGTTTGATTTTGATCATTTACAAAAGACATTGTCAATATTGCCGGCAAAAAATTTAATTATTGTTGGCTCAATAAAGTTTCTAATCTTAAAAAATAAAAGATCATCAATTGCATAGATTTGAAACCGTTCAATTTTCCTTTTTTTGAGAATTTAAAATGTTCGGGTATAAGGTATCACTTTTTGAATTTTTATGCTAAAACTTATTGTTTTATAATAATGTACAATTAATGCATATTGCATACTAGTACTTTAAATGATTCTCAAAATGCATACTGCACACAGTTATGCATCTTTTATTATTTTCCCCATAATTGATATAATAATAGGATAACATTCCATCAGTTTTTTTTTTTTTTTTTAATTATTTCATGCAAGCAAGGAAGATTTGATCTTGTATTTCTTTATCAAAAATACCAAGATATATTATTTGACCTAAAGGTCATCTGTTGAGATATGTGCTAAAATTTTTCATTTAATTTTTTTTTTTTTTAAATTAGGTAAAGTGACCTTAAATTTCAAAATTAAATTTAAAATATGTTTGCATAGCTATATGATTTATTGATCAATATAACATACGATCGAATTTGATTGGAGAATTTAAGATACTTGTACCTAAGTTGTACATTCTTGGACAATTGAAAGGTAAATATCTTATTGAAAAAACCATTGAATTAACTTTAATTATTTAGGATCCAAATACCCAATAAATAAATAAATAAATAACCTAGTAGTTTTCTTTCTTTTCTTTTAAAATAGAACATCAAGTAAGCAATCAAGAGATGATTTTTTTTTTCTTTTTTCTTTTTTGAAAACAAAAAAAAAGGAACGATTAAGGTTATTATGCGGTTAGATCAATCCTAGAAATAGAAATTTACAAGTTACAACATTGAGAAGAACAAACTCAAGCTCTATTAATCTTTCACCAACCAACAACTTAATTAATCATATTACCAAACTTGGTGAATGGTTGGTAAGTGAGATTAATTGGTTTTTAAGGATCCAAATTTGGGGTCAATATCTTAAATGTCATGGGCATTATGTGAATTCCATAAAGGCAACATGTCATTTTCTTGGTCATTTTCTTGGGGACCAAGTTATCACAACTTGAAAGAAACAAAACAAAGGAGTGCTGTAAATATAGCGGCCAGAGGCTTAAATGGAAGATGACGTAAGCCACAGAGGGACCGACCTCAACATTGACCGGTGACCTGGATCTGGTTTCCTCGTTGGTTCAGATTTCAAATTATTTTGCAACATATATATGGGTCTGTTTAGATACAACTTATTTTTGCTAAAATTGAAAACTGAAAACGCTGTAACAAAATTAGTCCAAATCTTCTGTCTCATCAATTGTACTCCACTTCATGCTCCACCAATAAAACTTGGACAGCTAGCCTCTCTCATTAAATGAGATAACTCTAACTTTAATGAGAGAGACTAGTTATCTTATTTAATGAGATATCTCATTTAATAAGAAAGGCTAGCTGTCCAAATTTTATTGATGGAGCATGAAGTGGAGTACAATTGATGAAACAGAAGATTTGGACTCCAAAATAATTTTTAAATATGTGAATAGTGTCGTAGAACCTATTTTTAATATTTTTTTCTGAATAAAGTGGTGGTGGGCCCCATGAACTGTGCGTAAACAGTGTTGCTACAGGAGATGAACAGTAATTTTGTCTCCTGCACAGTGTAATAACGTTCATGAACAATGCCATTTACTGTTCATGAACGCTGAAGAAAAAAAAAAAAGAAGAAGAAGAAAGAAACGAAGACTTTGTATCCAAACTCAACCATAGTGGATGTTTGGCATTAGCCATGATACATAACCCTAGTTAAATAGAGTAGCTTCATAACCACATAAATTGTTACAATTTTGTGAGTTTTAGTTAGTTCAACTGGTAAAATTTTTAATGGTTGAATAAGATATATGTAGTTCAATCCCCGCCATAGGTTGAAACTCTCTAAAAAAAACTGCTACAATTATTTTACTTGTTAAATTATGATTAGTTATTTGTCATTTTCACATAAATTCATCATTTTTTCTCCACTACTCATAAATTCATTATTTGTTCTCTACCACTCGCAATCTGTTACGATGACAATTATGGCACAAATTGTGCTATTCGACGTGTTCTTATAATTTTTCAATTAAATGATAATAAGACTTTTTAATCTATATATAAAAAAAAAAAAAAGGACTTTTTTTTAGGGACTATAAAAAAAGACTTTAGAAAAAAGTTTGACTAATAATAATAATCATTGCTGTGCTCATCGTGTTAATTGTTTTCAATTTACTAAAATGAATTTAGAGAAACATAATTTTTTTTTTTTTTTTTTTTTGGAGAAGTAGATAAACATAAACTAGTCACGGAAGAACAGTTCACAATTCATAACTTAGTTAAGTAGTTCACCAAACACCTTTTTAATGTTTTTTTTGCTGGATACCTTTTTAATGTACTTGAAGCCCGTCAAGGTCAACGTAAAATAAAAACCTAACAACTCATCATTTGGAATTCTTATGAAAGTATTAATTAATATTAATCACCTATATGTGAATTTGAAATGATTTAAAAGATACTCCTAAAAAATAAAATTCATGGCACTCCAAGTTATACCAAAAAAAAAAAAAAGACTGTCCATTATTAAAAAATAAAAATCATATCAAAGTATTTAATTAAATTTTAAAGTTTTAATTAGTTAATTAATGATTCTAAAATATTTGTAACTATTAATTATGTTATATAATTAAAATAATAAGTAATGATATATTCATAATATTTTTACAACACATTCATAACAAATTTTAACTGGCAAATTGTTAAATACTATTATTAGTGAGTAAAAAATTAATTTTTAAGTTAAAATCAATAAAAATTTACTATATAAAATTTGTTATAAAAATATCGTAAATATATCATTACTTAACAAAAAATTTAAAAGGTAAGATTATGCTAAGTCCACCAGGTCTCCAAATCCGCCGTGGCCACTTTACAAAAAAGTCTTTATCACTTCTTCCTTGGCAAGTTACACGCAAAAGTCATGATATATAAATGATTTTACCTGCATATTTAAAATTTTAAACACAATAATTGAACGGTTCAGAATCTCTGATAAATTAAATCTATGTCAAAAAGTGGAGCAGTCCACCAGGTCTCCAAATCCGCCGTGGCCACTTTACAAAAAAGTCTTTATCACTTCTTCCTTGGCAAGTTACACGCAAAAGTCATGATATATAAATGATTTTACCTGCATATTTAAAATTTTAAACACAATAATTGAACGGTTCAGAATCTCTGATAAATTAAATCTATGTCAAAAAGTGGAGCCAATGAGACGAGTGATAATGACTTGAAAAAAAGAAGATGCTAGTATTTGCTAGACGTGTTTGTGTTTCACGAATTGATGGTGATCAGTGCAGAAAAGACGAGTCACGCGGGGTTATTGTGGGGCTAATCCGCTACATAGTGGTATTTATCTTTTTCTACTTTAAAGTAAGAAAACGACCCAACGCTAGCGATAACTTTTACTATAATTCGTTTGCTTATTAGTTATAAATAGTAAAAGTAAAATAATGAGTTCATATCTCTATCATTTCTAACTTGTTACATTACAGGTTATGTAACAAGTTGCGATAAAAATTGCGAAATTTTTTGCGTTGCCTAAGGAAAAAAAAATTGCCAAATTGCCATTTGCCACTCCAGCAATTAATCATCGCCCCTAAAGAAGTGACCGAACCAGCTCATATTATTAAATTTCTTGATGGTCGGCCAATTAAGACCAAGAAGAATCCTATGATTAACGTTAAAGGAGTTTTAGGCCCACACGCAAAGTTTTGGCTTTGCATTACAATTTACATTTACAACACCAACCAATAGCCTAGAGCAGACAATATTTAGTGTTTTAGGAGTGGGGTTTGGTGTTAATTTTTTAAGTTGAACTTATTTCATTATAGGCCAAGAGTTGCTTTTGAATTTTGATGCCTTCTTTTGGATTTTGGGTAAAGAGAAAATTTGGCCCCCAAGCAACACTGTCCATTCGAAATGCCTTTGACGTTATGTTTAGTTTTTACGAGGAAAACTGATTTGTTGTTTATAATGTCTACCTTGTAATCGATTAAGTTACAAGATGAGCTCATGACAGCTAAATTTTGAACTCTAATTGTCTCTTTTGCAAAGGATGAACATACCTAGGCAGGCTTAAAGTGGTTCAATTATGACTGGAAACAAATTATAGCCCTGTTTAATGACTGGAAATGTCTTCCGGTTTTAAATTTTAAAAAAATAAAATAAAATTTATTCTCCGGTAAAAAAAAAAATTTATGTTTTCCATTAGTTTCTAAAGAAACGTTTTTAGAAAATAATAACTCCAAAACGAAAATGGATAATGTCTCTTTTTTTTCTTTTTCTTTTTTTTTTTTATGTTCAGTCCTGTTTTCAAAGAATTTGAGAACACGAAAATAATAATAAATCAAAAACCCTTTTTTTTTTCATCGATTGCTAGATAAGGGTAAGAAGTAAGAACAAGGATTGGATGGATTGTACTTGTAGGTCACCTTGGATCGCAAGGTAGGGGTGAGGGGGGCCATGGTTCATCATGGGTTGAGGTGGGAATGGTTTGGAGTACAAGTTCTTTTTGAAACTAGACAAGATCTAAGGTGCTTGTAATAAGATGAAAGATGAAATGACTTGAGAGCTGAGATTGAAAAAAGTGATGATTGTAGTTAAGAATTAGAAATATATATTTTTTAGTCAATGAAACATAATTTGTGCTTTGCTTTTTCAAAAATTGCTTTTTACTTATACTCTATATGCATTTTCATTAAATATATCAAAAATTAGGTTTTATTTTCACCCTTAAAAATAACATTCAAAGAACACATTCTGATCCCTTTGGGTGCCTTATTATTTTTGTTTTATGGTTGATACCCAACCATAGAACAAAAATCATGGTTGATGCATAAAGCCATTCATGCTAAACTCCAACAATCATTTAGCTATAAAAAACACAAATTGCTAGATCATTTCCAAAAATCAATACTCCAAAACACTTTCTACTCAATTGCTTGGCCCTATGCCAGGGAGTTGGTACTTGGTCCCTGGAAGTTGAAATGGGACCCATTCATACTGGAGAAGGAAAATGCTAGGCCAATAACTCTAAACATGTCAGGAACAACCTTACAAAACATTAGAACGTACATTGATTGCAAGCTTATTCAATGAATAACATGCCCAACCAAGGATCCTATGAAGAAAAATTATATATTAGTCCAGTTCATCCATTTCACACGAAAATGGCTATCGTGTCAACACTGAGGATTGAAGATTTGAAGTTTAATATCCAGTACGAAATAAATTGGAAGAAGCAAGATCATTCTCTCAAAAGGAATCTGATTATTGCAAGAAAAGTAAACCTTCAAGGGGGAATCTAATAATTGCCTAAAGAACAGCACACGAATTTTAAATGCACCTAACATATATTAAAAATATAAAAATAATTCTTACACGAATAATACGAGTCCTCATTCATCTAAAAATAAGTTAAATATTACTAATTGACATTATTAGCTGCCTAAAATAACCAAATTGACTCAAAAGAGACTTAGTTGTCATGAAACCTCATCAGTGTATTAAGAGTTTTGGTTGGAAGCATGGAAACATGAAAGAGGTTTTGGCAAACCATATTATTGATTCAGTTCTTAAATAAGTTGAACCAACAATAAAACCAATTCAAAATTGAACTGATTTTATTTTATAAAACTATCAAATTTAATACAAGTTTGTGGTGGGGATATGAATGTGAAAATGCAAAAATTAAAATTTTGATTTTAGAGGAAATATATTTAAAGAACCAAAACTAAAGCTGGATTTTTATATGGGTATACATCTAATTTCACATTGAACCAATTTCTTAAACCCAAAAGAAAATTACCAAAAGAAAATGCAACTAAAACCAGTTCTAACAGTAACTGGGCTGATTTTGTGGTTTGTCAACACCCCAAGTCAAGTGTGTTTTAACCTTTATTTGGGGTAGGATGGGACATGTTCAGTCTAACATAATTCCTCCACTTGTTCTCTCAAAGAGTTGTGGATAATACCAATCCTTTTCTCTAATTTATGAGTCTTACGTTGAAATTAAAATGATTAAAAGACTAGAGGACCCACCTACATGTGACACACAACTACTCATAATTTTAGGGTGGGGACATAGAAGGGAACATGAAAGTATGAAACAAGATCCCGTTCTTTCTATCTGGCTTCTTAAGGAATATCCAAGATATATCTTCCTTTCCCTAAAAACCCAAAGGGTTCTAACATGATTTCTGGTGCTCAATATAGACATCTGGCATACTTTGATGAAAGGAAAATAGACATAAGTAGAAGAGACAGAAGATGCTTTAAACTACTTTTTGGTGTGTCCCGTTTGGTAATAGCTGGATCAGCTCACAACTGTCCTTTCCTAATGTTGATGAAGTACAGCCACTGGATTAACAATCCAGATGAGAAGGTAGTGTACCATATGACATAAGGGTTTTCCGACCGTATGTGCCCAGGGTATCTATTAATAAATTATTTTAAGAACTTTTTTGTTAAGAAAAATTTTAAAAATGGTTTAAAAAGTTAATTATTTTTTTTTTATTTTTTCATAAAAAAATTTCTAAAATAGTTTATTAATAGATGTCCTAAAGGACATATATATTAGTAAAACCTATAACATAATTATCCCAAAGATTTTTTATTTCTAAAATAAATAATAAAACAAAAATTATTTAAGGTTTAGTTTCCTCATTACTATAAGTAGTTTCATAAATACAATACTTTTGAGGTGAGTAAAAAAATAAAAATAAAAAAGCTATTTCTTGCATAGGACTGCAGTTATCCTATACCTATATAGATCAGCATGCAACACATCATTATACCAGTAACGAGCATATGATGGCACCAAGCCTTAAAAACTAGGTTCATATTAATAAATGCCTTTAGGGTAATTATTAATAAATTATAGAATGAAAGTTTTAATACAATTTTTATGAAAAATATAAAAAACTGTCAACAACATTTATTGTTTTATCATTCTCCTAACAAAATGTATCTAAAATTAATTTTTTAAACCAATGCCCTTAATACGTTGGTTAATATTTCTTTAAAAATAATGTATAAAGTACGAAACAAGGAAGCAATTGAAACTTGAAAGTACTGAAAACCTCACTTTTATATTAAAAATAATAATAATAATAATAATAATAATAATGTAAAAAGTAATTGAAAGTTTATAGGGAAAGACTGGAAAATAATAAAACGTATTAAAGAACTTTCCTGCATAAACCTGTAGCGTATAAGACAATCACGAGATGTTTGAATGATAAGCACGCAACACCCATGAATTCCAAACATATTTCCAAATTGAGAACTGAGCACGGGAAAAACTGCCTAGCACTTTCAAAAAATCTTTTCAAACATTTCTTAACCACATGAATCTTAAAAGTTCATCTTAAATTAAGCTTTAAAAGAACATTTTTCATAATTCACATTTCTCTCCAAAAACAATGTTACAGACAACCAAAATTAGATTCAGAGCTCACTGTAGCCGGAATGATGTAAAAGACCCAAATTTAACTCATGAGGATTTGAGAATCATGAAGCAAACACAAATCAAACTAATTGACAGCCACAGTGAATCACGTATAATGCACTGAAAAGAGACACAGAAACCCCAACTGCATTGATCAGACAACAAACTAAACCAACCAACAATCTGAACACTAGACTCTAGTACAAGTGATAGAGTAATAAAACAACCTAGGACTAACAACATATTACTGCATCCCAACTAATTTAAGTTGAATCCTTTAATTCCTGTCTTCTTTTTTTGGGGCAGAGAGTGTATGTCGTAGGGTGGGAGGCAGAACTGAACCCACAGCAAACCTGTGACAAGGGCAGAGGGGAGAGAGCACTAACTGTAAGCCCATTGGCTGAATCCTTTAAAGCCATATCCCAAAAAAGCCTTAGCAATCAAGCTGTAAAAACTTTTTTGTGTGGATTGAAGATCCTCCAAATTGGTTATGACCATAAATGAGGATCAATGTTATAACTGATTTTTCGAATAAATATCAAATGTTCTACCATTTGGACAAAAATAAAAATTCCAGTTGCCATCTCAATCATAATGCTTATTTTCCCTTGTGAAGCCTTCAACTAAATTTGATCACTCCCTACTATGTGTGCATTGGTCTTCACTGCACCTTTCCAAGCCATCCAAGGTGACCTTAATCTTGTCATCAATTGGTAACATACATAACTTTTAATTAATGTTTTTTTTTCCCTTAATCAATCATTATTTTCATTGGAAAAATTATTCAATATTCCGAGAGCAACACTCCCTCCTCTCACATGAATGGTGGGTTTTATCATAAATTTAATTAATAGAACCCATTATTAAGTGATAGAAGGGAGCATTGCACCCGGAATTCTGAATATTACTACTTTCATTGCCACTAAACATTTAAACATCCTTGTGTTTAATTGCTAATATGTAGGTTGACATCTGTAGTTTGGCCCACCAATGTTGAATTAAAAATTAATGTTTAAGAACAATTAATTGGATTAACTAAAAAAATGATTGCAGGACCATGAGAAGTGAATCAGAATTTTCATTACAAATTAAGAAAATAAGTAAACAATCAAATATAAAGGGTTTAACACAAAGATGACAGCTACATCACAATAACAAATACCAAAGCACCGTCAAAGATTCTGTTGGAAAGTTCATCCAAAGAGAACAGATGTACCTCCAAACTAGCTCGCCAAAATTAGTGTTTCCAATTGAGATGGAAGGTGATTAGAAAGATGACATTATCGCCGCAGATGCCGCTGGAAAACAACAGTGTTAGTTAAATCATGAAACCCTTTGTCCATTGGATATAATATTCTACCGTGATAGACTTGCAAACCACTCTGCCACAATTAGATATGCTAATTACATCAACCAAGACGTAAAATCAGGGACAAAGGCAGAAAACCTACTGTTCTTCTCATAAGCAATAAAAGAAACAAGGACTAAAAATCCAAGATAAGAAAGAACATACTCGTGTTGCATTATTAGCTACTTGTGGTCGTCTATCAGATACTCTATCTTGATCTGGTATCAAGTCTGGACTATCATGCTTATAAAATGCCTGTAGGGCTCTCCCAACAAATGGGCGAACTATGTTCACTTCCATAGCAGATAGATTGTTAATCTGCAATTTGAGGTTAAAAGGATTAGGAGCATAATACTCAACGAAGAAATGCCATCAGAGATATATTATCACCTCTCTCTCTCTCTCTCTCTTTCTCTCTCTCTCTCCCGTCCATGCTATAAGCTATGTACAAATATCTTTGAGCACAAACATTTTACAGGCCCCAACAAAGAGGTTTTACATCAAGTTCCCTTCAAGTATTAGCTTTAACCATATGACACAGTGTCGTGAAAAATGCCTTACATTTGATTTAATGTTGTACCCTTATGAACAGTTAGGTATTTTATTCAGTCTTATAGTTGTTATAAAAGAGAGCTGCTTGAGAAAGGGTCTTTGCTATGAGATCAATTGCTCATATTAGTCTTTTTTGGGTTTTTTTTTTTCTTTTTCTTTTGGGGTTTGGGTTTTTTTTTTTTGTGGGGGGGCGGGGGGGGGGGGGGGGGGTGTGTGGACTATGCAACTAAACCCATATATTTTAAGTTGGAAAGTGGAATTGCCCCCATTCCTATGACCATTAACTATTATATGTAATTATATCATCTAATCCTGTATTGAGAAAATTATAGTGAGAGAACTTTAACCCTGATTATCAACTAGTGGATCCCCCCACACAGCAAGTGAACATTGCCAAACCACATAAATCTTGTTGTGTGGCTCACTTGCATATAGGTTTCATTGCAATATCAAAGTTGAACAACTCAACTTTTAGATGGTTGAAATCATAAATTCTTAATGTTTATGAACTTAAGATGGCAACAATGCAAAGCAAATAGAAGGAAAACCATTCTCTCCAATGTATACCAGATTCCACTTTGTAAAGGAACATGTTCAAACTCTTTCCCTTTTTTTTTCTATAAATTTCTCTCATTTTTCAGTATCTAAGATAGAGAGATATCTCTCAAAATCCACAAGGCTTTTAATTCCACTTTATAATATGCAGCATCCATAGATTCACAAAGGGAGATAAAAATGTATACCTTCAAAGCAAAGGCACGCTCATTAAGTGACTCTAAATTAGTCTCAACTTTATGAAACCTTACATCCCTGATGTCCTCAATAAGAGACCTCACCTATATAAAAGATCTATATCAAATTCCTTGCAAAAACTCTCATGCATATTTAAACAAAGTTATGAGAATCTTAAACTCACCATATATACATCGGGGATGTCATCACGTGCACTATCATCCACAAAGTTACAGTTGACATCAGTATTGTTAAGTTATAAATACAGAATGTAATATTTACAAAACTTACTGGTCAAAAAGAAGTCTTGAGATCTCCACATAATGGAATGGTAGTTGCTCAAACACTCGTTGAGAATCTCGCTCTGCTTCCAAAACCTGCGTCAGCTTTTCTAGTCCACAAAGCATGAAATGTTTCTCAGTGTTACAAAGATCAATAATTTTCTACTTACAATCATACAAGTTAAACAGCCTGAATAACAACCGCATTCCATGACATAAAGTATAAAATGTTTGACTAAATGAATTGGAATTCCAAAAATAGATGAACGACAGGGATATCAAATTAGCACTTTTGCAGGAACAGCTGTAAAAGTTTGGCTCTACCTTTACGTTTAGATCATACAAAGCACTGAACAAAAGCAGACGATAAACACTCAAAACAGAAGGCCGTGCTTAATCATAGAATTTAAATTCATACTTTCAGTTGATTGGAAGAAGGCAGTACATTAATACCACATGGATCTCTAGATCGGCTGAAAAGATTGATATGAAGATAAAAATGAGGAAGAACACTGAACAGCTAGTGGTTTGTGATATTTCTGCCCTATATAAAAACCTCTTATCAACATTTTATGATTCTTTTTGTTCTCATTGAATTTTCTCTAAATTCACATGCATGTATGTAGAAAAAACATTCAATACATTAAAATATATACTAGAATAACAGTAGATCCCAAAATTCTATTCCAAAAATATATTAGAAACCAATAATCTTACCATTAATATATATATATATATAAAATAAAAAGTGGTTTAAGTTTAAAAACCTTGTCAACCCACACTACCCTCCCCAAAACTGAACCATGATTCTTGAATCAAAATTCAAAATAGAATGCAGATTGCAGAACATATCCAATTAGAATCAAACTTTCATTTTTCTATTTATGGTACAGATAAACATATCCTACAAATATTTCCTCTTTGTTTTTGCTGAGGATCAGCATATATTCATACATCCACTCCTCCCTGGCCAATTTATTGACCCCAAAAGTAACTATCCACACCATCTCCTATAAAACAACTAAAATCATGACAGATCAGATCTCTTTCTGTTGATATATTCCAAGATTATGAACCTCTTGGTCTAAGACAATTTTACAAAATTCAAAACATAAAACCCCTTGATCATTGATATGAGTTAGAACATTGCAAGTCATTCCACCATTTAGAAGAATAATAACTTCACTTGTATCTATAGAATCCCAATGCCACATCTTTTAAATGCACACTCCAGTCCAAGTTAATTGAGGTCATAGCATTGTCAAAGGAACCACCATCTCACAATATATTTTTTCTCTTTTTTGGCTTCAATATACTATTTGTCTTTAAATTTTTGGCCCATAAGTGATTTTAGCCACTAATTTAAAGTGATCACCTTCATACATATCATGGCCAGACTAAAAACTTACACATCATCACCCCGTTAGGGACCAAAAGACTTTAAGTTTGTTAGGAACTAAAATCGATCACTTTTAAATTTCTTAGGGGCTAAAGGCAATCAATTGAAACTTCAAGCGACTAACATCAATCATGGGTTAAAGTTTAGCGACTAATAGTGTATTTTGGTCCTTATTTTAAGTAATAGCTAAACTCCAATAGCTCTTAGCAAGAGATTCACTCCTAAATGATTACACTTAACATCTAAAACACAAATCATAGACAATCCAAAATTCACATACAACAATTACTTAGTTTTATACACATCAATCAAACAAATATGTGCGCGCATTCACACACGGAAATAGGGAAACCTTACCTACTGTCATCCACTGAGGCGGTCGAATAGTGCACTTCCCTCTCTTCTTCAACGCCACCGCTAGCCAAAGCGGGACCTGAGTAGCTAGTTGTGGGAAGAAAGGACCAAAATCCCCCTGTCAATTGTATCAAAACCACACTCACATATATTAACAGATTGTATGCTATGCAATTGATTTCGTATGAATAGAAAGGGAAGGGTAAAGTTGGAAATAAAATTACGCAGACAAAATTGAGTGCATCCATTCGGAGATTGGGGACGATCTCGACCATTTCGTCCTCCGCAATGAACTCAACCTGAACAATAAATTTTTCCAATCAGATCCAAAAAAAAAAACTGTGCTGTAAAGGTAATTCAAATTATGTGAAGAAAGTTAAAGCATACGCACAGAGAGAGAGAGAGAGAGAGAGATACCTCTTCTGCAGAAAAAAGTGAGAGTTGAGGGTCAGATTGGCCGGCCATTGCTGTGGGTGTGGGTTCAGATGGATTTAGGGTTTGTGCTAAGAGAAAATTTATGTGATGAGGTATGAGAGTATAGAGGGATTGTGAATTTGAAAATGAGTGGTGGAACTGGGGACTGGTGAGTAGTGGAAACTGATCGCAGGGGAGAAGAGATGGGGATGGATATGGTGGATTTGTGAAATTGTGACCAACTATACCGTGAACCCTATGCTCTCTTGTGGCGGGAAATTTTAATTTTTGTCTCTTTTTTTTTTTTTCCGTTCGCGGGGAAAATATGGGCATATTTTTGAAGTTCTTCAGCCCACCTTAATGCCCCCACATTGGGTCACAAGCCCACGTTACAGAGGTAACAGAGCTCGGCAAAATATGAGCATATTAGGATTCGGAATTTAAAACAAAAAAACAAAAACAAAAAAAAAAAAATTAAGTTAGAAAATTCAAAATTCGGATTTTAACATTTTATTTGATTGATTAATAATATATGATTTTAAAACCACATTATCAATGATTTTTTTTTTTTTTTGAGAATGACATCATCAATGAATTTAAGTTGGTATAATTTTGTAAATTAAAATATGTTTAATTAAGTAAGTTACATAAGCTCAAATTATAATTTACTTATGGGTCATGCTAACGAGTGCCCTTAAGGCAATAGTTAATAATTCATTTTAGAAAAATTTTGACGTCACTTTTATAAAAAATTGAAAATGCTGTCAAAATATTAGTAATTGTTTTTTTTTTCTTTTTCCTATAAAAACTTTTTTTAAAATGGATTGTCAATCATTGCCCTAAGAACATCCATTAGCATTTCCCTTTATTATTTATTAATCATTAATAAAAAAATTTTGAGTTGGTCAAGTTTGAGTTTATGCAAACAAATAAATAAATAAAACATTAACATCTAATATTGCTTGATCATAAGCTCGATTTTGTTTTTGAATTGTGTTTAGAATAATTTTGAACTTGTAATACTTTATATAATTCCAAGTATGAAATTAGCACCAAAATTTTTTTCAAAAAATGTCCTTAAAATTAGGATGAATCCCAAGTCCTAACACATACAATAGAATAGTGGTAAAAGATGCTTTTTATTAATTTCTAACATAAAAAGAGCTGTTGTGCACAAAAATAAAAAATAACCATAAAAAATTTGCGCATACAAACCACAAGTTGTTAATAAATATATTTATTTAAAATATGTCTTACAATATATAATTGAAATATTTAATAGGTATTAATTTGTGTCATTGAGATACTTATATACTTGTAAATAAATTCAAGTTTATCTTTAAAAAAAATTAACATATTAATATAGTATGATCATGAACTTTTTTTTGGCTCATGTTCAAAATAATCTAACATTTTTTAACACTCTTTATAATGCCAAGTATTAAATTAGTATTTTTTTTTTTTTTTTTAAAGTTTGTGTAGAAACTTCTTTAAACAATTATGTACATTGAGTTCATAGAATTTAGTACACTCTTTGAAAAATGTGTACTTTAAGGCTGTGTTTGTTTCGCGTAAAACGTTTTCCGGAAAATACATATTTTCCGGAAATGCTATTTTCCGAAAAAGGAAAATATTTTTAAGTGTTTGGTTGATTTATGAAAATTGTGGTGGAAAATATTTTCATGTGTTTGGTTTTATATGTATTTTCCGGAAATGCTATTTTCCGAAAAAGGAAAATATTTTTAAGTGTTTGGTTGATTTATGAAAATTGTGGTGGAAAATATTTTCATGTGTTTGGTTTTATTAGGAAAATGCTATTTTCCGGCGGCAAATTCCGGCAACAACAACAACAACAACAACAACAACAGCAAATTTCGCCAACAACAACAACAACAATCAGTTCATCAAAAAAAAAAAACAACAACAACAATCAAATTACAAAAAAAACAGCAACAACAATCAAATTAAAAAAAAAAAAAAAAAAAACAACAACAATCAGTTCATCAAAAAAAAAAAAACAACAACAACAACAATCAAATTACAAAAAAAACAGCAACAACAATCAAATTAAAAAAAAAAAAAAAAAAAAAAAAAAAAAAAACTGAGAGATCGCGGAAGAGAGAGCTCGAGGTGCGATGGCGCGATCGAGGGTCTGGGTCTGGGTCGAGCGGCGTTGGAGCGATGGCGCGATCGAGGAGGCGATGGGTCTGGGTCGACGACGAGGTGCGATGGCGCGATCGAGGTGCGATGGCGATGGTGCGATGGCGCGATCGGCGCGGTGCGATGGCGAGGTGCTGCGATCGGCGCGAGACCGGTGCGATGGCGCGGTTCGTGGGTTCGTCGGTTCATGGCGCCGGCGAAGTCGAAGGCTCGTTCTCTCTCTCGCTCTCGCTCGGTTTGGTTCGTTGGTTCTGGCTCTCTCTTTTCCGGAAATCATTTGAAGGTAAAATAAGAGTGTAAAATGATTTCCAGGTCAGAGGCGTAAATTCGGTCAACGTTAAAACTTATTTTCCGGAAATGGGTTTTTCACTTGCCTTCCAAACACTGGGGTCTGGGTGAAAATGATTTCCTGAAATCATTTTCACCCAAACCAAACGGAGCCTAAATGTACAAAAAATTATACATGGAAAATGCTAACAAATGCCCTTAGGGTATTAGTTAATAATCTATTTAAATAAAATTTTTATGGGAAAAGAAAAAAAAAACAATTAATAGTTTGACAGTTTTTTTCATTTCTCATAAAGTGTGTTAAAACTTTCTTAAAATGGATTCTTAAGTAATGCCCTAAAAGTACTCGTTAGCATGACCCATTATATATTATTTCAAAAATGTGTACAAAAAATGTACTCAATTGTGTACATTATTTAAAATTATATATGTTGAATAAATAAAATTTATAAACAATATATCCAAATTGTGTACACTGAATGTACAAAATTACGTGTATTATTTGAAATATGTGTAAGTTGAATGAACAAAAATATGTACAATCTTTAAGAAATGTATACATTTTTTTTTCCTTTTTAAAAATAAAAAAATGTGTACATTGAATGTACACAATTGTGTGCATTTTTTATTTATTTATAAAATGGTGTATGTTGAATGTACATAATTGTGTAAATTCTTAAAAAAATTGTACATTAAATTTTCACAATTATGTACATTCTTTTAAAAAATGTATATTTTTTTAGAAAACGATAATAGACTTTATTAATTGAGAATCATGATATATATTGGGGAAGAGAAAGAGGGATATTCTATTAACTAAATAGTGACCCCCTCATTCTCTTTTGCAACACTAGCATACGCTAGAGTAGCACGATTACATCGTAAAGAAAACAAAAAAAAATCTTCAACATCCAAACTGCTGTAAGAAAAGCAAATCTTCACTTCAAAGTCTTTGAATGCCCAGAAAACCAGAAAAGTGCCAAATGACACCTTCTTGAATTTCAAGGACATCAAAATAATGAGTTTTTCCTTCTTTTTTTTTTTTTTAAGGCTGAGAATTTTCATGGATTGAATTGGGGTTGAGTACCAACCCCAATGGTGGGAGTAAATGATTGAAAACTGTCTTTTTCAATCAATTGCTTTTTCTGTTTATGACTAATATCAAGGTCTGTGGTAGGATCAGATGCTCCAGCAAGCCGCTTTGCAGGTACTGGCATAGAGGTGGACGAATCCTTAGAATTCAAATTTGCCTTGTTCCTTATAGCCCACTTCCAGCTACGTAAGGATGCAATCTTCAGTTCTGGATTCTCGGTAGTTACATCAAATAAGGATTCCATCTCTATATCCTTATAAATAACGGGCAGTTTCTCAAAAGAAATAGCTTTTGTCTTAGAACCCGAAAAGCTGTGTTGTGAAGGTTTAGTGGTTGAGGAAGATTCAAATATCTCTGCAACATGATTTTGGCCTTATCACAATTTTCGGACTCATGATAAATATACGAATTATCACAAATCTGATTGGATAGGACAGTTATCCTTATCAGAGTTTGAATTGGATGAAACCTCTATATTCTTAGCTGCTTTATCCGTTTGAAATTTCAAAAATCCCATGGAAATAGGAGCCAATTCTTTTTCATGTGCAAGAGCTGATTTGTCTCCTCCTGTTATTGTACCAAACAGCACTGATTTCCCCGGTTTAACCACCGTGACTGCCATAGACGCCTCCACCTAAAGATGGCGACGTTGAGAAAAATCATCATCATCCTCCACCAATGACTGAATATTGTCTTCATCTTCATCACGTATATCTAAATAAGAATTCCTTGAATCTTTTTTCCTATTTCCCTTTGGGGCCAAAGAAAAGAGCCATGGCCCAAATTGAAAACCATCATCATCTGAAGAAAAACAACTCGTTTTCAAATGAGGACACTCCCTATCTTGATGACCAAGAACACCACATCTATAACAAATATATAGGAAGCCTTTCATATTTAAAGACAACCAAGCTAGCCTCAAGATCATCAATCTGAATCATCTTACCACACATAAGAGGCTTTGTAATATCAATATTTACTTTGATTTGAAGTAAAGGACCCTAGGCAAGCCCACTTTTAGGTGCATCCACCATAATGAGCTCCCCCATTTTTTTGCCAATACGGGTTCCAACAGCCTTGTTCATACTTTTTATAGGAATATTAAAAATACGAATCAAAAAGGAAGAATGGCTGAATGTGACGTTGGCTTGGTTGGAATCACCATAGAAACGCTTCATCAGAATCAATTTCTTATCAAAGGACCATGGGTTTTTATCAATTTTAGATGTCAAGTGCTCTTCTGAACCGAAAATAGCGATAAAGAGATTTTGTCCAACATCTATGATGGTTACACCCTAATTAGAGCGCCAAAGATTACCACAAGCAACTTTAAACGCTTCTTTATTGATTTCTTTATTGGTCTGCAACTTGAACAAAATACTATACTGTGCTTGATGTTTGGAACTTGCAACTTCAGAAGCTTCCACCGTAGTAACTCCTTTTTCCTCTTCTGAAAGTTTGAAATGTTTCTAAAGTTCTTCCATTGATTCATCCATGATGAATAAACTGACAAAGAAAATAAGTGATAATTAAGAAAATAACTAAAACTTCTACGACAATCTGAATGCGCAGATTGGAGCAGTTGTACCTCACAATGGGCAGTGAGTTTTTGTCTTCTACAGTCCACGACTACAAGGAGCCGAGAGAGAGATAAGTCTCTAAATTGTATATTGAATGTATACAATTGTGTATGTTATTTGAAAATTTTGTATGTTGAATGTACATAAATATGTACATTCTTTAAAAATGTGAACGTTGAATAGACACAGTTATATACATTGAGTGTACATGACTGTGTACAACTGTACATTATTTGAAAAGTGTGTCCCGTGAACGTACACAATTATCTACATTATTCAAAAAACGAGTATGAATTATATACATTTCTTCAAAATTTTGTACATTGAATCTACAAAATTGCATTTATTATTTGAAAATTATGTATATTAAATGTATAGAATTGTGTACATTTTTTGAAAAATGTTTATGTTGAATGTACACAACTATGTGCATTATTTGGAAATTGTAGAATTTAAATATACAAAATTGTGGAAGTTTATTGAAAATTGTGTATGATGAACATACATAATTGTATACATTATTTGAAAATTAGTGCACATTGAATATACATAAATAAATACATTATTTGAAAATGTTATGTTAAATATACACAATTTTGTATATTATTTGAATATTATGTATGTTAAATGTATAAAATTGTGTACATTATTTGAAATTTTGCTTACATTGAATGTACAAAAACATGTACATTATAAATGTAGGGATAAGGTCTCAAATTTGTATATTGGGCCCTGGGCCCTGGCCAAGGATATTGGCTTATCCGAGGACGGATAAACAGTAGTGAGGGTGTCAAGTTCAGAATCCCATGAGTAAGATACAAGCAGAAAGGCTAGGAGAGGTGGTTCGAGAAGAAGTATCACCTCAGGTGAATAGAGCACAGATCAAAGGCATATCCTGTCGATCAGAGTGAGTTTCCAGGAGGTTCTACTGATAGGGACGTGCATTACAAACATACAAGAAGAATGGAGACTCAGAGGTATCTAAAGAAAAGCTACTGCCACTGCATTGAATACTTTGCAGCTAACTTTCTGGCCGCATTTATGTGGAGAAGACTCCTGAACAGTGCTGCCTTGGCTACCACAACTCACAGAAAGTTAAGGAGTGTCTGATGGAACAAGCACTCAAGTAGTGACTCAAATAATCAACAAGTGTAGGATTAAGATAGTCCAAAAGGGACTATGTAATGAAAGGGATCCTCCATGGATAAAGGATCAGAAAACAGAGAAAGAAAACATTGTAGCAATCAAAATTGTATTAGTGATATATTCAATTGATTTATGTTAGAACTTACTTCCTCAGACCGGGCCGAGAGCGAATTTATTTGAATCAATCCTTCTCGTTTTTGTTCTCTTATCTTTTAAATCTATTATAGTCGTTGTCCAACTCATTAGGGCCTAATTTCTAACCCACTCTCAACAAATTTATTATTTTGAGCTCACTGGGCTAAGATCCTTTCATATTTTGGGCTTGGGCTCCAAAACGTGTCCCTATCGCATCACTTCAGTGGCTGGTATAGGAGCATACTTCCTCGAAGACCTAGATGAACATGTAATACCACACCCTTGGAATGTAAACAATCTGAAAATGTATTATTATTAATGAAAGTTTCCTTTGTCATATGCTTATTTATTGTACAACTACATCGTGCTTCCCACTGTGGCATCTTTCTAAGTAATTAAACAAAACCTTAGACATGTCTGGCTCCTTGGACCACATGTTTTGGAGAAATTAACACTCTATGACATCTTTCCAAGTGATTAAATAGAACCTTAGACATGCTCGGCTCCTCGGACCATATGCTTTGGGGAAATTTACACTCTATGACATATTTCTAAGTGATTAAACAAAACCTTAGACATGTCTGGCTTCTCAGACCACATGCTTTAGGGAAATTAACACTCTATGACATATTTCTAAGTGTTAAACAAAATCCTAGTCATGACTGATCCCCCGTATCACATACTTGGGGAAATTAATACTCTATGACATCTTTCTAAGTGATTAAACAGAACCTTAGACATGCCTGGCTCCTCAGACCACATGCTTTGGAGAAATTAACAATCTATGACATCTTTCTAAGTGATTAAACAAAACCTTAGACATGCCTGGATCCTCGGACCACATGCTTTGGGGAAATTGACACTTTATGACATCTTTCTAAGTATTAAACAGAATCCTAGTCATGACTAATCCCCCGGATCACATACTTGGGGAAATTAACACTCTATGACATCTTTCTAAGTGATTAAACAGAATCTTAGACATGCCTGGCTCCTCAGACCATATACTTTTGGGAAATTAACACTTTATGACATCTTTTTCTAAGTGATTAAACAGAACCTTAAACATGTCTGGATTCTCGGACCGCATGCTTTGGGGAAATTAACACTCTATGACATCTTTCTAAGTGTTAAACAGAATTCTAGTCATGACTGATCCCCCAAATCACATACTTGGGGAAAATTAACATTGAGATATCTACTGGTATTTTACTAAGTATCAAAACAAATCCAGGGATATACTCAACTCCTCAAATTAATGGCTTTAAATAAGTTGAAGTCCTTATTTATTTATCTAGCTAAGTGATTAACAAGATGAAGGTTGTCTGCCTCTTTTATTTTTTAAAAGTATATATCTATCTTCATCAGATTCAGCCTTCATTACAGGAGGTTCAATTCTCAATACAAATACGTGATAAACCTCTTTATTGCTGGTACTTGACCAAATTACTTAGATTGATTGCAGTGTGTTATTGTTAGTTTTCATTAAAGACAAAGTAGCAACAGGTCAATGCTATTTGCAATAGTAATAAGCTTCAAAGCATATAAAGTAAAGGTGCCAGAGATAAGAAGAAAGACATTTTCATTAAATAGAGGGAGTACATTATATTCAGTGACAGAATGCCACTACAAAAAAATAATAATAAAATAAAATAAAACTACAAGAAAATCCTAAGTGCTAAGCCTTGGCCTTTGGAGCAAGAGGGTCTTCTTTCTGACTCAGCTGAAAGGTAGGGGCGTCCTTGGCCTTAGGATCAGCTTCTTTAGTCTTGGCCTCTGCATCCTTGGCCTTAAGATCAGCTTCTTTAGTCTTGGCCTCTGCTCCCTTTGCCTTAGCTGCAGCTTCCTTGTCCTTGGCAGTGTCTTTGGCTTCTGCGGAGGGCTTATTCTCCTTACCCTTACCCTTGTCTTTAGCCCTCTGGCCTTGATCACCAGCTTGGCTGGATCCCTTCGAGGCCTCAGGAAGAGGGAGAGCAGCTTAGATAGTCAGGGGCTGCTCAAAGGTCTCTAGAGCAAAGGCAGAGGGAGAAAGGATGGCACCTGAGACTTCACGGATATCTGGGTGATAGTATATGCTCCTAGGCTGCCTCAAAGTTGAGTCTGTAGGGACTCTTGCAACATTAAGGGCCTCATTCCATGTTGCATTGCAGTAATCCTTACACACCTCGGCAAGCTTCTTAGTGAGCCTAACTTGTGTTTCTTTTACGCTAAGCAAATAGGACGCTTGCTTCTCAGCCTCGGCTGCCTCCTTGGACAATTGAGCTGCCTCTTTAGCCTTCCGGAGCTCTTCCTTTAGATTCAGCACAAGTTGCCTCGAGGTGGCTAGCTCTAAATCAGTTTGGTAAAGCAACGTGCACTAGTCCTCAGCTTAAGTCTTGGTACTTTTCAGTCCTACCTGAGCACTTTTCCTCTCTCTTTTTCTCCTCGATGGTCAGCTTGGAGAGTAGCTCTTTATTCTCTTCTGTTGCAGCCCCCAAGGCCTTCTTAGCTTTGAGGCGAAGGAAAACCTCGTTTTTAATTCGAGCCTCTTTTACCCACTCCTTTAACACAAAGACCTCCTGGATGATCTGCACAAGAATAACATAGCAATCCTATATAAGTAGAAGAGAGATAAAACAAAAGAAGGGAAAAACATAGTGATACTTAAAATAAAAATGCCAAACAGTAGACTTACCAGGGCAAGGTCCCTTTTTAAGGACATAAACAGGTCTTGCTTCCTCATCTTCCTGGCAGCATCCATGTCCTTGGGAAGAAGGAGGGGCTGCTCTAAGGCCTTAGCTATATGAGCAGCATGCCCCCTTTAGAAGTCCCTGATAAAGGCGTTCCAAGGGATGGTAGCCCCATCCACCTTAAGCTGAGGAGACCAGGTGCGTTGCTGAAGGCGCACCTCAACCTTATTTTACTCCTCTTGGCTGTCTACAGAAGTGGACCTTTTATCCTTAGGGTCTTTGGCCACTTTCTGTTGTTTAACGCCTTTCTGAGGGGCTACCTCCCCTTCCTCAAGATCCTCAACTAACCTTTTTTTTTTTTTTTTTTTTAATTTGGAATGGCGTGCAGTCCAAGGTCGGTAGGGAGTGGAGGGGGAGGAGGGGGAAGAATGGGTGGGACTTGGGACTTGGTGGCTCCTTTTCGAAGTTGACACTTTGTTCCTTGTGGCCATAAGGTCTCTTAGGCTCTTGTTTCCCCAATTTAGTGCCATCCCGTCTTCCTCTTATTCGAAGGTGTTGTTTGGACGAGCAATCACCAGAGTGAGGGCGTGAACACCTGAGTGCCTATTAGTCTCGTCCTCGGCGTCCGAGATGTGAACTATAAGAGCCCCTGGATTATCCTCTTCTTCAAAGTGGAATTTGTCTATCTCTTCCTCTAGTGATAGGCGTGAAGATGCAATCTCCTCCTCTGGTGCTGCTGCTACTTCAGGTAGAACTCGTTGAAGTGGCAGTACGACTAGTGGAAGATCTTCTTGGGCTAGGAAATTTAGGCATGACATGTCAATCCAAGCCAGCCTTGGGTCACCTGCTCTTATGGCGTGGCTTATTTCTCGATATATCCCCGAGATAGGCTCGAAGTCCAAGATTAAGTGGACTGCTCTCAATTGCCTATCATCATAAAGAGCTCGGACCTCAGCAAATAGTTAAGAGTTTCAACGTTGGTCAGACTGAGCCTGGGCGTTACGTGCCTCTTGTCTGCAAAAATAGCCGAGAAGCAAAGCATGGTTAGAAAGATAAGATCCATTATCAAAGAAAGCAAAAAAAAAGAAAAGTAATAACATAGTTATGGTCAAACGATCTAAATCTCTTGCTAAGGAACCTAACTCTAAGGTATCCCACCTGGCTCTCCCTCTCGGACGGGGTAGTGAAGGCCATCATGCCACGCTCTTGAAGCTATTAGATAGTCATCTTTCATACCCTTATTAGATTTAGGAAGACATTCATATAGGGACTTGAGGTAAAATCTCGCGCTTTTAAGGGAGTGACACTCGTACATGTGGACCACATCATGCCAGGTGAGCCCCAAACCCAGATACTCCTAAGACCCTAAAGAGGTTGGGTGTGCACTAATGAGGACACAACCTATGGTTAATAAGGTAATCTCGGGTTATTCTACCCATAGGGAGCGTCATTCCTCTTTTTATAAAAAACTATCATAGGAATGATGACTTCCCCCTCTTCTTTATATGTTAGTAGTTGGTTTGGGGCACAATACCGTAAAGTAACTTCCTGTGGTATGTGATATTTGGCCTTAAAGGCCTCTATTTTTGCAAGAGAATCTACAAGATGCTTAGACCTACCAATTTGGACCAACTAAAAGGAAACGAATGAAGTTTCAAAGGAAAAAATACGAATTGGGAGGCTGAGGAGACCAGCCAAGAAGAGATGAACCTAGGAAAAGAAGGAACTTACGGAAATTAGCACTTGTGGTGGCCCTGATGCTTCTCAAAGGTTTAACTTTTAAAGGGGAAGGATCGAGAAATCTTGAAGGTTTAAGAAGAGCTGAAGATTTAAGAGTTGGAGATCTCTGAAAGGCTTGAAGACTTGTGAAATTAGGAAAAATGATTTCCCCAGGCCCTTTATATAGGAGGCGAAGTTGAGTGGGGGTTATCCCGTCCAAAATTTGAGAAATAATATCCACCGTAGGATTTGCGCCTCACCATTGGATGCGGGGAACAGAGCGCGGCCTAGAGCAATTAATGACGCATCGCGGGCTTCGAAGCGTTAGTAACAATTATGGGAAGCACAAAACGGTGCTCCCACGTGTGTAAATAAAAGGAATAAATGATTTTAACTCCTAAGAAATCAAAAACCCGCTTTTTCTCCTTGGATGAGAGGGAAAAAACCGAAATTTTAAGGGGCTATTGTAGGGATAAGGGCCCAAATTTGTATATTGGGCCTTGGGCCCTGGTCGAGGACATTGGCTTGTCCGAGGACGGATAAACAGCAGCGAGGGTGTCAAGCTCAGAATCCCATGAGTAAGATACATGCAGAAAGGCTGGGGGAGGTGGTTTGAGGAAAAGTATCACCTCGGGTGAATAGAGCATAGATCAAATGTAACACCCCGACCCCAAATTAATAGTTAAACTATGTGTTTAAAAAGTTCATTATTATTTTAAGTCACTTACTATGTGTTTAAATAGTTAATTATTATTTTAAGCCACTTTCAAGGGTATTTAATAAAAGTATTATTTTATAATACTTTTGAATAAGAATTGTAAAGATTATAAATAATTGAATGCTTAATTTTATTATGTATATATATACTAAGTATAAGTATGTACAAAACTATATTAAGTGGTTAGTACAAAACTATAGTAAGTGTTAAGTTATGATATATATATATATATATATATGGTTGTAGGTGTTTTAGTGAAGAATGATGCATGGAATAGTATAGTAGAAATTCAACTCCCATGCAACCAATGAGAATTGAAAACAAATAATGCTAAGCATCATGCATGTTGACAAATCAAAAGACCAAGACTTAGTGTCCATGCAATCACCAAGTTCCACCTCATTTTTCCTTGACTTTTCAATGTAAATAGAACATCAAAGAAGCCTCCTATCTCCACGGGTACACACACACACAAATCAGAAAAATCTAAGTGTGAATGCAAGAAAAGTTGGAAAAAAAAAGTGAGTGGGATATTTTCTTCCTTAGCATGATACGTATGCCACCCAAGTCCAGCCTCTTTATCTTCTTGGCTGCCCAAAAGTCTTCTCCTTATCTTTTCTTTTGCTGAACCAGAAGTCCAGCTCTTTTCTTCTTTCTATCTTCTTCCTTTGCTCTCACACGGCAATATCTCTCCCTTACTTTCTCACTGAAAATTCTGGTCTCTCTAAGAAGAAATTAAGAACCTAAACACTAAGGTTTCATCTTCAAAGTGTGTGAGTAAGTACCTTAAACCTAATCTGATTTTGTGTATTTGAATAGTATAACTGTTTTATTTATTTTCCTTCTTTGTTCTCTGTTCTGATTTTAGAAGATGAACATATGATTCTGTTTTAGTGACTTGAAAGTTTGATGATATTTGGTCTATTGGATGCTTATTTAGGTATTTTAATATGTTTCTTATAGATATAAAAATACCTAAGTGATATGAAGGCCAATTTCTATTTGTTGATGATTTTAGAAAGAATATGTACTGAAGCTGTCTCTGTGACAGATTTGAGGTTTACAACAAGAAAAATATGTATTAAATCATATTTTGTGAAATTGGATGCTAGGGTTATTTTCTATGAAAGCTAAGACACGTATGGTTGCTTTGGAAGTGGTTTCACAGCATTTGGATGAATAGAAAAATAATTATTTAATTTCTAATTTGCATGAGTTTCTGCTAGGACAGAATTGAACACGTTGGTTTGTATGATTTTTAATAAATTATGGTTTTATGCTTTGACCACGAAAATTTTATGGTATATAATAGACATATAGGGGAGTTGCTTTGTAGAATTTCATGAAGATTGAATGTGTTTTGGTGGTCCATTTGTATTTTACAATGGAAGCATATGCTGCTGGAATAAAACAGTGAGCAGTAAGGGACATGCCTAACTTTGAGGATTTAATTCTAAAGTTAGGGTGAATGATTTGAGCTATAATTTATTATGCTCATCATTTGGTATGTCTGGATTATAGATTAATTTTTGCATGACTTGGTTCAAGGTTTAGTACCCTAAAGGAGGATTTCTAAACCATTCGACGGTTGTATATATGAAGCTGTTTTGTTCAGCATGCGTAGGTTGCCTTATGTGTGTTTATGGTTACATGACAATGCTTAAAACAGTGTATATTTATGCATGCATTGTTGCCCTGAGCTCAAAGCACCTTTTGAAATGAAGTTAGCTCCTATGGAAATGTGATATAAATATGAGAATGTTGGTTTCTCTATGATTGGTACGTAATGACGTTTGATGAATGTATTTTGTGTTTGTGGGAACCTCTTTGAGGTGGGATTAAGATTTCTTTAATTTCAAGAGACAGGCTTTAAGATGAATGCGTAAGTTTATGTTAAGGAATAATGAATAGTAACAAGCCTTGATTTTGGTTTAGGTGTTACCAGTCGTCAGGTCTAAGCTCCTTCGACTTTAGGCTCTCGGTTCCTCTGCTTTCAGGTAAGGGATAAGTTATATGAGTATTTGGTAAGTCATCAGGTTATTTTAAAGTATATTATGCATTAAAATGTTTTTGATTAGAGATATGGCATGTAAGCATTATCAGACAATATATGTTCGTGAGTTTTTCCGAAACTTTATGTATATGATTTAAGCACATTGATGCTATTATTAATTCCACAAACATGATGAAGAAAACAATGGAAAGGCTTTTATTATGAAATGTTATGCAAAATAAGAAAATTCAGTATGATGAATAAGTATGAAATGTTTTTGGGTTATGTTCTCTGGTGATCTGAACTCGGTCAGTAGGGGTTAATTACTGGCTTTCCATGGAAAAATGTTATCTGTTTGGCCATTTAAAATAGAGGAAATGGGGCTGCTCGTAACTCTAGGCCATTTACAGTAGAGGAAATGGGGTTGCCCGTAACTCTAAGGCCTTCTCCCCAATGTGTACGGACGGCGGGGAGGAACAAAACCTGGAGGGGATGTGCCATCAGGCCTCCCAAAGGGGACAATATCATACACACGAGGTCACTCAAATGTGATGAGGCCTTCTCTGTACAGACTTATCAGATATGGACTAACCAATAAGTTACGTATGAACAGCTATATTATGTTATTAATCCTGAGAGAATTATTTTGTTAAATGCATTGTAGAAAGTTAAAAGCTCTCATGAAAAGAAGAAGTTTCTGATGAAAAGAAAGCTGTTCATTAAAGATAAAAGTTTCTGAAATTCTGTTATGCTATAAAGATAAAGTTTCTGATGAAAGTACAAATTTACGCTAAGAAGTTATTAGATATCTATTTTCTTTATGAAACGTTAAGTTTTATAATTATGAAGTTATAATATTTTACAAGAAGAAGTTTATGAAGGACAGTTTTATTGTTCTGTAAGATGCTTCCAATTCAAGACAAAGTTACCGATTATTTGATTTAAGTTAAAATGATTATTTTATAATGAAAATATATAAGGTGACTTTGTAAGAAATGAAAGAAATTCAATCTGAAAGGTTTTGATAAAATTATTCTGATAAGAAAAGGGAGAACAATTATTTCTACGAAGAGCGTTAAATTATTATTATAAATAGTATAAAATACTATGCATGAAAAATGTTCTCCTATCTGAACGTTTATAAACGGAAATGGTTTGATTTACATGCATCCTTATTGAATTCTCATATATCTTACCTTTACTGAGCTTCGCAGCTCACCCTATTATTTTTCAGTCAACAGGTTTTAAATTGGAGCAGAGGGAGCCTTAGTCGAGTTTGGAAGGAGCTAGCTTTTAGTTTTAAAAGTATAGATTCTAAATTAGCAATTTGATGTTAGTCTGTAATATTGTGTATTTTAGGATCTAATGAAGGTTGTGTACCTTAAAGCAATAAGAGATGTATTTATGTGAGATTTAGAATTGGAATGATTGGTGGATTATATTATTTTTGAGTACAGTGTAGATGCTCTGAATGTCACAGGAAAAGTTATATCTTTTAAGTAAAGAAACAAGAATGTAAAGAAAGAGGAAAGCTTCTGTAAAAGTTTTGTAAAAGTTTAAGTTGGTTCGTGTTAATATCAGGCTTAGGCTTGGTATTAGCATGCCGGTCATGGTCATAAATCCGAGTATCGGGTTTGGGGCGTGACATCAAAGGTATATCTTGTCGATCAAAGTGAGCTTGCAGGAGGTTCTACTGATAGGGACGTGCATTACAAACGTACAAGATGGATGGAGACTCAAAGGTATCTAAAGAAAAGTTACTACCACCGCATTAAATGCTTTGCAGCTAACTTTCTGGTTGCATTTATGTGGAGAAGACCCCTGAACAGTGCTGCCTTGGCTGTCACAACTCACAGAAAGCCAACGGGGGTGTCTAATGGGACAAGTACTTAAGTAGTGGCTCAAATGTTCAACAAGTATAGGATCAAGATAGTCCAAAAGAGACTATATAATGAAAGGGATCCTCCATGGATAGAGGATCCGAAAACAGAGAAAGAAAACATTGTAGCAATCAAAATTGTATTAGTGATTTGTTCAATTGATTTATGTTAGGACTTACTTCCTTGGATCGGGCCGAGAGCAAATTTATTTGAATCAATCCTTCTCATTTTTGTTCGATTATCTTTTAAATCCATTCTAGCCATTGTCCAACTTATTAGGGCCTAGTTTCCTAACCCACTCTCTACAAATTTATTGTTCTGGGCTCATTGGGCCAAGATCCCTTCATATTTTGGGCTTGGGCTCCAAAACGTGTCCCTACAATTAAAAAAAAATTAAAAAATTTTGTTTGTTGATTATACATTATTTGAAAAATATGTACGTTGAATGTACTAAGATATATATATATATATATATTATTTAAAAAATGCATACATTGAACATATACAATTGTGTAAATTATTTTTAAATTTGTGTATGTTAAATATACATAACTATGTACATGATTTGAAAATTATGTCAATTGAATATATAAAATTGAGTACAATTTTCTTTAAAAATGTGACATTTAATGTACAAAATTATGTACATTGTTTAAATAATGTGTACATTGAATGCACACCATTTTTAACATAGAGCTTGGCATCATTAAGGGTGCATTTAGGATTTGATGAAACTAAAGCTTATTTAGAGTTTTTTATTTTTTTTTTAGGAACAAGCTTATTTAGAGTTTTTAGTTTTATATATATATATATATATATATTATTCATGAGTTTCATTGCACTTTTTGGTACTATTTATAGGTTTTACTGTGCTATTCAACTAGTTTTTTAACTTTTTTCTACAATACTTTCAATAAATTTTTTTCAATTTTAATTAAATAAACGGTTTTTAAACGGCTCATAAATATTTGTTATATATTAATTTGTGTATTTTTTTTTATAGGAAATTTTTGTAGTTATACTTCATACTCGTTGACAATATCCACAAAATAAATGAAAGAAAAATAATAAAAAAATGTGCAAGTGTGCAACCCTAGGCATGAGTGGCCACATAGGATGGCATTATGGGGGCATAGTTCAGGCTGGGCCTTTCACCTAATCCGATAATCACCATCCACCACCACTTGTTGTGTGACGCAAAAACCCGTGGGCCATAACCACTCCGTGAGCTCTAACAGTCAAAAGAGTCACAAAATTCAAAGACCAATAAAACTGAAAAAGGAAAAAAACTTTTATTTTACCCACATTGACCAAACTACCCACCTGTCTGATCTCAAATAGCCAATAGATTCCCGATGCTTGGAGCATATTCCAAGGCTGAGGGTGTATCGGTAATTTCACACCTATACTGAGATCCACAAATATTTTTGTCCCCAGTAATAACCATAGAAAAACCACATAAATATCAAAACCTCACCGAAACCACTAGTCCAAAACTCCAAAACCCACTCTCTCTGCGACTTTGTGAAATTTTCGATTAACGCGAAAAAAAAAAAAATGGCCAGGAAGTTTTTCGTCGGTGGAAACTGGAAATGCGTGAGTCTCCGATCCAATATCTTTTGTTTTCATGTTTTTATTTAGTCGCTTACTATTCGATTCCTGCTCTGTTTGGTTGCCGAGAAAATTAAGTTATGATAGTAAGGGAAGTTGAAGGTTTATTTTTATGTTTAGTTAATTAGAGAGTTGTGATTGTCTTTTCTGAGAAACTAAATGGAATATTTTGGATCTGTTATTCATGGCCGATCGTTTTTCTTATTCGCCATTAGTGAATCAGTTTTATTTATTTTTGGATCGTCTCAGATTGATATATATATATATATATAAATCTGTGCTAATAATGTCATTTTAAACTAAAACGTTTAAATTGGATGGAGAGAGTGTTATTTATCTATGATTCTTTGGTAGAAATGCACACACACACACACAGAATTTTGGATTGTATGAATGAATAACTTGATTTTAATTGGTTTAAATTGAATGTGAATGTGAATGCAGAATGGAACCACTGAGGAGGTGAAGAAGATAGTGTCTACACTTAATGAAGGCCAAGTGCCTCCCCAAGATGTTGTGGGTAAGTGAATGCACGGTAACTGTTGTGTTGTATTGCTGTTTAAGTGCTTATTTTCCTGATATTACTGTGCGTCTTTTCATGCAGTTTTAATTTTAGGAAGACCCAAAATAACATTAGTAAAAGTAATAAAAAAAACGAGTAACTGAGAATATGACTTTAGATAGAATAAAATGAAGGAAAAGAATTCATGTGTCCAACCCTAAGTAAATTCAGGCTTGTTGTTGTTGTTGTTTTAGAGTTTGTCAGATGCTTGAGAACATTAGGTGAAATGAAATTTGGAAATGAGTAATGCTATGGATACTCAAAATTTTACTATATAAGCCTTACGATCTGATGCGTCACCAATCACAAAAAATTCATTCAGACTTTTATATATTATGTTGTTGAAGTGGCACCAATCACATTCAATTTGTAAGCCTTTTGTAGTAATATTGGTAGTAGTTTTAGCATTTTCCTTTGAGTATTGTTGGGCCCCTTAACCCCACATGGTATTTAATAGAGAAACAGGTTGTAATACAAGTTTCCACTTCCCCATAATTGTTTTTGGTAATATGTGACCTTTTCTCAAGGTTTTGTACGCTATATGCAGGATTTAAAATAATTTTTACACACTTTGGCTTAGAATTATCATGGGTTATTTGCACTTTCTCCCTAACTATGGTGCAATTGCAGTGTCCCCCTAAAGTTCAAAACTGAGCACTGTCCACCACCCCCCCCAAACCCCAACTTTGGTTCAATCCCATATCGTGCATGAGTCACTTTAGTACTTTACCATCCAAAAATAAAGAAAGAAAAAGAAACAGCGAATGTGGTGAGATTTCAAAATTATGTTAGTTTAAAACAAACTGCCACCTTTTGATTTTAGAAATCAATCCAGTTATTGTGCTTCAGATTTTCAAATAATATTAATATTTTGATGGGAGAAATAATTTCTACATTCTTACTTTATTATGGAAAGTAACTACATTTGGTCCATTGATTTGTTAATGCATTGAAGACATGTTCTTGCAGAGGTTGTGGTAAGCCCTCCATTCGTGTTTCTTCCGTTGGTAAAAAATTTGTTGAGGCCTGATTTCCATGTTGCGGCACAAAATTGTTGGGTCAAAAAAGGAGGCGCTTTTACAGGGGAGGTTAGGTATGTTGTGATCTAGTCCCATCTCATTGCAGTCCTTGAATTGTATTTTGAAATGTTTCAACCTTGTTATGCAATTTGTGGGGTTGCATTCTTTAATGTAATATATTTCTTTTCTATTTTGATAAGCATTCAATGAAGTATATTTTTCAGAGAAAATTATAGATTTCTTCCCCTAAGTAGTTACATATATTAATTAATTATTTTATGTAACTACTTAGGGGAAGAATTCTTATGTAAATTAATATAAATAATTTATGTTTTGTGTAATTTATTTAATGGTATTGAGTATTTCATGGTTGGTAAATATGTAAAGATTTATTATCTCAATGCAGTGCAGAGATGCTCGTCAATTTGGGCATTCCTTGGGTTATTCTTGGTCATTCTGAGAGAAGACTAATTTTAAACGAGACTAATGAGGTAAGCTGTTTTTTAATGACCCATAACTTCTTAAGTTTTGGTCATAGCATTTAATTTATCATGACTACTGCTTCATGAGTGCTTCGTTTTCTTTTTATTTATTAAGGTTCCCATTAAGTAATAATTCCCATTCTCCATGATTTCTATTTCAGTTTGTTGGAGAGAAGGTTGCATATGCTCTTTCAAAAGGTTTGAAGGTGATTGCTTGTGTTGGAGAGACTCTTGAGCAGCGAGAATCTGGAACTACTGTGGAAGTTGTTGCTGCACAAACCAAAGCAATTGCAGGCACATAGTTCACTATTCCCTATGTTTTTCTATTTATAACATTTTGTTGGGTTCAAAGTTTTCTTTATTACTCTATGAGTCAGGAATTTATTTATTTATGAAGCTCAATGATTCACAAGTGCATATATTGTAGTAATCTTTTATCTTTGTCCTTCCTTTTTGTTCTTGTCTTTTTGATTGATTAATGCGCCTTATTTTCTTTTTTAAACATCGGGCTGCAGAAATGATAAATACAATAATTGAAAAACGGTATTTTCTTTTGGCAACTATAAGGGAATCTGCTTTTTCGGGGGAGATTATAGCAGAAGGAAAAAAACGTTTTTCAAAACGATAACCGATGTTTTTTTCTCCCTTAGCCTGGTTCCATGTTTACCTTGCAGGGGCTTTATTGTTAAATGCTTGTGATGAATAATGATTGGATAATCATGCTGCTTTTTTACTTCAATTCTTGCACTTGATTGCTAGCTAATTCTAGTTTATTGACTGAGTAGTGTTCAATGTTAATTGAAAGCTGTGTTGCACTTAAAACCATGTGCAAAGTGTTAACCATATTTAGTATGCTTAGATGTTCACATTGATTTTTATTTTAAAAAGATGGTCTCTGGTGTGATTTCTCTTGCAGAACGAGTTTCAAATTGGGCTGATGTTGTTCTGGCCTATGAGCCTGTGTGGGCTATTGGTACTGGAAAGGTTGCAACTCCAGCCCAGGCTCAGGAAGTAAGGCTTCATCTCTTGTTTAAGGCATTCATCTCTTGTTTTCATTAAATTAAATCTTTTGTTAATTATCTTCACATTTAGCTTTGAGGTGTTCCTATGGTATTATAATAGTGAAGTTGACGTTTTTTGCTAGAAAAATGTTTAGGTGCCTGATCTACATTTGAAAAAAATACAATTTTTTTTTCTTAAGTGAAATATCCAGCTATATCCCGTTTTTTCAACTCTTCCTTTCAAGCCTTTTTTTTTTTAAATTTTTTTGATAGGATCTTCCTTTCAAGCCTTGTAGGCAGAGTTGTTTATATAACCTGGAGCAGTTTTTGCACATGCATAGGAAGCAATAGGATTGAACCTTGAAGATACCAATGTCAATGGATATTCTTTGGTTTGGGTTAGAATGACTATTAGGATTTATGAGAGAGGGGGCCAATGAGCTCTAGCTCTAATGGTACCTTCTCCCTCAAAACACCGCTGGGTGCGTGTGTAAACTTACCAATCAAAGAAAGAGATTTATGTTTGTTTGTGTGTTATGTGTGTGTGAGAGAGAGAGATTGCATCTGAAACATGTATGTGTGGAGGTCGCTTTCATAAACTTTGACAATCCAATGAAATGTTGATCCAGAATACCGTAATTATTAGCCAGTTGCATGGTTGTATAATGCCCTCTGATGCTTAATGATTAATCCTTTATAACTGTCAAATGTAAACAACTCCCATTGTGTCTCTCATGTATATATTACACTTCTTTGTCATATGACAATTTTATTCTCTAGTAGTACTGTAGGACAGATCTTGTTGCATCAAGTTGCCTTAGTTTCTTCACATTTAGTTTTCTGACACAAGGATTCTAAATATGTGCAGGTACATTTTGAATTAAGGAAATGGTTTCATGCAAACATCAGTCCTGAAGTTGCTGCTACAATCCGAATTATTTATGGAGGTCTCTTCATTTGTTCTGTCCCTCATCCTACTGTTGTCTTTGTCCTTATATCATTCAGTTCTTATATCAATTGTGAAGATAAGTCAATCATATTGACTTATGAATTGTGTGACTATTCAATAAGCTCTAACTCAACTGGTACCTCCTCTCCTTATAAGTTCTAGGGGGAGGATGAGGTCGTGGGTTCGACCCATTGTGTGCATGTCTAACCACCGATAAAAAAAAAAAGAAAAAAAAAAGGCTTGACTTTAGATTTTGCCAAGACAGGCTTATTTTGCTCAAATTTTGAGCCTTGGTAGGACTGGTTTTTGCTGCATTTTCCAATCCATCAACTTTGATCAACACCTGAAGGAGCACCCTCCATTTCCTTTTTCTTTTTGGTTTCCCATTTGATAAAAAGAAAAAGATTTATTTTCTGTTGACACTTTGGCTTTGTTAAAAATCTGACCTGTGTGTTGTATGGAAGTATCAATCTTTATTGTTTTCCTCTTGACCATATAAAACAGAGGAGAATTCTATATTCCATCAATATGATTTATTAGAAACCATAGATGCCTTTAATCCTTTGGTGTCTTCATAGACCAATTGTCACCAATTTAGTCTGACAATATTGTTAAGGAGAGGTCTTATCATTTTTGAATAATGGGGTGGCAATGAGTAGTGGATTACATGGTTGTGTTAACAAGTCATTCTTGTGGCAATAATTTTAGTTGTGACTGAGGCCAAGATTGAAATGGCCTTATGAATCTGCACCTTTATCAATACTGCCATAGAGTTCAGATTTTCTATTTTTTATTGTTTCTGGTTTTGTCAATGTTCTTCTTGTTGGCTTGAACATGCGAGTTTTTATTTAGTTGGATTCCTGTTTTGTTGAAGGATTGGTGGTTGCAAGTATAAATGGAATGGTATATTTAAAGGTGTTTTAACATTTATTCTTTCCAGTTTTTGCTTTGTTGTTTCATTACCTCAATTGCATATACCTGTTTCAGGTTCTGTGAATGGTGCAAACTCTAAGGAATTGGCAGTTCAGCCTGATGTTGATGGATTTTTGGTTGGGGGAGCTTCTTTAAAGGTAATGACTTTGTTGCTTGCTTGATATATTTAATCTCTCAAAAGTCTCTTCTTCTCATGCCCTAACTTTTTATTACCCACTGTGCTATCTTCAGCCGGAGTTCATTGACATTATCAAGTCTGCTGAGGTTAAGAAGAGTGCCTAAGCTATTTACTGGGTGTGAGTAGGTGTGACCTTCAAGCTTTCATATGGGGATCTATAGAATCCATGGGATACAATTTTACTTGAGATAATAAGTTTCGTTTTGCATTCAGATCAGCATCCCTGACTGGAACTGGATTTTATGTATTAATAAGTACTACTGAGTATTACTTATTTTTGCCTTTCAAATCGTGTTTGTTATATCCTGTAGCTTCATTCCCTACATGCATTTGTGTTTTAGTTGCATGCTTCTATTTGAATCTTTGCGGAAGGTCTCTTTCAACTTTTTACTGGGCTCAAATGTTGCGCATAAAGACTATACTCTGCGTTTTATATTCCAATAAAAATAGTGATTCAAAAATTTCTATACATTTTATAAATATTAAGGTGGTTATGACTTATGATCAGTGTACCATAAAAGTTCTCACCTGGGGAAAAAAATAAATAATAAAAAATATTCAATAAGAAGCTGATCTCCCTCATTTAACTAAAGCCGGAGCACAAGAATGACTTTCTTTGGAAATATAATATGCGTTTTTAAGTATTTTAAGATGAAGAGGTATGAAAGGCCCTCAACAATGTTTCTGACCCAATAAATTTCACAATTCACAATTTGTTAAGGTGGATTGTGATTTGTGAAATGACTTAGCAAGTTAGCATATTATGACCTTTACAAACAAAAAAAGGGGTAGTTATGTATAGCGGTTTCCTCTATAGTTATGGGTTATGTAAAGTCGTTTTCACCTGTTTATACTTTTAAAAGAGTTGTCCAATTCTGTAAATTCTGGTCGTTAATTGCGACGCCACCGATACGGACTTTGAGAGCCAACTACTACATGTGCCTGTCCATTTCCTCGTGGCCTTAACTATAAAATCAGGTTCCTGGTCGTTGCTAATAGTGTATGGTTGGTAACATTGCACGAATGTAACTTCTGTGAATTATTCTAGTTGTCCCCTAAGAAACTGAAAAATTGTCCTTGACTTGGCTTCACACGTGTTGAACTTGCTGCGGTAACATGATCTAAACTCTTCACGGTGCAGCCTAGTGATTGGAGACTTGAGAATAGTTGAGAATCTTGAGATGGACTTTAGACCTAGACATCTTTGATTCAATCTTCACTAGTTCTTTTGGATTACCTGATACCCAATTTTGACAGATGGAATCGTATATCCATGGTTTACTCTTTAGGAGTGAGTCCAAAATACCCTACCATGATGAGATTATAAGTTAAAAATAAAAAATAAAATAAAAACATGATATGCGAGCTATGGTTTGTGACTATATATATATATATGAAATAAAATGCATTTTTTTTCTAGGGTTGCAAAACGAGGCAAGACGAGTTGAATATTAAAAGTTCAAGTTTGTTCTTTTTTTTTTTTTGGCAAACATAAGCCTAGCTCGAGTTCATTACCAAATAAGATTTTATGTTCAAGTTTGGCTCATTTCTTTATCGAGCAAGCTCGAGCTTGTTCACAAGCTACTTGATTAACTTATTATTTTGTTATATATTGTGAAACCATTACTAAAATGTTTTAACCCTGCACAATTCTATGAATTTTTATTACAAATATACTGTTAATATCATCAATAAGCTAAAAATAATAAATTAATATTATATGGATCTATTGACAAATTTACACCATCCAATCTAAAGTCTAAATAAATATATTTTTAGACAAGTATACATATAAAAATATAATATTATATGGATTGGGTTCAAGTTACACCTGGTGTAACTCTAAACAATGTTACACCACCCAATAACTTGTTATTGAATTAATATTTTGAAAATCCAATCGTTGAATTACATATTCTACATATTCTACATGTTCTTAACATGCACACCAATTTTCATATCAATTGGATGCTATTTACTATTTGATCTATAAACTCATATTTTATGCATTATTTTAAACTACAAAAATTTGAATTTTAACAATTGATTGATGACATGACTATTAATCTTTGATCACTTTAAAATTTTCAAAGCATGAAGAATATACGAAAATAATGTAATCTAACGGTGGATTTGTTAATATTTGCATCTAATTAAAACCCATATTATATATAGTTAAATTGAATCCACATGTTCACATTATTATATTTGAACTTGACTCATTTAATAATCAAATATAAACTTAAAACTTGAACTTGACTTGTTTTTAAACAAATGAATATAAACACATTTTTTCTAGACTTGAATTCAAGTAGTTCATAAATAGCTTGTTACATTTAGAGTTCTATTTTTGCCTATGCAAGGAAAGATTGTGACTTGTTGCAGTCGGGTCATAGTTGGATTTTAGGGTTAGAAAAATGATGAATTTGACGTAAATGATTATTTTACTTTAAAGTTGTTCAACAAATTAAAATCATTTGGAGTTGCTTTCGTCATGCCTGGCGCAATTGTTAAACCTTTATAGCTCATATAGGACAGCTTGCAGCACATGCTACTTGTCAATGTTGGTGAAATAGGTTGTGTAATGAAAATTACAATTATCTAAAATATTTGGGAGGGGGATGGGAGTATGTTGCGGTCTTACCTGATTGACAGTCTCCGTTGGTAGAGTTACGTGTCTGTGATTCAATGTCTGAAGATAAGAAGGGGGACCAGTATTATAATTATAGGGGTCTCTTCACTCTTGGGATAGAGAGAGTGTGAGATAGACTTCGTTGGATACCAAACCGGGAGGCTTGCATATATTCTATAGTCACAGTTAAAGACTATCATCTTTGACTTGTTAAAGAGGTTTCTGGAGACTAGGGGTGTTTAGTGGTATATTTTGAACAAAGTTTTCAATATTTAAAAAATATTATACGTATTTTTACACATTTTTTTATTTACACATATTTTTAAAAAATACAAATAACGTTACTAGAATAACAGTATCAAACGGACCCTTGTGGAAGAAATCAAAATATTGTTTGTTTTTGTTTTTGTTTGTTGGGTTTCCAATTCACTCAACTTAATTGATAAATTTTCTTATCATCCAATATAAGATCTAGTTTTGAAGTTGGAATCTCATTTACGTTAAGAAGTAACCAGTATTTTAAACTAATTATAAAGAGTAATTATGGTGAGTCGGATGTTATATATTGAAATGAGCAATGCAATGACCACAAACAATTATATAATTTTTGTCACAACTTATTATGTGGTGAGTTGTGTTGTGACGAGTTGTGAACGGTAAAGAAAAGTAGTAGGTCCATGTGGATTCTCACACTTTTACCACTCACCAGTCATCACAACACAACTCAACACGTGAAAAATTGTGACAAAAATTATGTGATTATTTATGATCCTAACATTTTTTCTATTGCAATTAGAGGATGTGATTGATGAAGTTATAAATAACCAAGATAAGAGTAATTTTTTTTTTTTTTGACTAAATCAAGATAAGGAGTAATTTTAGTACCACATTAAAAGCAATCATTTTTACCAAAACTATTATATCTTGCATAGCATAACAGATTGTTTGTCACTTTACGCAACTTCTTTTTTCTACCGCTGAACACAAAAAGTAATGATTTTTTTTTTTATGGCCTTCGTATAATTTTTGCCAAGTCAAATGATTGATTGACATGTGGGGGTTATTTATAATGAATTAATTATAGGCCGATTTGTTCTAGATCATCAGTATAGTTGTCAGACGCGGATGCTATTGATGGATGCAAAAGAGTCAAGAGAATACCGAACAATATGATGATGGTACGCGTGAATGAATCTTATAATCACAAGTATTGGAAAACATACTCCACTGCTTCTTAAAAGTCCACCGTTTGGATAGACTAGGTGGCACTGTGTGACGAGGATTTCCCTTCATGATTTCGACACATAATTCGACCCTTCCCACCTACAAACTAAAATCATAAATTTATAATTGAATGCATAATAAAATATATATATTTCATTGATTTGACTGAACCCATCATGATTCGATTTGATGAAATTTGCCTATATTATTTTGTTCTTCAAAATTTTCTTGTTAATTATGCTCTTTTCCCAGTTATTCTACATTTTTTTAAAGGAAAAATGACTATCGGGAATTCTGAAGAGTCGTACATGATAGACTGCAATTTGGATGCCATGAATTTATTTTTTATTTATTATTATTATTTTTTAATATGCAAGCCTTTTACACCTTTATAAGAGGGACATCTAAATGAACCTTTATAAGAGAGACATCTAAATAAAGCCATTTTGACTAAAATAAAATCATCACCCATCTAAGCCAGCGTGCGTTTGTAGTAGTGTTTATGTTTTCTTTTTCCTTTCCTTTTCTTTTTCTTGATTCAAGCTTATTTGTTGAATGTAGACTAAAGTACAATTGGACTTTTATAATTGTTGCTTTATTTGGCTTTACATGCACAAAAAAAATTATATGAGCTAAACTTATTGCACACAAACTATTATACCCAATTTTTTTTTTTTCTAATAAGTAACTGAAATCATAACTTATAAAACAGTTTGTGTATAATTAGCATTGCTCGACCCGAAAAAAAAGGTCGTAAGTCTAATCTTATTCATATATATGATCAAAATTGGCTTTGACGGTTAATCAAAAAGCTGAAGACCAACAAGGGTCATGAATTATTGTCGCAATTTGCTTGGAAGATCATAGCAAAGCCAACAAGAAAAAGGATAAAGCTCCAACCATCATTGCCATTTTCCCAACCTCTTCCTTCCCCCCTGGCCTTTATTTCTCGCTCTCCACTTGCATGTAAAGTTGCCAAACAAGCTGATAAGTCAGACTCTTCACGTTAGTCCATCTCGATGTTCTAAAAATAAGAACTTTCCGAGAAAACATACACAAAGATAAGTCCAAGGTTTTCACTGCTTTTCCAATACGCCGCTCTGCCATATATCTCTAGAATCTTGGGATTTTTCTTTTCTTTTCAATTTTCTATTAAACTTGGCGGTCATGCATGTAAGTGACAGCTAATACCTCACGCAAAAAAAGCCTCTGCTTTCACACTTGGGAGTACCTGTTTTTTTTGTTTTTGTTTTTGTTTTTTGTTTAACCATCACGGGGCTTGGTTAGTTTGACTTTGCATGTTGTTCACATTTATTTTTTCTATAACATTTCCATTCTGAAGCAGGTGGTGATGTGTCTAATGGAGACGACATAGAAACTTTCGATTTCTTGGCTCGTGCTATATAATTCCTTTTCATCTTTTACCTTTCAACCTTTTACCTTTTCAACTATAATTAACTAAAATAAGGGATAATTGCACGTTTCAATAGCCACCACCCACATGGGATCCAAATCGTGTACCAAAAATGGCCGTTTAGTTCATCAATTTGAAAAAAAAAAAATTGCGAGAATTTGAAAATGTTGTCAAAAAAATTAATAATTTTTTTATAAAAATTTTCTTAAAATAGTTTACTAATGCATTCCCTAAGTAAAAATGCCTGTCTTGAAATAAGGGGACAATCATTTTTATAGTATTCTTTCTCAATTATATATTGAGATGTAATTTTATAATGAGTTTTACTGATGTATGCTTTCAAGCATTTTTTAATTAACTATTTTAGAAAATTTTTTTTAAGAAAATGAAAAAGTAACTAACCTTTGTGATAGTTTTTCAATTTTTCATTAAAAAAAATTTCTTAAAATGAAAAATTACTAAATGCCTTAAAGGTATATATTAATTGGGCTCTTTTAGAATTGATTTTAGTAGGTAATAAAAATGAACATGAGAAATGAATCTATAAGAACATTATGTTATTTTAGTAGTTATGAAAAAGATTTTGAAGATAATTATGTCTCAAGTATTCTTTATTTTGAAAAGATTAAAGGATTATAAAGTGAACTGACAATAAAAATGATTAGTGTAACTTTTAAGTTACTATGCTTTATAAAGCAAAATTTTGTTGTACAATGAATGAAGAATCCTTCTCTGCCCATTTTATTTGTTAAGAGTATGAAAGGATTATTAGTTTGTTTGACTTTTCCTGCTGCAAGTTGTTCACACTTCGCACTCACAGTTTTCTATTTCTCACCGCCAAAGCTGTTGCTATGTTTGTGTAAACTACTCAGAACAAAGCTGCACTGTGTCCTTTGGAGAGGATATACCGATTCTGAGAGACAGTGAAGCTTTTTTCAAATTTGAATTCATGGGTTCGTGCTTTAGTGTTAAAATCAAAGCTGAGAGTCCTCTTCACGATGGTATGCTAGCCTGCTGTTTCAGTACGTACCTCACTCATCTAATTCTTTCACCTGTTTTCTGCTAAGAAGTTGCGGCTTTTGATTGTTGAAACATGCAATACAGCATCCCTATCCCGCTTTCTTTTTTGAATAGTTTCTGATAAGTTTCATTGGGATGGATCTTTGTTTTGGTTTCTCTGTGGCTGAACATTGATGCTTTGTTTGGTTCTCCATCTGGGTCTATATGAAAATTTTTGTTCTGACTGGTTTATGAATCTTAAATCTATATCTTTATGTAATTGTTGATTGAAAAAAAAAAAAAACCTTATGTAATCGTTTGCTATCCAAGCCATATAGTTGGCTTGTTTCAGGTGAGGCTACAATTGTTTTTTCCTGTAATATTGATGACAAAAAAACCTTAAATTCAAAAGCTGGATTTAATTTCTGCATATATACTTTCTTGAGAGTTTTCTCTGTCTCTCTCTCACACACACAAACACCCCACGCTTGTTTTGCAGTTTTTTCCTTTGGGTTGGTAAAGTTGTTTAGGATAATAGAAGTTTTTATTTTTTATTTTTTTGAATCAATAGATTTTAGCTGCATTGGAGCTTGAGAAAACTAAATCAGCTAAAGTTTCTACCTTAGAACATTGTTAATTTGTCATATAGATTTATTGATATGGGCTTTATTTGCTCTTTTCTGTGGTTATATTTGGCAACCAATAGAGGCTTACTGTTTATGTACTGAATGAATTTGAAGAGAAAAAAATGGGGTTTTCCCCTACTTCTTTCAGTTTTACCATATACAAGTTGATGATAAGTTTGTAAGAAGATCTCTCAATTCTATGCCGGAATTCTAGATTAATTTACTTGTCACATGACATTGATGTTTGCAGGGGTGAGTTCAACTTGTGGTCAAAAAATTGGGAATGATTTGAGCTGTTCAAACAGCAAAATCTCATCTGTCTCGGTGCCTTCAACTCCTCGGACAGAGGGTGAGATCTTGCAGTCCTCCAATTTGAAAAGTTTCACCTTTAACAATCTCAAAACAGCCACCAGGAATTTCCGTCCTGACAGTGTATTAGGTGAAGGTGGTTTTGGTTCTGTCTTCAAGGGATGGATCGATGAGCATTCATTTACAGCTGCCAAGCCTGGGACTGGCATAGTTATTGCCGTGAAGAGGCTTAACCAAGAAGGTCTCCAGGGTCACAAGGAATGGTTGGTGAGTGTTACTTCTACTTTTCTTTGGCTTGTTTGCATTTTCTTGATACCTATCTAAAGCCTTTTTGTGTTGACCTTAACTGTATTTCATATGAGTCGGGTAGTAGGGTAGAGCCAAGTGTTTTAGAAATTTATTAGTATTGGAATGTTATGGTTTAAAAACTTGTAAGAGATTTGATGAGCTTCTTTTCAACAATGCAATAAATTCATAGGAAGTCTTCAACCATTCTTGCTTTAGGTAGGTTTTTTTATTTATTTAAATTTTATATAGATGGTGTTGCACATTATATCTTCAGGAGTTACAATTGATTAATTTTGTGGATCCTCTTCAACTGTAGGCAGAAATCAACTACCTGGGGCAGCTTTATCATCCTAATCTGGTGAAATTGATTGGTTACTGCTTAGAGGATGACCAACGGCTTTTGGTGTATGAATTCATGCCTCGGGGCAGCTTGGAGAATCATCTGTTTAGGAGTGAGTTATTAATATCCTTCTCCTTTATTTACTTTCACTATTTTAATGTACTCATTGTTTATCTATTGTTAAGGACCTTAAACTTTACTGTTAAAATCATAATCTCATTTTAAAGATCTTGGAACAGGGGCTTCTTACATTCAACCAGTTTCTTGGAACTACCGTATGAAGATTGCACTTGGTGCTGCTAAGGGTCTAGCATTCCTTCACAGTGATGACGCAAAAGTCATTTATCGTGACTTCAAAACTTCTAATATCCTGTTGGATTCCGTATGTTAAAAAATTTTCAATTCTTCTAATTTTATGGCGTCTAGAGAATTCAGTTGGACATGCTCTAACCCACTTTTCATTGGAATGGCAGAACTTTAATGCAAAACTCTCAGATTTTGGGTTGGCCAAGGATGGTCCTACAGGCGAAAAAAGCCATGTCTCTACAAGGGTCATGGGAACCTATGGGTATGCAGCTCCCGAGTATATGGCCACAGGTACCTTAAATTTTACAGATTTTTGTTCATGTTCGCATATTGTTTAACTTTATTTGCTTGAAGTATTGCCATAAGGTTTATCTATTGTCCTCGCATAGCTGTGCTAGACACAATTACTTCATCACTTGTTTCTTGTTTTCTTCACTGATCCAGGCCTCTATTTTATAAATAGGATAGCTAATGGCATATTCATTAACAGTGACATATTTTTAAATTATAAATCACCAATAGGTGTTTACCTCTCACTTCGTTTCACACTTAACAAAGACTCTTAGTTTGGATTTTCTGTTTATTGTGCTGGGTAATTTTCTACCAGTAGTCCTTAAATTAGATCACAGACCACCTTTCAACATAATTTTGAGATTCATTCCCTCATCTTCCATAAATTTTCAAGAGATGGTACCTGCGAATTTTTGGGTAAATAAAAACTTTATATACACAAACTGTCTGCATTAAGCACACCCTTTCTCGAGCTTTCTGCAATCAATTTTATGTCCCATCTCCAACTATCTGCAAAATTTTCTAAATTGTTATTTGACCTGCAATTGTATTTGTGTTTTTTTATACATGCTTGATGCTTCTAATGCGAATACTTGAAACATGGAAAGATAATATTATTTTCCATCAAACTTCTAGCTTCCCAAAAAAACTTGACCAGACTTGGTTAGCATACCCGTGGCATTTGAGGAAGTTGTAGTGAAACTAGTCTTCTCAGGTTATTCTGTTTGTGACTTCAAGTCCAATTTGGGTACTATTAAGTTCCAAGTTACTCACTCTTAACTCTATTTGAAGCTTTGTAACTCAATTTCTCCATTCCAACTTCACAGATCTCTATTTTTCACTTTCATGCACATGTTTGTAATGCTTCAAACTTAGCCTTGTATCTTGTATCCACTGTATGGACTATAGAGCTCTTGGTGAATGCTTCAGTTTACTCTGTAACTTTCTATATTGGGATTTGACACACAGTTCATTCTATTCTCATGAAGGTCATTTAACTACCAAAAGCGACGTTTACAGCTTTGGGGTTGTGCTTCTAGAAATGATATCTGGTAAACGAGTAATGGACAACAACAGGCCACCTGGGGAACAAAATTTAGTTGAGTGGGCCAAGCGTTACCTTACCAGCAAACGAAAAGTTCTCCATGTTTTTGATGCTCGTATTGAAGGCCAGTATTCATTTAGTATAGCACTGAAAGTAGCCAACCTTGCAATTCAATGTTTATCAGTAGAACCCAGGTTCAGGCCAAACATGGATAAGGTCGTAAGAATATTGGAGCAACTTCAGGACTCCAATGACATTGGTGGCTCTCGAAATGAAAAGCCCAATTCTACTAGCAATTCAAGCAATGGTCCGAAGCATCACAGCCAACCTTGCAATTCAAGTGTAAATGAAGCTTCCGATGAGAAAGCTGCTGCTTCTCCTGGGCCATCCGCTCCTCACCTTCAAACATAAAAGAAGAAAAAACATTCCACACATATATATAATGCTATAGCTTTAGCCTATACTACATTTATCCATTCAAAGGAAAGAAAAGGAGGGGGGGGGGGGGGGGGGGGGGTGAGGGTATGGTTATTTGGATGAATACCATATCTTGTGCTCAGACTCAGAGTATGTATACCGCTGTTGATTATTGTACAGTTTTTGTTTAGTTAATGATATTAGAACAACATTTCTTTGACTAATTTTCTTGTTGTGCCTGAAACATGGTAAACATGAGGAAAGCCTTGGGGTCATTTACATGATTTTGCACCTTTTTTCTAACTGCATGTGCAACATAGAAATTTGTAAGCAAGAAAATTGCTGGATTGCATAATTGATAGTACCCTTTGGGTATGGTGTTATGCAGTAACATGTCCTAAAGTTATATAGGAGTATTAATTATGATGTGGCATTTTTTTATAAGTCATATAATTATAGCAACTAGCAAGAAAGGATGGATGGAAATATCATTCCATATGAGGAAACTTAGATTAAGCTTTTCATAAACAATCAAAACTTAGATTAAGCTTTTACACACACACACACAAATAATTAAATTTAATAAATAAATTTAAATTATATAATTATAATATTATTTTATATAAATGGAAAGGTGTTATTAAAAAGACTTTTTAAAATATATATACACACACACTAATCAATTGACTTTTTTTTTTTTTTTTTTTGAAAATTAATCAATTGACTAATTTGAACATATCCAATAATATTAATAAAAAAACGCACACCTCTATTCCATGGAACACTTTTAACATGTTACATTAAGTTTAAATTATTATATAAGATTATAATTGTAACATTCTTTTTCCTTTCCAAATATAAGTATAATGCCTGCATTATTGAAACTTGAATTTTAAGGTATTATTGTAAATATTTATCAATTTTATTGCTTTTTAAGGCTCAATTAGTTCGAAATTGACCAAAGTGCACCAAATGAAATGAAATGGACCGAATTTGACAAAAGTGTATTGAAATGGACCAAATTAGACTGAAATTGACCGAATAGACTGAAGTTGACGGAAGTGGACTAAAATAGATTGGAGTGGACTGCACCAAACCAAAGTTGACCGAAATGGACAAAATTAAACCGAAGTGAATTGAAGTTGACGGAGGTGGATTGAAATGGACCGAAGTGGACTAAACTGGACCGAAATTGACCAAAGTGGTCTGAAATGGACTAAAATACTACATTGATATGACTTAATAAGAGTTTAGCGACAATAAATATTACATTTTAACTTTTAGATATTATACAAAACTAGCATTGGCTGCACGTGCTACCCCAGTAGTGAGAAAATTAATATAGATTTTGTGTGTGAAACCGTGAATTTTGGCTCACCCAATTTGATTATATTAAAAAAGAAGTCTAAGAATACAACAAAATATCACAATATTTTCACAATATCTTCATTTTTAGGATTCGAATAGATATTATTTTATTTTATTTGAGAGAAATATTATATTCACAACATTTTTAGAACAAATTCTAAATGACAAGTTATTACTGGTTTTAAACTGATAACATTGTTATTGTTATTCTCAAAACATTTATTTTCAGTTGTGGTTGGTCACAGTCTCATATTTTATAATTTTATTTCGACTTGTAAGAAATTGATACTTCTATATTTGTAAAAATATTGTGAAATTTGTTGTATCGATATAACAATATATATGCCAGCTTACATAAATATTTAAAAGAAAAAAAAAAAAACACTAACCGATTACTGGGGAAAAAAAAACTTTAGGCACGGTAGAAATTAATGTTAAAATGTTGTGGACTTAGCATCTTTTTATTTGATCTATAAGAAACTGAGATTTCAACAATTCTGAAAATATTGTGATAATAATAAGTGTTGTAACATTTTCTCAAAATATTTATTTTCAGTTGTGGTTAGTCACAGTCTCATATTTTATTATTTTATTTCGACTTGTAAAAAATTGGCATGTCAATAATTGTGAAAATATTATAAAATTTGTTGTGTCAGTATAACAATATATATGCCAGCTTACATAAATATTTCAAAGAAAAAAAAAAACACAAACTGATTACTGAAAAAAAAAAAAAAAGAAAAAAAACTTTAGGCATTGTAGCTACAATGCCAGTTGAATAAACCAAAAGCACTATAGCTCCAGTGCTATCCATCAATAATCACCTATGATTTGTTGTAAAATTAATGTTAAAATGTTGTGGATTTAACATTTTTTTATTTGATATATAAGAAACTGAGGTTTCAATAATTGTGAAAATATTGTGATAACAATAAGTGTTGTAATATTTTTTTTGAACATTTATTTTCAGTTGTAGTTGGTTACAGTCTCATATTTTATTATTTTATTTCGACTTGTAAGAAATTGACACGTCAATAATTGTAAAAATATTGTGAAATTTGTTGTGTTAGTATAATAATATAAATGTCAGCTTACATCAATATTTAAAAGAAAAAAAAAAAACACAAACTGATTACTGAAAAAAAAAAAATACTTTAGGCACTGTAGTTATAGTGCCAGTTGAATAAACAAAAGGGTTGAACAAACGAAAAAAAGACAAAAAAAAGACTCACGAAACCAAAGCACTGTTGCAGCTACAGTGCTGCACTGTGCCAACACTCTGGATCCACAATGCCGAATCACTGTAGCGGCATAGCCGCTTTTATTATAAAGATATAGTTGGGATGAGTGAATGGTGAATTAACATAGTTGAGTTCAAACCGGTAGATAAACTTTTGGGTTAAGTAGTGTTCGTAAATATTATATCATATAGATTATCAAAAAAAAAAAAAAAAAAAAAACGTTATATCATACATGCATCCAAGTTTAGGTATTTTGTTTATCTATACTAATATTTAAGGACTTTCGCCTATTTAGACTGGACATTTTTTTGGTTCCAAAATATCCTTACAACCTAAATTTTTTTTTTTTTTAAGAAGAGGTAACAACCAAAATTTAAGTAGACATAAAGCTTGATGATAATATAGTAAAAATACGTCTTTAATTCCCACGTTTGCCTACAAAATAGGCAATGTTTAACTCCCACGTTTAACTCCAGTTGATTTTCAAACTAAGCATTACTCCACGTTTTCACTTTTTTTTTTTTTTTCAAGACTTAACTCATTTTTTTATGCATTAAAAAAAATGACTTAATTTTTTTATTTGAATACCCTGGTTCCCTTGCTCCTTTATCTTATCTCATGTTTGTTTGTTTGTTTTGTTTTTGTTTTTTGTTTTTGAAAAAATACTAAAAAATAGAGATAAAACTTAAGAATAACATGCTAAAAATAATCTCTAACTCCCATGTAAAATACTGCTTACAAAATACGACAACTGTCACATTATTTTTTATATTTTTTATTTTAATATAGAAACAACTGTCACATTAGTTACATAACTTATTCAATTTATTTCTTCCTCAATTCTTCTCTCAGTTCCATATTCTTTTTCTCTACACTATCATCATCATCTTTTCTAAATTCAAAATCCAAAAAAGAGAAAACTTTACTTACAAAAACAAAAGTGCAATTCTAATTGTTCTGGTTCAACAAGTATGTCAATGTACATTACTCTTTTTCTATTTTATTTTTATAAAGAAATCAACCGCCTTCTAATTATTTGGACTTTGAGTCTTCTTCATTTCTTTATTTTCTTATGATTATCATTTTTTTTTTAATATGCCTTTGTGGGTTAAACCTTACTTATTGCTTTTCTTTGATTACAATAGCACGATGCTTATCTTTGATTACTATTACAGTAGAACAGAGGCTGAATTTGGAACACAAATTGTGCAATTTGATAAGTATCAAATTGTGTAAAAGAAACACAAAAAAATACTTTTACCCAAAAATTTAATAATTCTAAATTATAATTATAGCAAATTATTAAACCTTTACCAAAAATAGAAAAAAGAAAAAAGAAGAAGAAGAAGTCTGTGATCATCCAAGTACTTAATAATGGGCCGGACTTTTTTGGAACTTTAAAAATCTCAATATTGAGGCCCGGTCTAAAAATAATAAAAGGAACTCGAGCCCAATACCTATCAAATTCGCAATATATATAAACAGTTGGGAAGGCGGTTTCACTTTCGAGATCCAACTCCAACCTCCAAAGGTGCTTCACAATTCACTTCACAATTCCATCATACAAAGCAATCGCTCTCTATAACCCTAGGTATCAACATCTCTTTTTTCTTCATTGCTAATGGGTTTGAATTTGATTCGCAAACAGTAAACACCATACCCTTATACACGTTTCGTGTTTGACAAAATGCCGTATTTGTGCCTATTAAGCTCATGCATTCTCAAATGGACTAGAGCTTTAATAATCCTCAATTTGCTGGGTTCAGTACATCAATGTTATCATATAGAATAAAGCCTTTAAATACTATCAAATACCAAATCCAAAACCCAACTCAATGATGCCAAAATGTAATTCTGTAGGGAAACTGTATGTTGGGTTGGTTTTAGTTTGTGCTTTACATGTTTGTTATAGCAGTATAGCTTTTAATACTATCATGTTGGTTCAATTATATATGCATAGAGTTTGATACTAAGTAAGTGGTTGGTGAATGTGTAGACAATTGGGGTTTGCTAGATTTTGTATTTTATATGTTTGTTGAAATTCTTGAATGAGATTAGGGAAGAGGGTATTCTTGTTAATTGTTTGCATTGTTATTAGGCTATTTAGTTTGTAATGTGTGTGTTTTGGTACGTAGATCTTGTTATGATCATTGACTGATGAGGTTATTATCATTGGAAAAAGGAGACAATGGAGCCGAGGCTATCTGTGGACCCGTTTGAGGTGGCATTTAAGGATGTAGAAGAATTGCCACCTGATTCCCCTACTGCTGATTCTATGGACATTGAAAATCAAATCCAGACTCCTGCTAACATGTTAACACCGCCGGCCGTGATAGTGCCCACTGGGACTAATGCATCCACTGGTAACAATGAAGATGAGGATGAGGATGAAGAGGATGATAATGTGGACGTCAACATCAGAAATATTTCGTATAAAAGTGACCCTGACAAAGCTGCCAGGACACAGTATGTAGAAGATTATTTGAGTTCTTTCTGCTATGTCTTGCAGACATATATGGGAATGTTATCTTTTACTATGGTAAAAGAAACCAAATTAGCTTGTCCTAATTGCAAGTTAAATAATTGTAAGAAATGGGATGTACCGGACCATGCCTTTCTGATACACTTGCATCTGATGTCCTAACTGCATAGTTACTCATTATCTAATAAAATCTACACCATCTTTTTCTTTTAAAAAAAGAGGGATTTTTTTCCCTTTCACTTTTCAGAAGTTATAGTTGATGTAAAACCAATTTAATGCAAATTAAAATGTAATAGATGGTTTAACTTTATGGAGAACTGATAGACATCTTGTTTTTTTGCATTTATTATGGAGAATTACAACTACATCTTGTTCTATACTTTTCAGGGCTATACTCTCTCGGTTCACAGAGGAACAGATGGAGAGGTATGAGTTCTTTCGGAGGTCTCGATTTAAAAAATCCGACATGAGAAAGGTATTCTTGTTGCCTTGTTCTATATATTTGCTGTGAATTTTCCTTCTTTTTTCCCTTGTTTTCTGTCCCTTGTAGTTGGGTGGGTCTTTGTAAGGCTTGGTCAAGTTGAGTTATTGACCGCCCAAAATACCTTTTTACTTTTGCCTAAAAATTTATTGGTTCCTCCACTTATGTGGTCTGAGTCTTGGTATGTTGAGGAGCCAGCCACCTATAATGAAACACTTCCATTGGACTGAGTGTTGCCAATGAACATGTTCCATGAATGTGTGAGGGAAAAAAGCAAATGTAGAACAACATAGTCTGGAGACAATAATTTGGAGAAAGACCTTTTAGGCTTGTTGACCTCTTAGTAGGCATTTTTATGCAGCTTTCTTGAAGTGCAGCAATAGAATTGGTAGGTGATTAATTAGTGCAATTAAAGTTTTCCCTAATTTTTTGTTTGTTTCTCTCATATGGTGAGTGTAGTTGTTACTGAGCATCACTGGAATGCGGGCAGTTTCTGAGCCAATGATAGTTGCAGTGTCAGCGACAGCAAAAATGTTTGTTGGTGATATTGTTGAGACTGGTATGCATATATTATACAAATTTCAAAACTTAAGTTGACATGTATTTTCCAAAATACAAGTGATCCCCTTTGGCAGTGGTGGACCTAGCAACAGCCTTTGGGGTCTATTGATGCTTTCTCTATCATGTTCCCCCAGAATCACATGTAAATCTAGTGCACGTCTTAGTCTTATATAACCATATTTTCAGATACTTAAAATTCGTTCAGTCTTCTATGTATCCTCTGTTGATGCATTTCTGTTTACAGCTAGAGTGGTTATGACTGACTGGAAGGATTCTGGTCCTATTCGGCCTTGCCACATTAGAGAAGCATATAGAAGACTAAAGCTTGAAGGCAAAGTACCAAGGAGATCAGTGCCAAGGCTCTTCTAGTGGATGGGGTGAGATACACAGCTTTTGCGCCTGATTGCTCAGGTTTTTAAATTAAGGATAATGATCTTTCATTTTGTAGTATAATTCTCTCTCATCCTCTGTATGTTAGGTAGTAATTTTTTCTTTTTATAACCCTAGCCAATAGAGGGGTCTTTTACCTTGCCCTTAAATATTTGTAAAGGGGGACTTGAGGGCTCAATCTCTTAATTTTTCCTGATTGAGGGACAGCTGAATATTTCTAAGCCACATTGCTAGTTTTAGTTGGATTGCTAGGCCAAATGGCCACTGGTGGGTGGTTAGATTTTTGTGAAGGCATATTAGCTTGAAGTTTTGGTAAAATACATTTATTTATTCATATCAAGACGTAGATGACAGCTGAGGTTGGACTGTGATGGATATCGGAGGGGGAAATTGCAGCTTAGGTTTCTACGTTGTGCTGGTTATGACAAAAGACAGAAAGCAAATGCATAACTGTTCAGTGAGAAAAGCAAAACTACAACTGAAGCTAGGATATGAATAAAGGTGGTAAAGAATGAACCAAATGCATTGAGAACTGCTAAAGTTTTTATTCCTGATAAAAATTATAGATTAATTCACCTAAAAAGAAACCTTATATAAGTATATTTTGGGCGATTTTGAGTCTGTCATCCTCATCTGCGTACTCATTGATTCATGTCACTGTTTTCAATTTTACACCATGTGTATTAAATTCATTTACTTGTTGGTAAAAAGCTTCTTCTTTTTTTTTGTTTGTTGATAATTTGATATATTAATCCTCTATTCTTTTCTCTATTCATTTTTCCCTTTATTTGGATCTTTTTCAAATTTTTCTTATTTATGCTTTCTTTTGCCTTATTTTCAGATCAGCTGGGTTGCAGTCTCACGGTTGGATACACATCAATATATAAAGCAAAGGCCAGGATTTTTTGTTTTTGTTTTTTGTTAAGTACAAAGGCCAGGATTTTTACCCTTTGTGCTTGGGAACACCTCCTTTTCCAGTACATACTACATACCAGTGTAGAAAGTTGAAAATACAGCTGAAGTCTAATATAGTGTGATGAGCAATGACTGACAATTAAGATTTCTGTCACTAGACTCACTACTCACTATTAAACAAAAAATTGTCAGTATCAAATGTTGCCCTTTTATTGTCAGTTTGTCACAAATATATCCAGGCTCATCATGAGCCTCTGAACAGTTCTGTATACTTCCCTTTCATACATTGACAGCAGTTGGTTTGATTATGTCATACAAGCTGACTCCATGATGCATTCCTCTATTGGCCTTGGGTTTACAAGAATTGATTTATGTTACTATTATTAATAATGCTGATCAAGGAGGAGAGCATAAAGTTTACCAATGTAATCCCAAGCCATCCTTAAAATGATCCGATTGACTAATGCTTAGGTTGCTTGTCTATGAATCCGGACCAGAAACTGCAATTGGCTCGTGTAATGCTTTTCAGTAGGCATTAGGCAAGAATGTTAACGCTAACTTATTTTAGGAACCATTTTCATAATTTTGCCACAACTTGTCCACATAGAAGCTTATAAGTGGTGGAATTGTGAACCCACATGAACTAACCATTTTTTTTTCCATCACTTACAACTCCCCGTGTAGGCAAGTTGTGACCAAAGTTGTGAAAATTGTTATGGTAAGAGCATTCCCATCAAGGCTTTCAAAAAATTTAGCATTTACCATCTCAAAACCTATATTTATAACATATAACACCTCATTTTACAATACCCCTTACATCAAAACTTCTATTTTTTTAACACTTCATTTAAATATTATTTTTTTAATTATTTTTTTATTATTTCTCACTCTCCCTCTGTCTCTCTCTCCCACTGTCTCTGTCTTTCTCAACCAGGTGAAGCTTCTCAAAAGTTCAAAACCTCCATGGCCTGAGCTTTTTAAGCTCATCGTCGATAAACCACGGCCATAGCCACGGCCACGGCCACAGCCACAGACACCACCACCAACCACAACCTCAACTCCCAACCACCAAAAAAAAAAAAAAAAATACCCACGGGACAAACACCAGCGAAAACCCACCACAAAACCGCCACAAAACCCACCACCCCAGCAACCCCGATCCTCACCTCAACCTCGATCCCCAATCCTTACCTCAACCTCGATCCTCAACCCCGATCTTCAACCCACGGCCTCAACCAACTCAACCCACGGTTTCAACCAACCCCAACCACCGTCGGACCCATCATCGTCGGACCTAGACCCACATGCAGTCATTGAAACCCATTAGACCCACTAGAGGGAGAATCTGAGAAAGAGAGATGAGAGGGGACGAGAATGAGAGAGGGAGAGTGAGAGTGATAGTGATCTAAAGAGAGAGAAAGAAAAAATATTAAAAAAAGATAGCAGAGAGCTACAGTGCGCTCTCAAAAATAAGAGCGCACTGTAGCAGTATTGTAAAAATTTTACAATATAACAGTTTTGATGGAGGGCGTCTTTGGGGCTCAGCTGCTAAAAAAAATAAGATTTTTAGCATTTAGAAGCCTCAATGAGAATGCTCTAATAGACTTATTCTTTAAGAACCATTTGACTATTCATTTAAAAAAAGAAAAAAAGAAGTTGGCTATTTTTTGTTGTATATTTTTGTCTTTTTCATTGAAATGTTATAATAAAATAGTTTCATAATATCATTTTCTTACGAGAAAGTATGCCATACATTGAATATATGCATATTTTTAGAGTGTGTGAGATTCATACTTTCCCCCTTCCCAAAGTGATGACGGGCACGCCTAATCCGATTTTCAACCCCGTTCCATTGCCATCCCTTCATAAGATAAATTTTTTCCAGAAGAAAGAGGATAGTTTTCCCATTTTCTACCCACGGTCGTTTACTACATTACATACCAGTAGTGAAAGTCGTTTACTTGCCATCTAGATCAAAAACGCAAGTCGTCCAAAACAGATAGAGAGGGGTTATTATCGTATTTTGAAACCGAAGGCTGAGGTTTAAGCGATTGGCTTTGCTTGCTTGGGGTTCTGCACTTCTGCTCTGCTCTGCTGCACACTTCAGCGTTTGCCTAAACGGAGCACTGAGCAGAGAGAGAGAGTGATGATTGCCACTTCAATGGCGCTAATACAGCACGTGTGCTCCGCCCCTCTCGCACGTGCGGCGCGACCTCGCTTCCTTGCTGCTGTTATATCCTCCCGCAACCTCTCTATAAGGTCTTCTTCTTCTCCTCCTTCTCCCGCACGTGCCTCCCAAGCTGACTCGCACGTGCTCCTCGGCATGTCCGAGCAGGAGCTCCAAAAGGTCGCCCTCGACTTTGGTCAGGTAATAAAAAAAAAGCAAAACACTTATCCTCTCCTACGTTTGGTTCCCGAGAAAATTAAAATAAAAACTGAATAACTGGGCATAGTTGAGCAACTAGGCTTATTAGTTCTTAGTTTTTTTTGTGATGATTTTTTAATATTTTAAAAAAATTTTGGAATTATGTTTTAGCAAAGCTTTAGAGGGAAGCAACTCCATCATCTAATTTACAAGAGAAAGGTCAAAGAAATTCAAGATTTCAGTCAATGTGAGAGAAAATTCTCTCTTTCCTTTCTTTTTGCCCAATTTGTTCTTTTATGTATTCTAGCCTCTTTGTTACGTTTTTCCAAAAAAAAAAAAAATTTGTGTGACTTATACTGGACTTTTTGTGCTGTTTTCATGGTTTGCAGTGCCTCAAGCATTCAGGAATGATCTTGAAGAAGCTGGATGGAAAGTCGGGCGGTCGCCCATTCATAACACGGTAACTGCACTTGATGGCACTATTAAGGTAAGAAGAATATGATTAGATTATTTTACTAATTGTGATTTGTTAAACGGTACTTTTGGATTTTCCAAGCAGTTCATAAGACTATGCACGCGTACTTTTAGTCACATGATCTATTTAATTGTAATGTGACTTGTTTAAATTTAATAACTCATGTGATTTAAGACACGTAGATGGTGTTGTGAACCGCCGTGTAATCGGTTGGAGGAGATATCTCCAGCTTGGTTTGGTGGAAAACTTTTTCCTTTGGATATTATCATAAATTTTTGGTTATCGAGTGAATATATGGTTTCACATTTTGATTTGGAAGTTATCTCTGTTCTCTTATTTAATTCTGCTTGCCACTGATCATGCAGTTATTGATTAAGTTGGAGGACAACAGGTTGATTGAAACTGTGGGCATACCAGTTGAAGATGCCAAAGGTTCAGTGAGACTTACTGCGTGCGTATCATCACAGGTGATTTTCTGACCTGTGAATCAATCAGTGCCAACTTTTGTGCCCTTTCCTAGGAGTGTTCTTTTGTTGATTCAAGGAACTGTTTTCATGCACAACGGTAATGAAAATATATATTGTAGTGTACTTTGTTTATTGACTTGTTTTTTTATGTGCCTTTATTTTGGATATTCAGGTTGGCTGCCCACTGCGTTGCTCATTTTGTGCCACTGGAAAAGGTGGATTTTCAAGGAATCTTAAGAGGCATGAAATTGTTGAGCAGGTAACTCTAATGTCATTTCCATGTCCACTCTTCGAAGTCCACTGTGTGGTAGGGTGGTGGGGTCTTTGAATGTTTTATTGTTTACGCAATTCTGAAAAATGAAGTGACCAAAGTAGAATAGAGGTATTTCATTTTGAAGAATGGCAAAAAAAAAAAAAAAAAAAAAAGGAAATAAAAAGCCTATAATTTTCATAATATGCTGAAAAAATTAATTTACTCAAAGCAAGCTTGGCTTTGTATACAATGAACAAGTAAATACATTTGTGTACACAGGTTTTAGCTATTGAGGAGCTCTTCAAGCATAGGGTGACAAATGTGGTGTTCATGGGAATGGGTGAGCCAATGTTGAACCTGAAGTCGGTACTTGAAGCACACCAGTGCTTGAATAAGGTGAATTTACAACTGTTTCATGCATATTATCTAATTGCTTCATTACCAATGTTTGTTGTGTGGATAACCTTTAATAACTTGTTTATTTTAGTTTTTTACTTACATAATTGCAAGAGGTTTTTCCACTAACATATTATACATTCTTTGTGATTTACTTACTCCATCCTTTATTGTTGGTTTTTTTGGGATTATTGCAAAATATGATCCATTTTGAAAAGTCAATAAACACAATATTAATAACTATCTTAATTTACCCTTTACTTTATTGAAAAGTCAATACCCCTTTTTTCCACTTTTTTTATACTTAACTGATTTTAATTTTTTAAAATTTTTTTTTTGATAAGCAAGAAAGATGATATGTATTCAAGAAGCTATCTCATGAAATAACATAAGGCAGAACAAAGAGTACAAAAAAAGAAACAAACAAACAAAAGAAAAACAAAAAACAAAAAACAAAGAAGAGAACTGAGAAACAAAGGGAGAGAATCACTAGAGATGAGTCCCCAAACCCTAGACCAATCAAAAAGAGGACCACTAAAAGAAGCAAGCAACTGGTCATCGGATTTGCCCATGTCCTCAAAAGTTCGCCAATTTCACTCCTTCCAAATACACCACATTAGGCACAACGGAGCTAAATTCCAAATGTTAGAAGAGTGCTTTCTAAACCAATTCCACCAACCAAAAAGTGTATCAGCAACCGATCTTGGCAAGACCTAAGAAATCCCAAAAGATCTAAAAACCAAGCTCCATAGTTGATGAGCTTTTTCACAATGGAGTAGCAAATGATTCACCGTCTTCCCATTATAACGACATATAATGCACCAGTCAACAAAATCAAAGCCTCTACCCCACAAATTGTCGCTTGTACAAATCTTCTCCCAAGTTGCAGTCCAGACAAAGAAAGAGATGCGCGGAGGAGCCTTAACGTTCCAAATACCTTTCCAGGGAAAGATAATAGGCAAGGGACTTCGAAACTTATTATAGAACGAGCGGATGTCAAAATCCCCCTTCTTCGTCAACTTCCATCTCATACGGTCTCCGTTCTCAGATTGAGGTACATTAGAACTCAAGGTACGAAAGAATTCATCCACAGCACCCATCTCCCCAATCATTTGGATCCCTAAGTAAATGAATATTCCAGCTTCTCCGTGCCTCAAACCCCAACCGTTCGAGAGACGAGGCCATAGAAGCCTCTTTATTAGTAGCAATCCCATACACTACCAGGAAAGATAGATGGAGTGGTAAGTCATCACACCACCGATTTGTCCAAAACTTTACTCTATCCCCCACCCCTACCTTGAATTGAATACATTTGCTAAAAACCTCCCAACCTTTCCGGATACTTCTCCATAAACCACACCCGTGGACACCCATACCCAGCTTGGAAGACCATCCCCCCCATTCTTCCCCAAACTTCAAAGCTATAACCCTCCTCCAAAGACGAGTCTCCTCAACCCCAAACTGCCATAACCATTTTCCTAGTAAGACTTTATTAAAAGTAGTTAATTTCCTTACTCCCAAACCATCATTAGCCTTAGGAGCACACACCTTATCCCACCCCACCAAATGAGCCTTCGAATCCCCCCACAAGAAATCCTTTTGCAACTTCTCAATCTTATTAGCCATATGCGAAGGGATGGTAAACAAAGATAGGAAGGCTAGATAGCGTACTCTTAAGCAACGTCAGTCTTCCACTTTTTGACAAATACAGTTTCTTCCACTCAGCCAACTTCCGCTTAATTTTCTCTAAGATAGGATTCTAAATAGAAGGGGACTTATGGGAAGCCCCCAACGGCATACCAAGGTAGGTCATAGGCAAAGTCCCAATCCTACAACCCAGAATCTCTGCCAAGGCATGTACATTATTAACCTCCCCTATTGGAACCATCTCACTCTTCAAGACATTAACCTTCAAACTTGTCACAGCTTGAAAACAAAGGAGAAGCATCCGAACATGAAGGATTTGCTCCACATCTGCATCACATAACAAAATAGTATCATCTGCAAACAAAAGATGAGAGACACATTCCCCTTCACCTCGTCTACCATCAGCCTTAAAACCATTGATCAAGCCAGCACCTTCAACTCTTTTCAACATCCTGCTTAAAACCTCCATCATAACCAAAAACAGCAAAGGGGATAGCGGGTCCCTTTACCTCAGATCCCTCGTGCTCCCAAAAAAGTCAGCTGGAGCCCCATTAACCAAAATGGAGAACTGGACAGTTGATATACAAGTGCGAATCCATCTACACCACTTCTCCCCAAAGCCCATTCTCTTCAATAGATCTAGCAAAGCCTCTCAATTCACGTGATCATAAGCTTTCTCAATGTCTAGCTTACAAATAACCCATGGAATCTTACTCTTCGCTTGACTATCAACACACTCATTGGCAATAAGAACTGAGTCAAGAATCTGTCTACCACCCACAAAACTATTCTAAGACTCAGATATCAGTTGATCTGATATCACTTTCAAACGATTTGCCAAAACCTTAGACAAGATCTTGTACAAGCTCCCCACCAGGCTAATAGGCCTAAAGTCTCGAATGTTGGAAGCATCATTCTTCTTAGGAATTAATGCTATGAAAGTGGCATTCAAAGATTTCTCAAACTTACTGTGTTGAAAGAACTCCTCAAAAACTGCTAGAACATCTCTTTCCACCACTCTCCAACAATGGTGAAAAAAGACCATAGAGAAACCACCTGGACCTGGAGCTTTATCTCCAGCCAACTCATTAACAGCTAGAAGAATCTCCTCCTTTTCAAACCTCCTTTCAAGCCAGCCCCTCTCCGACCCATCTATCTGATCAAACTCCAAACCTTTCACAAAAGGCCTCCACTCCTCTATCTCCTGATACAAGTTTTTATAAAATTTAACTACCTGAGCAGCCACCTCGGATTCCTCCTCATAAATCACCCCATCCACCTCCACAATACTTAGATGATTAAACCTTCTACGTGAATTAGCCACCTTATGGAAAAATTTAGTATTATTATCTCCTTCCTTAAATTATGAAGGGCAATTTGAAAAATTCTACCTGTTCTTAGAAAGATAATTCATTAAATGATGTTCCTTAAAAAAATTGAATTTTCTAAATGGGACTAACAATATGGGACAAGGAGTATTAGAATTCCATTTTCCTATAAGTTTTGAGTATCATATCAATTTTGGTGGGTCTTTCTTGTTTGTAAGGATGTGCAAATTGGGCAAAGAATGATCACAATATCCACTGTGGGGGTTCCAAACACAATAAGAAAGCTGGCTTCTCACAAACTTCAGTCAACATTGGCTGTCAGGTACGTCATCTATAATAGGAAGTGAAGAATTTTTGTGTCTTAATACCATGTACCATTTACTGATGTTGTTTGTTTGTGAGTAATTGGCCATTTTTGTTGAAGTGTATATGTTTAATTGATAGAATTGGCTTGGTATTGAGAATCTTGTTGCTGCAATATGCTGTTTCTGGTCCATATGTACAGTTTGAGAGTACATCTGTTCCACCCTGCAATTCACATATTTTGTTCAAGGGGTTTCAGATCGTTGGTCAGGCTAATGTAGAGTGGGAGAAATATGGTGGACTGCCTTTTGTTCCATATCAGAAAAGATTTGACCCTTAATCTTTTGTAGTAGGCTAATAGCAAATCTACCTGCAAAGTTTACTAAAATCCAGAATTTGAGCAGCGCATATCATTCAAAATTTCATAAACACATTATCAAAATTGTGACTTACTATGTTTTAAGCCTTTTGTCCTTCAACCAGAAATATCCACCCCTGAAATTTTGACTGTAGAATAAATTGACCGCAGTAAAAGCTGATGGGAGGTAATGAATTCTGCCTGCCACTATGCCTTATGATTTAATGTCCCTAATCCAAACTTCTGAATCAGCTCATATCTTTTCTTTTCTTCTTGTTCTTCTTCCTTTTTAACCCCAATAAAATAATGTCTTTGAATATTGACTGTAAATCAAACGTTGCACTGCTTCCCCAATTTCTGCAATCTCTAGGGTCTATTTTTTGGTCTATCCTACAATTAATTGGAAAAGTGTGTGGAGGTCAAAAGTCCCAACTAAGGTTGCTTTTTTCCTTTTTACAGCAGCTATGGGGAAAATTCTGACCATTGATAATTTACAGAAACGGAGGATCCTAATTATTGATTAGTGTTGTATGTGCAAATCTGTTGGAGAAATTGTAAATCATTTGCTTCTTCACTGCCCTATTGCTTATGAGTTATGGAGCATGGTTTTCACATTATTTGGGGTCAAGTGGGTTATGCCTGAGGGTGTTGAAGATCACCTCAATAGCTGGAACTGAAGGTTGGGTGGACCCAAAAGCCACACGATCTGGAGTGCGATCCCATTTTCTGATAATGTTTATTACTTATCCAAAAAAAAAAAAAAAATTTACTTATGAAGAAGACCTTTATATCTAATATATGTCTGATGCCAATATGTTATTTTCATTATTTTATGCAAATGCAACTTTATTTTCTTGTTAATTTTCTTGTCTTCTTTTGCATCAGCCTACATGCTCCTAACCAAAAACTTAGGGAAGCAATTGTGCCAAGTGCTAAATCCTACCCTCTGGATGCTATCATGAAAGATTGCAAGGATTATTTCCTTGAGACCAGTCGACGGGTTTCCTTTGAGTATGCACTGTTAGGTACCAATGTTTCACTTAAGAACTGCTAATTTTGTTCTATTTATTTTATAAATACAATTCACTTTAGAACTTTTGTATCCCCATCCCTCTCCCTTCACACATGCTTGAATAACATGAATATTGATGTGAATGACATTTTTCTCAGTAATAGTGTTACTTTTGGCCAGCTGGAGTCAATGACAAAACAGAGCATGCAGTAGAACTTGCAGAGCTTCTCCACCAGTGGGGGCGTAGTTATCATGTGAACTTGATACCTTTCAATCCAATAGAAGGCTCTGATTATCAGCGGCCACACAAGAAAGCTGTAATGTTGACCCTATGTTATTATGCCCTCATTTTCAACAAGAATATGCCTCATCACTTGATTTTATTTGTTCTTAGTAATAGATATATGGATTTTATTTCATTTGGCAGGTGATGGCATTTGCAGCTGCTTTAGAATCACGTAAAATAACTGTTAGCACGCGGCAAACAAGGGGCCTGGATGCTAGTGCTGCTTGTGGTCAGCTAAGAAACAAATTCCAGAAGAGTCCTTTGCTCTTGGACTCCGAAGACCTGCAATCTCAACCAGATATTGCAGTTGCATGTTGATCCCACATTGTTTCTTTGCCGTTTGTTCCTCCCCCTTTTTGCTGTATGCTGTACACTTTCATGTTCTCTTCCCTCAATCCGTATGAAGCTTGATGAAAGTGGTGCTTCATGTGGCAAGAAGGCTAGTTGGGATCTTTCCCTCTCCTATTTGTGGGAAAAATGTATGATGTTTCGCATGATGATGAGTCAGCTGCAGAATTCAAAATCTTCCATACGTAACAATGAGATGTTGTGGGAAAACTATATGTGGATGGCTGCAAAGTCACAAGTAGACTAATGAACCCTCTTCTCATAGAATCAGTGTCATGTATTGCCTGTTAGGCTAGTTTCTTTCCTATGTAACTTGCATTTATAGTTTTGAGTGATGCTCCACTTTATCCCACACTGGAGGCAGGGCCATAGAATTGGGCATAGTGAGATAGGCATTTTACCTTGTAGATGTAAATTTTATTGATGTGGCAACTAGCAAATTTTCTATCATACTGTACTCTCTTGGTTCAAAGAACTTCCTTACCAAGTAATGTGAAAATTTTGTTTTGATCCACAACTATTAGTGTAAATTATGTTTTTATATAAATTTAACGATACAAAATGAATTGAGTTTTGAGGATTTTGTTCTACCATAAACACTAGTGTGATGTTGTGAATTTGAATAATATTTTACATCTAATTATTTTAAACCCATATATTTAGAACCCTCAAATGAGTCATATTATTCGTAAATTTAATCAATGAAAAAAAAAAAAAAGAGAAAGATTTTCCCATAGTTTAATTAAGTCATTTAAACTAAAAACTAAAATCTAAAACCCTCATTTTAAATACTTCTATCCAAAATGAATCATGGGAAAGATTCTTCTCATCTAGTGTGTTTGAGCGATAGATATTGCATGAAACTAGGCCAATATGGCATAATAGCATTGTTTACCGAAATATATATTAATCTACCATTATTTCGGAAATATGTATGGATCTACTACTTTTTGGGTACTCGAGTTTGGGGAACTCGAGTTTTCCATAGTACTTGAGTTCCATCAAAACTTTTCTGGCAAATTTAAAAGCTATTTTTTCAAAGAACTTGAGTACCATAGAAAACTTGAGTTCTCCAAACTTGAGTATTCAAAAAATGGTAGATTCTTATATATTTCTAAAACAGTAATAAATTGATATATATTTCGGTAGTAGTTGGCCATTTTTGGCCCATGAAACTAATCTCTAAACCTTATCGTTATTGTTTAGGAGGTGTAATAAAAAAACATTTTTATGTTATATAGGGAGGAAGGGGAGTTAAAAAGAACGAAAGGGAACTTAAGCCCAGCCCACTACGTTTTGTCACCCAAAATAGGGCCTCACTTTTGTACTAAGAAAAAGCGGGGCAACCCGGCCCACGAATCATTCCCACTCCTAGCCCTAGGGCATAAAATCTAAACACGGTTTCGTGGAAAATTCCATAACCTGGCTCTACAAAAGTAAAGAATAGAATTTAGACGAGAGTAGCTGCGACACGGTTTCACTTTCATTCTTCGGATTTGATTTCAGAACCTGAGATCTAACTTCAAGCTCAGCTTCTCTTTCTTCTTCAAAGCTCTTCTTTCACAGGTAATTAATCAATCTATCTACTTTTTCCCTTTTGATTTATCAATAAGCCTCCGTTTGGTTGCCGAGAAAATCATAAAAAAAGAAAAACTAGAGATCTTTATCAATAAGGAGTTTTCTATCGGCCCAGAAATTTTAGGAAAAGAAAAATAAAGTTTCGATCTTTGGTTCTGTTTTTTAGGTTTTGATTTTCGAAGTATGATTGGCAATTTTTGTAAATTAGGCTCTTGGTTGATTAAAGGTTTTATTTTTCTTAGCAACCAAGCAAGGAATCTAGTTTTCTTTCTTGGGTAAAAGCATGTGACTTGAAATTTACGTTCTTGGGTTTGAAGAGTTCAGATTGACCATGTGTACATTATAGCTTAAATGTCATTATGTTAATTGATTAATGTAATTTTTATTATCTTACATGTAATGGGTTTAGGAAATAGTGTACTTTTTTTTTTTTTTTTAGTAGGTTCACATAGATTATGATTGTGTGTTGTTAGGAAGCATAATGAGGAGGTACAGTCCACCATACTATAGTCCTCCAAGGAGAGGATATGGCGGTCGAGGGAGAAGCCCTCCTAGAAGGGGATACGGTGGTGGTGGTGGTGGTGGCGGCGGTGGCGGTGGCGGTTATGGTAGGCGCAAGGAACAGAATGGAAGCCTTTTGGTCCGCAATATTCCACTGGATTGCCGGTAATTTTTTGTGGGTAGTTGTTTATTGTTGTTTTGGAGGTGAAAGATCCCTCCCTTGGTGTGTTAAAACAAGTTGGTTATTTTGTTGTTTGCTTCTTTTTGCAGGCCAGAAGAACTTCGAGTTCCATTTGAGAGATTTGGAGCTGTCAGGGACGTGTATATTCCCAAGGACTATTACACAGGGTGAGTTTTTTACCAGTAGATTATATGCCCTTTTTTTTGGTTCAATACGACAGCGGTGTGTAATGATTGAAATCAGTTGAGCAAGTTTTGGGAATTGAGCTCTGAATACTTGCACTTGAATCAAGGTTGAGCTTCAGTGGAGCTGAATTTGTAATTTCCAAGCATAGTTCACCTGTATTCAGCCATGTTTGCTAGCTTGGTTGAGCTTGTTGGCTTTAAACTAGATTCCAAGCATAGTTCACCTGTATAATGTTAGATTCTGCATGACCATCCAACATATCTAACTTTACAATGCAAGTAAGTAATGATCATAACATACTTCTGAAGCTCTTCTTTCCTTCTTTGTCCTCCCCTAGCTTCATATTACTGATCAACTTAGTTTATGAATTTTTTAAATGCTTAAGAGGTTATTAAACTGCTGAGGTTGATTTGCCTAATTGAGCCAAGCCAAAGCATGTGCCTTAAGGTTGGCAAGCTGAATAGTCTGCGTGAAAAGAAGCATAAATTTGGTAAACGAGTTCTTGTGATGTTGATGGAAATTAGGTGTCTTTGCAAGCAAACTTATTAGGATTGATAAATATAGATATAAATTGCTAACATTTGAGACTCCATTTCATTATTATCTTTTGGCACCTTTGGTCAAAGTATACAAGTAGGGGGTGCAAAAGCTGTCTATTGAGTTACATTCTACACTATTTATGAAAATTTCTTTTTTTCCTTTCCATAGTGAATTAAAAATTTGAACTGGCTTGTCAGGGGGTATGTTGGTTTGAACTTTGAAGTTAAAACAAAGCCCAAGCCCCACTTTTGATGAAGACCTGTTTATCATTGCCTAACTTGTTGGTCCCCCAAGAGTTTTAAGAGTAATCTTCAATTGAAGAATGTTGCTTTATGAAGAGAAATTATTTAATTACACAATCAATAGTGGTTTGATGAGGAAGAAGATTGATTCTTGACCAATTGAAGACAACATGAGATGATTTTTAAGTTTGTGGGAACGTTGATTTCAAGTGCATCCTATAATTACAAGAATGTGAAGAATTTTCAAGTCACATGCCTCTTTTGAAGTTGGCTTTCATTCTTGACTGTAAAGAAAAGTGCAGCCATTAAGCTTGGATTTAGCTGCTTTAAGTAAATTCAGCATGCACTTATCTGGAAGTGCTTGGAGCTGATAATTTAGATGTGTAAAGAAGGTATACTAAATAGACATTGTTGTGCTACTTACCATACTAAGTGTCAGGTCTGTGACCTCATACAATCAGTGCTTTTGGTGAAATTTAATTGTTCATCAACTGAAGCTTTGCTGTGACTTCTTTCTAGGGAACCTCGAGGATTTGCGTTTGTGCAGTTTATGGATGCATATGAGGCCTCAGAGGCTCAATATCATATGAATGGAAAAATTTTTGCTGGGAGAGAGATATCTGTGGTTGTTGCTGCAGAGACAAGGAAAAGGCCTGAAGAGATGCGTCAAAGGACTAGAGTGAGGTAGTCTCTCTCTCTCTCTCTCTCTCTCTCTCTCTCTACCCCCTTGCCTCTTGGAGTTATATTTCACATTTTATATATTTTGAGATTCCTATGGTTTGTTGTACTTTATACAGAGGACCTTCGGGCTATGGGGGACAACGGTCATCTTATTATGGTATGTAGTTTCCGACAATTTAAATATTTATTTTTTAGTAATCCTGTAACCTGTATAATTCCGATTGCTATATTGGTGTTGTTAAAAGCAACACTTAGGCATGCATAAAGCTCAAACCTCGAAGCCCAAAGGTCCAAGTGCTCTTAACTTTTGTATCATACAAACATTATTCCTAAGGTGTTATATTACACAAGCAAGGTTTTTTTATTTACATGTCAAAAGATATGAATAAGGTTAATTATCTATTCTTGTTTATTTTTGTCTTTGCCTTTTAGATATATGTTGATTGAACTATATACTTCATTTGATCAAATTATCGTAGGACTGTTGACAGCTAAATGAATTGTTTGGTGCAATTTAATTGAGATTAGATTGAAGTTAGGAAGCTGGAAGTTATATAATTTATTTGATTTGGGTCATTTTTTGGTTTCTATTAATTAGCATGGCTTTGCATTTTTTGTTTTCATGTCCATTATTTTGACTACTCCTGTTTAAAGTAATCAGTACTCTCCTTTTGACTCTGATATCCTTAGGACGTTCTCGGTCTCGTTCATTATCCCGTTCACGCTCTCCTCCCCGCTATCCTTCTGGTTCTAGAGGCCGATACCGCTCTAGGTAAAATTGCAACTTTACAAATGCCATAATTATTATTTTTCAATGTCCACTTGACTGGTTAACACTGTTTCAAACTAAAATTATAATTGTCAGGTCCTACTCTCCCGCTCCTAGACGGAGGGGTGACTACTCAGTTTCCCCAAGTAGAAGGCATGCAGACCATCCGCGGTCACCAAGAGGTCCTCCAAGAGAGCGAGATGCCGATCATCGCAGGTCTTATTCTCCAGGTTATGCCAATGCTGCTGATCAAAATGAAAATGGATATCGCGAGTAAGTTTTAGTGTCTTCAAGTGTTTCATCTTTTTAGCTATACCATGTTGGTCTAATACAGGAGTTTTGATTTATTTATTTTTGTTTATTAAATTGCTTTGTAATGATGAAGTATCACCAGTAACTTTTGGAGTCTTGTCCCAAAGACTTGTTTTTGTCTCTGCTACTTGCATGGTGCTTATATCAAATATTTCTTTTTAGGAAACCAACCTATGATGCTGAGGAACCAAGAGGTCATTGGAGGTCATCGCCTGTTAGAGCTTCAAGATCACCCTCTGGTTCTAGGTCTAGGTCTGCCGATGCGTCACCCAGGCGCAGCAGCAGATAATGGAAAGGCAGTATATGATGATTCAACTTTGATAATTCTAAATGGTTGATGCTACATTTGCTGGCTTGTGTGCTACAATAGGAAATAAGCTCTAGAATGTGTTACATGCCTTAGGAATCATAAAACTTGTGTGTTTTGATGTACTCTATATGATGATTCAACTTTGATAATTCTGTGGTTTAGAGATTTTTATTTTTATTTTTAATTTCAACTTTACTGTTATGAGGTGATTTATTATTAGGTGTTATTGGCTGGGTCAAGACCTAATAATATAAGTTAAACCTTTATTTTGGCTCGAGGCCTGCCAAACAGTCACTGTTTTGTCATTTGTGGCTTCACCTCCCAAACTAGTACTAGTGCTGGTGTAAATCGAAATAAATTGACCTTGGAATTACAAAATGCTAACTTATTAGAGCTAAGTTGATTTTCAGGGATGCTGGTATATAATGCAATTACCGTGACATGTACCCTCCGGTTCATCCGGATATGTAACTGAAAAAACAATTTTAAATGAATTCATTATGGTGTGAAGCGGATTAATTGGGTTAGTGTCAACATTCGGTCACATCTAACAAATGATTTGCACTACCAAATGTTAGTCGTCTATGGATGTGAAGAAAATGTTAGTAATAGATTAGTCTACGTCATAAAATTCAAAGTCGATCAAAGTTTCAAACACAAAAGATTACACTACCGAATGTTAGTCGTGTATGGATGTGAAGAAAATGTTTGTAATTTATTAGTCTACTTCATAAATTCGGTAAGGGTCATATACAAATTCAAACTTCAAAGTTGATCAAAGTATCAAATACGAGGAATTCAACAGAGTTGAGCTCATAAATTCGATTAGGTGATGTACAAATTGTCAAATTCAAAGTCGATCAAAGTATCAAACACAAGGAATTCAACAAAGTTGAGCTCAAGAGGACTCAAATCTTCATGTTGGTCCAGCTAACACAATTATTTCGAGCCACTTATCAATATTATCTCTTCTCAACTAATATTGGAAGTTTTTGGCGTCCACTTTATGGTTTTGAAAATTGGAATGATGTTTCATTCTTCTTGGTTTTATAGGTTTTTATCATAATAGTTTAGGATTCATTTCCCAATTGAACCGCTCAGTCTATTCGATTTTAAAAACAGTTAAAGCACCCTGTTTTCACTTTTCAGAGCCTGCCTTTTAACATATTTCAAAACTGAGCTAAAGATTTGGCATTGGGTAAAATCTGCTAAAGTGGATGTTGTCAGCCAAAAAAAGGGTATTCTACAGTGTAATAGACTTGGCTATATATTTAAGGGGGTTCATATTGTATTATTTTGTATATGGGTAAATACTATTGGAGAGTTGTCACATGTCAAGATTAAAGTGTACAATCAACTTTTGTTTGTAGATAAAGTAGCTGTAAGAATACAGAGAGGGTACTCTTCTGTCTGTTGGCTTGTTGGGTAAGGACCTTACCGTAAGGTCAAATTGGCCTTTCGCATAACCATTGTGTTGTGTAGGTGGCTAGTCTGATGTTTTAATACAAATTATTTCTTATTTATCCAAAAAAAAAAAAAAAAAAAAAGAGAAAAAGATTGCCCATTTATTTGCATTTCATTCAAAATTCAAAATAATCACAATTTCTCAATGGTAAACTCCTTCCGAAATATTTGTAATTTTTCAATATTTGAAACGGTCGCAGCTTAAAAAGAAAAAAAGAAAAAGAAAAAACCTCTAATCACACAGTATGTGAATGAAAGACCTGCGTGAACTCAGTCATTTGGTGTGGAATAACACTAACATGTACTCAGTGACATACAATTTTAAGGATCAAGATAAGGTGTAAATGTGTAATAGTTATTGTACATTTGCACCATACAATACTTTTTCAATAGTTGTGATCAAAAGTTAAGAAGATTACTTTTACTTATAGCACCAGTCATTGGTTTAAAGAGGTTGAAAAAAAAAAAAAAATTTAAAAGTTCAAAAGAAGTAAAAAGATGAAAAAATTTGAAACTTTTTGCAAGTAAGTTAGGGGGATTGCACGGTATAATAGCTACTGGACATATCTCAAATTTAATACTCTTTTCATCTCAAATATTAGTCTTCTATTCCATGCTCAAATGTCTCAAAATGTAGTATTTCTTAGGAAATGTAGTTTTAAAAACTTAAGCATTTTTATGTAAAGGATAATATATTATATTAAACTAGTAAATTTCCCGTGCGATGCACGGATAATTTTGTAATGTTTTATGTAAATTTGTTTTTGGAAAATATTATACATACATTATAGCATATTTATTAAAAAACTTTGTTAGTAATGAGTTCATCATAAAAAGTAACAATTATAAATTACACACATATATTAATTATAATTATTTTGTTCAAGTAATGAGCAATAATGAAAACAACTTGGAGTAATATTGTATAATAAAAGTTGATAAAAACATATTAATTCATTCTATATTATTGACTTTTATTATGTGATGTAATAAAAAGCTTCATCATGATTTTTTTTTTTGTTTTGTTTCTTCAATGCTTTGTTATTGCGGTATGGTGACACTTGTTGTCATCATCAGTTTCTCCATCTTCAACATTTGAAATTTAGTCTGTCCATATTTGTTCAATTTTTGAGCTTTCATCATATTTTCCTTTTGTTGCATCATTTGTGTTAATTACTAATGAATTGGCACCGAGAGATTCTTGATTAGATCTTACAAAGTTTGGATTTTGTCACTAAGATTTTTCATAGGTATTTGCATTTATATTAAATTTCAATGATGTGACAGTTTTTTGTAAATTTTTTTTTATTTTTGTTAATTTTGGAATAGTGCAGCAAAAAGAATTAATATAGCATGTTGAATTGTGTTTTTTTTTTCTTCCATACCTTTTTATCATTTGAAGGCACATAAAAAATCTTAGCAACTATGTAATTTTCAAAACCATATTTTATATTGAATTCATTCAAATGAAGTAGAGAAATCCATTTTTTTTCCTAATTTTTTTTTTCAAATCATGTGGGATTCCTTCTCCAATATCAATATTTTTACAATAATTTAAATAAGTTGTACTTCAGTTTATTTTTCAGCAAGATCTCGATCTTCTAGATTTATTTAGGATTTTCTCAACATCTCGATCAAATATCACAAAATTTGTTTTGTTAGTTGCATTAAAAACTTCAATTTGAATCCTGTATTTGAAGTAGTTTGTAATTGTATATATATAGTAGTTATAGTGAGATAAATATATTATAAATATTTGGAGAGTGTAGTTAATGTGAGTGCCTCTAACTTTGGGATAAAAAGATTTACTTTTATTTTACATTTTGCACACCAAAATGATCTTGCTTGTGGTTTGACATTCGTTTCACAAAGTACGCACAAAATGTAATACCAACCCATTGTTGTATCAATGTTACTTATTATTGCAATACCCTAGCAGTTCTCATCTTGTAATGAACTTTGAAATTAATATGTATTATTTTTTTAATGTAAATAATATGATGTATTATCATTTTTTTACATAAATGATGAGTATAATTTGAAATGATTAACAAACTTGTTTCGTAGGATCTCATTCCATGCATTTTATCTTTACTATTGTCTTCATATTATTAAAGATAAATCCTTATGAAAATTGTTTTGTATGTATTTTTGGTATTTCTTGTATAGGATCATGTTTTTGACCATTCCTATCATTGAATTTTTTTAAAGAAAATATTAAGTTAATGGCATTTTGTGAGATAGTTTATGCTATTTATTAGACTTTTTTGTTATTATAAATTTTAGAAATATGCAATTGTCAATTATTTCAGCAACTTTAGAGATTTCAAGATTTATATATATTTTTATTGCACTGGTCGATGACAGAGAATTTGTCTGCATAAATTGTATAGAATATTATTAATAGACAAAAGCATATTGAATTGAAATTGGGGAAAAATGAAGACATATTTCGTGAGAATGAGATTTTCTAGAAGTATCATCTATACGTGGGGGAGGAAGAAGAGAGTTTGTAAGAGGGTAAGAGTTTTTGCTTTGATTTAAATGTGGGAATGGTCAAACTTGGGTCATAATATGTAAGGTAAGAACTGGGCGTGAGTTTTCCATAAGGTTTGGTCTACTTTTAAAAGGTAATCCATTTTATAGTGAACAACTTTTGGTCTAATTGTTAAGAACAACTCATATTTTATACTATAATAGTAAAAATAAGTTACTATGATTTATTAGGTAATAGTAAAAAAAACTTAATAAAAAGAGGTAAAAAATGCTAAATTTATATAATAGTAAAAATAAGTTACTATGATTTATTGGATAACAGTAAAAAAAACTTAATGAAAAAATGTAAAAAAAGTTAAATACAATATTAGAATGCCACGTGACAGGACCTCATACATTCTCACATGAGGTCTCAGCTTTTATATATAATATTGATTAGGTTGATGTTTTTAAAATATATGTTTTTATTTTTATTAACATATTGAGCCTATGAATAAATTGAAATTTAAGTTTTCAAAAGAGAACTTCAGACATATATATACTTACATTATACTAGAATTTCTATCTTTAAAAATATAGAAACTTTTCACTCTTGTTGAGTTGTCCCTATATTTTTTTTAATTAAAATACAAACGTGCAGCCAGTTGATGTTTTGTATTAGTCAATTGGAGGGAAACCCATGAGTTGGCCAACTACCAGTCGTTGGTCATTCTAGAATGTTGACCGCCCGTCACTAGGCAAAGATTATGATATCTATGATAATTTCTCGATATAAATCATGCTCTAAAGTCCTGAAATTTCATTGAAACTGAAATTTCACACACAGACACAGAGAGAGAGAGAGAGAGAGAGAGAGAGAGAGATGGCTATTGGGCTAATGGAGGTGCTGCTTGTGAATGCAAAAGGCGTTGGAGACACTGATTTCTTTGGTATTATTTACGTGAATTTCTCTTTTACTCTTCTCCTATATATATTTATGTTGTTCCAAACTTCCAAGCTATATATATATATATATATATATATAGCCTTGGAGACACTGATTTCTTTGGTATTATTTACGTGAATTTCTCTTTTACTCTTCTCCTATATATATATATAGCACCGAAGCATCCTGAAGAAATTCGGGTTTTCCTTCTAATTGATCTCTTTATTTTCTTTCTCACTATATATGACCATGTCCTTTCTTTTTGTGTGTGAATTTTCTCTATTTTTATTCTTCTTGCTCTTCAAACCAAGATTTATTTATTTAATAAAATTAAAAAAAAAACTAAGATGATTTTTATCATATGGTCTGTGTTGGTCTGTGTTGACTGGCTTCAAGACCATGATATAAGTCATCATTTTATTTTAAGCATTGTCATGAACATCCACAAATTTATTAAGTAGCTAGAAAATTTTTAGCTCAAATAGTTTTAATTAAACTAAAACTTTTTTAGATGGAAGTTTTCACCTACGACGTCTACTTTTTATGAGAGTTTTTCTATTATCAGATTTAGAAACCAGTTGTTTTTTGGTGTAAACGGAGAAGTTTTAACAAACCTTGTGTTATCATATTTTGTATAATGTGTTTGGTAGGTCGTATGGATCCGTATGTTTTGATACAATACAAAAGTCAAGAGCGCAAGAGCAGCGTGGCCCGAGGTAATTAGTTCTTCCTTGCTTTCCATTCACACTTTTTACAAAATGTATTATGCCTCAATAATTCAATATTGTAGCTAATATCTGATGTTGATGCCTCCAAGTTATCTTTGGTGATCATTGAGAGCTTTCCTTACAAAAGAATCCAGAATTTTTAAACCGAATAATGTGAGAGCTCCATTATTACTCATACATTATTTTTTTTGTGCATTTAACATATAATATACCACATCGTATTTTTATGAATTTTCTGCTACAGTTCCTTAGTTACACATGGTATTGGACTTCAACCTATATATTCCACATTTATTTTCACAACTATCAGATATGACTAATTGTGAGTGGTGGAGAAAAAGTAATAGACCCATGTGAAAATGGAATGAGATATATTGTGGTTCTAAAATAACTCAAAGGGATTTTTGTTAACCCAAAAAGAAAGCCATGAGCCAGGTCAACATTTTTCTAAAGTGAATAGTGGTGACATTAAGGTCTCTTCTAAAATTGAAGTGTTCCTCAAATTGCTTTTGAGCCACTCTTATGTAAAATAACTTCAATACCTATAGGTTTTGGCTAACTCAATTGGAACGATAGACTTGGCTTATATCCTGCCTAGACTAGAGATGTCCCATGACTTCCATCAGCTCAATAAGCCTCCAGTGGACCAAAAGCTAAAGAAAATTACTTCATCACCCATGGAGAATTGAGAGAGAGAGAGAGAGAGAGAGAGAGAGAGAGAGGGAGAGGCTTGCTGTGAATTCTAAATCTTGCATTTGTTCCTTATGATTTTGCCTCAATTTTAAGTTCAAATTTTAAATTGTTTGATCACTGCACCGAACCAAATATATATATGGTATGCTGCTTTTCTAGTTGCAGCCTCTTCTATAGAAATAATGAGACATGCCAATATTGGTGTAGGTCAAGGTGGATCTCCAGTTTGGAATGAGAAAATTACATTCAGGGTAGAGTATCCAGGACAAGGAGACCAATACAAACTTATTCTAAACATCATGGATAAGGACACATTCTCTGCTGATGACTTCATTGGGCAAGCCACGTAAGACATCATAACAGCATGTTTCTTAGTTACATTTTATGTTCTTAAGACTTTCATAAACAATTCTCCTCCAAATTCCGAAAGGTATAATTTGTTATGTGGCTTGAAGCTAATTAGAAAAGACATTGAGTCCTAAACAATGAGGGTGAATGATAGAATTATGTCAAGGTTAGTATCTTTAAGAAAAAGCGACTGGAGAGATAGTGTAGAGTATGAAAAGCAATATTTGATGTGCATTATATATCTTTGTTTTCTGATTGTTCTTCCTCATGCTAGACAAATTTTCCATATGCAGCATCTATGTGAAGGATTTAATGGCAGTAGGAGTGGAGAATGGAATTGCAGAGTTACACCCTCGCAAATATAGTGTGGTTCGCAAAGACCAAAGTTATTGCGGAGAGATTGAAGTTGGTGTCACTTTCACCCGAAAGGTATTTCTGAATCTTAAATATGAGCTATGAGCTGGTTGCTTCGTTTGTTGCAATGAGAAGTAAACAACATAGTGCTGCTTTTAGCAATTGCACCTGATTTCAATCCGTATATATGTACCTTCTCCTCTCGAAAGAATAGAGTAAAGGATGAGGTTGTCATTTCAAGACCTATTGAATGAGTGTGTTTTAACTTAGAGAACTGTGTTTAGAGTTAATTTATTTATCCTGACGACATACTTAGGTATAGTTCCTTAGCTACAATTCACTTGGGAAACTTAAGGTATAACCATTGAGGAACTATACCTAAGTTTTGCTGATTTATAATCTAGCTCTAACACAAAATTACATATTTGCCTCTAAGATGTATACTACTAATATACTTAAAATAGATAAAAATAGTGCTGTCATTTCTTTCCTTTTTTGTGATTGAAAGTTCTGATATGTTTTGCTTGTGATTGAAATGGTTGGTGCATGGAGTAATAAATGATGCATTGATTTCCATTAGCCAAAAGAGTATATGACATCTTAATTACAATTTCTTGTTTGATTAATGTGGTTTTTCATTTTTTAAATATTGTAGGCAGAAGAGCAATATCATGGAGAAGATTTGGGAGGGTGGAAGCAAAGTGACGACTACTAGTTCATCTACCAGTTTGGTACACATGGAATTTGTGTGCAGCTGGTGGATTTTGGACAATTGAAGTCGCAATGAAACTTTTTTTCTGCTAATATGTAATATTAATTTTATGCTCCATTTGATCCGTGGGATGGGAACAGATCAATATTAAGGTTGAGGGGGGAAAGGTATCTGTCCAAATCAACTGGAGCCTTTAGACTGGAGTGGTAAAAGAATCATGTCCGGATGTGGTTGGTCTTAATTCCAATGGTAGTAGAGAGAACATTTCAATAAGTAGATGGATTATCCAGAGTATTTGTAGGTTACTAATCTTCTTGCGGAAACTAGAATATGTTATATAACAAAAGAGACTGTTATTATCAAAGTTTATGTCTTGCTCCTTCGAAGTTCAAACCATTAGTAAAATCAACAACTCCAACAATAAGATATTAAGATTGATCCCGTTCATTTTTTTATAAAAAAATAAAAGCAGCAACGTTATGAAGTCTTGAACTCTAAACCCCAACTTGGAAAATTACCGTTCTTTATTAAATATGACAAAATTTTTAAAGAGTAAGAAAACCACCTTAGCAAAGGTGACAGGCCTAGAATATGACAAAAGAATAAAATTTGAGAGAGAGAGAGAGAGAGAGAGAGAGGATTCTCCATGTGTAATTAAGGACCTAAGAAACTTATTTTGGCCTCTTGGTATATTTAGCATGAAAACATAGTGCTATGTAGAACAATAGCAAATGAAGTGGTTTAAGGTTAATGAAACTTGCACTAACGTTCCTATCCACTTAGCTTTTATAGAGGACTCTAAGGATGTTTTTTTTTTTTAAAAAAAAAAAACCTCTCTATTGGGCCATTCGAACTACACCTCTAAAAGTTCTCTTAAAAGAGATTCCTTCAATTGAACAAGTCCACACAAGATGAGAAAGCGAATAAAAAAGACATGGGTTTGATCTTGCTTAGGTTGTTTTGTTGGCAAAGTTTCCAAGTGGGTCTTCGCAAAAAATTGGCCCTCAAGAAGAGCAAATTCAACATACAATATAATAAAGACTGAAACAAGAATGATTCACCTCATCCATTTCAGACCATCAATTCCTCCAACTCTAAGCTAAGATCCTTTTAGCCCTACAATGTTTATTTGTACTTGTGCCTATTGCTTACAATCTTATGTAACATAGCGTTGCAGCTTATATTTGCAATGGTGTATTTTTTTTTTTTTTTTGATGGGAAACGGTGTATTATTTTGTTCCCAATTTCACTCTTAAAAATAAAAACTATGATCTTAAATTGTGGTATCTAGTTGTGCCCCTAAACCAATATCATATGGTACCATTGATACTTGAGCCAAATTCCTCTCTTACCAAATGCGCAGCAAAATTCCATCCTTCACATACAAAAAAACCTACATTCTCAAAAAAAAAAAAAACCTAGCTAAACCTTCTTAACTTCTGCGTTTATTCATTCTAAGACAAAAGTTATTAACAAAGCCGTCTTAGCTCAGCCGGTAGAGCGCGTGGCTTTTAACCACGTGGTCGTGGGTTCGATTCCCACAGACGGCGTTTTCCTTTTAATTTGATTTTGCATTCTTCCTTCGGACTTGTAATTAGTCAAATATTAAAATATACAACGATTGGTATCTAAGCCGTCTTAGCTCAGCCGGTAGAGCGCGTGGCTTTTAACCACGTGGTCGTGGGTTCGATTCCCACAGACGGCGTATTAATTTTACATTTTAAATATTTGATATTTAAAAAAAAAAAAATTGTTTATGCCTTTATTTATTATGTATGATATTTTTTGAACCATATATTTGGGGTGAATAACCTAACTCCCCCTTCATAGTTGCCAGTTGCCGCTCATAAGTCCAAAGAGAAAAAAAAAAAAAAAAGGTTCTCATAATCATGGGCTTCACGTCTCACACCTGACACCTCACCGTTGAAAATGAAATAAATGTAAAATGTACCTTATGAGTTCATGGGATGGTCATGTACCTCACAAATGTTACCAAATACCAACCTCAAATAATCACAGATTTCACAGCTAATCGATTCTTCCACCCACATTCTCATGCCTCTATTTTCCTTTTTGTCTCGGGCCCCCTCTTAAAAGCCCACAGCGACTAAGTATTCAACCTACCTAGAAGGCTATAGAACTATAGTGGCACCCACGTCCTGCACCTAATAGGCAAAAATATACTATGGTGGCATCCTATTTTGATTTTAATAACAGTATATAGCCTATAGGCTCTCTCTCTATAACTTACATACACTACTTGGTCACAGATTTTTATGTTATAAGAGCTCCCTTCTCTTTAAACGAAGCAATGAAATTTGAGGACTTACTAATGCAACGAAGTGACGAGAGGCAGAAAAGACTTGACCTCGAGGAGGAGGTGAGATCTTCTGCTCATTTTCCGCTCATTTTCCTGTCTTTGGCATTTGAATTTGAACATTTTTCCAATGCAAACTCACAGGAAATGGTACTACAAGAAATGGCATGTAACTTTGTCTCAGCATATATTGTACAGGTCAAGAAACTGCAAGGAGTACTAGATGGGGAACAAGCACTCAGCAGGGTTTTGCGCTTTGCATTTGAAGGTCCAGTTTCTTCCCGTCCAAGTCTTTCCTCAGTTGTCCCCCCTGAGGTAAGAGCGTTTGTTTCGGCGTAAATATTTTGTCAAGGAAAACTATTTGTTTTATGGTGTTTAGTTGTGTTCTTGAAAATGCTCTGGAAAACATTTAAGCCTTGTTCTCAGAGGCGAACGTATATTGCAGGTTCGGCTGATTCTGGAAGAACTAGCAATAGTACAGGAAGAGATATTACGGCTGGAGAGAAAAGTTGAGGAACTAAAACTAATTTTGTACAGTCAGAGGGAACAGAACAGAGAAAGGGAAATGCTACATTTAACAAGGTTGCCAGAAGAAACTCAGTTGCTATTTGAACTAGAGAACCGGTCAGTGCTTAATGATCAGAGATCCAGATCACAAAATTATGATGAGTTTAGAAAAGTAAGGATAAGAAAGGAAAGAAGACCCTCAATGGGTTCTGTATCAGCAATCCTAAGCATGTCTTCCACAAGATTCAATGGTAAACCAAAGACTTTGCCCAAGAAGAATGTTCAAAAACCACATGCTTACGTTAGGGATAAAGAATCTAAATGATGAAATTGTATTGGATCCATAAATTGGATGGTCCTGTCACATGCCAACATGTTGAAACACGTTTATGTATTGCCTAAACCCCACTCCCCAAAAAAATAATCATGTGAAGTAACATGTTTAGTTATTTGCAAATACATAGATATTTCTTCCTCATTCTTTTCACTATTTGTTTTTCCTCAATTTGGTTTTGAATGTGATGACAGAAGAATATCAAATGTCTAGGAGACATACCAGGAGATTGATTCGAAACCAACACCATATTAATAAAGAATCTGTCATCGAGAAACCAAATGAACTCTCTGAGAAACTGATAAAGTGCCTAATCAGCATATTTTTCGAGCTCAACCAGGCATCTATGGAGAGAGAAGGATCAGCTACAGTTCCTAAGCTCACTCTCCCTTGCATGAAATCAAAAGGGTTCATGGCAAAGACCACATTCAACTGTAAAACATCCACATTCCTATTCAATGACAATACTTCAAATCTCGATCCTTACGGCGTATTACCAGACTTCGATGGAACAGTCAGGGATTTTGGACCATACGAGAACTTCATCCAAGTCACAAGAAGCTCGTTAGACATTGGCCGTATTTCAGAGTGCTTACCAGCAATTAGGAAACTGAGGTTGCTTAATGCTTCTTGGGTATTTTTACATTATAACACAGTTATAATTACTTGCACACAATAGTCGGACCAAGTAATCTTATATATTCTTTACCTTTTTGGCAGGTTTTTGATGCATAGGCTATGTAATGTCGACTTGACTTTCTTGACCTACAAACAGAAGTTGGCATTCTGGATCAACATCTACAATGCCTGCATAATGCATGTACCGTAAGATAATCTTAGCCGTGGGCTACACACGACTTGTTCCAGTGCAAACAGGACACGAGCGGATCATGCCACGTCTAATGCAAACTATTCTGACAATCATGGCATGATCTGCTTGCTTTGCTTTGCACAGGAACAAGAAGCAAACCAGTCCCTAAAGCCACAAGATAAAAGTAGAAAAGTTATAAGTATGCAATATAAGTTCATTTTAATTTTATCAAATTTCAGGCATATCTAGAGCATGGATTACCTTCAACTCAAGGGAAACTACTGGATATTATGAACAAGGTATGTCAATGTCTGGGAGAGACTATTATCCTAAAACTTTGGCTAGCAAATCATCACTAACGTATTTTCAAGTCATTATGCTGATACAAGATGGCTCTATTTTGGCAAAGGCTGCAGTGAATGTGGGCGGTATAGTACTGAATGCTTTGGCTATCGAGCATTTTATTCTCCGACATCCATGGGAATCAAACCAAGTATGTGAAGTTAACAACTTAACATCTAGCTACTTGATCTAATCTATGCACCTAGCAGGCTTATAAAACTCCTATGTTTCCAATGCTTCAAGTCATCTCAATCAATATTTTTGACCACTATAATCTAATAACTAAAATTTTGTTGATCTCAACCAGTATTAAAGCTGACACCAAAACCAAATTTAACATGATGGTAGACACATTTCGATTCCTAAAGAACTCTTCTAATCTTATCTTTTCTTAGCTAACGAATGCATATATCTCAACCAGTATTAAAGCTGACACCAAAACCAAATTTAACATGATGGTAGTCACGTTTAGATGCCTAGAGAATTCTGCTAGTCTTATCTTTACTTAGCTAATGAATGCATATACAATTGCAATTTGCAAGGGCCTTACGGATGAGAAGGAAATGCTGCTACGCCATGCCTATGGTCTGGGTTATCCAGAACCCAATGTTACATTTGCTCTTTGCCGAGGAAGTTGGTCCTCACCAGCTGTAAGTATAACATCCTCCTAATTCATATCATTAAAACAATTTACCTGTCTGCTTCTAGTTACACTCGTGCATTTAATAAGGTTGATGAAAGAACGACCTACTTTGCAGTTAAGGGTCTACACACCAAATGAAGTAGTGAATGAACTGGGGAAGGCCAAAGTGGAATATTTGGAAGCTTCAGTGGGAGTTACAAGCAAGAGAAAGATCATAGTGCCCAAGCTCCTGCAATGGCACATGAGAGATTTCGCAGATGACATGGAATCACTACTAGAATGGATTTACAGCCAATTGCCACGTGCTGGGTCATTGAAAAGATTAATGATGGAGTGCTTAAACGGGGAAACAAGATCTCCTAGAACCAAAATGGTAGAAATCCAACCTTATGAATTTGAGTTTCGCTACCTGCTGGCTTTATGAGTGAGGAAGGAAAACAGTCGTAGCTGCTTATATCCAACAAATGGGGAATAGAGGTCCAGATTAGCCACGTAGAAGAAGCATAGCGATTTCCTATACAGCAGGCAAACACTGAAAATGATTTGACTACAAATAGGCTTAATAATTATTATAATTATAATTGTCCTAGTGCTGAAGTCCACCGAGATTTTTAGTTTACATGCAACACAACCATCTACTACTATTTCAACCGAGACTTCATGTGCTTCCAACGGATATGTTTAGGGTTCGAATCCCTCCTCCTCCACTTTTATTGTGTCAAATAAGCAATAGCATTTTCATTGATTTATACAAATGCTAAATTGTGGCAGAACATTATGGACTATTTTATGCACTAATTAGGAAAAAAAAAAGTAATGAGCTTTATATCTTTGGCATTTTTTGGTGTTTTCAATGAAGACATCTAAGGATCAAATCCTCCCACCCCCAGCTATTAATGTATCAAAAATAAAAACAAATTAGAAATAAAAACTATTTTTTTTTTTGATAGGTAAAGAAATAAAAACTAATTCATACAATAATTTCACTGATAAATTATCCAATAAATAATGAAAAGAAGAAGAAGAGAGAAACATAACATTCCTCAGAGAAAAATGGCAACGTACATGTATAAAATATAACCACTGTATTTATTTAGAAAGTTAAAAATATGATACATTCCTTACAGATAGACACACAATTAAAAACAACAGACACAAAATGGTCTGGTCCACATTGACAGTGACCCATTTCCACATAAAACAATGGCAGTACATAATATCTGGATTAGTACAAACTAGAAGCATCACATTAAAAAAATTAAAAAGCCTCTGAACGACAACCTAGATGCATGGGTCAGTTTTTAATAAAACAATTACAAAGGTTTCGCTTTGGCTATTCGTTGGAAAAATACAAAGTTGCTTAAGCTTATACACAAACTTTAAAAAAAAAAAAACAAAAGAAAAAGGCCAAGATTGTTTAGAAGAACTGCTATAACAAATTCAACTACATTTTTAAGACAATGAATCAATTTCTTTGAGTATTCACCTGTTTTCTTCCCTAACTTGATGATCAATAATCCCACATTCCAATACAACCAATTACAAGGGGACAAGAGAAGATTCAGCTAAGAAATTTACAACTCTGTTCAACAGATTTAAACCGAATACAGTTTCCTCACAGTTGACTTTTACAGACACTTGCAATGGATCGTTGCATTTTCCTTCAACAGTGATGGTAATCAAGCAAGGAATTGAGTTGCTCAAGATCTCACTACTGAATCGTAAACGTAAACCGGATGCATCATCAAGGTTGGTAGAAACTGGCATATCCACTGATACAAGAAAAAGATTTGCATTGCCAAGCATCTTTAAGGCTAGGCACTGGCAGATTACTAGAAAGTTGTCTTTTACTACTAGGTTGTCGCCCTTATCCTTGTTTAGCTCCCCAATGTGGTCAGTGAAAGTAAAACTGTTGCATGTAATGCCAGAGAATCCAACTTAGAATACAAAAGAAGATTCATTTTCCCAAAGGAAGTAAAACCCAAAAAAATATCAAATACCATTATTATTCAGATAATAAAAATTGCCTAGAGAAAGAGAACTGTCTCCATAATTCAAATCCCAGTTATCTGTTAATATGTTGTATTGAGGTGTGACAGTTGCAAATCATACATTGCAATTCCTTCTCTCTATTTTCCCCCCTTTTGCTATGGAGATAAAAATAATTGGGGAGTGGGGGGTTAGTAGGGGATGCTGGCACCTCCTAATTGCAGGCCTAGAAAGGCAACCCTAAGAAGGGTAAAATCCTCTGACCCAATAAAATTAGGTACCCACTACAATATGAGTGTATTAGATTTGAACCCAAGCATCAAGCAAGGAGAATGAACACATTTAACACTTAGCACCTGTTGAAAAGGTCCTATATAGCAATTTTTACATATAAATTTCCCTATTTACAAATCCCATTACCCACCTCCAGGACAATACAAGGAAAAAGGCAATACTGAAGAAGATGAAGAAAGGTAAGTATTATAGAATTCAATATGTGACTGACCTCCTAACATATTCAAACATTCCTGGGAGACGAGATTCCTTCTCAGTGAAGGCTTCAATATTCATTGGAAGTGGTTTTACAAAATAACCAATGTCTGGCCGCAACTTTACAGGAAGATTATTGCCATTATAAAACAAGGCCAGCTTCAGAGGCAATAGATGATGATGGAAGCGAACCTGGATAATCCTCTTTGCTGTCTGACCAGGTTCCAGATAAGTGATCTCTTCCATAGGAACAAGAATTGGTACGTTATTATGGGATGTCAAGGAGCTGCAGCATCAAGATAAAAAGGTTCAACAAGATTTAGTGCTTTAAAGGTTGGCATGTAATAGACAAGGAGGGGTGGGGAGAGGGGAGCAACAACCTAAGTTCAGACAGATACTGCGGAGTCTATAGTTACTGATCACAAACAATTTGCATGAAACTTTAGTAATGGTGGCTGAAACTCAGGTAGATCTGGCGACCCCTTAATAGTTAAGACAACAATTTAAAATATTTGAAAATTTAAACTCAAACTTTAACACAATATTGATAAAACTATAGTCTTTGACTTTTAAAAATCATCAAATATTAATACAACTTACAAATACTACCAAGGATGAAAAGAAGTTTAAATTTTGACCATATGAGTCATGAATAACCAGCTTATAGAAAAATATGTTAAAACTTGTAAAAACCACATCAAACCTCAAGTTTAAACATCCCAATTATGAAGAATTTGTTTGACTAAAAAAAATAATAATTAAAACAACTAAATTTGTGTCAAACTGTAAGTTATGGAATAGTGGGAGTGGCACAAACTTTTCCAGTAAAAATCATAAAACCACATTTTTTTAATTGAAGATCATAACCAGACCTTCATGAACACCAGTTAACCTAGACTTTAGGCATGGACCTCACAGAGGTACAAACCCATGATATTAGCAACAATCTAGCTTACATCAAATATACACTCTTCCCTCAAATCTACATACGAGATGTTCAACCTAGAATGTAAATAAAAAAATAAAAATAAAATGGCAACTTCATTGACAAGTATAATAACAATTACCTGTCAGTAGCAACCAATGTTTGATCAGCAGAATTGGAGTCTTTGTTTGATTCCTCATCTTCTAAAAGTATGTCTGACATGGGTTCTGATGAACAATTTTTGAAGAAAACTTCTACAGATACAAGATGTGGGGATATGGTTGAAACTTCAGATGAAAATGAATAATCCACTTTCAAGCCATTTCCATTTGCAGGATCTAAGAGTGTGTAGCTCTTAGTTTTAACTCGGTGCTGAATATCCCCGATGAAGATTCTTGCTGTAGATACACGGACTTGACTTTGTTCTGATGTACTTGTATTAGATGAATTGGGTTGGTCATCCAACCAGGATTCAAGAGCCCTCTTCGATATCAATTCTCCCAAATCAGCAGACCCAGAATGAGAAACTCCATGCTGATTTTCAAAAGCATTGCCAACATCTGAAATCTGAATCAGTGGATCAGTGTTGTCATCACCTTCACTTGCAGAACCAGTCTCATTACTGCTACCACTGACATTTGAGCCAGAAATAGAATGTTCAGAACCATAATCTGAAGCACCTTCCTCATCTAAAGACCCAGATAACGAGTCAGTTTCATCTGTGTCGAAGGAGTCACTATTTCTGGCTCTTTCCAAGCCATTTGTTCCTTGATCCACATTGTCATCTCGTAGCAAACTACAAGGCTTTGGGAGGGGTTCATACCCTGGGGCTGCATGGAGAACTATCTGTGAAAGAGAACCAGGAAGATAAAATCGGTAGTTTATGGGTTCAGGTGATGATGATTTTGTCTGTCCCCCAAATATGTGTCCTGAAAGTACATATGCCAGGTCCTTATTTGGGGATAGAATATTTGTTTCTTCCTCTAATCCTTGAGAGTCTAAATTGCTTGACAAAATTTTCCTAAGAAAACGTGCACGGTCACGAACATCATAGTTCAAGTCACACTCAGCCAGTTCAAGCACATAATTTAGAACTCTTTTGAAGCTCTGAATGTCTTGCCCTTCTGCACATAATAAGACCTGTACAAAAAGGCATTTGAAATATATAGCACAGTTTTTTTCGAACCTACTAAAATCAAGCAATTCAAAATCAATATGATTTCAATAACTCAACAAGAAACACCAGGAACCATCATATATATATATATATTAAATGCTATTAACTAATCTGAATAAGAACTGTCATAATAAAAGAAATTGACCAATAAATAATCTTAATAGCATGACCAAATATACACTTAAGTACAATTGAGTATTGAGTGAATTGATTATAACAGACAAAAATAAAAGGACTCATGAATGGGTATGAGTTTGGAAGAGTACTGCAACCTAAACTTCACACTCCTTACAGATTTCAAGAAATGAATGTTTATAGCCTTAGTAGCTTGTTTGATGGAGAAGAGGGACACTGAAGAACATAAGATCTTCTCTACTAAGATATAGAAATAATTGATGAGATTAAAGTAAAACTGTAGAAAAGTTCTCATACAGACCTTCACAATGGAATTAAGTATCTGAAGCTTTGTTTCTAATGCTTCTGAGGTGAAGTGCCAAGCAAGATACTTCAGTACTGTGGATAATGTCCTCGGTATTGTCTCCCCCAAAGAGCTATACTCCCCTACCATCCAAATAATGATTGCACGGGCTGCAGGTACCTTGACTGAATCCAAACTACGAATCAGCTGAATTATAACCTGTAAAAGTTAAAAAGAGGTTACTTATAAATGCAAGAACAAATTATTAAGATCATGCATAAGATTCCATTGTAGAACACATGACTATAGCATATGTGCTGTAGTGAACAATCCAAACCAAAAAGAATCTTTTGAATTACTTGTTACTGGATATAACTAAATTGTTAAATAGGCCTTAATCCCAAGAGAAAGGCAATGTAAGGACGGGCCTGCACTTCAATGTAAAAACTCAATCACAACATAAATAACAGACAGTATTAACCAATAACATTCCTGGAAAATGCATAACTAATGCAATGACATAGGAAGGTTCTCCTTTGACATACAAACTTTTTGTTTCATCTAACTGAACTTATAGTTCAATTAAAAAATGCATAACTAATGTTATAAATAGTTATTGAATTCTTATTAGATAAATTTGTAACATGCAACATGACGGGAAATTCAAAAAGCTGAGAAACCTAATAAAATAATGAAAAGAATAGCATGGAACACCTCCAAGTAACATCAAAAAAAAAAAAAAAAAAAAAAAATTACATCCAATTTTCTTGAACCAACACACAAGATGCCAAAAATTATGTCCAAAATGAAATGAAATGTGTCATATTTGCCATCCCATTCCTTTTTAATGTGTTCCTTGCCTTGCCTCCACATATCCTTCTAAAATGCCAGAAAATTCAGATAAATAAACAGAATATAGAAAGCTGACACATGTGAGAGAGGATCTTGACAACAGAAGGATAAAGAATACCTTCTCATGACTGGGTGGATCTTGCTTTATGATTGATTGAATTGACATTATTGCTTGAATTAAAACATCTGCTTCTCCATCCACGGATCCAAAGTCACTAGACAAAAATTCTGCATTGTTGTGCATTTCATTTAACAAAAAAGAAAAGAAAAAAACATTTTTCCATAGCTCAGTATAAAACAAGTAGCAGGCAACAGACCCTGTCTAGTTAGGGCCAACAGCCCTTCCAAGCATGTGGTCGCCATATCGGGAAGTCTTTGTGAACATAAACCAATAGCAGCAACAGTATCTGCAGCAAATCTCCTGTCTGGATCTCTAATGTAATCCTAGCAACACTAAAAGATAAGCATCAATTTACGCTCTAAAATCCCAAGAACATGAAAGAAGCGATGCAATGGTTGTGATGGACAAAAACGCAAATTAAAATAATTTTATAGCCAATCCAAACAACAGCAAAAAAATTGCCCATGAATGCGTGCATGTGACTCATATGTCATACATGTGAGTTAATTTTAAGAGTTGGTCAACAATTCAAGATTTTCATAGGATATGGTGGACTGGTGTCTTAGACATAGTGTTTGTTTGGATCACATCCACGTTTTGGATGTTTGCGTTTCAGGAGTTTTTTTTTTTCTTTTTAACCAGCGCTTAATGCACTGTTCATGGGACATGAACAGTGTATTTAGGCCAATGAACAGTGCTAAACAGTAGTGAACAGTAATAAACAGTAATCAGAAATTATTTTTTTTTTTATTGTTTTCAATTTTTAGTTTTTAGTTTTCAACAAAATAAGCGGTATCCAAATGCGCACACAATCTTAGTGTCACAAACTTGAAAGTGACATATTAGCATTAAAATAGATTCCTTCAATTGATGATTCCATCTAATGACTTTTTCCTCAAATTGGCCAAAAATTTCTATTTATTTCCTGTCCCCAAGAAGCAGGTCTGAAACTTCTTTTATTACACAGAGGGATGCGTTCCAATGTCTACCCAATCAATGTTATATTTACATTACTGTGTTCGGATAGGAGAGGATAAGATGTGCTGAAAACCGGATAACAAAAAGGGCTTCAAGGTAGGTGTTTATTACCAACTTTTGGACTCTGATATTGATACTGCTACTACTGATCATCTTTTCCCTTGGAAAATAATTTGGAGATCCAAGGTCCCTCTGAGAGTAGCTTTCTGTGTATGGACTGCAGATTTGGGTAATATTTTGACTATTGACAACTTTAGGAAGAGAAAGGTTAAGATCATAGATTGGTGTTATATGTGCAAATGTAATGGTGAATCTGTTGACCACCTTATGCTACATTGCCCCATCATTTCAGATTTGTGGTCTATGAATTTTGGTTTGTTTGGAGTTTTCTGGGTGATGCCAAAATCTGTAGTTGAGCTTCTAGCTTGCTGGCAAGGTCACTTTGGTAGTCATCGAAATGGTCACATTTGGATGATTATCCCAAATTGTTTGATGTGGTGCATTTGGACGGAAAGAATAGCAGAAGTTTTAAAGATACCAAGCATTCTATGCTTGATCACAAGTTATTCTTTTTCCAAACTTTATTAGACTCGCTGACTGCCTTGAGAATTCTTTCTTTCTTTTCTATTGTTGATTTATTAGATTCATGCAATTTTTGTAACTATTGTTTCACCCCAGTATATTTCCTGTATACTTGGGTGACTCCTTTTTTCTTATATATATATATATATATATATTTATTACTTATCAAAAAAAGAAATAAAAGCGAAGTGGTCAAAAAAGTTTGAAGCAGATACACTGACAGCATCAAGGTCATGAAATAGTTAGTATCAAGATGTAGGGAAGCATGACCATTTTCAAATTTGGTCTAATGCATGAACCCTACACCTTTGATTGTGCATGACGGCATGACCACATTGCCATTTTAGAGCTGCACCCATTAAACATTCCCATATATGCAAAAATAAACACATCAGTGTAACATGTCATTGACTACAGTTATTTATGGATTACCCGGCATAAATTAAATTCCAACAAATGATGGTAAATTCCGAAAACTAAGAACTGTAATGAAATTATTTAACACAGAATTTTGATGTGGTAAGTAACTCAATTAAAGTCCAGCCCACAGAAAGTTCAAAAATGATCATTACTTTATCTGATATATAGGGACCAAAAGCCCAACATTGACAGACATTCCTCCAAAAGGTAGCCACTTTTTAATTAAAAGTTAGTGAAAAGAGATAATTAAAAATACGGGGGCAAATACCTGAAACTCTTTAAAAACAAATGAAATGGTTGATTCTGTAACAATAGATGAGAGTATCTCGAGCTTCAAAGTTTTTATTTGATATGAATCTGAAGAACATATGAAGAAGTCTTCAAAGTGCGGAGAAAAGAGAGAGGGCATTGCTTTGGCAAAGACTTGAATGTTGCATAGGACCTGCAAAAGTCAATTGATATAACCATCCTTACCATCTTACAAACTAAACTGAAAAATAACAAAATATAAGAACAGTAAATAAAATCCCAGATTTTACTTGGACAAAAGCAATATCTATTCTCATAATGCATGGTTCAATGCACGCTTCCTCTTTCGAATAAAATTATTTTTACTTACAAAAAAAAAAAATGCATTAGGATTGAAGAAATCCAATATCATGGGTTACTAACTTCTAGAGAAACTTTGAATTTCATGCATGGGTATCACCTGCATCAAAAGGTAGCAGGCTATTTAACCAACCATAAGCTTTAAGATAGAGCTTCTCACCAAACAGGTCCCAGCTAGGGCATAGGAGAATTAAGGATGGGGGTTACATAACAGATATAAGCAAACTCATCCTATTATAGAGGATCAGATCAGCAAGGCAGGAGATATTCTTAACCACATAAAGAAATAAGGTATTCCTTTTCTTTTAAATAAGGTATGCATGCATGTCATATAATCATGTAATTCAACTAGAAGGAACATACAAAGTATGCATAAACCAAAAGATTCGAAGAGATGTTTTAAGTACCACATATTTTGAGGCATTGGATGATCTCAAAAGAAACAAAAGTGGTTTGACAATTTTCTTGACATTCTCCCTCGGTGCCATTATCCAGTGTACCCCAGCAGCTGCAAGTACCACTGCACTATTATGACTCCACAACAAAGGGGATGTACACTGCAGCAGGATCTTTACATCGTCATTACTTTTTCCAGAAGTAAATTGTGCAACATTCAGTTCTGAAGGACCCGTGTTCGCGTAACTTAATCGCGATAAGTATTCATCCGGCCCTTCAATATAACACCTGGACACCATATTTGCTAACTCCAAGTCAATATTTCCACTCATGTCAGCACCTAATCCAAAATCATCATTCCCCCTCGCATATCCAGTGTCTTCTTTATTTGAAATTTTGGTAGCTTCACCATTCTTTTCAGACTCGCCACTCTTTGTACTACGCAAAGAAAACATAATAGATTCTTCAACAAGCCCATGCCTAGCTATCACAAAGCGCAAAAGGATCCCAATTAAGATTATCTGACCCCACTCTTCCACGTCGGGAAGAATCTCACATAACCTCCGATAATTCCGCTCAATGAGCGAAAAATTACTCGGACAAATAGAAGCAAATGCAGCAGCTGCAGCTCCAACCACTCCAGGTGATTGGTCATTTAACAATATTCCAACAATCTGCATAAGTCATAAAAAAACCAACAAAAACAAACCCTTTTCAATTCATGTTGTCCCTGCGGTATGTGGTTAAATGATTAAATTTATCAGTCCCCCCCTATCTCTTATAACAGTTATACTCAAGTAACCCCGTAACAACTCAATAACCAAAAAACCAATGCCCCAACCAACTTCCCACATTGAATTCACTCATAACTTGGTATAACTGTTATAACAAACATATCATTCGATTAAAAAACACATGTTAAGTTACCGAACCTCTTCGATTGCAGAGGTATGTTCCTCTAAGCGCAGATCATACAGCTTAGGAAGTGCATTGGCCGCGGATTTTCTAACATAAACAGAAGGATCTCTAGCACATTTCCCCACAGCTACAAGAACAAGAGATGAAATTACATGGAGACGAATTCCGGCCATGGCACGAAGCGCCCACGCCCTCACCAACGCGTTCGGATCCCCCAAATCCTTCTGGAAACAATTAATAGATAGCAACGCTTCATTCGGACGCCTAATTTTTCATCAAATTATATAATTACACACTAGCCAAACAAAGCATATATGTATATATATACATACATACATAAAAGTCAAAATCCCTAGGTTACGTACTTTTCAGCGTAATGTAGTAGATACAAGTAAACGAGCTTTTTCACTTCCAGTGATTGAGTTGCCACGTTCTTAACGACCTGAAATTCGATTTATTGAGCAATAAATTTAGTGAGATTTAGGCAAATTGTGTGGTGTAGTTGTGATTTTTTGAGAGTGGAAAAACCTGAGGGAAGAAATTGGAGACGTCGAAGCCTTGAGCAATGAGAGCGAGCAATCGCTTCAGAGCTTCGCATTTCTCGGAGTCGAACTTGCTGTCGAGGAGAGGAGCTATGTTGACATCTTCGGGATCGTCGTAGAGATGAGCGTCCGTGCCGATTCGGAACACCATAGACGACGCTTTGCTTAGAGTCTCCGCCGTGGCTCCGAACTGAGGGAACATTTTTTATTGTTTTTTGGGTTTCGGGTTTCGGAATCAGTATTTTTTAGATCTTTCTTTCTGTTTCGGATTGTGATTGCAGCTGCAGAGAAAGTGTACACTGTGTGTTTGGATTCAGAAGATGCGTATTCTGACTGTCGATTAGGACTTGCACGTGTTTGGGTACCCCTCTAGAGTTATTACTTTTTTTTTTTTTGGTTATAGATAAAGAGAGGAAATTTGTTTTAGTTATGTAGCGGATGCATTAGATTTGAGGACAAAGTTTAGTTACAAAATTGGTTGTATCGTAAGATTACTATCTTACTCAATAAAAGAAATATTATTACATATTTTAAAAATCTAACTGTTGAGTTGCATGTTCTTTATACTCTTAGTACACATGTAAAATTTTGTGTCAATTAGATATTATTTACTATATAAGCTATAAACTTATATTTTATGCATAATTTTAAACTACAAAAACTTACAATTTAAACAATTTAAAAATTTATTAATGACATAACTACTGATATTAAATTTTCAAGAAATTTTGCAAGCATGAAGAATATAAGAAGAAGATGTAATCCAATAGTGGATTTGTCAAAATTCACTTCCAATAAAAAGATGTTGAGTAAAGTTATAATTTTAAACTACAACCAATTTTGTAACTAAATTTTGTCTTAGATTTTATTAGATTTAGTTATGTTGCTACTGTCAATTTTCCAAATATTTTACTAAGCACTCTCTCGTGTGTGCCTTAAAAGATCTCATAGGTAGGGATTGGATACAAACGGTGGACACTCTACAAATTCTTCAAAACTGCTTCTTTTATGTACTCCTCTTTTGGACATGCCATCCTCTTCACTATTAGTTTTAAGGAAGATATGACGTGAAAGGACAGTTCATGGTCTACTCAAAAGGATCCTAGGGTTATTACTTTTTATTCATAAAATATATGAGATTAATTTTTTCTTATTATTAATATATTTTTTGGTAATTACAATGGTGCAGGGGATTTGATGCATATTTATTAGATACAAACATTGTATATGATCATTTTGATTCATATTTGGATCATTGATGATGCAATAAAATCCAATCAACTTATTTAAGAATGAATGAATCTTAAAAACTCTATCTTGAAGTTATCCTAAAAACTCTTGAAATTCCTAATCGTTTTAATGCTAGTCTTAGATTAGTGAATAAACTAGTCAATTTTCTTTTTCTCTGTCTCTCTTTCTCTTAAATTGCTTATGATAATATTGACAATTAAAACTTTTTTTTTTTCAAGAAACAATGATATTCATAGCTCTTTAAGCACCTAACTATTTTCTCAAACATGTGTAGTCATATCATCCCACACACATCAGATTATTATAAAGCGAAATCTATTAGGAGCGGTCCCAAGATGCTAACTAAAGATTTCGAATCTAGATTTAAACGAATAATAGTAAAGGCAAATAAATCATCAAGCATACATGCATATAAAGAGCACGAAAATTTATATGGTTTGGCAAATAATCTATGGAGATGAATATCTATATGAAAGGGGCCGGATATCAAATTAACAATACTCAATAATTATAATATTCAACCGCTCTTATATATTATAAGCTCTTGTTATGAGTATCCTTTCAATCACAATTATCATTCCAATACCAAAAGAATTATCAAATCATGCATACTCCTTTTGAGTCCTTTCCTCTATCAAGACACATCAAAATTCTATCATTTTTTTCCCTTTGCTGGTACATATTCAATGGGGATTGCTTTTAAAATAGTCAAACATTTGCACAATTTTAAGCGGCAAAATTTGCTAAACAGTATATTTCCCAAAAAAAATTAGGTGTGTGGCATGCGTTCAAAGTTATTTAGTAAGTTGGACCGTTTTTGAAAGTTGAGTTTGGCAAACTCGACTTTGGGCTGGAAAACGAACACTGTAGTGGCGTTTTCTATAAACGCTGCTATAGGAACTAAAAAAACGCCACTATATTGTTCATTTTCTAGCCCAAAGTCGAGTTTACCAAAGTCGATTTTCAAAAATAGTCTAACTTACTAAATAACTTTGAACGCATACCACGCCCCTAATTTGTTTTGGGAAATGTACTGTTTGGCAAATTTTGCCATTTTAAGCTATCTTTGTTGGTAACCAAGCAAATAGTGAGAAATTTCCACCAACAACACCGGTCAATATTAAGCTATCTTTGTTGGTAACAACATACTAAAAAATTTCATCAAAATCGGAATTAAAGTGATCTTCTAATTTTGATTTGAAATGGCTAGACTAATTATGCAGTTAATTCTTCTTTTCTTTTCTTTTTTTTTTCTTTTTTTTTTTTAATAAATAAAATAGTCATTTTTATTCTGAAGACAAAGATTGTGTAGTTCATACTTTATACAAGTATATAGTACTATATAGTATTAGCTTCTAGCGCATGCTTAGAGACTCTTTTTATTTTTTTTGGTAAAAGTTAATAATTTGTATCTATTATAATTTGGATTTTTTTTTTCAAACAAATAAAAATGATAAAATCTAGAGATAAACAGTAACTGTAATTTCTTTTTTGAACAAGAGGGAAAAAAATCCTAAATTTTAGGAATTCTATTTTTAATGAATTTGTTGTTAGACATTTATGACCTAATTTCTGAATAAAATTATCCTTCATTAATGAGGATATTTTTGAACCACATAAAAGTCCAGTTAAAAGAGATAATCCTCTTATATTTCTATATATTAAGAAGATTTTGAAAGTTAGTTATTGTCTTTTTTTATTTCAAAAATACCCATAATTTAATTAACTTATCATTATTCTTAATCTCTATATATTAAGAGGATTTTGAAAGTTAGTTATTGTCTTTTTTATTTCAAAAATGCCCATAATTTAATTAACTTATCATTATTCCTAAAATATAAATATGAGGTTAAAATCGTAAATTGATTAAAAAAACTGGCATGTTTAAAAAATTACTCCATGTTCTATAAAACTTTCCACTACCCCGTGTACACAACCAAAATTACCCCCATGTTACCATAAAAAAAAACTACCCCATGTTCTAAAAAAAACTACTTCCCCAAGTTCCTATAAAAAAAAACACCTAAAAGAAATTCTCATTACACACGCAAAAGACGTGTGGTGAGACTAGTATGGTATAGATAGATATACCACACCTATAACAAAAAGGTTACAACATATCTCATCAAAAAAAGAAGGTTACAACATATGCAAAAAGCCAATTTTTATTTTTGAAAGTGGCTAATTACGTATAAAATTTCTACAAAAAGAAAAACAAGCAGTTACTTCTTTAAATACATATATTCTCTTTTCATACTGCCAACATATAAACAAATACTGTATTAACTATCATCATTGTGATAAATATTTAAATTATTGATAATGTAATAAAATCCGATCTATTTATTTCAAATGGGATAGATAGGATGCCAAGGCTAAATTATCCTGAGAACATTAAAAAAATCTTTTAATCATCTTAAATTCTTAATCCTAGTCTTGGATTAGTTAATAAACCTGTAGGTTTCCTTATTAATTTCCTTTTTTGGCCAGTAAATCTTTTTTGACAATATAGACTATTGAGGGTAGCTTGTTACAATTTTTACAAGACTGGATTTTCTTTAACAAAGATAATAAAGAACTGTCGTTCAATTTAATTTGGTGGAATTTTTCTTTCCACTTGTGCAATAAAACTCAAGAATTTAAACTAATAATGAAATAACATTAACAACAAATAATTAAACACCTTCTCAAAAAAAAAAAAAAAAACAAATAATTAAACAGGAACACATATAAAGAACAGAAGAATTTGGCTGCTTTAACAAACAACCTACCTATAACAACTATAAACAATAAGGATAACAATGCTCAAACCCTCTTGCACAACTCTTATTTTAACCCCATAAGAACAATCAAATTATTCTTTTTATTAGAGTTTTCTCCTCTATGAGAAGAAACACTTTGTTGGGAAAATAGCCAATTAAGTAATACAACACACAACGGAATTATATCATTTTTCCCTCTTTGCGCAAATGCAATGGCTGGTGTCCCAAATAAACTAGCCAAACATAATTTTAATATAAACAAAAAATTCAGACAATCAAGATATTGAATTCTCACATGGAAAATTCTCCAAGGAAGAAGGAAAAAACTGCGGTTCCTAGTTTATTAAAAACTTTCACTATAAAAGAATGGGATCACAAGTAGAACAAATGCTAGAGGTTATAAAAGAAAAAGTGAATTTTAACTAACAAACAAGATGTCACCAAGCGAGTCTTGACATTCGAGCAAATGAAAAGCAGATTAAACCAACGGGCAACAACACCTGTCAACATGAAGCTATCTTCGTCCAGAAAAACATATTGAAATTGAAACGATCTTATTCCAATTTTGAAGAAAATTTCTCCAAAAGGAAAAACAAACAGTTACGTACTTAACAGCACAAGGAGGAACCGCCTAACATTCTTCTTTGTAGAAAGCATACTAGTTTCGTTGTATAACATCTACAAGAGTAAGAATGATAGATAATGCATCTCCGAAGATGGCAGAAATAATGACCTCAACAATCAATTTTATTATTTTTCTGCCATACTTGCGGAAATTCTTCCCATTGAAGACACTTCACTGCACTTGCAAGCTCAAGGTACTTGTGTTCACTACAAAAAAAGGAGTCTATAGCCGCGTTTCCTATATCTGCGTTTACAAACATGGCGTAAACACCGCAGCAAAAGACCTGAAAAATGCGGCTAAAGATCATACCTATAGCCGCGTTTTTCCAAAACGCGGCCATAGGTCATACCTAAAGATGCATTTTTTATCCTGTAAGATGTATTCGCCCCTATAGGCCTATGGCCGCGTTTTTCAAAAACGCGGCTATAGGTTCTCTTTGAGCTGCGTTTAGGTTTTTTTAAAAACAAAAAAAAAATTCTGGGTTTTTTTTTCCCCAGAAAATTCAAAATTCAAATTAAAAAAAATTCAAAATTAATCACAAATCCAAAAAATTCAAAATCAAACACAATATACTCACAATACAAACACACCCATAAAATTCAAAATCAAACACACACCCAGAAAATTCAAAATCAAACACAACATACTCACAATACAAACACCCAAAAAATTTAAAATCAAACACAAACCTAGAAAATTAAAAATCAAATACAACATACTCACAATACAAACACACTCAGAAAATTCAAAATCAAACATAACGTGCTCCAAAATATAAGAACACAAACCCATTTAAACATAATCACAATATCAGCAACACAATAGCACAAATTCAAGCACAGATTCAAAAAATTCAAAAAAGAAAAAATGAAAGAAAGAAAAAAAAAAAAAAAGAAGCAGCAGCTCCAAAGAAACAAAGAAAAAAAAAAGTTACCTAGATGTGAAGAAGGAAGGAAAAAAAAAAAGAGTTACCCAGATGTGAAGAAGGAAGAAAGAAAAAGGAAAAAAAAAAAAGAAAAGTTACCCAAATGTGAAGAAGGAAGAAAGAAAAAGGAAAAAAAAAAAAAAAAAAGAGAGAGAAAAGTTACGCAGATGTGAGGAAGGAAGAAAAAAAAAAAAGGAGGAAAGAAAGAAGACCTAAAGACTTACGGTAGTGGAGTGAGTGAAGAATGAAGAAAGAAAAAAGAAAGAAGAAGAAATAAAAGGAAAGAAGAAAGTGGGGTAGGTGGGGATGTAGGTGGGAAAGGGAGGGCATGTGGGAAGCTAAAGAAATTTTTTTTTTTTTTTGGCTGGACCTATAGCCGCCTTTTTCAAAAACGCGGCTATAAGTTCTCCTTTCGAAAAATTATTCGGCTAGACCTGTAGCTGCGTTTTTGAAAAATGCGGCTATAGCTTATCTTTAGCTGCATTTTAAAACATGGCCAAAGGTAAGCTATAGCTACATTTTTTAGAAAACGCAGCTATAGGTCCACTTTAAAAAAAATTATTCAGCTGGACCTATAGCCGCGTTTTTGAAAAACGCAGCTATAGCTTGAGGCTTTAGCTGCGTTTCTAAGAAACACGACTAAAAAAAAGGCGGCTATAGCCTGCATTTTTTGTAGTGGTTGCTTCCATCAGTTGGTGTAAGGACTTAAAATATTGTGCAAATTGTTGAAAATCATGTCCTTCACACATGCCACATGATATCGGTGTTTGCCACAATCGGAAACATAGGCCCAGCCTTTAATATTTTTTGAAAGTTTCCTCCTGTTGCATATCTGACACTTTGATCTCATGAGTGAGACCTGTTCACGAAGAGTTACACTCACCCCATGATCGAAAGTAGTCTTGCTATGTAGGAGCTTCAAACAGCAAGGGTGAAGTACAAGTGCTTCGTTGCTTGAAGACTCGTACATGAACCCTTTGACATTCTTCCCACATGCAACACAATTTCCATTGTCAGCTTGATACTCACCATGAAATTTGAAGCAGCAATTCTTGAAGAATTGGTGAGTGATGGGACCAGAACCAGAAGCTAAGGCGCAATCTTCATGAAGATGAAAGTTACAATTCCTTTCGTTACACTTGTAACATGACTGAAGCCCTCGCTCTTTACATCCATCAAACTTGAAAGAAGTTTGGACACTCGTGAACAGCGTAAGACGATGCCTGTGGTTGGGATGTTGTATCTCAGTAATTCTCAACATATCTTCTCAGAAGATTGACTTCACAAGTCAATGCCTAGCCTGTTCCTTGTGGATCTCAAAATTCCCCGACAATTTAAGTGAAAATAAACATGAATTTGGAGTTTGATCAAATAAAAAAAAACGGTTCATAATAATATTTTAAAAATATATTATGATTATATATGGGGAAAAGAGATTGCACAGAAGAAGAAAAAAAATGGTGGTGATGATACATGGTTTTCAATTCAATAAGTGGCACAAAACGAGTTATTAACTATAGAATCTCATACAAGCTTCGAAGGTTCATCAATGGAGGAATGTAAACACACAGAGAGAGATAGAACGATATGAAACTTGTAAAATGAATTCATTGAATAAACTTATCATACTTTGTTCTTTATATAGTGAGAACAGAGGCGGGAAAAAGAAACAGAAAAATAACTACCCAACTATCCAATACAAACTGTACACATGGAGTGGACCTATAACTAACTCATTAAGCTGTACAATATAAACAACAACCGTTTATCACTAACTATGCTATGCTACTGTAGTTTACTCCTACATGTACAAAACTACAAGTAACAGATACAATCACTGATATGTACAACCTATACAATCACTTAATACTCCCCCTCATGATGAACCATAAATGTTGAGCAAATTCATCTTGGACAGAAGGAAGTAAAATTGTTTGTATCCAAGTGCCTTTGTGAAGAAATCAGCAATCAAGTGTCTAGTAGGAACATGGAATGTCTTAATCACTCCATCTTGAATCTTGTTTTGAATAAAATGGCAGTCTACCTCTACATGTTTTGTTCGTTCATGGAATACTGGATTTGCAACAATGTATAGAGCTGCCTTACTATCACAGTACAAAGAGGCTGGCTGAATGTGATCTAAGCCAAAAGTTTTAAGCAAGGCTAACAACCAAACAACCTCACTTGTTACAGTAGCCATTGCTTGATATTCTGATACTGCTGATGATTTGGACACCACTTGTTGCTTGTTGCATTTCCAGGATATGAAAGAATCACCAAGAAAGACACAGAACCCTGAAACTGATCTTTTGGTGTTTGGACAAGCTGCCCAGTCAGCATCACAGTAGGCTTTGAGTCTCAATTCAGAACTTACAGATAGAAATAAGCCCTGTCCTGGTGTCTTCTTTAGATACTTAAGCACTTTATAGGCTGCTTGAAGATGTGGGATTTTAGGAGAACTCATAAATTGACTCAGTTTATGCACTGAGTAACAGATATTAGGCCTGGTTAGAGTCAAATAAAGCAGCTTGCCTATAGTTCTTCTATACAAAGATGGATCTGGAACATCCTCTCCCATTGAGCTCCTAAACTTGGCTGATTGATCCATAGGCACATTAGCAGGTTTACTTGCTAGCAGACCTGTATCAGAAAGCAGCTCTAAAATGAATTTCCTTTGACATAAACTGATGCCTTTCTCAGTCCTTGCAACCTCAAGACCTAAGAAATACTTCAAGGTTCTAAGATCCTTGAGCTTGAACTTGTCATCTAGGAAAATCTTGAAAGCATTGACTGCCTCTACATTGTTGCTTGCTATCAGAATGTCATCCACATAGACTAGCAAGATGAGAATTGAACCCTTACTGACCTTAGTGAAGACAGAATAATCTGATTTAGATTGAAGGAAACCATGATCAAGAAGAGTGGATGAGAGTTTGGCAAACCATTATCTGCTTACTTGCTTTAAGCCATAAAAGGACTTTGTGAGTTTGCACACTTCTCCCTTGCCGCCAAATCTAGGAGGAGGAACCATATACACCTCCTCATTCAAATCCCCATGCAAGAAAGCATTATTGACATCCAATTGGGATAGATGCCAACCATACACAGCAGCCACAACCAAAAGAGTTCTAACAATCACAAATTTTACCACAGGAGAGAAGGTCTCATAAAAATCAATTCCCTCAGTTTGCGTAAAGCCTTTAGCAACAAGTCTAGCCTTGTACCTCTCAATGGAGCCATCAACTTTACGCTTAATTTTGTATACCCACTTGCACCTAATAGGCACTTTACTAGGAGGTAGTTTGGTTATAACCCAAGTTTGATTAGCCTGAAGAGTATCAATCTCAGCCTTCATGGCAGTTTGCCACAAGGGATCAGGCAAAGCTTCAGCATATGAAGTAGGTTCCTTGGTAATAGACAAGGCAACAGAAAAGGCTCTATAGGCATTAGACAACTTAGAATAAGAGAGAGCAGATGAAAGTGGATAAAGAATACCTAGACTGTCAAGGGAAATGGAATCATGGGAAGGTATAAGGGAAGCTGTAGCCAAATTGTAGTGATGACCAAGAATGTAAGTGGAAGCTAAAATGCAGTGATAATCATGAAGATATGAAGGAGGTTTATGAGACCTATTGGACCTTCTAACAATAGGTAAATCAGGTAAGCGAGTAGCAAGAGCAGGAGGTACAGGTGGAAGAGCAATAATAGGTGGAGAAGAGGCCAAATCAAGATGAACAAGATTTGGAAACTCATCAGGAGATACAACGTTGTCAACAGGATTGAAAGGGAGAGAAAATTTAGCAGAAATAGAAGGAATGGACTCTGGAAGTGAAGGCTGAGATGGAAGCACATTGTGAAAAGTGGAAGAAGAACTAGGAGCAGGTTTAAGCAGCCAATGTTTAAAGGGAAAGACAAATTCTTTGAACATGACATCTCTAGATAGAAAAACAGTTTTATTGGACAAATCATATAACTTATATCCTTTGGTTCCAAAAGGATATCCAAGAAATATGCATGCCTTTGCTCTAGGATCAAACTTGGATCTGCTCCTAGTTAAAGTAGAGGCATAACATAGGCAACCAAAAGATCTAAGATGCTGGTAGGATGGAGGATGACCCAATAGCTTCTGATAAGGAGTAAGATTACCTAGAAGAGGACTAGGAAGTCTGTTGATAAGATATGTGGCTGTAAGAACACAGTCCCCCTAGAATTTTAAAGGTAAATTTGCATAAAACCTTAAGGCCTTAGCAACATTCAACAGATGCTGATGTTTTCTTTCAACAACAACATTTTGTTGTGGTGTTTCAACACGAGATAGCTGGTGTAAAATACCATTGGAAGCATAAAATGAAGAAAGAGCAAATTTAGGACCATTATCACTCCTAATCACCTTAATGGACACCTTGAATTGATTAAGGATCATTTGAAAGAAGTTTGAATTAAGGAAGAAGTATCAGATTTATGTTTTATTAAATAAACCCAAGTACATCTACTATGATCATCAACCAAAATAAGAAAATATATTGAGCCATTCAATGGAGTAGAATAAGGTCCCCAAATATTAGCATGGATCAAATCAAAACATGATAAATAAACACTTGAGGATTTAGGAAAAGGCAATTTGTGTTGTTTAGCTAAAGGGCAGACAAAACAATAAAATGAATTGTTATTATTACAAGAAGTCAGATCAAGTACAATATATTTCAACAAAGCTAGTCTTTGTGAAGAAAGGTGACCCAATCTGTAATGCCACAATCTAACAACATTATTTGAAGTAGCAACAACATGAGAAGAGTCAAGATTACAGACATTGACACTTTTATTACAAAGAAAAGATGGTAATTTGGATAAGACCTCTGAGATAGAAGATGGTAAGGTGATGGAATCAGTGCACTGCAAAGTATACAGCCCTCCATGTCTCTTACCCAACCCAATCATCTTCCAATGCAGTAAGTCCTGAAGAAAACAGTAATGAGAAAGGAAAATACAGTAGCAAGAAGGATTTTGGGTCAGCTTACTGATAGAAATAAGATTGAAAGAAAAGGTAGGAATGCAAAGGACATGTTCTAGAGTTAGAGTTGCTGAAACTTTAACAGTTCCAATATGAGTCACTTTAACCATGTCACCATTAGGAAGTCTAACTGAAATCTGAACAGAAGAAGTAATAGAGGTAAAGAAATGAATAGAATGTACCATATGGTCTATTGCACCACTATCAAGAATCCAGTCATATGAATTAATATGAGAGGTATTGACACTAGAAGAGAAGACTGAATGCTCAAGAGAAGGAGAAAAACAGATACCTGATAAGGTTTGGGATTGAACATCCATTGAAGGCTGAGTAATGATGGTGGCAACTTGATGAGTATTGTCCAAACATGCCTCTGGTGGTGCTTGAGTGCCAAAGTGACATTGAGAGTTCAACAATCCAACCAATTGCTGATATTGAGCCTTGGTGAGTGTGACAGGTTCACTAGCATGATCTTCAGCAGCAATGACATTGTTTGCAAAAGGCTGACCACCCTTGTTCTTGAACTTATACCCAGGATGATATCCATGCACCTTGTAACATCTATCAACAACGTGTCCCATGGCTCCACAATGAGTGCATTGTGGTATGCCATTCTTGAACTTAGCAAAGTCCTTGGTGTTGCCAGACTTGGACCCAAAAGCTGCCAAAACTGCTGATGTATCAACCAAGATTTTCTTCCTAGCACCCACCTTTCTCTGCTTCTCATCTTGAAGCAGAAGAGAGAACACTTTGCTCAAGGGCACAGGTTCTATAAGGAGAATTTGGCCTCTAACAGCTGCAAATGTCTCATTCAGCCCTATCAAAAAAACATGGTACAATCCTCAACTTGATGACCACATGTACATGTCTTATAATTGGAAAACTCGTCCCAAAGTCCCTTAAATTTGGTGTAGTATGCATTGATGGTTAAGTCTTCTTGGGTCAAATAACTAATCTCTTTTCTTAAATAAAAAATTGTAGGTCCATTTCCTTGGCCATATCTGTATTGTAAGTCAAGCCATACATCCCTGGTAGTCTTGAAATAAACTATACTTGACTGTAAATCCTTAGACATAGAATTAAACAACCAAGCTAGGACTGTGTTGTTGCACTTACACCATGTTGTGTAATGTGGGTGATCAATAGATTGAGGCTTAGGGATAGAACCATCAATGAAACCCAATTTGGTTTTGGCATCCAAAGAAATGAGGGTTGCCCTACTCCAGGTGTTATAGTTTTCTTCAGTGAGAGGTTGAACAACCAAAGAAACACCTGGATTATCACCACTAGATCAGAAATAGGGACTGGATGTGTTTTCCCAAGGTTGGACAATAGGAGCAGTAGCACATGTAGAGGTACTTGCAGTCATACTTAGTGCAGTATTATCAAAGAAAAAAGATGAAGATTCAAAGTCCCAAGCAAAAAAAAATCAAGAATTGACTTTCTCGAGAATTCTTCAAGAATCAAGAAATGAATTCTGTGGGATGATGTAAAAGCTAAATCAAATCAAGATGCAATTCACAATCTTGATGAGATCACAACAGAAAGCTGCAGATTGGAAATAGAACAACCCTAAGATCAAAGAAAAAAAATTGAAACCCTAAAATTGAAGATTTCAATTTCAACTATGAACGGGAGAATCAAGATAAAGATTTCAACACACTAAAGAAATCAAGACCTAGAAGATGATGATCTTAATGCAAGAATCAACAAAAACACAATGAAGTAAATTTCTAGTTGATCTGAAAGAAGCACTAAGAAATCAAGAAAGAACGTAATTGAACTGGGAAGAATTAGAGAATACCAGACTGGAATGATCTCTGAACTAGTTCAGCTCTGATACCATATTGAATCTCATACAAGCTTCGAAGGTTCATCAATGGAGGAATGTAAACACAGAGAGAGAGATAGAACGATATGAAACTTGTAAAATGAATTCATTGAATAAACTTATCATACTCTGTTCTTTATATAGTGAGAACAGAGGCGGGAAAAAGAAACAGAAAAATAACTACCCAACTATCCAATACAAATTGTACACGTGGAGTGGACCTATAACTATCTCATTCAGCTGTACAATATAAACGACAGCTGTTTATCACTAACTATGCTATGCTACTGTAGTTTACTCCTACATGTACAAAACTACAAGTAACAGATACAATCACTGATATGTACAACCTATACAATCAATTAATATTAACAAAATTTTGTATCCAAAGAAAAAAATAAAATAAAAAAATAAAATAAAAAAATATTTATGAAAAAAATACAAAGCATATGTATATACTCACCAGAATTATTCTAAAGCTATGTAAGAAACTTTATTTTCTTCTCCCTAGCTTTTGTTGGTTGAACTTGTAAGGAATGAAAAATAATTGCTCTTACAAGGCTTTATATAAGTCTCATTTCACCAAACTGAAACAAAAAAAGAATTTTTGAAATTAAAAAAAATTATGGAAGTCTCTTTCTCAATTATTTATTTCTAGGAAGGCTCATGAATCAAGTTGTTAATGTCATTGTGATCTCTTTTGTCATTGTCAGTTGCCCAATTGATAAGTTTTCTTGAACAGTTCAAAAAAAAAAGTTTTCTCGAATGATACGTTGGTCAAATTTGGTAAGTTTTCTTTATTGTATTGGATGTCATATGAGTAATCACCTTGATGATATCAAAAAATGTAGAAAAAAGTTAACGGGTATCTTAACTACATTTTAGAAATTTATACATAGTTTTTTCCAATTAAATTTATACATAGTTTTTTCAATTTATATTTGTGGGGTCATAAAGCCCAGCGATATACATCTACCCTTTGTATTGGGCCTGAGGCCCAGGCCCACAATCGCATATGAAGAAGGCAGCGGTGATATGACAACCTTGAAAACCTTGCCAAGGACAACTCTGTCCTCGACTAGCTAAAGCCGAGATAGAAGAAAAGTGATTTACTGGCAAAGACAATCTTCCAAAGCACTCCAAGGAAAATGATAAGTACAACAAGTAAGCACACTAGAGCATGGCGGTAGAGCAATTCTAGGAAAAGCTGTTGCCTCCACATTAAATGCTCCACAACTAATCCTCTGGTCGCATTAATGTGGAAATGATACCTGAGCAGTGGCTTTTCAGACTCACAGCTACTATCTAAGAGCTTTGGGAGGAGGTGAACATGACAAAGACCAGTAACAGTAGATCTGACCTGCAAGTGTATGGTGGAGATGAAGGAGGAAAATAGTATATAAGGAAGAGGAAGCTTTGAGAAAAGGGGATCGTGATTTTATCAGAGAAAACACTATAGCATTCTGAGCTAACTTTGTAAATATTGTCACTGTCACTCAAGAAATAATAAGTTGAAGCTCCTCGGACTAGTGCCGAGGATTGAATCACTTGCCTAAGTCCATATTCGTTTTACTTATTCTTTCTTTAAACCATCTTCAGCTGTTGTTACACTCATCAAAACCTAATTCTTCTACTCACTCTCTACAAATTTATTGTATTAGGCTTGTTGGGCTTGAGTTCACTTATTCATTACCCATAGTGCTCAAACCCGGTCCCTACAATATTATTACATTAGTTGATTTATAGAATATAAAAAAAAATTTATAACATGTTGGAGGTAATGACTGATTTTTTTTTTTTTTTTTTGAGAAAAAGGTAATGATTGAATTAAGGATGATAAATTGTTTTTCTTTTATTTATAAAAAGTCTTACATATATGCATATGGACGTTTTTTTTTTACTTTTCTTGATAAAGAGAATGTTTGGCAGAAGTTGCTCAAATTCTTGGGGGCCGTTTGGTAACGTTGTTCTAGTAACGTTGTTTGTATTTTTTGAAAATACGTGTGGGTGAAATGGGCCATTGATTTCTGAGAAAGCTCATAATTCATATTACAAATTTCACCATACTCTCTTTTGTACATTTTGGTCACTGAAAACCTTGGAACACGTGTTGTCTTGTTCAATCTTTATCGCCAAGAAAGCTCATAAAGTTATACATAGTCATATTATGAATTTCTTTGTGTTTCCCTTCGTCAATTTTTTTTCCTGGATAGAGTTATCAAAAAATTTATAGAAGAGCTTAATCCGATTAAATAAGTCTACTTTTTATTTGTGTTTTCTGAATCATCAATGTAAAATATATAATTTATTTTCACATGCCTTTATTATAATCCAAAACCAAAATCTTCATGTTGCAGTGAAACAAGTAATGATTGAATCGAGGGTAATCAATGTGCTGAGTTTACTGACTATTTGGCAAAGAAGAGAGCTTCCTTACAGTAAGATTTTTTGATTTATGATTCTCCTCCCATGGAGATCAATTTTCTTTTTCTTTATGATTATATTGGGTTGTATTATGAGAGGTATTGTATTAACTCTTTGTGAGAGACCGCGCCCCCGGCCCCCTTTTTTATGAAATGTTGGGCCAAACCCATGTGAATGGGTGGAGTCGTGTTATTGTCTCTCAAAATGGAGGTTCGACTAGTTATATTTTTCCCTTTAGGTTAAGGGTTTTACAATGGAGTTGCCACTTATTTAATTGTTGGAATAAATAAGAAAACCATAATTAAAAAATTCATCATTTTATTAATTTGAAATTGAATTTACATTGAACATAGGAAATTACATGGCTTTGGTCCTAGATACAATCTAAGATAAAGTACATGGTTTTGTTTCCTAGTTACAATCTAGAAATTGAAAATTACAAGGATAAGCATTTGATCTACTAACCCTTGATCTAAGTTCGGAGGCTATGTTACAAGGCGGGAAGGTGTTAGGCACCCACCTTGCCCGGTGAAAACGGTCTTGTAGACTATGGTGGCCAACATTCATATCACATCATCCATTATGTTATCAATCAATTTGCATGTTGAATTTAAAGTGTGTGCATACGATAAACCCTAATTCAATTTATTAAGCACTTCGTTTGGATTGAAAAATAAATTCTAGTGAATGTGTGTGGATGGTGATATCCTAGATTCAAGGATTTGAAAGAATTATGAAACAAACATGTTTTTCATATGTTTTATGTAGATTTAAGATTAAAACTAGTGTTATGCATAAACATGTGATGAACAACCAAGAACATATGAAGAACATATAAGAACAATTAACAACATTCAAACATATTCAAAGGAATTTAAATGATTATTATCATGCTTTAATCTTAAATTCTCATCATGGCAACACAATAAACAAGTTAGGGAAAGAGATTATACCTTCATGCAAGATCCATACGGTGGAGAATGAGACTCTTGGTGGAGGTCCTAAGGGTGGAGGAAAAAAGAAGAACTAGGAGAGGAAGAGTGAGTCTCACTCAATACCTTGAGTCTCAGGAAGATCAAGATATGATAAGACTACTCTACTTCACTAGAACTCAAGAGAGGAGAAAAGATGGGGTTTTTTGGTGTGCTTTGAAATGAAGGAAAGAGAGGGTTTATATAGTAGTGGCGGAGGAAATATGATTGGAAGACTATTTAATGAGAGTTGACAAAGAATTATGAACCTAAACCTCATTTTAGCCTTGGAGAAAATCTGGTACATTAAATGGAAAGATTGATGGGAGTGAGGAGCAAGCCAAAATTCGGTTTTCCCATAGCTGCTGTAACAACTCGTAGAGCCAACTTTGAAAAATCATATCTGACTCAATTCTAATCGGAATTGCCTTGTTCTTGTGCTCAAATTGAAGCCCCGGATGTCTAATTTCTGGAAAAATTAACCTCATTCACAGATTTAAAATATTCTGAAAGATATTGATGAAATGGTGAGCAGAGGTTATTTGTTAGAAAATGGTTTCAGCATAATTAACATTAATAGGTCCCAAATTAGCTCCCAATTACATTAAATGGCTCCAATCACTCCCATTTCAGACTTAATTGATTCCAAATTTACTCTAATTAAAAGATAATTACACAAATTACTCATTGAATAATTAATATTTAACTATCTAATTAATTAGGTGTATGCAACCACACCATAAAATGTAATCCTAACCAATCAAATTATGACACACATCATTGATCTCAAATTGATTACACCTATAACCAATTGAAATCAATTGTTCATAATTACATATAATCGGACTCAATTTGTGATAGTACATCTTAACCATTAAAACTTGATTTGATGATAACTTTCAATTTGGTGATCCGATTAGGGCTTATGACCAGTCGATTTGATCGTTACGATATCAAGATCATTTTGGTGAAATGAGTCCAATGATCTAATGGTTAGAATCAAGATGCATATTTTCAAAGTGAAAGTACCCTTTTATCCTCCATGTGAGGTTAAATGCGGGTTGCAAAATGGGGTGTCAACACTCTTATTTTATTCCTTAGTCTTTTATATCAAATCACCCTTACCCCTTTCTAAAAAAAAAACCACCCCACACCCTTGGTGCGATGGTCACTCTACAAGTATAAGTGCTTGTGGGGTGTGGGGTGTGGGGGGTAAGGGCTTGGGTTCAAGTTTACAGTGACATTTTTGAACGTTGCAAAAGAAAACGTCGATGTAGACCTTTTGTGTCTATAATGACCTTTTTTGGGTTTTTAGTGACGTTTTACAAACGTCACCTAAACCCAAATTTCTTATGTGTATACACATATATACTTAGATTAGATTAGAGTAGAATTCTATCTTATAAAAAAAAAAAAAAAAGATTCCCCTTGTGTGGGTCCCTTTTTTTCTTCAGGACACCGGCTCAAGGATTTTGGGCTGAATAATTGTGGTTTGGTGGACTGGGCTTGGTTCACCACAGCTAAAGAGCTGTTTAAGAACCAAGTGGTGCACAGAGCAAATTTCCTACAACACAAATAAACTAACAAGCGAAAATATCTGTATTGAATGACAATGAAAACAGCAAAGAAATGCAAAGTAATCAAGAAATGCGTAAAACAGTGATTAGGGATCCTTGGATTAATGTGAAATACTTCATTAATTTTTTTTGATTATAGTTACTGTGTGCTCACTAAGACGTGATACAAGGTTCAAATAAGTTAAAAAATTACAGACTTTGATAGCTATTCAAGCCTTTAAGACTTGTAAAGTTTGAATCGTCTTGAATCCAAGTATGTGCTATATTGGCTGTTTCTGAGATACCGAGAGGTGTTCCTTTGTTTTTCTTTGAATTTTACAGAGTTCTTCCAATGATCCTATCTCCGTTCCTCCTATTGCTTGGGTTGCTTCTTCCTTTTATAGCGTGACTCTAGGGCTCTTGGGTACCAGTGATTTCTCTGTTTTGCCCCTCCCTAGGTACCAGAGCTTGAGCTATGTCAGTTACTTGAGGGGTTGGTCTTTTCCTTCTTCCTCATAACTTTCCTCCTTTTGGTGCGACCAAGCTGAAAGCCTCTGGATGTCTTTCTATTCCAAGATCCCCTCAGGTTGCTGACCTTAGCTTATCGACCATTTTCAACTTTTGTCTGTCCTCCATTCTTGTCATTTTTCCCAAATAATTGGAATCTTTTACTGCTGGGTTGAAAGTTTCCTTCAGCCACTTCCATTTATAATTTCTCATTCTCAGTTCCTTGAGGTACTGCTCCGTTGTTCATGAATGGTTGCTTTGGACCTTCTGACTCCTTACTCTATGACTGGGCGCTCGAGAGGGACCTGTCTGTTCTTCGTTCTTTATGCTTTTTTTTTGGTATTTTTCCTTTGAACCGTTTCAATACTGTTTAGGCCGTGTTGTGCATTCCAGGGATCCCGGGCTCTGGCAGTCTCTGGGATCTTGGCCCAGTTCTTCCTATAGGGCTTCTTTTGGCTTACTGATTTTGGCTGTCTGGGCTTTTCCTTTGCTTCATGGTTTGTTTAAAACCTGTTCCTTCATGGATCTTTGGATCCCAACTCTCTTATTTCTCTAGTTTTATTTTTCATGAGGTTAGCCTAGTGTGTTATTTCTTTGGGCCTTGGGTTGTGATTAATTTTGAACCTCAACGCCCCTTTACCCAAAATAAAATTTTAAAAAAATCGAGTGAAATTAATCACTTGTCCTCTATTTTTAATTGTTTGTCATTTATAATTAGTTAACTAATTGAGCTTTAAGACTCTTGATATTTATAAGTGTCAAGAGTTTTGAAACTCAATTAGTTATAACTAGTTTTCTAGCCCTAAATTTCATAAAATATTACAATTATAAAAAACAAATCAACCTCAAGAGTAAATTGTTGTAGAGCCCAAATAACTTGTTGCCTAACTTATATTCAACAAAATCAAACTTGAAAAAAATCCATTTAAAAACGCCTGATACATGACTGAAAAACTTGATCAAGATTTAGAAATTATAAATATTGACCGGAAAGAGCTTTAATTGTTTTTTTCTTTAATATTCAAGCATGATGTAACAATTTGATCAAATTAAAGCTTTATTTTCATCCATATAAGAAATTATATAACACAATCATAATATAAGCAATAAAAACATATAATTTGTAAAAATTCAAGCAATATAAGCTAAGCATCTTCCTCGGTTCGCCATATCAAATTAATAATATAAAGATTATATATATATTTGTACATATATATATATATATATTATCATTTACCTCATGAAGAGTTGTATGTTCTCTTCACATATATATGATCAAACGATATGGACCTTGAATTCTACTGTCTTGTTCTAAAAAGAAAATAATATGGACCCTGAATTATTTATAGATGTTAGTTGTTGAGAGGAACACTACTATACATAGAAATTAAGCACATAGAATGCCACAAATTGTCCATTTATCCACATAAAATTCATAAATATACACATATACGGATCAGAATCATATATAACATAATTATATTTTTATGGGTAAAGATGGATGATCTAAGAAGCTTGAAAAAAAAAGTTATTTACAAAGCTTAAATAAACATTTGAATTATATCCTGAAATAATATATTAACTAAGAAAGATAGGTGTTGCATCTCCGAAGAGGGCAGCAATAATGACCTCCACAATCACTTTCATAATTTCCAAGCTATACTAAGGCATTCTTTCCAGTTAAGCCACTTTTCTGCAGTAGCAAGCTGAAGATGCTTGTGTTTCTTCTATCAGTTGGTTGAAGGAGACGAACATTGTTGTTCCAATTCTCGAAATTTATGTCCTTCAGACATGCCACATGATAACGGAATTTGCCACAAGAGGAGACATAAGCCCAGCCCTTAATCTCATTTGAAATTTTCCTACTTTGGCATATTGAGCACTTCGACATCCATGGCAACTTTTTACGAAGATTTACATTGACCCCTTGATCATTAGCCCTATTATGTGGGAGCTTCAAACAACGAGGATGAAATACGTGTGCTTTGTTACCCGAAGACTTGTACATGAAGCCTTGGACATTCTTGCCACATGCAACACAAACTAATATAGTGTCAGATTGAGACTCATTATGAAATATGAAGTGGCAGTTCTTGAAGAATGGGTGAGTAATAGAGCCAGAACCAGAAGCTAAAGCGCATTCCTCATGAAGATGAAAGCCACACCTCCTTTTGTTACACTGGTAAAATGACCCAAGCCCTTGCTCTTTACATCCATCACACTGATAACAGGTTTCGATACGCATTAGTTTAAGCTGATGCCTGTGGCTAGAGTGTTTTATCTCATCAATTCTCGACATGTCTTCTCACAAGAGATTGACTTGATCACTTGCCTGGCCTTTTCGTGTTTCTTGTTGATCTCAAAATTCCTGGACAATTTAAGTGAAAATAAACATGAATTTGGAGTTTGATCAAATATAAAATGGTTAAGAATATCTTCAAAATATGTGATTATATAGAAAAAGAGATTGCACATAAGAAGAAGAGAATGGTGGTGATCGCCATTAATTGCTGCTAGGGTAATAACATGATTTTCAATTCAATGAGTGGCACAAAACTAGTTATTAACAAAATCATGATCCAAATAAAAAATGTAAATAAATAATTATTGGAGAAATACAAGCATATTTACTCACCCGGATTGTTCTAAAGCTCCAAGTATATATATAAAAATCAAGAATTTATGGAAAACCAAAAGTGTTACCTTGATTTATGGTGATGCTGTGGCCAGAGCAATTGTACTTAAAACAGTTTTTGGTGAGCTAACTGGAAATGGCTCAGGGTGCGTGGGAATAATTAATGGCAGCCAATGGTGGGAAGAGGTGGTGGTGGCATAGCCGCGAAGTGAGAAGAAGATAAGACTGGGAGAGGGATAGGAAGTAGAGGATAGGTTGTTGTTGCTTTGCTTGTTGGAGAGCTTGAGCTTGAATTAAGATCTTAGGTGTCTATTTGTACTAGTTGCCCTCGAAATTTCCTTGAATGTCCCACATTTTATTCTTGCCTGAAACTTTAACATCATTTTTACCAAAGCAAAGCAGTAATTTTTACTAAAATTTCTCTTTGGATGAATTTGGATTAGTTGCACTCTAAGATTAGATGCCTGTACAGCCCCAATGAAATTGAAAATGTGTACGACAAATAAACAACATTAAGTTTAATTATTAAACTATAATTAGCACATGGACAAATTTAAGAATAAATACAATTAGATACAAATTTTTTTAGTATGACCATTGACCATGACCTTTGTTTGTTTGTTTGTTTTTTTTTGTTTTTTGTTTTTTTCTTTTTGAGAAGAATGACGATTACCAATTTATGTACTCTTCTTTAAAAAATTTTTTAAAAAAAAAAGAAAAAGAAAAAGAAAAGATTGTAAGGACAACCAGCTCAAGGAAAAATTTGCTTCAAACTTCTTTTGTATTTGGGAACAACTTATTTAGATTTTTGCTAAAAAAATTTAATGAAAGTGTACTTTAAGGAAATAAAGTTTTAAAAAATTACACGTAAAAAATTATTAAAAATTAAAAAGCTAGCTTAAAAGCTAGTCCTAACCACACGACAAAACATTTTTATGACTTGAACTAATTGAGAGTCTAGATGATCCTCTTTGAACCAACTGTATGCACCAAAGAGGTTTTTTTTTTTTTTTTTGGAGAAAGTATGCACTAAGGACTTAAACTTAGAATTTTGACCCATTCCAAACGATTGTAACAGGAACATTTTTTTTTATATGGCGAAAATCACATTTTCGTCCATACATTTTTATGCAATTCTACTTTGATCCCTAACTTTTATTTCCACCGCTTTTAGTCTATATTCTAAAAAACGCATCTCGTTTTTGTCCTTACTGTTACATCAAAGACGAAAAATACATACATAACAAACGGAGTACACTATTGAGTCGTTGACACACTAAAAGCTGACGTGATCATTAAAATAATAATAAAATTGTTATTTGGCATTAAAAAATACCATCTCATCATCTAAATTTAAAAATTAATTTATTAATTTTAACTAAATAAAAAAATCAAAACAAAAATAAAAATCAAAACTCACATGAATTAAGACCTAAAAGAATCTTGAACAAAAACACCAACTTAGACTTAAAATCTCAAAATTAAAAACCAAAAACCACAAACCAGAAACACAAACACAAACCCAGCCATAGATCAACCAAACCAAATACAAAAGCAACAAACACAAACCCAGCAACTGATTTTTCAAAACCCCTCTTCTTCTCCCTTCTCCCTTCTTCCTCTTTCTCCCTTCTTCTTCTCTCTCTTTTTTATGTTCTTTGTTTTCTTGTTTGGGGTTTCATATTTTGTTTGTTTTGTATTGTATATGATAAACTCCTCTGGCTCACGATGCTTTCTACGCGTGTTTGGATAAGGAATCCGATAAGAGACCCACTGAAATCGCTTCCGTCGGGCTCTTATACCCATCTGAATGCAAAAACTCCAGGGCTGAGTTTGACAAACACTGCCGTGCTTCTTGGGTAAACCCTAAAACTAAAATGTCAAATTTTAGTGCCATTGTTTCATGGGGATTTTAATGTTTTATTATTGTTATTGTTGTTTTGTTTTTTTGGAATGGTTGGTGAAGCATTTTTTTTTTTTTTGATAAGAAAGCACACACACTTTATATTAAATCAAATAACAATAGAGTTTACATCATGAAGAACTGCTAATTCTAAGAAACTAGGACAATTCTCCATCCAAATACACTGATGAACTATGCCTTTGGCATACTTTGCTAACAAATGAGCCGGAATATTTGCATTGCGTTTTACATGGGAAATATTAACATTGTGAAATTCCACGATAGTAGATCTAATGCCCATAATCATCGCATCAATTGTGGCTGGAACAGAGGAAGATTGACTCAATGCCCTAGAGACTATTAGTGAATCTCCCTCAATTATAAAATCAGAAACTCCAAGCATTTTTGCAAATTGTAGGCCAACATCGACAGCCTTAGATTCTGCTTCAAGAGGCCCCAACGGTGCATTAATAAGCTTGCTCATTGCTGCCATAAAACTACCGTCCCATTTCCGTGCTATAACACCAATTCCCACAGACCGCAACTTAGGAAATATTGCACCATCCACATTAAATTTCAGAGACGGTGCAGGAGGAGGATTCCAATTCATAACTTGCTGTACAGGTTTCTCAACAGCCGATAACAACTCCATTGCAGACTGATATTCCACCAAATATTGTGATGCCCAGTGAATAAGCTGCCTTCCATCTTTACGCTTTCCACCATGCCGAATCTCATTCCTATTACTCCACAATGCCCAAGCACAAGTGACTATCAATTCAATACTTTCCGCTGCACAGTTTTCCTCCATCATCAAGCACCACATTATCTCCTTAAAAGAACTAAGCTGGTTAAGAACGTTAGGGAAACTCAGTTTTGATGAAGACCACATAGCTTTAGCTCGGGTACATCTCCAGAAAAAATGAATAGAGTTCTCTGCCTCCACATTGCATTCATCACAAATATCATCCTGCAAAACATTTCTTTTAACCAAGTTAGTTTTCAAAGGAAGAATGTCCCTACAAGCTCTCCAAGCAAAGTGCCTTATTTTATGAGGCACATTGATTTGCCATAGTCTCTTCCAAAAGCTTCGTTCTTGACTGCCATCAGATGATGATCCCATGGACTGAACAAGAGACATTTGACATGCCACCCAATAAGCATTTTTCACAGAAAAAACACCATTAGAGCTCCAAGCCCAAATTTGTTTGTCTTCAGGCAGATTGGTACTTATAGGAATGGCTTTAATGGCCTCTGCTTCATGCGGCAAAAACAGGGCATCAACAACCCCCGCCTTCCAAGCAGCCTCTTCCTTGTCAATCAATTCACTAACCTTCATATCTTGTGGCATAAACAATCTTGGAGATGAAATCATAAAAGTTGAAGGCATGGGTATCCATTTATCACCCCAAATCCGAATACTATCACCATTACCAATTCTCCATCTTAAACCATACTTGATAAGAGCTTGGGCAGCCATAATACTCCGCCAAGTAAAAGAAGGATTATTACCCAATGCAGCGTGTGAAAAATTAGATGTGGGAAAATATTTAGCTTTTAAAACCTTGTACACCAATGAATCTTGACCCTGTTGAAGTTTCCACCCTTGCTTTGCCAATAAAGCTAAATTGAATTCTTTAAGCTTTTTAAATCCCATCCCACCACAACTCTTTGGAGTGCATAATTTCTCCCAACTCATCCAAGCTATTTTCTTTTCATCATTTCTTTGCCCCCACCAAAAATTGCGGATCATGCTAGTCAAATCTTCACATAATGAGTTAGGCAATTTAAAAACACTCATAGTATATGTCGGAATTGCTTGGGCCACAGCTTTTATCAACACTTCTTTACCCGCCTTAGACAATAACTTCTCTTTCCACCCAGCAAGTGTTCTCCTTAATTTGTCCTTAATAGAATTGAAAGTATTCTTTTTATTTCTTCCCACCAATGATGGCAAACCCAGATATTTTTCATGGTGCTTAATCACTTGGGCCCCAAACCTCTCCTTGATAATTTCTTGAATATCAATAGGAGTAATACTACTAAAAAATAGTGAAGTTTTAGCACGATTTAACTGTTGTCCCGAAGCACCCTCATACACCCTCAACACCCTTTGAAGGGCTTCACACTCCTCCAAGGACGCTTTACAAAATATCAAACTATCATCAGCAAAGAAAAGATGTGATATTTTAGGACCCCTACGACAAACTGCGACACCCCCCAACCTCCCATGCTCCACCTCTTTGTTAATAAGGGTAGAAAGTCCTTCCGCACATAACAAGAAAAGATAAGGAGATAGTGGATCACCCTGCCTAATTCCCCTACTTGGAACAATATGCCCTTTAGGCACTCCATTAATCTTCAATGAATAAGAAATAGTAGTGACACACTTCATAATCAAAGCACACCATTTACTATCAAAACCCAGCTTGTGCATAATTTTTTCCAACCAACTCCACTCTACCCTATCATAAGCCTTACTCATATCTAACTTCAGAGTCAAATCACCCACCCTTCCACTCTTTTTGTTACTAATATGATGCATCATTTCATATGCTACAAGAACATTATCAGTGATTAACCTTCCATGCACAAACGCACTTTGGGTATCACTAATAATAGAAGGAAGTACTTTTTTCAACCTATTTGTAATGGCTTTTGATGCAATTTTATAAACCACATTACAAGGACTAAAGGGGTCTATAATCAGTCACATTTTTTGGCTCTTTACATTTAGGAATAAGAACAATATGAGTATGATTAAAATGTGGAGGAATGATACCTGAATTGAGGAAAGCCAACACTGTTGAAGTAACCACACCACCAATCTTAGGCCAAAAGTGTTGATAAAATAGAGGAGGCATGCCATCTGGACCCGGAGACTTCAAAGGATACATTTGATTAATTGCTTTTTTAACTTCAACATCAGAAAACTCTCTTACAAGTATTTGATTCATTCTAGGGGTGACTTTATGTTGAACTGCATCAAGGATTTCTTCAAACTCCATTGGATCACTGCTAGTAAAAAGACTCTCATAGTACTGCAACATCAATTTTTCCACATTCTCATCCCCCTCCAACCACCTTCCATTCTCATCCAACAAACCCTCTATTAGATTCTTTTTGTACCTTACTGAAGCTTTCTCATGAAAAAACCTAGTATTCCTATCCCCAGATTGCATCCAACTAATTCTTGATCTTTGCCTCCACATATCATCTTCTTTATCCATCCAACAATTCAACTCTATTCTAGTATTCCTTAAAGATCTAATCATATCCGGACTTGAAGGTTGCAACTCTAACCATTCCAACTTTTTCTGTAATTCAGCTATTGTTCTCCCCACATTACCAAATTCAGCTCCATTCCATATCTCAAGTCTAGCACGGCAATTCTCTAAACATCTATTTAGAACATCATCCGACCCTCCATACAATCCTTCATCCCAAGCTTCGTCCACAATCGCCTCACATCTTGGATCCTTTAACCACATGGATTCAAATCTGAAAAATCTTCCCATCCTCTTTTTTCTTGGTTTAGCAAACAACTGAAGACTAAGAGGAGAATGATCAGAAACCGATGATGAAAGATGAGTAAGCTTTGCCATTGGAAATAAATGAAACCACTCCACCGTAGCCAAAGCTCTATCCAACCTTTCTCTAATTTGAGAACCATCCTCTTTTAAATACAACCAAGTATACAGTGGTCCCATGAACGGAACTTCCTTAAGGCAACAACAATTAATGGTATCAACAAAGTATTTCATTTGCTGTCTTGTTCTAGTACTTCCCCCCACCTTCTCAGACATGCAAGTAATCTCATTAAAGTCCCCAATTGTTAGCCACGGCAATGAGGAAGTACCATGTAGGTATTTGAGTTTTTGCCATGATTCCCATCTCTTGGAAGTGTCAGGTTCACCATAAAAACCTGTGAGGTGCCACCAACCAATACCATCCCCTCCATCAACCCATGCATCAATGTGTGAATGAGAATAAGTCTGAATATCAAGCCTAATCTCTTGTTTCCAAAATAAAGCTAAACCACCACTACTACCCCTACTAGGCACAATAAAACCATTTTTATATTTACACCAATCACGAACTTTTAACATCCAATCCAATCTAGATTTTGTCTCCATTAAAAAGACAATATTGGGATCTTGTTTATTGATTACCTTGATTAAGGCACGAACTGTCCGAAGGTTCCCAAGCCCTCGACAGTTCCAACTCAAAAGATTCATAATGCCCGGCGGGGTTGCACAGCAACCTCCGCCGATGTAATCTCATCCTCCCCAGAAAGAACATAGGAAAGTTTATTATTACTAACCTTTGTTTTCTTTTTTATCAAATCTGGCTTCTCTGCTTCACATGAATGTTCTTTTCCACTCCTCTTTGCTCCCAGAACACTATTAAAAGGCAATTGAAGTCCAGGCCGTGACTTTGCATGGACCCTCTTCCAAGTCCCTTGATTCGGCCTATTCAAAGGTTCAGCTATTGAAATGGACTTTGTAACACTTACACCTTCAGGAGAACTTGCAGATGGGCCTTGAGACATAGGAGACTCATTTTTAATTTTAAAGCCCTTTCTCATGGGCCTGCTTCGATGCAAATTAGTGCCAAATTCATTATCCGCATGTAAGCTCGAAACAGCACTTGGCATTAGTTGTTTGCCAGATGCCTCACGTTTGCGACATGCAACTTCATCCAATACTACAACATCAACCAAACCCGAGTTAAAGTCACTAATGTCCATCAACTGCTCCGTACCGATAGGCTTTGAACTCAAATTAATGGGCTCTGATTGGATAGCCTGATCAAGCTCAGATATTATTGCCTCAAAATCAGGAGGCGGTTTCCCAGAAACTGTTGCTGCAGTCCCAACATCCACAACCGTCTCAGCCACAGAACCACCCTTCGATAGCCCTTCTGAAGAACCTATATTGACCGCTTCGCAATGATTTTGCCCACTAACAACTCCCACAACATCAAACTCCGAGTGAAAATTCTCCCTAGTAGACGGCATAGATAATCCACGTCGAGATGGCCCCACTTGAGTAATAATCTCTCTTGGTTCAGACCGACCACCATTGTTAATGGAAGTATTAGTTTTGCGAAAACCAGCCTTCAACCATTCGCCATAAGGGAATTCTTGCTGACAGTCAACATGAAAAGAGCAATATCTGGCTTCATGACCAAATCGACCACAGTTGAAACAAAGTCCCACCAATCTTTCGTATTTAAAACCGATACAAACCTTATCTCCTTCAGGACTTGCAATTACACCACCTCTATGTAGCGGTTTCTCCAATGGTAGTTCAACTCGAACACGTAGAAAACGGGCTTGATCTGTTGAAAAAGCTTTCATGTCAACATCCACAACCTTACCCAATCCATTACCAATGTCTCTTCCTACATCCTCAGACAGCAAATCAAAAGGAAGTCCCCAGATCTGGACCCACATTGGAATTGAAGTGAAACGGACTGAAGCAGCGGTCATACCTCGCTCCCATCGACACAAAACCAAAGGATGATCCTCAAAACTCCAAGGACCATTTGCTAACACCCACTTCAATTGACTCTCCATGGAAAACTTAAACTGAAAGACCCCATCACCAACATCAATTATACAAACATCAGAACCCATTTTCCACACAGATCGCAGTAAAGTTTTGGCAGCATGTTGGTTAAAAGACTTATTTGTGAGAAATTTCCCCAATAGACTAAGCGAGCATTCCTCCAATATCTTATCCCTATGCACTGCACCAACATTGATAACCATTCCCTCATCTTCCGTCAACTTTATTTTTTGTAATTTTTGAACGAAATCCGCATCCATAATTGAAACTCACAACACTGGAAAAACTACGTGATAAGTAAAACACCACTTAAAAACAATCTACTAGAATAAGACCAATCCACTACACGTCTCACCAGTAATATGAGAAAGAGACTCCCACTAAGAAAAGGACTCACCAATACTATGAGAAAGAGACTCCCACTGTTGGTGAAGCATTTTGATAGACAGTGCTGTCGGAGCAGGAGGGTGCAGAGACTTTTGGATGACAAGGACTTGAGGCGAGGTCCGTTGATGCTTCCACAGCCTTATACTTTTAAATCCTCATAGAATTTCGACTTTTTATGACCATTTGGCTTTCTGGGTCTTCTTTAAAATGTGCTAGTTTTGTTGGGTTTTGATGGATTTGCACTTGTATAGTTATCAAACAATAGGATTTGCATTTTCTGGATTGTTATCAAAGTATATGATGCTTGCCTTTAAATCTGAATTATGATGTTTCTTTATGTTTAACAGATTTTTTTTAATAGTTTTGATTGCTTTTGTATTTGGTTTGGTTGATATGTTGTTGGGTTTGTGTTTGTGTTTCTGGGTTTGTGGTTTTTGGTTTTCAATTTTGAGATCTTAAGTCTGGGTTGGTGTTTTTGTTCAAAATACTTTTAGATCTTAATTCATGTGAATTTTGATTTTTATTTCTGTTTTGATTTTTTTATTTAGTTAAAATTAATAAATAAATTTTTTAAATTTAGATGCTGACGTGGCATTTTTTAATGTCAAATAACATTTTTTTTTTAATGGCCACGTCAGCTTTTAGTGTGCCTACAGTGCATTCTGTTTGCCACGTGTGTATTTTCTGTCTCTAATGTAATGGCAAGGACAAAAACGAGACGCGTTTTTCAGGATAAGGACTAAAAGTAGTGGAAATAAAAGTTAGAAATAAAAGTGAGAATCGCGTGAAAATATAAGGATGAAAATGTGGTTTTCGCCTTTTTATATTTTTTGTTGAGAAAACAAGTAACAAGAACTTATGTCCTCTATGGCTCTATATAGGCCTCAATATCAGTATACACAACTTATATATATATATATATATATATCTATATATAGAATTAGCATACATAATAACTAGATAATTAGATAAGTACAAAAAATATCTCTCATAAGAAGTTATCGATTTTTTTTTAAGAAAAAAAAAAGTTCTTAGCACCAAAATGTAATAAATAGTTCGTTTTCTTCATCATTCAGTTGCATCTGTTCAATTTTTGCAGAGCTCAGTTATGACTCATGCGAGCTTGTAACTCAAGTGGTAGCACAAAAGTGACGGACCTTTGGCAATTTGTGTGTTCTTTTCTTTCGCCCAAAACAAAAAACAGACATATAAGATATCCACTATACTAAAAACTTATTGATATCTTAACATGATGATAAAGAGTTTTCTTCATGAGCCAACGTCTTTCCCAATAAAAACAAAAAATAGGTAGAAAAACGACGACTTTAATTATTTCCTTCATCAAAAAGCTACACACCATCGAAAGCCAATGAAAAAAAAGAAATTTTTACCAGGAAGAACGCTCCCTAGGGAGGAAGAGGCTGAGCTAGCATAGTAGCATGTAGGAACAAAAAGGTCAAGGGTGGGCATCACGAAGGGTTCAAGGATGGGTCTTGTGATCGATCTGGAGAGAGCCCCCCCAAACATTGCCTGTTCGAACCCTCCAAATGCCAAGGAAACTTCCTTCAGGGACAAGTTGATAGGCACTATTCAGGGGCATTTGCTAAAGCATTCGACCTTGCCGACCAGATGGATAAGGACACATACTCCGACGATGATGATGCCGAAGTACACGGGTTGCTCCTGAAAGGAATGGCGGCGGTCAAGTTGACCAAGGAAACCAAGAATCGCATTAGGAAACCCTGGTAAAAAACCATCATCGTGAAGTTGGTGGGTAGATCAGTAGGATTCAGCTACATGCAAAGCAAGCTTGTGCAACTTCGGAGACCGACGACGCGTATGGACTGTGTGGACCTTACCCACGGGTTCTTTCTAGTCCGATTCTACACTAAAGAGGATCTAGATTCAATTTTGGATAAGGGGCCGTGGTTTATCAATTTGGCGAATCTTTGGGCAAAGTGCTGAGGATAAATGCCCATACAGCCATGGAAGCTCAAGGGAAATATGTGAGGCTCTATATTTAGATTGATGTTAACAAGCCGTTGGTAGACACGATCCTTATTGGGCGCTTCGAGCAACCGGTGACGTATGAGGGTATTCATAAGCTTTGTTTTACCTGTGGTAGAGTTGGACATAAGGTGGAGGCTTGTCCATACATGATTCGGCATGGGAATGATACGGCAACTCCGGCGGAGGATGGCTAGGATGGTGTAGCTAGTAACTCACGCGATAAGTATGAGGACCAATGGCCTACTTCTAATTGCAACATGCCAAATGAAAATGGGGAAGTGGAGTTTGAGGGTTAGTACAACCCTTGGATGGTAGTGGCCAGGAAGAGGTACGGAAATAGGAGTACCAAAAAGGATTCTCATGTGGTGGGGTCAAGCAAATTTTCTTGGGGGCGTTACTTCATCAAGCTGAGGCGACTTTGGAGAAAAGAGATACAGGTAGCAGAGAATGGACTAAAGCCCAAGAGCTAGCTCATAAAGGGGCTAAGCCCGTAATTTTTCACCCCTTTAATATCAATAACGAGGCCATAGCCCATTTTACTTATGAAGCTAGCGGGCCTGGCTTGTCCCAAAGGGTAGGTTCAAAGGCCTCAAGTCTGATACAGAAGAGCAGCAGTTAGATCCTCATCTGCTTTAATGAAAGGAAAGAAAGTTCTAGCAAGAGTCAAACCCTGAAGTACTAATTTTAAGAATGCTACCACTCCTCAAACATAAGGTATCTGCTTCAGCTTACCCTCTCCCTCACACAATTTTACCTTTCGTACCAACCTTGCTACCAAATCATCTTCAAATGCCGCCTTTGAGTTTAAGTCCTCTAAGTTTGACAGAACGGACTTTAAGATCGGGAGTGAAAGTGATCAAGACCCCGGTGTGCGGCATCATGGAGATTTGGGCAACCCTTATGATTTTAATGAGAGAGCCCAATCGCATGTTCAGGGAAGCATGGAGGTTAGTTCTGCCGTTAATGGTGGGAATAAGGAGAACAGAGCATCTGGCACTTATGGGTCCGATGTGGGGATAGATGGAATATCCGTGGAAGTAGTGTCTGCTGGACGGACTGGTGAAGTTGATGAAGACCGAATGGAGACTGTGGAAGGAGATGGAGCTTTTACCTTCGCTTAATGAGGTCCCCAACCCCAACCATCTTTTTATCATGAATATTTTTATCTGGAATAGCATGGGTGCATTGAAGCCAAAATTTCAAAGTCATGTTCATGATCTAGCTCAGATTCATGATTTGGCCATTTTTGTGGTTATGAAAACAAAATTAGGAGGTGACAGGGCAAGGGAGATTATAGATCAATTACCTTTTGATGGGGCAATCCATACTGATACAATTGGGTATGTCGACGGGCTGTGGTTGTTATGGAATTCTGACAAAGTGGAGATACAGAGGCTAGCAAGCACGAAGCAAGAGATACATGTCGAAGTAAAGGTACGTTCCTCAAACCTCTCTTGGATCTTTTCTGCAATCTATGCAAGTCCTAAGAGTGAGGAAAGAATCATTTTGTGGGAAAATCTTACCAAAGTAGCTGAACTTCATAACCTACCGTAGGTGATGGCTGGAGATTTTAATGAGCTGCTTATTGATGAAGACAAGTTCGGAGGTAGAGGGGTTAGCATAAACTGGCCACTCTTATTTAAGGATTGTTTGGATAGGTGTAGTATGATGGATCTAAGCTTCTCAGGTCCCAGGTACACTTGGACTAACAAGAGGGATATTAATAATCTAATTCTAGAGAGGATTGACATATTTTTTATGAATCCTGAATGGTGTGCGTTGTATCCAGAAGCAAAAATCACGCATCTGCGCTGATGCCACTCAGACCACTGTCCTGTCTTACTTGAACCTGTCCAGGCAGAGCCATACCACTCACTAGACCTTTTAGATTTTAGGAGTTTTGGTTGTCAGATACATCCTTCCTAAACATTGTTGCTAAGGCTTGGCATAACAATAGGGGTTTGGCTGACTTAATTGATTCTTTCTCCAAGGAGGCTACCTTATGGAATAAGAATCATTTTGGAAACATCCATTTTAAGAAGAAGAGGATCCTTGCAAGGTTGTATGGTATTCAGAAGGCATTGTCCAATTATCCAAGCGCTTCTCTTCTTAAACTTGAAAACCAACTCCACCATGATCTTGAAATGGTTTTGGATCAAGAGAGAGACCTCTGGTTGTTGAAATCTGGGGTCAATTGGATGATACAAGGTGACCGCAATACTTCATTCTATCACATATCTACCTTAGGTAGAAGAAAATGAAATCATGTAGCCTCGGTTAAGGATGAAAGGGGAGAGTGGATCACCAATGTTAGGGAGGTCACGGAGTACTTCTGTAAGGGTTTCATTTCTCTATATTCCACTTCGCAAGAAGCTGCCTCCCGAATCCCTCACCAAGCTGTTTAGTGGCATGGCCGACTGTCAAAAGAGGTAAAATGCTCCCTTGCTACCACAGTGTCTATTGAGGATATCAAAGGTGCTTTTTAGTCCATGAAACCATACAATGCCTCGGGGTTGGATGGACTACATGCAGGTTTCTTTCAAAGATTTTGGCTCATAATGGGTGACTCGGTGATAAGGGAAGTGTAGAGGGCTTTTAATACTAGGAGAGTTCTGGACTACCTTAATAAAACCCTTATTGTCCTCATTCCAAAGATGCAGGGTCTAGAAACCTTAGGAAATTATAGATTTATAAGTCTTTGCAACACGGTCTACAAGATCATCACTAAAGTGATTGTTGCTCAGATCAGACCTCACTTGGATAGCATCATCTCTCCATACTAAGCTGCATTTATCCCGGGTAGAAGGGGCACAGACAATATTATTATAGCCCAAGAACTCATTCACACTATGAGTAGAGCCAAAGGGGGAACAGGCTACATGGCCATCAAAATTGATCTTGAAAAGGAATATGACAAGATTGAATGGGCCTTTATTAGAGAAATGCTTATTGAGTTCAACTTACTGGATAGTATCATTGACCTCATCATGAGTTGTGTGTCGTCCGTTTCCACTTCTCTCCTATTTAATGGGGGATGCTTGGAGTCTTTCCTCCCTTCTCAGGGCATTAGGCAGGGAGACCCTCTCTCCCTGTACCTTTTTATCCTTTGCATGGAGTATTTGGGTTATCTGATAGAGGAAAAATGTGAAGCCAAGCTCTGGTCACCCGTAAAAGCCTCGAGAAGTGGCCTCGCTTTCTCTCATATCTTCTTTGCGGATGACCTTGTTCTTTTTGCTAAGGCTAATCAAGTTAATTGCCATGCCATAAAGGATGTCCTTGAAGTATTCTGCAAGAAATCCGGGCAGACCATGAGTGGAGCAAAGTCATGGGTTTATTTCTCTCCCAATGTCAACTCTGATTTAAGGGATAACCTAGCTAACATCCTTGGTTTTAGATTAGCCCCTAATTTGGGCAAATACCTCGGCTTTCCTCTTAAGCATTTGGGTAGGGGGGGGGGGGGGGCAGGATTTTGACTTTGTTTTGGATAGAGTCAAAAAAAAGTTTGTTGGTTGGAAAGCAAATTTACTCTCCATGGCGGGTAGAATGGTTCTCATCCAAGCATCTTCATCCACCATACCCACCTATGTCATGTAGAATGTTCAGCTACTCGATAAGATCCTTAAGGGCATAGATAGGGTTAATAGGAATTTCTTATGGGGGTCTACAGACAACTCAAGAAAAATGCACTGGTTTAATTGGGAGAAAGTCACTACCCTGAAGGATTTGGGAGGTCTGGGGCTCTAATAAGCAAGGGGTAGAAACACGACCATTTTAGCAAAACTCAATTGGAGATTCCACTTGGAGAGTGATGCTTTTTGGGCTAAGGTGCTCAAGTTGAAATATGGGACTAGGCAGCGTATAAACTCCAGAAATGTATCCAAGTTGCCGGGATCTAACATTTGGAGGAGTTTGAAGAAGGGGGAGAAGGTTTTTAAAGAAGGCATGAAGTGGATTCCAGGGAAGGAGAGTCAGCTTAATTTTTGGAGAGATAGCTGGTCGGACTTAGGTCCCCTTAGATCCATTATCCATGGCCTAATCCCCCTACAATCCGTTAATCTTAAAGTTAAAGACGTCATCTCCCCATATGGTTGGTGCTGGTCAGCCATTCCTTTAGACTTACCCCAAGATATTAGGGAGAACATTCAAGCAATCCCTTTTCCCATTGCAGCTAGAAGTGTTGATAAACTGGCTTGGAAAGGGTCTTCTAAGGGTGGTTTTAGCTCAAAAGGTGCCTATAGTCTTGCTACCAAGTCATTTGAATCAGCCTCTTTTCCAGGTTCGTGGATATGGAAAGTATGTACCCTTCCAAAGATCCAAATGTTTATTTGGCAGTGTATGCACAATAGTGTGGGAGTAAGATGTTGCTTGGTTGAGAGAGGAATGCATATTCCTATAGTTTGCCCTTTATGCCATACCGAGCCTGAATCCATCAGCTATGCTCTTCGTGATTGTAGATTTGTCAAGTCTATATGGCATCAGCTGGGGAAGCAAAGGGTAAATTAGATTTTTTAATCCCATGACATCAGAGACTAGCTAGCCACTAATGCAAAAGCCAAGACTTCCCACAATGATGAGGGGGTTCCATGGAATATTGTTTTTCCTTTTACTATATGGCTAATTTGGAAACATCGCAACCAAGTTGTTTTCAACCATAAGAGCCCCAACCCGTGCCTTGCCAAGCAGATCAAAATGCAAGCTACTGAATTTAGTCTGTGTATTAATCGTCCAAGAAGCAACCGTCGCATGATTACAAAACACATCAGGTGGGAAAAACCAGCCTCGGGTTGGATGAAACTCAATACCGATGGTTCTTTTGATGATCTGTTGGGAATTGCTGGAGGGGGAGGTCTGATCAGAGATGAGTAGGGGAATTGGGTGGCGGGGTACACCAAGAGAGTGGGAAAAGCAAATAGTTTCACAGCAGAAGCTTGGGCACTCAGAGACAGACTCGTGTTATGCAGTCAACTGAACCTGTTAAGTGTCATTGTTGAATCAGATGCAAAAGCCTTAGTAGATGCATTGAATAATCCGGTTTATGATAATTCAGTGGTTTCGCCTTCCTTGGCTTGTTTTGAGACATATTTATCGTGAAGCAAATTTGTGTGCGGATCATTTAGCTAGTATGGGTCGACTGCAAAACTCTGAGTTTGTTGTTTATAGCAGTCCGCCTGTGGACCTGATGAACCTTATTGTGGCTGACTGCCAAGGATTGTACTCTAAAAGGCTCTGCTTTGATACTCTGCTTTCTTGCTAAGTTGTCTTTTTTTTCCTTTTACCAAAAAAAAAAAAGAAAAAAAGAAAAAAAGGAGAAATTTTTTGTAAGACAGTAATAAATAAATGGAAGGGGAAAAGTCTTCACGAAGACGAAGACCGAGTCAATGTTCTGTACTTACTAATTTCCAAAACTTTTTACACTGAAACTAATTTCCAAAGTTGATAATGACATTTTTATAAAATAAAGTAAAAATTTGATGGTGAAACAAAATTACATTTCTATACGATAGCCTGTGTTATGTCAGATGTGATTATGATCAAACTAATCACTATTCAGGGATTCCGGTGCTTCTAAATTATTTATTGGGATATGTGTTCTACCAAAAATTTTGTCGTTTAAATTGACAAAGGTGGAAAGATTGTTTGGTTGGTTAATGCAAAAATTTATATCTATTTTAGTATAAAAATTTACGTTTTTTATTATAAATATTCGCTTTTCAAAGCACCCAAAATCAAATTATTTATTTTATATTATATTTTATTAAAATATCAAATTTTCTTGATTTTTAATTTTTTTTCTTTCTTCATACATAAAAACCATTATCTACTCTCTTTTTTCTTTCTAAAGAATAAGTATAAAATTAATAGTGACAGTGTAAAAATACAGAGTTTTTACAGTAATCATGTATTTTTACACAACTTTTAATAGCTTGATGTAAGTGAATTTTGAGATTAATTGGCTAAAATGTGATTCTTTTTCTAATCAAGCATAAAAAGCTTTAGATTTCCGTCGAGAGTTGGGAATTAGAAATTTGAGAAGAGAAAATATGGATACAACTTTTGCAACAATAATACAAATATAATCATTTTCACACTTCATTGCACAACTTATTAATTTGTGCAATTATAATTTATTAACGAAAAGTGGTGGGTCGTATAAGTTAGTAACGAGTAGAAAATGTCAATCATGCATGGTCACACTAGTCACAGCTTTTGTTATCAATCTAATGTGGTTGATTTTGAGTGGTGATGAAAAAGTTGTGGTTCTATATGAAAATAGTAGGCAACCACTTATAATCTACCACGTCAAAATTATAAAAAAAAAAATCATGACACAAAATTATGGTCATAGAAGAACTTATTCCCATTTTTAAAAAATAATAATAATAACTTTCTTAGAGCATTCATATTTGGTTTGCTAAAAAAATTAGCATTTAGCATAACAAAAAATCACTTTATCAATTTTAGCATACTACCTAACAATATACCTTACATCCATACTCTATTATTGTACTACTTCAATTAAATATTCTTTCTTTAATTTTTTATTATTTCTTTATTGATATTTTGATATAAAAAAATTCTTGTGTTTAACTTGTTGCTAGCAGTTTACTGTATTGACAAGTAAATTAAAAAAAAAAAAAAAAAAAAGCTATAACACAGGATGTTGATCGTTTTTCAGTATTTGGGCATTTAAATCAGTGGTAGAGCTGAGAAGTTTTCTCGGAAAACCGATAAATACATTTTTGTGTAATTTTTAGATTTATTGCTAAATGTAAAAGAAGATTAATGGCCCTCCTTGACACCCCTAGCTCTGCCTATGATTCGAATAGGATTTTAATTTGCTCTAAGTCCGCGGAACTTAGCCATCAAAAAATTTTTTTTTAGCAAGAACGATAGAAACTATCAATTTTTAATTTGCATAGAAAAATGAAAATCTATCTATTGGCATAGGAAGGCTCCGCGAAAGAGCCATGGGAAAATTGTCCTGATAAAATAGAATTTAGCTTCAGCTGCTGTACGATTCTTTGAGTCTTTTGTGTTTGAAATGGAATGAGAAAATTGTCCTGATAAAATAGAATTTAGCTTCAGTTGCGGTACGACTCTTTGGGTCTTTTGTGTTTGAAATGGAATGTATCCATTTGGATACAGATGAAAAGGCCAGGATTGGCATATTTTTATTTTTTATTTTTTAAATTGAGATGCACGTGAAGATGTTGTAGGTTATTGTTTATGGGACAGTGACAGAAATTTGACCAGAGAATAAGTGGTAGATAGTGTATATTAGTGGGTCTCATACACTATTTATAGAATTTACAAACCTCTTTCTTTAGTAATTTTTTTATTAAAAATAGATCTTATAGTACTATTTATATATTTAAAAATTATTTTATTAATATTTTTAATTTTTAATTTTTAACAAAATATGTATTATCTAAATAGACCCGTATGAAATGAACTGTGAAGCTTTTAGAACCGAGAGTAGCCGACGTTCCACGACGCGTTTCTTTATGCATGAAGTTTGTTGAAGGGGTGGGCCAAATGAAAGAGATTTCAAATTTTCAATCAATTTACTAGCGTTCCGTCTGAAAACTACTCCGGAGAATGTCCACATAGGAAAAAATCAAAGTGAAAGAGGCCATGCAAATCACGGATTGATGGTGCTATCTGACAAGTGACAGCATAGGAAGATTTTTGACAATTCAAGAAGGTTTGGTCAAATGTCAATGCATGCATCCATTATCCATTCATTTTTTAAAATTGTTTATGAAAATTTAAAAAGTTGTTAAAAAAAAATTTAGGGTCCAGTTAATTATCGATTTTGAAAATTTTTTTATGAAAAATTAAAAAAATTATCAAAAAAGTTATATCACTTTTTTTTTTTTTCATAAATTTTTTTTTAAATGGTTTACTAATGTATAGCATACATTAGTAAACCATTAACTATTTATTTTTTTGAAATTGTTTATAAAATTTTTAAAAAGTTCTCCAAAAAAAAAAAATTAATCACTTTTTCAAAACAAAATTTCCTTAAATGGTAGTAAAACTCTTACAACAAGATTAACTTCTGTTTGAAGTATTGCGCAGGATCAAAATCAGGATCAAGATTAGAGTTCAAGTTTTCAAGAGAAAAACTCTTGATCACCTATTATGGTAGCCCACATCACAAAGACTTCCTCAATTGCTATTATCTTTCTTAAATTAAATTCAAGCTCACGTGAACATAGGAAAAAAAGAAAGATGCAATCAGCTTATTAATTTGGAAAAAAAAATGTTAATGGTCATTTGCTTTTTTTTTTTTTTTTTTTTTTTTTTCTTTTTTCATAACTTTTGACAATCAAAATCCTATTCTTCCTCCCGATTTTTCAATTATTATTATCTTTCTTAAATTTAATTCAAGCTCATGTGAACATAAAAAAAAAAAAAAAAAAGAGAAATGCTTTTTGAGGAGTGCCTCCTCATAAAGATGCAATCAGGTTAATTTGGAATAAAAATGATGATGGTCATTTGCTTTTTTTTCTTTTCTTTTTTCATAACTTTTGACAATCAAAATCCTATTCTTTCTCTTGTTTCCCAAACCCAAGTTATATGATTATTAATTTATTAGATTGATACGAATATTTTGGTTGATCCATGGCATTTGTTTATGCATTCACATGAAAAAAAAAACACAAGCTTAGATATCAACCAAATTGACTTGAAGTTGACTCCTATCAAAAGATTAGACAACTATTCACGTTTTTCTTTTTTCTTTTATTTCGTGTCAAAAGTGGTTTCCACGTGCTGTGTGCTCACTGGCAATTGTGTTTCCATGTACGTTTCATTATTTAACTTAAAAGAAGGGAGAATGTAATCCATCAGACACGGAAAGGAGACTTGTTTTCTTATTTGAAAAGGATTTGTAGTAATTTCTACCAACTAAGTTGCAATAATTTTTACACATATACATATATGACAATATTTTAAATAGACATCTGATCAAGTTTATATTTAAATGAAAATTTCATTGTCAAGATTGAATTTTTTACCAAATGACCACGTGACATGTGTGCATTTTGCAAGAATTTACTCTTTTTTATTTTTCTCTATTTTTTGGGGAACAAATACGAAACTTTTTTTTTTTTTTTTTTTCAATAATTTAATAATTATAATAAGAGAATTTGAGTCTTTGACGTCAGTGAAAAAAGAGCCTTTAATTGAGATGTAAATCCACTTTAAAGGGCATGGAAAGAAAGATTTAGGTTTGATACTTTGATTATTAGAGTAAAAAGGTGAGAGGTAATAAAGAATGAATTGATATTTTCTTTTTGACCAGAAAAGGGTAAAAAAAAAAAAAATTGACTAAAATTACTCTCTTATTTAGACCCACAAAATATTACCAGTGTATAAAAGTGGGAAAAATAGAATAGAAGCAATATGAGACAAATAAATCATATTTATCAATCAGAAAAGGATCTCCTCCCATTTCCTCGTACTTTTAGCCAAATATAAGATACATGGCATTTAAAAAAAATTAATTGTCTTTAAAAATCCATATAAATCAAACAAGATGTTTTTCTCAAAAATAAAATAAAATAAATAAAATAAAACAAGATGCAAACTGCTTGCACCTGGACATAAAGACCCTATGAAATTTTAGAGTTCATAAGTGCAAAATTTAAGATAAAGTAAACCGAGAATAAGCTAAATCAAGGATAAAAACTACTTGCAGAAAAGTAAATTTGAGGCTAAGTTAAACTAAATAAGGCTTAATTGTGGAAAGTTAAAAATATTTGAAGGAAACTTACTTTTAATAATCCAACAATCCAACTACAATCAAGACTAAATCTACTAGAAGGAAAATACAATGATAAGCAAGCAGAATTTGGGTATCCTTGATGTGATGGTAAAGATCTCTTCTTCTAAAATGACAACCTTATTTATATTTCAGACTCAACAGATATTAATATTTATAATCCACTAAAAGTGTGCCATTTCTATTTCCTTTTAGTGCCTTAACCATTTTGAGAATAACCAAACAAATAATAGTAAATAAATAAGACAGGAAAATAGCAGGCAAAAGGTTTAAACAAATTCAAAAAAAGTTTCTATTTGGCTGATTGGGCCACTCAATTCAGCAGGTCTGGATTTTGTTGCTAAAAATATACAGAAATAGAATGTTTGCTGGTTCTTTTAGTTGTATATATGAGCATAGTTGTCAGTATCGTATGATAGATACGTATCGTACGATAGATACGTATCGTACGATACGTATTGTGTGTAAATAGTTCCGTATCGTATCGGAGTATCGTAAGTGCTCATGAATCGTACGATACAGTGTGTGTATTGTATGAATTGTATCGTATTGTAAAATTGTATGTATCATACGATACATAGACAAATGCTTTAAATTGCTTGACAAAATTTTCCTAAGAAAACGTGCACGGTCACGAACATAATAGTTCAAGTCACACTCAGCCAGTTCAAGCACATAATTTAGAACTCTTTTGAAGCTCTGAATGTCTTGCCCTTCTGCAAATAATAAGACCTGTACAAAAAGGCATTTGAAATATATAGCACATTTTTTTTCGAACCTACTAAAATCAAACAATTCAAAATCAATATGATTTCAATACCTCAACAAGAAACACCAGGAACCATCATATATATATATATATATATATATATATTAAATACTATTAACTAATCTGAATAAGAACTGTCATAATAAAAGAAATTGACCAATAAATAATCTAAATAGCATGACCAAATATACACTTAAGTACAATTGAGTATTGAGTGAATTGATTATAACAGACAAAAATAAAGGGACTCATGAATGTGTATGAGTTTGGAAGAGTACTGCAACCTAAACTTCACACTCCTTACAGATTTCAAGAAATGAATGTTTATAGCCTTAGTAGCTTGTTTGATGGAGAAGAGGGACACTGAAGAACATAAAATGTTCTCTACTAAGATAAAGAAATAATCGATGAGATTAAAGTAGAACTGTAGAAAAGTTCTCATACATACCTTCACAATGGAATTAAGTATCTGAAGCTTTGTTTCTAATGCTTCTGAGGTGAAGTGCCAAGCAAGATACTTCAGTGCTGTGGATAATGTCCTCGGTATTGTCTCCCCCAAGGAGCTATACTCTCCTACCATCCAAATAATGATTGCATGGGCTGCAGGGACCTTGACTGAATCCAAACTACGAATCAGCTGAATTATAACCTGTAAAAGTTAAAAAGAGGTTACTTATAAATGCAAGAACAAATTATTAAGATCATGCATAAGATTCCTTTGTAGAACACATGACTATAGTATATGTGGTGTAGTGAACAATCCAAACCAAAAAGAACCTTTTGAATTAGTTGTTACTGGATATAACTAAATTGTTAAATAGGCCTTAATCCCAAAAGAAAGGCAATGTAAGGACTAGGCCTGCACTTCAATGTAAAAACTCAACCACAACATAAATAACAGAAAGTATTAACCAAAAACATTCCTGTAAGATGCATAACTAATGCAATGACATACGAAGGTTCTCTTTTTACATACGCACTTTTTGTTTCATCTAACTGAACTTATAGTTCAATTAAAAGATGCATAACGAATGTTATAAATAGTTATTGAATTCTTATTAGATAATTTTTTAACATGCAACATGACAGGAAATTCAAAATGCTGAGAAACCTAATAAAATAATGAAAAGAATAGCATGGAACACCTCCAAGTAACATAAAAAAACAAAAAGAACCAAAAAAAAAAAAAAAATTACATCCAATTTTCTTGAACCAACACACAAGATGCCAAAAATTATGTCCAAAATGAAATTAAATGTGTCATATTTGCCATCCCATTCCTTTTTAATGTGTCCCTTGCCTTGCCTCTACATATTCTTCTAAAATGCCAGAAAATTCAGATAAGATAAACAGAATATAGAAAGCTGAAACACGTAAGAGAGGATCACAAGAACAGAAGAATAAAGAATACCTTCTCATGACTGGGTGGATCTTGCTTTATGATTGATTGAATTGACATTATTGCTTGAATTAAAACACCCGCTTCTCCATCCACTGATCCAAAGTCACTAGACAAAAATTCTGCATTGTTGTGCGTTTCATTTAACAAAGAAGAAAAAAAAAACATTTTTCCAAAGCTCAGTATAAAACAAGTAGCAGGCAACAGACCCTGTCTAGTCAGGGCCAACAGCCCTTCCAAGCATGTGGTCGCCATATCGGGAAGTCTTTGTGAACATAAACCAATAGCAGCAACAGTATCTGCAGCAAATCTCCTGTCTGGATCTCTAAGGTAATCCTAGCAACACTAAAAGATAAACATCAATTCACGCACTAAAATCCCAAGAACATGAAAGAAGAGATGCAATGGTTGTGATGGACAAAAACGAAAATTATAAAATAATTTTATAGCCAATCCAAATAACAGCAAAAAAATTGCATGTGAATGTGTGCATGTGACTCATATGTCATACACGTGAGTTAATTTTAAGAGTTTGTCAACAATTCAAGATTTTCATAGGATATGGTGGATTGGTGTCTTAGACATAGTCCTAGTGTCACAAACTTGAAAGTGACATATTAGCATTAAAATAGATTCCTTCAATTGATGATCCCACCTAATGACTTTTTCCTCAAACTGGCCAAAAATTTCTATTTGTTTCCTGTCCCCAAGAAGCAGGTCTGAAACTTCTTTTATTACACAGATGGATGCGTTCCAATGTCTACCCAATCAATGTTATATTTACATTACTGTGTTTTGGATAGGAGAGGATAAGATGTGCTGAAAACTAGAAAAGAAAAAGGACTTCAAGGTAGGTGTTTATTACCGACTTTTGGACTCTGATACTGATACTGCTACTACTGATCATCTTTTCCCTTGGAAAATAATTTGGAGATCCAAGGTCCCTCTGAGAGTAGCTTTCTGTGTATGGACTGCAGCTTTGGGTAATATTTTGACTATTGACAACTTAAGGAAGAGAAAGGTAAAGATCATAGATTGGTGTTATATGTGCAAATGTAATGGTGAATCTATTGACCACCTTTTGATACATTGCCCCATTGTTTCAAAATTGTGGTCCATGATTTTTGGTTTGTTTGGAGTTTTCTGGGTGATGCCAAAATCTGTAGTTGAGCTTCTAGCTTGCTGGCAAGGTCACTTTGGTAGGTCATTGAAATGGTCACATTTGAATGATTATCCCGCATTGTTTGATGTGGTGCATTTGGAGGGAAAGAATAGCAAAAGTTTTGAAGATACCAAGCATTCTGTGCCTGATCACAAGTTATTCTTTTTCCAAACTTTATTGGATGGGCTGATTGCCTCGAGAAATCTTTCTTTCTTTTCTATTGTTGATTTATTAGATTTATAAAATTTTTGTAACTGATTGTTTCACCCCAATATATTTCCTGTATACTTGGGTGACTCCTTTTTTCTTTTATATATATATATATATATATATATATTACTTTATCAAAAAAAGAAATAAAAGCAAAGTGTTCAACAAAGTTCCAAGCAGATACACTGACAGCATCAAGGTCATGAAATAGTTAGTATCAAGATGTAGGGAAGCATGACCATTTTCAAATTTGGTCTAATGCATGAACCCTACACATTTGATTGTGCATGACCGCATTGCCATTTTAGAGCTGCATCTGTTAAACATTCCCATATATGCAAAAATAAACACGTCAGTGTAACTGACGTAGGACAACCACACAAACAATAAAAAAAACAATAGAATAAGAAGACAAACCTTAAGAGTCAGCACCTAAGGGTTGCTTGGAGTCAGCACCAAGCAAAACTGGAGTCGGCACCAGTAAAAGAAGACACACGTTTTTTTAATAATCATCAAAACTGTATTACAATAATCCCAAAAAGTGTTTAAATAGCTAACATAAAGGAACCCTAAAGAAACCCTAATTATTAAATGTTTGGGCTTGCTGAAACTCAAGCCCAATGACTAATACGCCCTAGCCATAAGGCCACAGGTTGGGCCATCTTCTTTCTCCTATACGTGTGTGTAATTGGGGGCTTGTATCTCGTGTCCGCACCAACTCCCCCCGGGTGAAAAGAACTCGACCCCGTCGAGTGGAAATCTGAAGAGCTCTGATAATACTCCAACAAGTCAGGATTTAGTCGCTGTAGCTCATCTCGAGTAATCCAAGTGCAATCAGAATTTGGTCGCCCTCGCCACCAGACTAGGAAACGGTGAACTCCTCCATCCCTGGTAGAAACAATCTGCTCATCTAAAATAGCATCAATAGATTCTTTATGTGCATAAGGTAAATTTAAGGGTAGAGGGGTGGGAATAGTGGCATCAATAGGATTAGGCAAAGACTCATCAAAAGGGGCATCAGGAATAGCTGTAGGGCTTTTATAAGCAACTAGATCCTCAATATTAAAGGAGGAGCTAATACCATAATCATGAGGAAGGTCAATGACACATGCATTGGGGCCCATTCGTTTTAATATCTTGAATGGTCCGGCACTACGAGCCTGCAATTTTTTAACGATCCCAGAGGGAAACCGTTCAGGTCGAATCCGAATCATGACATAATCCCCTACCTGAAACTCTGCATGACGCCGATGAGTGTCAGCATGAATTTTATATTGAGAATTACTTGCCTGAATTTTTTTGCGAATCTCATTATGCAAATCATGAATATGCCGTGCAAATACCTCAGCAGACTCAGACACCCTAACATGTGGGGACATGGGCAAAAGATCTAAGGGCTTCCTAGGTGTATATCCATGCACAACCTCAAAAGGACTAGTGCCTATAGACCTATTGACAGAGCTATTATATGCAAGTTGGGCTACAGGAAGAATGGAATCCCAATTTCGATTGGCTTCACCCACTAGACACCGAAGGAGCTTGCCTAGACTACGATTAACCACCTCAGTTTGAGGATGAAATGCTGTGGAAAATTTCAATTTGGTGCCTACTAAATGCCACAAGGTCTTCCAAAAATAACTCATGAAGCGAACATCCCTATCAGACACTATGGTTTTGGGAAGACCATACAGTTTGACAATTTCATCAAAGTAGAGCTTTGCGATCTTAGAAGTATCAGAGGTCTTTGAACAGGGTAGGAAATGAGCCATCTTAGAGAAGCGATCAACAACTACTAGAATAGAATCATGCTTCCTAAATGTGCGGGGCAAACCTAACACAAAGTCCATACTCACATCCTGCCACCGGCGATCTGGCACAGGTAGAGGCGTGTACAGGCCAGTGTTTTGCTTGCGATGTTTGGCCAGTTGACAGGTACGACACTGACCAACTATCTTGGCAACACCCTTCTTAGGACCAGGCCAATAGAATTGACGTTCCACCTCTTCAATTGTCTTGTCTCGGCCAAAGTGACCTGCAAGGCCTCCCGCATGTATCTCCCAAACTAGGAAATCTCGTACTGAAGACTGAGGAATACATAATTGGTTGGCTTTGAACAAGTAACCCTCTCGAAGGGTATAATCATCCAGGATTGGCCGTGGGGCATTACTTAGGCTAATGTAGAGCTCCCCAAAATCTGGGCATGACTCATATTCATCCTTAAGTCGCTCAAACCCAGTAACCTTAACACTCATGATGGATAGCAAAGACACCCTTCGACTTAGTGCATCAGCGGCCTTATTCTCAACTCCCGCCCTATGTTTCACCACAAAGTAATAGCGTTGCAGAAACTCAACCCAACTACCATGCCGAAAATTTAGCTTCTTTTGGGAATTAAGATAGCGCAAAGCCTCATGATCAGAGTAGATAACAAACTCTAGGGACAATAGGTAATGGCGCCAATGCCAAAGAGCTCGAATAATGGCATAAAACTCTTTGTCATATGTGGAGTACTTTTGCTTAGCGTCTTTCAATTTCTCACTGAAATAAGCAATCGGGTGGCGCTCTTGACTAAGTACTCCTCCTATACCAATACCTGAGGCATCACATTCCATTTCAAAAGGCTTGGTAAAATCAGGGAGACGCATGACAGGTGCCTCAGTCATCCTTTGCTTCACCTCACGGAAAGCCTTAGTAGCAGCTTTAGTCCAAATAAACTCCCCTTGCTTCATGCAATCAGTGATGGGGGACATGATGGTACTAAACCCCTTAATGAATCGGCGGTAAAAGGAAGCGAGCCCATGAAAGCTTCGAATTTCATGGATATTCTTGGGCTCGGGCCACTCCACAATTGCTTGAACCTTTTGGGGGTCAGCAGAAATTCCCTCAGAGGATACTATGAAACCTAAGAAGACGACTTTATCGGTGAAGAAAGAGCACTTCTTGAGGTTGCCATATAAACTCTCCTTTCTAAGGGTAGTACAAACTTGAGTCAAGTGGTCTAAGTGTTGCTTCCTAGACTTACTATAGATAAGGATGTCATCAAAGTACACAACCAAGAATTTCCCCATAAAAGGCTTGAGCACTTGAGTCATCACTCTCATTAAAGTACTAGGAGCATTGGACAATCCAAAAGGCATGACCATCCACTCATATAACCATCCTTCGTCTTGAAGGCAGTTTTCCACTCATCACCAGAACGAACCCTAATTTGATGATAGCCGCTCTTCAAGTCTATCTTAGAAAAGATCGTTGCTCCAGCCATCATATCCAACATGTCATCCAACCGAGGGATAGGAAAACGATATTTCACAGTGATCTTGTTGATGGCACGACTATCAACACATCCTCCAAGTTCCATCTTTCTTTGGAGTCAAGAGTGCAGGGACTGCACAAGGACTCATGCTTTCACGAACAAAACCCTTCCTAAGTAGTTCTTCTACTTGCCTTTGCAATTCTGCATGCTCTGCAGGGCTCATCCTATAGTGAGGCAAATTAGGTAGGGTTGCTCCAGGCTCAAAATCTATAGCGTGTTGTATGTCACGCATGGGTGGTAAATGATCGGGGAGTTCCTCAGGGAAAACATCCTTAAATTTCTGGAGCACTAATTTCACTTCTTCAGGTTGCTCCTCACAGGTCTCTCCATGAACTTCCTTGGCAACTAAGACAAATACAATAGATTCTTGAACTGCTACCTTTTCGAATGCCTTAGGGCTTATGACGTTCAAGTCTTTCACCTTTGGAGCTTCTTTCTTCTTGCTCATGTCGATTGGCTTAGGTTTTAAAGGATTGAGCACAATCTTCTTACCTTCAAACATAAATGAGCAAGAATTGGATCGCCCATAGAGGGTGACATCCAAATCATAAAGCCAAGGTCTACCTAAGATGATATGCCCTACATCCATGGGAATTACATCACACCATATTTCAGCCTTATAGGTGAGGAATTGAAGTGGGACAACACATCTTTCTTTGATGGCTATAGAGGAGGTATCCACCCAAGAGACTTTTTATAGGTTAGGGTGAAGGGTCAATTTCAAGCCTAGGTGGGAAATAACGTTAGAGGACACCGCATTAATGCAACTCCCACTATCTATAATAACCTTGCAAGTTTTGTCTCCACACTTAGTGTAAGTTTGGAAGATGGCACTTCTTCGCCAATCATCAGTGTCTCTCTGCTCTGTCAAAGCGCACCTTACCACATTCACTCTAGGGACAACAAAGTCCTTGAAGTCATCAACTTGGGGAGAAATGGCTCTAATGCATGCAAGGTAGCAAGGATCATCTTCCCATTCTGCCTCAACATCTTGGGTTCCTTCAACATTTGGATCATACACTAGCTTCTCAACATCTTCAACCTTTTCACTACCCTCTTGAATGACAAGGGCCCTAGAAGGACACCTAGCTGCGATGTGTCCAACCCCATTGCATTTGAAGCATTGGAGGCGAGAGCCTAATCTTGAAGGCTCATTGATCACACCTTTTCCCTTGTCCTCTTTTTCTGTTGGGGTACTATTGGGGTTGACCTTAGGGGGTAAGGCAAGTCTAGGTCTACTACCAAAAGATTAAGGGTTGGTGGGAACACTTCGGGGCTCAGAACGTCGCCAAAAGATAGATTTGGATGCTAACTCACAATTCCTAGCAAGCTCATATGCTTCTCCTAAGGTAGTGACTCCTCGAGTGATAATCTTTCCTAGTAGGCTAGCATTTAAACCTTTCTTGAACCTATTGAGTGTAACAACCTCTTCCTCAACTATTTGAATTCGTCTCTTGAACTCCTTGAACTTCTCTATATATTCAGCCACAGGAGTATTGCCTTGCCTTAGGCGATCCCATTCCTTAAGAAGGGAGCTCCTATAAGTTGAAGGAAGATAATTCCTCGAGAGTGCATTCTTCATCTCAAGCCAATCAGTAATGGGGGACTCACGTCGTCGCCTAAGGGTTTCCTCTAAGTCTTCCCAAAAAAGGTCAGCTCTTCCAATTAACTTCATCCTAGCATACCTCACTTTCTTGTTTTCAGCCCAATGGTAATAGTCAAAGAATTTCTCCATTTGACGCAACCAATCAGTGAAAACCCATGGGTCTAGGCAGCCATCTAAGGTGGGTGCGTCTATCTTGTCTCTAAACATCCTATCATTAAAATCCCTAGGGCCATTGTGATTATAGTGATCAGGTTCAAAGTTTGGAGCCCTATCAAAGTAACCGAAGTTATATTGCCTAAGCATGTTATCTCCTTCATGGTTAATGGTCTCCCGTTGAGATGCCTCAATTTGTCCAACCCTATCCATTAAATTTTGGACATTTTTTGCTAGTCCACCTATGGTTTGCTCTAAGGAGGTCTTAGACTCAGAAGTGGATTGATGTTCAGAGTTTGACATGATGCGACCACTACGTAGATGCCTGCACACTATATATATATGAATGCAATTGAGATTCACAAAAGCTCAAGTAACCAATTCTCAATGTAAAATTAAGGTCAAACAATAGTGCATGTAGCAATTGGATCAATGAATCACAGGAATAAATTGCAGTCAAGTAGTGACAGTATTCACAATATTGAAAGATAGTCCAAATAAAAGTCAAATTCCAATAAGCTCCACAATTAATAATGAGAATCAAATATTTCAAAGGTTTTTTTTTTTTTTGGAAGTTTAGAA